>OX276461.1:11376901-12065352 GCA_946251905.1 Cryptocephalus moraei
TACTATTTATGTTTCTCACCGAAAAACCTTCCCTGAACTTCCACAAATATTTCAAGATCAAAATTAGCAAAATCCGTCCAGCCGTTCTCGAGTTCAAGGTAGACAAACGAACAGCAATCCATTTTTATATATAGAGAGATAATGTAATTCCATTGTAGCAAAAAAATATAAAAATGACCGATTTCCAAATATAAATCGCTGTACTCAATCCACTTACGCCAATCGAATCACATCGTGTTATTTTCGATATCGAATTCGATAAATCAATCGGATATGACATCAAAAGGTACTCAATTCCAGAAAAAAAAAAATTAAACAGAAGCTAGAACCAGGATCACATTAATATAGCATTTAAAAATAGAACAATCTGATACTCAATACAATTATTTTAACCCATTTTCCTTCAGTCCCACTGTGGACGCGTATGAAACTATTACCTTACCCCAAAAACAATTTCACGAAGACAAATGGAAGCGAAATTAAAATGCTCGCAGGCAACAAAACAAAAGGACGAATCCCTATTTACCGACAAACAGAAGACCCTCCTGGTTTCGGGTTACACAAAATAATCCAACTTTCCATAAATAAGTTTTAAGTTCCAAACAGCCAGACACCATAAGCGAGGACGGAAGGACGAGGAAGGAAGATGCCATACATTCATGGCGATATCAAATTGCGGTATTGTATTAACTCCATCAGACTATGGCACAGTGGAACGTTGCGTCGTTAATTGAAACAGTGTCTGGCGCTGGGGGAGCATTCGTGATATTTTTTAAACAAAGAGACGGGAGCTTTAAAACGTTGGCAACGTTCGTGAAGTAACAGATTAAATTAGAGCCCTCTAGACGCTAAATGTGTTGTCGGGAACAACTTGGAGGTTTATAGATGGTGTGCAGCACACGCCCTACGCCATTTTTAAAACAGTTTGAGTCATTATTCTAATCCTCATATCATGAATTGGTGAAATCTTGTGATCCAAGTTTTCGAAACACGCTGTACATTTTCAGTTAGATTCATCGGCAATCAAAATATATTTACCATATTTTGCGAAATGTCGAGTTTTGACAGTTAGGGAGAAAGACCTGTTCCCTCTGTCATCCCCTTCTGTGTGTGAGTGCTCTCCACCCCTCATTATTACCTTAAGCGGAGCACACACCTGCTTGATTCGTAAATACCTACACACAACATCGACTTTGAATAGCTACAGGTCTTTAAATGTTGTCGCACAAACGACCTATTGTGCTCTATATACAGGAAATATTACCTTTACCATTGAGTCGCTCATATATAGAGTATTGGTTTAAAAATCGCCATTCTTGTAACTTTCTCGTAAAATAATGATTGTTTGAAAGTCCACATTGAAATCAATAAACTTTTGGACAACAAACATATCGTAATTCTTAAAAGGACCTTTAGTGAATAATATTGAGACTGATGTCTCTATATAATAACCTGAGCAACTATATATTTTATTTTGGACGCTACAGGTACATTGAATATTCAAGTGAGTCACTTCTCAATTTAATAGATCATAATAAAATAATCACAAAAATAATGAAACCGGAATCAAGGAAAAAAATATTTCCCGAAATATTGCTGATTTATTAGACTTAGCCATACTAATAAAATAACAAAAACAGCCTATATCTGATCCAAATATTTTAAGAGAGTGATTTCAAGTGTAAGTAGGTGTACAAAAATAATTAAAAAATGCAGCAAACAATATTTTTCAACATAAAAGCAGTACAAGATAATTAATTTTTACAAAATATATTAATGTAATCCATATAAAACATATATCTTACAAATTATTTACCGTTTAAATGAAGGTTTAAATCTCTTAAAATAAAAATTTATTTAATTTGTAAGTGAATCCACACCGACTGACACCTCGTGCGTGCGTTCCTCTTTCTAAGGGTGGTTGCTAGGACAACGGCGCTAACAATGGAACACTAGATATATACGCTTACAAACAATAAAACAAAATATGTTAATAATATTACAATGTAAGTTTTATTCAATCCTTTTCCATGTTTATCAATGAAAACCACACCAAAAAAAAAAAAGATTTTTAGCGAAATTTTTTTTTACAAAATATTGTTTCAAAAATTAGGTGGAAAATTAATGAATAAATTAATAAACAAATCGCATCTTCATAATGTGCTCAGAACGGTACCCCAAATCAAAAGAAGAAACATCAAAATTCGTCAACAATTTCCAGAGATATTGCTTATGACATAAGGTGCCAAAATAACAATAAAAGTTTTTTTTAAATTTTTTAAACAATCTTAAAATTGCTTTTTATCGTATTCAACAAATGGTATCGATAAAGAAAATGTTTCTCTAGGGCACCATGATCTTAGAATCGCGTCTTTTTTTAGTTGTGCGTAGATGGTTATTGCAAAAATATAAACAAATTGAATTTTGCAATAAACCATTTGATGAATCGATCTGAAATTTTTACCACATAGTAAGCAATATTATCCCCGACTTTTTACAAAATAACAATGCCGCAGGTTCAATTTCGCAATAACAATTATTAAACAAAAAATTTGTCCATTTTGACATTCTATACCATTTTTCTCAGCAACAAATGAAGATATCGAGGTCGGTTTAGAGTCATTTTAAAGGTCTTTTAATTCCCTAGAGGGTGGTAAGCCCACTTTTCCCAAAGATAACTTAGTTTTTAATTGAGAACAAAATTGGTCAAAAAGTGCATTTTTTGACGTTTAATTGGTAATAACGATGCCTAATGTTCCAAGTCTCGTGGGGTCTTCCTATACGTTTCGTTTCTGTTGGCATATATTACCTAAAATCTGGGTCTCCTGCTCGAGGATTCGATGTCATGGTGAAATCCTTATTTGCTTGGCCTATAATAGTCTATTATTATTATTAATAATAATAAATAATAATTATAAATAAAATAAAATAATAAATAAAAATTTTGGACACAATTAATTTTGTTGCACAATAAACAGCAACTAAATTTTATAGTTTTCCAGTTTTGCTTTGTTTAAATGTATTAATGAAGATAAGTTCTTAGTTCTAAAGTTAGGCATGAGGATAGTTCCTGCAAGTAATGGTTGATGGTGAATTCCTGGTTTACCCTGTGAACGACGTCTCTTCTTATTAATGATATAATCATTAAAAACTCATATTTTATAATTTAACGTCTTATGAATTCTCCATGTAAGAGGCGTGAAAACGTGACCAGTTTCATCAATTAAGGATTTGTGGAAACGAGAGTCTTTGATTGATTTCTATTGTTTGCTTTTCGCTGATACCCTGAGAGCCACGTTATTTTAAAATTATTTGTGAATTCAAAACCAGCGAACGTCACCTTACTTACACTTTCAACATAAAAGTTGTCGAATATATTCTGAACGTGTCTCCAGACATCTAAATGTGTTAATTAGCACCAAACGTTCGATACTTACATTATTAATATTCGAAGTGAAGGACCTTACGTTGCATAATTATAAAATGTAAAAATCTTCCGAGCTTTAAACTGCATCGGTATGATCATCATAATTCGTAATTATCAACTAACAACCACAATTAGTTGCACGTAACCGTTAGAACGATTTTAAAGATAAGTAAATCATCGATGCGCACCAGTAAGCGAATGTAACACATTTTTAAATACTTTATTTTTCCCCGCAACTAATCTCAAGCCTCAGATCCTGAGGAGGAAACTGACTACTTTATATAATAGTGAGAATTTGCATTTCTCATATCTTATAAAATTTTCATTACCACCCTATCGAGCTGATATGTAATTGGCTCTATTAATCTCGGTAACGCATCCACCGGCAAAAATACCTAAGCTAATTACCGATACGGTAAGAAGCGTGTGATGTCGGGTCTCATTATCGTTTTGATTTTAATGATACGGTTTAATTAGTGATGAAGGGGATTTTTAATCTGCAGGTATGTAGGTGAGGTCAGCTGAGCAAAAATTAATACTTTCTAAATATTTTACACCGCCATTATCATGCCTAATTAAATATTGTAATATTATGGTCAATTATGCATTGATTGTAGCTGTAATGTACGTTAACAGCAAGTAATATATTTTGTCAGGCACTTGTGGGCACGGGTCAACTCGTAAGAATTAATCCCCGGTCCGCATTTGACCTTCGCGAGATTGGTCAACTCGTAAGAATATGGTTCTCTAGATCGGTCAACTCGTAAGGGTTAGAACTACCTAAAAAATCCCAAAAGGGGGATTATCGTATTCCTTGCGAGGGCAAGGGCAAGGAAAACCCTGTGGAACCCGACCCTAGGGTCATAAAACGCATATGATTATTAACAGCAAGCAAGTCTTTGCCTCGTTGACTTTTAATAAAATCCACAACAATCTCGGTGCGATCCATCGTCACTGTTTAGTTGGAACGTAACAAACCATCCCCTTATATCATATTCTTAGTTTCAACAAATATCCGAACTACTTCGTTACAATCATCATGCCCTTGATTATTTCTGAGAATCCTCTTACGAGTTGACTCATCCAAAACTACCCTTTAAAAATTTACCTGCCGGTTCGCTTACCAATTGACCGATCTTAGGGTTGGGGATTAAAATATCTTACGAGTTGACCACCGCCGATTTTGTCACTGTAGACCGAAACTAGCCGCGAACAAGGCTAACGAGCAATTTCCATTTTTCTCAGTGCTGCTCCATGGATGAAAAAAATGCATAATTCTCCATTAAGATCCCTTTGTAGTTCACAGTTTAATTCCATTTTAATAAATTTCAGCTGCTTTGAAGAAGTGTCACCTGAACGCAGTTCAAACCGTTCTTCACCCGAAACTCATTAAGTCGTAGCTTTATCATTTCTCCTCTCGCTCCGGATTCAATTAAATTTTTGGCCACTGGCGTGTGAAATTCGCCCTTGAGGAAATTTTTGAGATGCAAATGTTTATCGTCTCGTCACACAGTCAATATTTACGCCTTTTCTCGTGGGACGACGTCGGTGCATATTAAAGTGATTCGGTCGTAAAGTTTTACTACGGTCAAAAACGTCACAGGCAATAAATGACTAGTCCAAATATCGTTTGTATAACTCGAAACGGGTAGTGTTTGAAGGTAGTCAATCGTTACCTAAATGCTTGTCAAGTAATCATTAAATTGAGATTACCATCTCCTTTGACGGTTTAACTGTCGTTAACCACTAATTGATTTAATTTTGATCATTAGATCATTAATTTTCAGGTGTATTTGTTTAACTGTCTAATTTAATTATAATTTAAAAATCATAATGTACAGTAAAACCTCTAATAATGGACACCTCCCAATAGCGGCCTCCTCTACATAACGGACAGTTTTATATTTCCCAAATTTCTCAATATGGATTTATACATATTAGCACCTCCCAATAGCGGACCCTCCAAATAACGGACACGGACAGTTAAAAACTACCATTTCCTATATAACTGTTAATAAAATTACCTCCTAACAACGGACAATATATTTTGAAATTAGATGTGTAAGACCTCTTAAATAGAAATTCAAATTTTAATCATCATTTCCTGGAATCCGTTTTACTAAGTAGGAATGCCAGATATATTTGAGAATAAAGAGGTAGTCATGTTGATTCCATGGTTTCTGGTAAACAAACTATTATTGACAAATTTTTCAATAAGAAATATATTGCAATTTGAAAATATAGAAATTTGAATTTCATTTGTGCACATATCAATATTTTTTTTATTTAATCCTTTCCTCCCAATAGCGGGCACCTCCTTGTAACGGACAAAATTGTGGTTCCCGTGACTGTCCGCTATATAGAGGGTTCACTGTATTACTTTTATTGAAAAATATTAGGTCCCAACTTTGAAGTTCTTTTTTGCAAACACCAATGAAAGGAAAATGGAAAAAAAAATCTTTTACAAGCTCGTAAAAGGCGAGCTTTTGGGAAAATCGAGGCATCCAGTCGTTAAAATATTATGAAAACCGTAAGAGGATTTACAGGCCTAACTTTGCTCAATTGGTAATACATGTTTATTAAATTCCCTTTCATGTTATGGTTATAAGTATATTTTCAACCGTTACGTTGAAAAACATGTACGTGGCACACGTATACACTGTAAATAATACCCTTTGTACTCAGCAAGGTTCCGATTCCCCATTCCGAATAAGCGAGGCAAATTATGTTAATCAAAAATATTACCTCTTGACTGAAAACTTAAAACATAAGAATCTCACCTTACTACTACGATTTTGTTACCTGAGTTTTGGCCCTTCTGTTGGCGTTAATAAGAGTTAAATTTAGTCATTTATATTGTTGATTTGACTATAATCGTACTGGTGTATTTCATTTACTTGGGGAACCTTCGTTTGCACTGTATTAAATGTAGTAATTGTAGTAAATGTATTATTAATTATTTTACTCTTTGCTAATGCAATACTCCTACGTTTAAATTATTTGGGTTATTTGTTCGAACAGTACTTGGTTGTGTCGGTTTGTACGGTATTAGTGGATTTATATATTAAAACGTGCGCTACGTTCCAATGGAGTAAGTAAATTAGAAAATAAAAATTTTTTTCTCACCCTCGGTAATTCCATATAAATTAATTTAAACACTCTCAATTTTAGCTAGCTTAGAACATGATATGTATTACCTAGAGTTGGAATACCACAAATACCAGTGTGAAAAACTTGGTATAACAATGGGATTTGGTCATTAACAATTGATATTATAACCACCTTTTTGGGTTAATGAAATTATTCAAAACAAATTAACCCTATTTTCGGATTCCAACATTTTACTTTTGATAAAAACTGTGCATTAAATTACAATAAGCCAATTTGTCTCGATTGGATCACTGGAAAAATTGCTTTTTTTGTATAAAAGCTTAAATCCCTAAACTTAATTATTATTAACTAAGTTTATTTCATGTATCATTAAAAATTAATTATACCTACAACAACATAATTACGAAATAACCCTAACGTAATGACATATGAAGTAAAATATTCCGTGAACATTTTAGTGGTAGAATTATTGTACATTTATTATTATCATTATTATTATTATCAATAAGAGATCACATTAGGTACTTACATTTAAAAAAGCGTTTTCATAATAGCTCAAATTCGTATTTACGATAATGAATTTAACTTAATTTCAGTAAACTAGGGTTATTGTGTCTTTTTGTTGTTGTAGTTATAACTAGGGGTTTTATTAACTTTTTGAAAAAAATCTAGTTTAATCCAAAATAACTCATTAGCCCATTAAATGGTAATATTGGCTTATAAGGTTTTATATTTTTAATTAAAGAAAAATAAATAAAAATAAAAAGCTACTGAAATTTTCAGGAACTTAAATTCTTCTAAAATAATCCATTAACCAACTACATTGGGTAATTAGGTTATTTCTTCTACATTTTCTAGGAAATTTTGAGAAATCTACCAAAAACCACCAAGGCAGTGTTTTGTTAATTTGAATTTGAATATCTGGGCAAGGGCAATATCAGGCAATTCCTGGAAGTCTGAAAATTTAGTGATAATCGCATTTGATGCTGTTGTCAAAAAAATTCTACAAAAACAATTTTTTTTCAAAGACAAAAGATCATTTTTTTAATTATTCCTCCCTTCCTAGGAAAAAGGAAATAGAAAGAGAGAAGGTAGAAAGGACGTACAGAATAGGTTAAAAGGAAATTTGGTTCTATAGTAATATTTCAACCATTTTCATGACTAATGAAGATGTACTGTAAATGATGATACTGTAACGCGAAATGTAAACAGCAGCGCGAAACGTGTTTACCCCTATCGGACGGCGGCTTACCTCAAAAGAACGCCGCTACGCTTAATTGAGCAATAAAAAAAAACGTCCCGAACGTCCCGGCAACATCTATAAAAAATACCTGTTGTTTGGATGCGGAGCATTTCGTGCAAAAAAGGGTCCCATAAAGATAATAAAGAATGGAAACACTCTCCCATATTCGTATGGCTAAAGGGAATAGCTTGTTTAGGTAACGAGCTAATTGTTACTACGTACTTCGTACCCTACATCAAAACCATTAAGTACATATAATTTTTAAAACGCTGTTGTTAGGTAAATACTGTGATTTCCAAAAGTTTGTGAAATCAACGAAACAGAATTCCCAGATTTAGCTCTCCTGGAAAATTCTGGGATGAATTTTTTATCATTTTTCTGCGGTTCCCTGGGGACTCCTCGAAAACACACTAAAGAGCTTTACCACAATTTCCCTCGCCTCGATATTTACCGGCCGTACGAAACGTCCCATATTTCGCTACATTGGAACTTTTATTACTCAGATTTACCAAGTTGCGAGAATTTTCAGTAAAATACGAGAGGTTTATATAGGAAGTTATTTTAGGTACAACATTTTCAATAGCCTCCCCGCCGTCCTGTATTATGCTGCATTCCGTTCCGCGAATATTACATCAGCATTGTCTCTCCATAATGGCCCGGTGCCAAATCCATATTTTACATATTTCTCCAAATTTTGGCAACGTCGTGTGCAGGGGTTGATGTAGGGCACCGTTTCGGGTCTGTCGTGCGAATACAAGCTTTTCCTCCGAACGCGATTTGTGCTTTCCCATTGTTACTTTCCATTCGGAATTTAACGATATTAAAAGTTAAAGGTTGAAGGTTAATTGCACCCTTTTCCACCCCACACCACCGTCCGCAGTAGGTGATAAGTAAGTTACGGGATTATTTTGATGCATGGCGGACCCTCAGGTCGATAGGGAACGTTTGGTGACCCCGATGGGGATTGTTTATTGAATGAGAGTTTAAAAAGTTAGACGGTTGAGAAGTTTTGTTGCATCACAATATGTAACGCTTAAGACATACGTTTTGTTCCCGGGGAAATAAGTTTAAAAGTTTCAGTACATGGGACTTGGAAACTGAAAAACTTCTAATAGCCATATTTGTATTTCCAGCAAATTTCTTTAGCTTTCACCTTCCAGGCTCTTTATTATTTCACGATGCCTTAGGCCGAAAACTCCATCGTTGGATACGTTTATTTTTGGAACATTAGTGAGAGGAGACGTGGATGGCTAATCGATTCGACTTTTCCAGCAGCTTTACGCCCGTTTGCACCAACTTTTTTTTAAGTGTCAATTAGGCTAAAGGCTCCTTAACGTGGCATTAGCGTTTTCGGTGTGTTGCACCAACATTAAGAGACTCTTAAAGGTCTCTTATCCTCTCATTTGCTAACTGGCCAAATTTCCTCATTTAAATGGTATTTAATCATACTTTAACCTTAAATTGCATTCCTTTTGACAGTTGGAGTTGACACCAAAAGAGTCAGAATTTTTTTTAAAGTGATAATTAAGTAGCACCTTGTTATCGGACCCATACTTTCATTTCAATGGAAAATTTGGATATTTTGGAGAATATCCTGGTGGAGGATTTTCTGGATGATAATTTAGAAGTCCTTGATTTTGTAGATATGGGATATCCCAGACGATTTTTTCTTAGACCTAACCACTATCAGGAGTTGCCTGAAATGGACTTTTTCAAGAGATTTCGGTTAACAAAACCTACAGTTCTTCGACTTCTGACACAAATTGAAGATCAATTAGAGTACCCCGATGATAGGTATGTAGATATTACACATTACTGCAGCTATACGTTGCATTCTTAAACAACTTTGATTTTTTAGAAATAATAGCTTTTTTCTTCTTCACTGTTTGTTTTTTGTTATCATAACATCTTTTCAGTTGGTCGATTGTTCGGTAATTTAAATCTGAAGAGGACGCATTGAACTCATTGGTAATTTTTACCCAGGCTTCGTTTTTTTCAAAGTTTGCAACAGCACTGGTTTGTTTGTTTTCAATAACATTTTTATATTTCAGAGCAATAGTAAATAAACGGTTAACCTCCCTGGGGCTAAAATTTAACCCTCTCTTCCGTTTGTTGCCTTGATTTTCTTCTTGCTCCATCGCACACGAACAAAAAAACTCAAACGCACTACCCTACGCACACGCACCTTCGCCTGCAGCCTGCATCACCCATCAAAAGATTGACGTTATTCAAAACATTCAAAATTCAAACAAAAAAGCACAAAATGCTGTTTTTGAAACGTTTGGAACTTCCGTGTCCGTGTTCTACCAAGCAAGAAACACAAAAATTGTTTGAAAGATACGACGTTGCCAGATTGTAAAAGAACTTAAATGACCATTAGTTAAAGTACTGAGAAAATGGTTGGGTGCAAATGATTTAAAATTAAGTTACAATTAAATTTTAAATGTCCCTTTGTTAATTGACACTTAAAAAAAAGTTGGTGCAAACGGGCCTTAGACACTCATTTTAATATCGTATAATGAACGCTTTTATTATTTACCCGACGTAAAATGCGAAAAAGAAACAGTTTTTACCTTCGCATCTCGTTTAATTTAATCGCGAATACTTCCACCGTTCCCGACTCTCTCCCGTCCCATTACAATGTTTAGAGGAAAAACCGGGACGGAATTACGTCATAGCCGAATCGTATGGAGTGTCCTGGGGCTGGGAGTGATTTATCGAATAGGGGGGTGTTCCGGATCTACATTTGTCTTATTTGGAGTCCATTTCAGGACCTTTTTGATTCCCCTACCATGAGATAATATCCGACCGTGCTCCGCCCATACGTGCTCTCGGTTATGTCGTCTAACCCTGGAATTGTCCTCTTGAAACGTACCCCTTTAAAATACCCTATATACCTTAATATACCTTTTAAGTTAGACAGTGAGTGGCACATTTAATCGTAATTTCATTGATAATCCAATATGTAGGTTATACGAAAATTGGGACAATAATCTCGACATAACCTAATTTGAATCAAGGTCATTATTAAAGTTGAGCTTATAACACAAAATGAATTTAATTATTTCATTATTATTAATTTTAATTACCTATTTTATTAATATATTTAATGATAAATATAATTTTCTTATTATCTAATTTAATTGAAGTTATACTTGCCTCTGCTAAAAGTAAGCGTAATTAGACCTGACGATAGACAACCGTCGTGGCGAAATAAATTTTATAAGCACTTCAACATCAGCTATTTTTAATAAAATTTCGAAAGGTGTAAATTTGAGTGATTAAATGAATTATTATTGTCGGTTCCTTCCTGTAAACGTGTAAACGACGTAAAAAAATAAAAAATATTCCGGCATATTAATCATCAGACAGGTAAAAAGTTAATAGTCCTTATGCGTGGTTATGTAGAATCAATTTATATCGCTACAAATAATAGTTGTAATAGCAAACAAAAAAAAAACAAATTATAATAAGTCATCAATCAACTTACCACAGAAGTGAAAACTGTCAGTTCTGGATTTTCCCAATTTGTTTCCTATCCTGACCGCAACAGAGTCCTGAAAATGGAAAAAATTACAAAGGATGGTAAAAATGAAAATAGAAAAATATTGCTACAGAGTGTAATGTTAGTGGGAAAGATCATACAATAATTGAGGGAAATTGCTTGTAGGTGTCTATCTCCAAAAAGAGGAAGAACCTTTCATTCGAAATGCGAAAAAGACACCTATTAAACTTATGCACGTCTACATGGTAGGGGGTTAAAACGGAGAATTGAGGAGCAGTTTTCGGATTCAGAAGAGCAGAATGGGTTCAGGGCAGAAAGATTGTGTATTGATCTTTCTTTACATTCTTTAACATTTACATCCTTACAGTCTCTTACATTCTGATCTTTACATTGAGGAATTTGGAAGAAAAACGAGGAGAGAGAGGAAGTTGGTTTTATCCATTTGCAAAAGGCATACGATACAGTGCCATTAAATTAGTTATGGCCTTGCATAAAAACCATTGGTATCGATAAAGCCTTCATTGACGTTATTAGGACAATATACTCAAAGTCAAAAAACATCTGTCTCATGATTACAAAGTGACTAAAGATCTAAAACAAAGCTCTTCTCTAGCTCCTCTGTGGTTCAAAATATGTATCGCAGAAGCTTCGAAATTTTGGAAGCAGCAATACTGTAAAATGGAATTATGTAGAAATGATGATACTTGCTACACATTATTATTCACTGATAACCAAGTTATTGTTGCTAAGTCGAAGACGATGCAAGTTACATATTCCGCAAGCTACAGGAGAGCTATGAAGGCAGGAGTCTCACTGTGAATATAAAAAGGCCCAATATATGGTTGTGGGGGGAAAATATCAAGAGGATTTAGACGTGGGGAGTGATAAAATCAAAGTCAAGTGTTGTTCATTTAAGTATCTGGGGGTTACCCTCTCTTTAAACTGAATGAGTACCGCAGACATATCCAATAAAGTAGGCAAAGGAAGAAGAGTGATTCGTCAACTTAACTCATTACTTTGGAGCCCAGTGATAACAAAAATCACTATACACAGGTCAATAGTAGACACAGTGTAAGCACATAGGGAGCTGAGACCTGGGACCTGAGCATGAGGGCTAGAGATACTTTGATGATTTTGAAGATGGATTTTTGTAGGAAGAGCTGCCGCATCTCCAGATTAGATCTAACGAGAAATGATGTGATAAGACATGATGTATGTCGAATAGACATACGCCAGAGACACTAAAAGACTTAGTTGGTACGGACACCTCCAAAGAATGAATGAGAATATGTGGCCAAAGAAAGTATATCAATGGATTCCCCCTGCATGTAGAAACGAGGAACGATTTAACGATAGGGAATGATAGAACAACTCTTCTTCTTCAAATTGCACCCCGTGCATTATTGCTATATCTTTACCATTTCATTACTAATGTTGTTGCAAAATTAAGTAACCTGGGATAAACAAATCATTCTTCAAAACGAATTTAATGAATCGTTCTGAAATTTTTACCGCTTATTGTGCACCACAAGAGCCTACTTTTTAACCGGATTGAAATTTGTAACGGTATTTTTTTAAAAGTTGTTATCAATTGAATTTCAACTATTGTATTAAGCAGCAAACCGTCAAATAACCTTTGTCATAGCTCATTTTGAAGGTTTTTTTTAAGCCAATAAGATGCTTAATTCCGAGTATAACAATTTTATCTCTTTATTATAAATGCGTTAAAATCGTGTATTCTTCACTTTTAATGTAACAAATAAATAATTACAAAAAAATCGGTTGTCTGTAAAGTCGGTTTACGATTATATAGCTAATCGAACTCTTAGAATGCAAGAATTGAACACCTTATTGCCGCAATTGTTATTGTAATAGTAATACGCAATGGTATGCACAGTAAATATTCAGATAACTTTATAAATAATAGTGTGCTGACTGCTGTCGCCGTCGTCGCTGACGACGGAGTGGAAACAGTGCAATCAGAACGCGCGTAGTGCGTACCCCTTCGTCCCCTTCAATCGCGCTCGCGAACCGAGCCGATCGCCAAATCGAGCATTCACTCGGACGCTGTCGTGTAAAAGAGATAGATGCGTCGCAAGGCAACCGCCAAGATTGATCTCTGTCTATTGTTGTCGCTCTCACTCTAACTCTCACGCATGGGTCTGGCGTAACGTTACAATGTTTTGTGAACCGGCAAGTAGCCGGCACATCGATTTATAAGACGTATATCACGTCAAAAATATTTGGATGGCTTTTTATAACGTTCGTTTCTCTATATCTAAATTACCAAAAACTAGTCAGATCTCCGTCACAGCCACAGTCCCCAAAGAGCTGATTTTTTGCTCATTTCCCTGTATAAGAAGACCACATAAGAGAAGGAAAAAAGTCCTAGAGGCAGCCATCAATGCAAGATGTCTGCAAGATGATGACTGGATAGACCTTCAAAAATGGAAGTTGAGAAGCGAGAAACGGTCTTAACCGTAGAAACCTCGGAATAGCTTTACAGTTACACTCTTTATTGCCGTCTAGCATACAATTCTCTTCCCTCACAACTAAAATTCAATTTTTATATATGGGCCCTGGTAAGGGTTTAAGTGGAAGAGGTGATTGTCCCTTTTTGGGAATTTCCCATTATTCGGCGTCGTTCGGAAGCTACTTGCGCATCAGTTTAATACCTTAATCTCATTGGAATTTTGAATACGTACACATGAATCGTAGTACATGAATGAGTGTATGATAGCTGCATACTTCCAGTAAATACTTACGGGTTGAAAACAATGAGCCTCACAAAAAACAGTTTACATCGCCTACAATGCACGCAACGAGCTATGGAGAGACAAATGCTGGGTGTCAGTTTGAGAGATCATATAAAAGAATGAAGAGATCAGAGGAAGAACCAGAATAACATGTATAACCGAGAGAATAGCCAAATTGAAGTGGCAGTGGGCAGGACACGTGGCCAGGATGGATAGCAGTAGTAGGACATCTAGAGTATTGACATGGAGGCTCTGGGAAAACAAACGAAAATTGGGTAGGCCAATGAAGAGATGGGCTGACGATATTAAAACCACAGCGGGAAGAAACTGGACACAAAAAGCGCAGGATAGAGATATCTGGAAAAAACTTGAAGAGACCTACCTCCAGCAGTGGAGGAATTACGGTTTGTGAAGAAGAAGAAGAAGAAGAAGAAGAAGAAGACACATGAATCAATACGGTTCGAGGCGGAAAAAACGAATTAAGGAAAAGATGTTATTGTGAATGTTAGAAGGTTGAGTTTTAAACGGAAATGAATAATAGAGTAATCAAGAAGAGTGGAAAGTTTGAAACAAGAAAGAAAGAAGTACGGCAGAAACAGGCGATGACGTTTTCGTCTGATTCGGGATGTTTGACCAGTTGATGGTATACATTTTCGTCTGATCCCTTTTGCGGGTGAACTTTTTGAGGTATACATTGGGGGCTCATGACATTTCATATTCTGCAGCAAATTCTGATGATGCCTATTAAGCTCAGTGAGCACATGTTTAATCCTTGCCCCCTTGCGTTTCCAACGTACTTTCGAGCGTATCGCAAGACGTTCACGTATCATTTTAAAATGTTTCGTAATCTCATCGATTTAGGGCTGTTTCGGACACTCCCGTTTCGGACACTGCAAAATGTTTACCTGAAATATTCCCATTTCGGACACCGATTTTGCAGAAGGGATTACTGAATCCCGTTTCGGACACCAATCCTCGCGGTCCTCTACCTGACCGTTTGCCAGCAGCAATTCCAAATATTTGCATTAATATTTTGAGAATAAAAGCTACATACGAACAATTTTTCAAGTTGTTGCAAGGAAAGTACAGAAATTCTCGCCAAGAAAGGTGCACACAGTCAATGCACTAAGAAATGTTTTCCCGGAAGCTGTGATTAAAGGATGCAACTTCCATTTTAACAAGACATTGTGGAGAAAAGTGCAAGAACTTGGGCTTGTCATAAAATATAAAGCAGACAAGCAAGTCCGAGATCACATACGCAGGTGTGCTGTATTAGCATACTTACCAGAAGAAGACATCAAACGACGCATGGCTGAAAATAATGGAGAAGTTACCAAACGAAAGCTCAGTTGTGAAATTCAACAATTATTTCGTGGATCAATGGTTAGAGGATAGCTGGATATGAAACTGTTACAACGAAAGACACCGGACATCAAACTCCGTGGAAGGGTGCCATAACAGACTGAACAGGCGTATTGGAAAGTGCCACCCAAACATTTTTGAATTGCTGAAAATACTAACAGGAATCCAATACTACAATACAGTACACCAGCATTGTGCTTTGTATATGGCTCCACCAAAACGTTCCAAAACAAACATATAAATTTGGACACAAGGCTGAAGAGTAGATTGGAGGAGTACTTACATAGAAGAGGAGACATTGAGGGAACATTAAATCGAATACAGTGTATTGTGAAGTTTGACTAAAATGTATTATTTTTCTTTTTAATAAATAATAACTTTTTAATAAATCACGAAAATTAAAAGTTTTTTTGTAATATATAGCTAATATTATTAATGACTTTTTAACATTGAACCATTTTTGGCTCAATTCGTGTGACGAATTACGAAAACTAAAAAAAAATTTCATTACATGAATAAATGCACAAAAATTGTTACTCAAAATATTTATGCAAATATGTATTTGGAATTACTGCTCGCAAGAGGTTAAGTAAAGAACCGCGAGGGTTGGTGTCCGAAACGGGATTCAGTGATCCCTTTTGCAAAATTGGTGTCCGAAACGGGAATATTTCAGGTAAACAATTTGCAGTGTCCGAAACAGGAAAATACCATCTCATCAGTGGTTCAAAGGACTCCGGAAGATCAAGCGCACCCCGGAAGGTCATGTAAACGGTGCATCTCATTAGACGAAAATGTTATAGGTTGAAGGGATAGAGTAGTTCTAGTAACATGACTACCTCTCGATAAATCAGACGAAAATGTGTCGACCCAAATAGGTAAACATGATCGTAACTTAATTGATAAGGTACGGGTAGAGAATGATTAAATGCAGTTACTGTCGCTCTGGGTTTACAGTGGTATGGATTAACATGATTTTGAAGAAACCCCGCAATCTATCGTCCGAACACCCAGTATATGGGATTGATAGGGGTTGCTCGAGACAGGATTTCGGTGTCAGGCCATTTTGTTGCAAGATTCGATACGGTCTCGGGGCACGGCTTATTTGCGTTAGGGGTCGGCAGGCAACGCCGCCTAGCGCCGCGACGCCACCGCCGGTGCCGCCGCCGCCGCCGCCGCCGTCAGCTGAGCCGTCGGTCTGCTGTGGGGGAGCAAAGGGGTGAGGAGGAGGAGGAGGAAGGGGAATCGGGGGTAGGGAGAAGTGGGAGAAGTGGGAGAACGGGAGAGAGGATCGCGCGCGACGCCCCGGCCCGCCTGACGACTGCATAGCGCAACGCCGCCGCCGCCGCCGCCGCCGACGACGACGACGACGTCTTCTTCATTCGCGAGTTGAAAGGGCTGCGGTGCACACACTGACACAACGAGGAAGCGTGCCCCCCTCCCTTTCTCACAGACTATACATATATATAAATTCATTTCTCTTTTGTCCCGACACGTATATAAAACCATATTAATCATAAGGTAGAGCTAAAACAGAACAATTGCGGCTGTGACGAACACAACAGGGTATGGAGGGCGCGGTGAACGGCGAGGGGGAGAAGGGCGGCCAGCCGCCCCCCAGCCCCCTCACGGGGTGTTACTTGCTGATCGTCATCGGGGAGCCGCGTAGTACCCAGCACAAGGACATCATCCTGCAGAGGATCGCCAAGGGTAAGTCTCTCTATCTCTCTATCTATCTCCCTCCTTTCCCTTTTTCCTCGTCCATATTGGGGGTAGGTATGTGGGGCACGTACTCTGACGGGAGAAAAGTCAAAAGTGGGGGGGTGAAATCGATCCGTCGCAGAGGATCGACCCGTCGACCGGCCGGCATTTTCTCCCCTCGGTAGACATGCTCGCAGACGGATTTCGACTATAAAAAAAATCCTCCGCTCGCCCCCTCCCCCAATACATTTCCGCGAAATTTCCACCCTAATCTTTCCGGAATAATTGCGATCTCTCGATTTTCCTCGCATACCGTGAAATGTAACTGGATTAATGACCGCTTCTTCACATGTTCGAGAGTGATGATTGAGCAATTAAAAGCGCAATTAGTTTGTGATTACCGGGACGAATTCACACTTTACCCTTTCGAAAAATTGAAAAACGAAGGAATTTTCATCACAAAATGGAAATCAAGTAGAAATTACTGCAATGCAATCAATACCAATCAAGCAAGTAGCTGTAGAAGCGTATTAATATGACCCCTTCTACACTTGTAAAAATCAGGATTAAGCAATTAAAAGCTCAATTAGTTCGTGATTAACTGGACGAATTAACACTTTACCATTTAGAAAAATTAAAAATGAAATAAATTTTTATCACGAGTTCAATCAGAACGTAGTGCAATGGAATCAATACCAATCAAGTAATATGCGTGATAAACTCGTATTAATACATATTTTGACCATTTCCAAATATATTCAGAAAACACGATTAATCAAATAAAAGCACAATTAGCTCGTAATTACCTTGACAAATTAACTTTTTCGAAAAATAAAGAACAGGGGAATTTTTGTCACTACGAATTCAATTAGGAATTACTGCAATGCAATCAATACCAATCAAGCGATTAGCTGTAGAAGCGTATTAATATGACCCCTTCTACACTTGTAAAAATCAAGATTAAGCAATTAAAAGCTCAATTAGTTCGTGGTTATCTGGACGAATTAACACTTTACCATGTCGAAAAATTAATAAAGAAGGGGGGAATTTTTATTACACTACGAATTCAGTTAGGAATTACTGCAATGCACTCAATACCAATCAAGCAATTAGCAGTAGAAGCGTAATAATATATTTAATGACCCCGTTTACACTTGTTCAAAAATCACGATTAAGCAATTAAAAGCTCAATTAGTTCGTGATTAACTGGACGAATTAACACTACCATTTAGAAAAATTAAAGAACAAATTAATTTTTATCACGAGTTCAATTAGAAATTAGTGCAATGAAATCAATACCGATCAAGTAATATGCGCGATATATGCATATTACTATATTTATTGACCACTTCCACATATACATATTCCAAAATCACTATTAAGGAAATAAAAGCGCAATTAGTTCCTAATTAACTGGACAAATTAACCTTTTCGAAAAATTAAAGAACCGTAGAATTTTTATCACACTACGAGTTTAATTAAGAATTACTGCAATGCACTCAATACCAATCAAGCAATTAGCAGTAGAAGCGTAATAATATATTTAATGACCCCGTTTACACTTGTTCAAAAATCACGATTAAGCAATTAAAAGCACAATTAGTTCGTGATTAACTGGACGAATTAACGCTTCACCATTTATAGATATTAAAGAACAAAGAAATTTTTATCACGAGTTCAATTAGAAATTAGTGCAATGAAATCAATACCAATCAAGTAATATGCGCGGTAGACGCGTATTAATATACTTATTGACCACCTCCACATATGTTCAAAAATCACGATTACACAAATAAAAGCGCAATTAATTCATGATTAACTTGGACAAATTTATATTTAAAAAAATTAAAGAACTGGGTAATTTTTATCTCATTACGAATTCAATTAGAATTTAGTGCAATGCAATCAATACCAATCAAGCGATTAGCTGTAGAAACATATTAAAATATTTAATGGCCCCTACCACACCTGTACAAGAAATCATGATTAAGCAATTCAAAGCTCAATTAGTTCGTGATTAACTGGACGAATTAAGTATTTACCATTTAGAAAAATAAATAACACCATAAAATTTTTATCATGAATTCAATTAGGAATTACTGCAATGCACTCAATACCAATCAAGCAATTAGCAGTAGAAGCGTATTAATATATTTAACGACCACTTCTAGTCCTGTGCAAAAATCACGATTAAGCAATAAAAGAGTTTAATTCGTAATTAATCTGTAGCCTTTCGAAAAATTAGAGAATGTGGGAGTTTTCATCACAAGACAGGAAATTAGTAAAATGAAATCAAGACCAATCAAGCGGTATGCTGTAGACGCGTATTACGTCACTGCACCATATTGAATTATCACCTCCAAAATGGTATCAAAAATGTAAATTGCTTTTAAGCGACGAGCGCTTTTAGAATCCAGGGAGCTTTTGTGACTTCAAACGGAGGAAATTCGCCTAATTTACGAGCAATTTCTACCGTTTTTTACGAAAATGCATAAATGGAAGACGAAAAATGGGATCAGCGAAGTGAAGCCCCAATATCCGCCCTTACAAGACTGAAAGTACGAATTTAACCTAGTTGTAACTAATCATGAATTAATTACTTTATGAATAGTGATTACTAACCCGAAATTATACGGCAGGGCCAGTAAACTCGACGGATTAAATCAGTCGGCATGAATATTGCTAGGCAATGATGTGCAAAACGGACATGCTGAATGTAATTAATTAACAAACCGTTCCATCGGAATTTGTTCGTTTTAACTGATATTTTTCTCGTTTTAATCGTATTAATCACGCAATTAACGTGGGACTCTTTGGGTACCATTTCATTCCTCATTTGAATGAAACTATCATGGGAAAAAATAAGTACAGTAAATTTACTGAGTCATACCGGCCAAAAGAGATCGCCGTTAATTGCATTATTTAAAATTATTACTCTCGGAAATAACACTTGTCAAGTGAAGACCTCTTACAGTGGTTACCCAACATGTGTTATTTATTTTGCCTTTACTTACTGCCAAGAGTGTTGTTTCATTATCGAAATTTCAAACATTACTAGCGTTACGTAAATATAGTAGATATTACTTAACAAAACAGACTTGAAAATGTCAAGTGATATAGAAATTCACTGTCACTTCAAATGTGAAACTGTTTTGGACAAAGCTTTCCAAGAGAAAATTTCCTAATGGAGTAAGATTGAAAAAAGACTCGTAAGGAGATTGGGTGGATGAATAAATTATTGCACAAACCTGGCTCCCACTGGAAACTCTGAAGGAGAGACATGCAGATCTCAGATATCAGTCAAGGGAAGCACTCGACAGATATACGAAGCTTTTCTATTGAAACGCGTGTCCCGAAAGCAACAAGAGCAAAAGAGAAACTTCTGGTAGTTCGTTAGTACGACAGAGAAGGATGTTTTGCAACGTTGCCGGCCGAGCAGGCAGTCCAAGTCAACTGGTATCGTGGTCGCGTATCGCTTTACACTTTGGGATGTGTGCGGTACAGTGTGCGGAGCGGATGACTGTGATGTTTCGCCAGCTAGCAACATCGCAAAAGTTCGTACTCTGTTTAGCCAACGAGAAATATATGGCCTCTCTTTCGCTCTTATGTTTATAGCATACTGCGACTCTGTAGAAACGGTCTGCCAAAGAGCAATTACCAAACAATTCATGCAAACATGTATAGGTATGGAGGTCTGAATTTCAAATATCGTAACTTACTGCTGTGCAAATGATATTAGTTACAGGGCGTGAGTAATGTTATATCAATAGACATTCGGCAGTAGTATACAAATAAATTTGTACGTTAATTTATATATACGAAAGTAGGGATGAAACGAGTTGCTGCACTGCACATATGCAATTATGGGGTGGATTCCGTCGTATAAATAAAAATCAAAATTGGAGTTCATTTGATCTTTGACAAATTTCTGGTTTCAAGTGTGGATTTTGTCTGATTACAGACATTCATATCTTGGAAAATACAGAATAAGAAATATTACGTAATCAGAAAACTTGTCTTCTATACTTACAAAAAGAATATTTGATTTTTTACTGATTTCGAACATATCATGTTCGAAAAGTATGAGGTTTTTGGATAATAAAATGACATTGTGCAATCAGGAAATTACTAAGTTTGTGACCTTTAAAATCAGAGATGGTTACATATTTGACGACATTCTGGTTTAAAAATTGGACTTTCTCTAGTTTCAGACATTCATATCTCGAAATGTATGAGGTTTACAGATAAAATAATTACAATAAAATCTATTCAAAGGGTCGTCTTTCGAGTAAAAATCAATCTTTAAATTTGGTCGATTAGTGACGAAATTCTGGTCTCAAGATTGAATTTTGTTTGGCTTCAGACGTTGACTTCAGACTTCAACTATGATGTTTTTAGATAGAAAATATAACATGAAAATATCATTAAAATAAGAATAATCCAAATTCAGAGGTGGTTCGGTATTTCATGAAATTCTGGTTTCAGCACTGGACTTTGCCTGAATTTGAATACATCTAATATCTCAAAAAGTTAATGGATTATGATTTATGATTAGAAATATATTACGTAATAATGGCATCGTATTGTAACATAAAAAAGTTTGTTAGTTTTAAAAATCAGAAAAGGTTCAGACAAAAATATTATACCTCGAAAACTATGAGGTTAGATATAACATGACTGCAATCATGGACTGAGATAGTCGTTTTTCTAATAAAAATAAAATCTTTAAAGTCAGATATAATTTTATTTTTGACGCAATTGTGGTTTTAATAGTATTTATCTACTTTGTGTTACTAATGATCTCATTATTACATCGAAAGTAGTGTAATAATATTCATATTAGTATTACACTACTTTTGGTAACTTTTAGTTTTGTTAAATTGGTACGTCAGCCTGTCACGTAGATGTCAAGGTTAAATTATTAGTATTTCAATACACATAACCTTTAAAATGTATTATTTGGTATTATTTTATATTATTCTAGCACAAAATGGAAGTAGTGATTGAATTTGTCATAGGGCTACTAGATTTTCAAATTCAAATATGAAACGTCAATGTCAGTGAAGTGAGTGTAACCAACCCACGCAAAATTCCCTAGTGTAATATGAAAGCTTCAACTGCCAAAATTTAATAATCCAATAAAACAAAGTAGATAAAATAGTATATTACACCATACTATTTGTCGAATTTCTAAGATAAGTATCTCATACCTCAATCACATATAGAACGTTATGAGGTGTACTAGTTAAAAATATGTAATCCAGGTAATACACCTTGTTGAAATGTTTTGTTTAAAATGAACTCCTATAAAATCTCCCAACATACAAACATCCACAGACATCCCCTAACGTCCCCAATTAAAAGGGAACGTCAGGGGTGTCGTCCCTTACCCTCTATATTTACACATAGCGTCTGTAAATACGTAATACGTGCCACATGGCAATAAATGCCTAAGTGTGAAAAAGCAATTTGAATGCATGTTAAAGCCATATAAGTCTGCCCTGCTTCCTGCATATCTACCTGAAAGCTACCCTTCGAAGCATTAAATCGCATTAATATAATTCTAACGTTTCTAATAGGAGCTGGTTTATGACAATTATTTATTAGTATTTGGGATCGATTTTACAATACAAACATTGTTTATTATTCAAGTTTATTTTGTAGGTTAAGGTTTAGTGAGCTTTCTTGCCCCGTCTATACCAAATGTTACTGTGACGTCATTAAACGTAAAACATACTATTGTACATTGTTTTCAATGCATTTTGGTACAAAATTCAAGTTATGAATATATCGTGAAATTATTTTTAATTTTCTGACAAATGCAGAGATTTTTTGGCAACATATATTATTATGTAATATACCTAATTATTCAATTACAATAGCTCATACTCTTATTACAATGTGATACGTTTACATTAAATATTTAACAACAATTCAGAAACTTTTATTTGATCTTGATATCAATATTAGATATACATCAATTCGTTCATTGAAGTAATATGTTATTTTGGTTACTTTAATCAAATAAAAAAATATATTCAAATATCTACATAACAATATAGTAAATACAAAACCAGTTCAAAAATTTTAAACCTTGGAAAAGATATAACGCAGACATGTATATTTAGCAAGACAGCATAACATTAAAAGATATTTTAAAGTATTTTTGAGATTTGAATAATTTGGAATAATTAGAAATTCGCCGTATTTGTATGGCAATCGTAGTCTTAAAACATAAAGAAAACACTCTTTACCATTACGTAATTAACGTACTTCTTAGAAAGTCATTTAAAATTTGTGATAGATTAGAGCTTGAATTCTGCATTTAGATGCGCAATTAAATATAGCCAATTTTTGAATCGTCGTTTTGAAATGAGAAATGTTGAGGACCACTCTCAACTTTTATATGATTTAACAGAATTCACTATATAAACTCCAGTCTGTTAAATGACTTGTGAAGGACGCATGGAAGAACGAAACTGCTTTGTGAAAAGCTTTTACATAAGAGAATTCCTATGGAGCGGAGAATCGAAAAAAGTATATTGGAAATTCGAAAAAAGAACCATCCAAGGTTTGAAGGATGAAGAAATCACTGTATCAACCAGACGGAAAATCTATCTCTTTAAAGGAGTGACTCGTAATATTCAAGGGAAATACGAGTGAGGGATATTTGAAAACAATTTCCGAAGGATCAGGAATTTTAAAACACTTGTATTACTCCTAATACCGTAAAATAGCTATAAAATTGTACTGATGTTATACAGTTTTTTTTATGAAATAGTTATTTATGGTACTAGTGTGTTATGTTGAAAATAAGTCACTCTAGAAGATTTCTGAAAAAGATAAAATCTCAAGTGACTTACGAAACATAACACGCGAGGGGCATACAATGTTTTATCCAACAAGTGGAAGAAATCGTTTTTATGAGATAATAATTAATAGGTTTTGTGTTCAAATTAAAGCTACTTGCGTCTCAGTACCCTATAAATGTCAGAATGAATTTGATTTTTAAATTTTGTATAAAATTGGTATATTTTACAATTTCATTGTTATGAATATTACAAATATTTACTTAAGATATTTATAAAATGATAAAAATAGTCTGTTTTAGTAAAATACTATTTATTATTATAATTAATATTATTGAATTAAGGTTCATTAAAAGTAAAATCAGGAAATGTAAGAATATTATCAATCAAGAAATTCACTATTCCTCGTTTTTGTCTCTGCCGGCTCTTCTAATTCATCTTCAAGGACCATTTCTTGCGAGATGTGATTCAAGTTCTTCGCCGTTTGAATCTTCTTCGATAACAATTGTGCCCAGATAAAGACATTGTTTTTCATCATTATTATAATTATTACAGTTAATACAAGGAGCTGTGCAATTTAGGACAAAAAAATTGTTAAAAACACATAATTGTCTTTATTTATCAGTAAATATTTTAACATATATAACAATTAACTTGCAAATATATATTAATTGTATAAAAAATATAAACAACAAGGAGTTTCTTTCAAAATAGTAGCATTTTAATTGTAAGAAAATTCTTATAATTGTATCTATTGAATTTTCGGGGATTTTCCAATTTTCCACTGCGATGAAAATAGGTTAGATGTTAATATTTCGTCGAGTTACCCCAGAATAAAAAAAAAATTAAGGTTCTACGTTGCCTAGAAGCCGAGATATTGAAAAAAAATTTAGCGCGTCCAATTTGAAGTTTTGGTTTCCTCTCCACTACGACATCGTAGACTTGAGCGAAAAACCTTAACTATAAAGGGCTATAACTTTTTTCAAGGTGCATAGATATTAAACCTATAAATCCTATATTAACATTTAGATCTTTATGTAAAACTGGTGAAAATTTCGGCTCTTAATGTTTATAAATAATGAAGATATGATTTTTTAAAAAATATTGCTATCTCAGCTTCTATTGACAGTAGAACCTTTTTTTTAAATGAAAGGTTTTTTTTACCATCTTTATATTCAATTTGTTTATAAGCAAAAAATTAGCCTCTTTTTAAAATGATTTTTTTAACAACAATTTCATTAAAAATGAGTTGGTTTTCAAACTTAACTTATAGTTCGGCATTCAAGGAAACTATTCCACCTTTTTAACTATATGTAGGATTGCAGCCTGGGCAAGCTCAATTGTTTAAACATTGAGTCTCTGGGATAAACAAATAAGATATCTCGTAAACTAATAACCCGATCTGGTTGAAATTTTGCCCACTTATAAAGACCCCTAATGGCTTCATAATTCGTGTATTACATTTCATTTATCATTATTATTCCAAAAGTTATTAACATTTATATAATAATGAAAAATTGATGGATTTTTGTTAATAACTCAATTGTTTATTTATCGATTTTAATTTATGAAAAACCAAATTAACCGTCTTTTTATTCTCCACAACTTTCCTGTTGACCACTTTTCTCTAAAATGCAACCGGAAAATTCTATGAGGAAAAAATCGATTTTCACACCTTAACCCATTGTTTATAAAAAAAAACAGGGACATTCTAGCTCTATATGGTCATACAGTGATCTTTCTATAGATCCCCCTACCATTTAAAACGTTCAGATATCTGTAGAACATTATGCCGTGAAAACTATCATTTTTCAGTATGTAGCCTGGGCTATATTTTAAAATATGAACGTGAGTTATTTGATAGTTTACTTGTCTAAATGACATTAATAATGACAGTCATAACTGTCATGTATTGAATATAATAAGACGTACAGATTACCAAATTACATCTATGTATGTATTCATAAAACGCGATCATAAAATATTTTACTCGAGCCATAACAATCCCATACTTATGCTGTCAAATGGTAACGTCCTTTTGTAATTTATGGACCGAAGCTCGTTAATTGTGATGGTCAAAATTTGATATAGCTTTACGTGCATTATATTCGCAAATTATGTGCGACATATAGTCCAAAAACACTTTTTATATTTATTGTCCATTAAGACCGTCTCCTCGCTCCCCCGATAACATTTTCCATTTCCCCGGAACATTCTTCCAAGACATATTTTAGGGACAATCTCGCCATCTAAATATTTTCATCCCCGAGGAAGAAAATTCCCAAACGAGCTAATTTATAAAATTAGCTTGGCGAAGGGAGAGCGGCATGGGTGCAAAATAATTAAATTTGCAACATTTCCACCGTTATTTCCCGCGTAGTCGGAGATATTTATAGATTACGTCAGATTCGTTCTGTGAGATAATGAACGGGATAAATATACAAATTTGTGAAAACAATTAACGTACAGGAGTTTCGGTTTTTAATTCGTTAATTTTACATAACTGCACGCTCTAAAACCTTCAACGTAGTTAAATATACAACCCGTTTAGTCTAAATCATAAATTATTAAACTTGCAGTTATCTTGTGGTAGGCGCACAACACGACGAGATTGATAACAATTTCGGGGTTATTTTTTATATCCGCTCCGCCGCTGTGCGCTATATTTAAGGAATTATGAGTCATTAATTGCAATTTTACTGCTAAAATGGTCTTGGAATACCAATTTAACTTGCTAAATATAAGAAGTGGTAGACACAGTTGAGTGGCCACGAGGAATATGACTCATATTCAATTATTTTCGCGAGTAGAAACTGTTCCATCGTTGTTAGTTTTAATAAAAAAAGCTGTAAATTTGTTTATTGTTCAAATATGACGTCATTTGTTAAAAAATGTTTGTGTATGAATTTTATCAGTATTAGACGGATGTTAAACAATTTGCAAGGATGACGTTGTTTTTATATATTTTTTTTGTGTATACCACAACCAGAAATGTGAAAAGAATGTATCTAGTTCGTTAAAAAATTGTGATGTGGAACATCATATGGCCGGACCAAATATTCATGGCAACATTATTAAAGTGCCTTTTAGGGAGGTTTTAGAAAAGAATGTTTCAAATAAAAGTTGTAGCCATTAGTTAGGTTAGTTTAACTCTAAAATTTGGTATGAATCAGTTAAGCCGTTTTGGAGAAAATTGAGAAAAACAGTATATTCACAAGAAAGGGCCCTTCGCAGAAGATCAGTTAAGATAATGATAACGGCAATTAATAAGATATGAATAGTAAAGTAAATGTGTTTGACTAGTTTTTGAGACAATCCAAAAAAAAAAAAACCTAAAAATAACAAGAGTAAAGTGCCCTTTGCCCTTTTTTGGATTTGATAAAATTTATGTGATCGCGAGTTCTCAGGAGACCCAGCCTAAGTACAAAATTTCAACTTTCCAGTATTTATTTTATACTGAATAAAGCTTGTCGCTCACTTGTCCGTCACGGCACGGTCCGTTCCGTTCCTTTAAAATTCGGACAGGATTTAATTAATGTAAAGGAATAGACAACCGCCCACTAGTCCGGTGCGTTACGATCCGGCGAGTCCGTCGACGGAAAGGATTGGAGATCTCCGATCCTTTCCGGCAAACAACGGAATGCACCGTGACGGATCGGACAAGTGAGCGCGTAGATGGCCGGCGCCGGAACTTGCCGAATAGATTTTGTTGCCATTTTTGCTTCCAGTACATGTTTACAATTCAAAGTGTACACATCGAAATGGACGAAGAAAAATTAATTTGTTTGGTACAAAAATATAATGAACTCTATGATAGAAGTGACAAGACTTACCACGATCAACAACGCAAACAGAATGTATGGGAGGAAATTGCAGGCGAAATGAACATACCAGGTAAATGTTTAGGTATATTAAGTAATAATGGTTTTCACGATCTTACATAATGCATGTAATACCCTTATCAATTTTATTATAAGTATAATATGATAGTTTTATTATTTATCAATGTAAATATTGAACTCAATTATTTCTTCTCCCCCTCCGAACCATTTGTGTTTGCCAGGACACCGAACCGGCCTCAGAGTTAAAATAATTTTTAAATTTATTTCTGATCTCCAATGCATCTATAGTTGAAGATCCTCCTATTCCTGGTATATGTCTGAATCCTTGTGAAGGTTTATTATCTTCGTCGGCTGCTGTCCAATGGCAGGTATCATCACGAAGAAAATTATGTAAACAACATGTAGCAAGTACAACTTTATCCATGTGTTCAGGGATGATTTGTAAGCGTCTCTGATAGATACGAAATTTTTTTGTTAAAATTCCGAAAGCATTTTCAGAAACTCTCCTGGCTCTACTAAGTCTATAATTATATATTTTAATTTCCTCATTATTCAACACATCGCTACCTGGATATGGACGCATTAAATGTTTGTGTAAAGGGAAAGCCTCATCTCCAACAAAAACATGAGGCAGAACTACGTTAGTGCCAGGCAAAGATTTCTCTTGAGGAAGGTTTAGAGAATTTTTAAATAATTTTTTTCCGATTTCTGAATGTGCAAATATTCCCCCATCACTATTTCTTCCATAGGCCCCTACATCAATGGCGGTAAATTTACAGTGAGCATCTACAAATGCAAGTAAAACAATACTAAAGGTTTTCTTGTAGTTAAAAAATAGTGAACCACTATTGGGGGGTTTGTCGGTAACTACGTGCTTGCCATCGATGGCAGCAACGCAATTTGGAAAATTCCATATTTTTTGGAAATCCTGTTCGTTTTTTATCCAAGTTTCTTTTGAAGGACTAGGAAGTACCAACGGTCTTAATTTTTTCCATATGGCCTCACAAACTTGATAAACAATATTTCGAACTGTTGTTTCTCCAAGTCGGTAGCTAAATGCAATGGTTCGGAACGTGTCTCCAGTAGCAAAAAACCTAAAAAGAAAATACTATTTAGAAAATGAAAATTTTGACATTTACTATTTCTTTTTTAGTTTCCGAATGTAAAAAAAGATGGAATTCGTTGAGAGATGCTTACACAAAAAGTATTAAGTCTCAAGAAACTAGAAGTGGGGATTCATCAGCAAAAAAAAAGAGTTGGCGTTTTCACAAACAAATGACATTTTTGCGACCTTTCTTATCAACTCGAAATCAGATCACTAATGTTGATGCATCCGATTCATCGGATACTGAAACGCTGGTGCAAGACATTTATACCGAAGAAGACAGTCAGATAGATGATGTTACTAGTCTCGGCAGCACTCCAAGTTGTTCTTCGATGTCTCGATCCAGCAGTGCCACTCGAAACACACAAAAGAAGAGCAGCCTTCAACAGAAGAAGAATGCACCAACAGCTGCAGAAGTACTTCAAAATTATTTTAAGGAAAAACGTAATACCAGAAAGCCTGATACTTCAGACCCTACAACAAAATTTTTCGAGTGCATGGCCGAAACAGTGAGAACGTTTCATCCACAATTGCAAATTGAAGTAAAATCACAAATATTTGGAATAGTTAATAATGCAGAAACCAGAAATATGAATTTTAGCCTCACAACTCCAACTGCTAGTCAAGAATCTGCTTTCACTAATAAACCCTCACAATTTCCACAATTTTACGAGCAAAATCAGGTGACTATCCGTACTCCACAGTTTCATCAAGAACAATATCAGTTACCAGATCCGCAGTCTGAAACACAGCACCCCCTGACCATGTCGCGCACGCCCATGCATTCGCAACCACAAGCATATCGTTCAACACATACACCATATCAGCCATATCCACAACAAAGAAGAACTTCTATTCCATCACCTTCCATTTATTGCACCAAAAATATGGATAATAACGACAATACCAATGATAATACAAATGTTTAGACTGCTAGTTTATGTTAAATATTACATATAGGTCACTTCCGAAAGAAGGTTTTTTTTATTTCGTTTTTAAGAATGTTTTATTTTTATGAATATATTTCATTTTATGAATGTTTTATTTTTATTAATAAGAATGCTATATTGTTTTTTTATAATTTGTTACGTGTTTAATAAACTGCAGGTAAACATAAAAGTAATTATTTGATACTTACCGCAATGCTACACCAAGCCTTTCTTCTTTCGATATTGCTCTTCGAAATGAAGTATTTTGAAATGTTAATTCAGGTTCTAAAATATCAAGAAGTTCTGAAAATTTGTTAGGTGACATTCTAAAATATTTAAAAAAATTTTCATCTTCTTTTAAATCCCTAAACAGATGATGGAACTCTCCAAAGTATGCCCTCTTTTGATTAATGGGGTGGACCCACATCCTCCTCTTCTTTTTCTTCTTATTTTCCTCATCAAGTAATAATGTGGCCACTACAATAACTTCTTCATCTGAACTACTGCTAACGTACATGTTTAATTTGTCACTGCTCGATATAGACTAAACTGAAATAAAAATCTTCGTCCATAGCATTCGATATGCCGGTTGCTGCCGGTACAGTGTGCGAACCCACCATCCGTCGCCGTCAAGCGACGGATAGTAACGGACCGTGCCGTGACGGACAAGTGAGCGACAAGCTTAACCACTGAATAATAGTTACATCAGTATGCACGTATAATAACAATTAACTGGTTTTAAACTTCAGTTCAAACCACTTATCGGAATTGAACTCTAATTTACTTATCTTGTAACTTTATTTCATAAATGAGGCCTTTAATTTTCGTTATGTATCGGTTTTCGCCATAAATATTCCGAATTGTGGTTTTAATGCCACTGAAGGGAAAGTATCATAACCGAGATGTCAATTAAATTCGATGCAAGATATCAAATCTCGACATAACGCCCCCCATCGTCGTTCCAAATTGGGCCATATCGACTTTATTACATTGTTAACATCCTCGTCAACAAATTACGAGATACTTAGAGAGTTATATTACGGCAAATGTTTGCATTTCTCGCACTAATACCTTATTTATTACGACATTACGACATACGAGTTTAAAATATTAACAGTGCCCTTTAAGCTTAAGACTTGAAGATTTCTGGAGGCTCTACGAGTGTTTGTAAAAGAGCTACAGCCCATTTTTGGGAGTTATTTGCAGAAGACGTTTACATTTCTTCTTTAAGTATTACATTATGACGTGAAAATGTGTATAACGCGTTTTGAGATTGAGGGTGTAGGTTTTTGGCGGCACTAGGTTTACACATTTTTGAAAAAGCTACAGCGGTGTATTATGGGTTATATTTCACAAAATGGTTATATTTATCTCCTTAATACCTCATTCTTTACGACAACATCATGCAACAAATATAAGTTAAATATTTGAACAACGCGTTTTGAGATTACGACTCTCAGATTTTTGGAAACTCAAAGATTACTTATAGTCCAGTCATCTTAGGCCAAATTAGGTGAATATGTCGGAAAATCGACATACCCAGTGTATTAACACGTAAAAACTTTTATTTTGGCATCCTAAAACTTTCCTCAAAATTCACATATAATTGGATGGCCGCAAGTTTTAAAGTCGGGGGTCAAAAGTCACAGAAATCGATTTTTTCTATATTTTTTTGCAAATATCTCGTTTTCTATGGGTTTTACGCTATTTATATTTATTATCAATATTGTAGAGAACCAAATGCTCTACAACTTTTGTATTTAACATTTCTTCATATATTGAACTGTTTTCGAGATAGAGGGCGGAGAGCGCTGGTCAGAGAATCATGTGAATTCAACTGGTACTACTGGTAGTCCCGATCACAAACTCGTAATATTAAGGTTATAAATTATTGCTAAATTTATAAATATTATTTTTTATTAACTTTTTCATTAAATTCATTTTGTTTGGTTACTTATCTATTTTTAGTTAAATGTCAATTTATTTAATAACACTTACCTGGCCATGTAAGTAAAAAATTGTTGAGGAAAATAATTAAATTACATTTTAATTGTAATCTAATTTATACTAATAACTTTCTAAATAAATAAAAAAGAAAAGAATTAATTTTGTAATTAACGTTTTTATTAAAAGTGTCATTTGATTAATTTAATATTGTCAAAATTAATATAAAAGAATAAAAATTTCGAGAAGAACAAGTTCTAATTTTAATCCTCTTCTTCTTCTGGTTATAAATTTTCAAAGTTATGAAAGAATTTAAAAGTTTACGGATTTTAAACAATATTTACTTAATTATTTTTTACTTCAAATGCAATTAAAGTAAATGAGAATATAATTAAAATGTAATTAAAGTATGTCCCTTAATAATTTTTCAATTACAGAAAGAGATTATGAGTTTTATTGATTTGATAAATTTTAGAATTATTAGAAAGAAAGATTGAATGTAATGTAGAGGTTAATAATAAATGATAATTAAATATTTAGCAATAATTTACGAGTTTTTGATCGGGACTGCCAGTTGACCTCACATGATTCTCTGACCAGCGCTCTCCGCCCTCTATCTCGAAAACACTTCGAGGTATGAAGAAATGTTAAATACAAAAGTTGTAGAGAATTTGATTCTCTGTAATATCGATAATAAATACAAATAGCGGAAAACACATAGAAAACGAGATATTTGCAAAATATGTAGAAAAAATCGATTTTTGTGACTTTTGACCCCCCGACTTTAAAACTTGCGGCAATCCAATTATATGTGAATTTTGGGGAAAGTTTTAGGATGCCAAAATAGAAGTTTTTACATTTTAATATACTGGGTATGTCGATTTTCCTAGGTGAACCCCCTATAATGACTGGACTATTATTTTTAATGAAATTACGCCCGCACTGACAAACATTTAAGTCTTCTGCCGATGTAGATTCCCAAAGCACTGAATAATCCATTAAAATTAGACACTGGATCATACACCGAAAAGTTGTTTAATCATCGACAGTTTTCTTGTACAATCTCAAAATAAGTCAAACCACCGCGGCTATTTATAGCTGAAATAATCTCGCCTCGGTTTCGTTTACTTATTAAAAAGAAAAGCGAAATGTCATTGAAGTAGCCCAATCAGGTCATAACTTCGGTCGATACCAGACAGGTTGTCATCACTTTTTTAAACAGTCTTAACTTATTAAGCTCGAAGGACGAAGTATCGATTACAAGTTCTAAAATGGGAGGTTCTGTTCCATATTTTCCCCCGAATTTGATCGGTTTAGAAGGAAAATATGAGACGGGTAAGCCTCATGTGACGTGCCGGAATGTATGTGGGACAATTATTTTGATCAATAGACGACCTAACCATGTATCAATATCCATCATTTTCCAACCACACCCTGCGTACTTAATCAAGATTTCAACATTAATTTTTACTTAATTTCCAATTTCTTAAAATTTTAATCTAAATAAATTTATTTATTAGACGTATTGGGGAATTTTCAAAATTAAATTTTAATTACCTACCAAATTTCGCCCTGTACCAATTTCCTTGATTGGTGATTATTGATTATCGATTATTTTCGTTACTTTTTATTTTTACGCCCGTGTGGGAATATATCACACCCTAATGGAGTACTGTACTAATATACTACGCTAATGAAGAACTGAATAGCGTCAATTGCAAGAAAAGCGCGAAATGAAAAACTTTACGAAATATTGATTCTTTTACTTAATGTATTATTTGAGAATTTATACGTTAGGTTAGGTTATAATTATTTATATAAACGTCAGGAAAATCTCACATTACTGAAAAGGAGCTAAAATGAAATAGTATTTTAAAGCTCCAAGTCAAGTAAAAGATTCTACTGACGTGTTTTGTATTAAATTTTTCCGGAAAATTGGAAAAAAATATGAAATTTACAAAAATTTTATTTTTTTTTTCAAATTCCACAAAAATCAAGTTTGTCAATTTTGTTGGCAACTATAGTTACAAAGTAAACATCATCGAAAAAATTTCATCAATTTTGTGCGTGTATTGTGAGAACCATGTATTTTGCGTATTGTCAAGTCTACTCTACAAATCCGGAAAATTCAATTTTCCTGCCAGTAAATAAGCACGAAAATGTTGTTTCCAAGACGATTTCCGGAAAACGTTATTTATGACGTTTATTTACCTAAGTTAACATAAGTACATGTATTTTGTGAAATAGACAATTATTAGAAATAATACATTTTAATTGTATTCAACCTTAAAGACCTTTCAGGATGACTCATTCTTTTGATACGTGGGTATATGTCAATGAGAATGTTTCAATTACCAAAATACCAACTCACACGTAGCTATTATACCTATGTAATAAAATTATTATAATTAATGCATTCAATTGCTTCCTCTTATTAAATATTACACCAAAAACAACCAAACAAACAATGGAATGATTTGACAACATACTCCTAATATCCCCCTTAACTTCCCAGTTTGTATACTTCAATTTCCTCGCATTATTTTACATTTTATTCGGTTCACGTAAATACGGGTAAGTAAATGTTTAATGCTCCCTGTATATCAGAGGCCATAATAAAACAGGCGGTATTCAACTCAGACTCAGATCAGAGGAGTGTGCCAACTATACCCTTAGATCTGGAAGCTTTGGTACAACTAATTTCTTAAGAAATCGTATAAATCTGAATACTTGAGAGAGCTACATAATGACAAATTTTTATGCTGGTACCAGCAGGTTTCTGTCAGAATTTAAATAGGTACATTTCAGTTAAAAATGAATGTCTATTAGCGGTAAGTGTGATAATAAATTATCTAACTAAACGGTGTTTTTAGGTTGAGTTGTAAGGTATTATGAGAACGTGCTTTAAGGTGCACCAACTCAGATGATATATCTCGTTGAAGGCACAATATAATATGAGTTGTGTTGAATCGACCTATTTCCTAAAGTGTATTTTCTTGGTAACAATCTACGGTAGGGCATCGTAATGGGTTTTCAGAGAAAACGCCTCTAAATCTTGAATATGATTAGAAATTTGCATCCACGTTACCCATTAACCGCTTGTCCCGATATTACGCATCCCTGAGCACCGCTTTCAGAACTATATGTACACGGTTCGCTCGACTAAATGGCCAACACCTACGGTCGTGTTTCATTCAGGACCGCACATGTGTTCATATTTCAATGAACACCTATGCCATTACGAAGTTCTAAACGTGCGCAATCCCCTGGCACTTATACCAGCGAATTTCCACCGTATTTCCCGGGCTGCACCAGCGTGGTGACGTCAAGTGTGCTTCACAAGCTGTTACACAGATCCCATAACAATAATATCGGGTTTTTCCCGAACGGGCGATTTTCTTGTCGTTTTTCTTGTCGAAACCTCGAACTTTCAGAAGGATCACACATACGCACCCACACACACATCTCGTCGTCATATTCGTTTCACGTAATTAAATTTCCCCGGGGATTTATTGCTGAGGGAAGACGATGTTTTAATTAAGATTTCGGCCGTTTTGATCACAAAGGGAGAGGCCCTGGAAAAAGAAACAGTTGACCCAGATAGTTGGCAAAAGAGCACGTAAATTACCGTAACGCGCGAAGCAGCGGCTTATGTTATTAATATCAACCGTGAATATTTATGAGGTAATGTATGGGATCGATCGATCCTCCGGTGAAAATCCCTAACGAATAAAACGCATCGACGTTGCTGTTATTATCGAAAGTTCCACATGGAAATGTCGTTTTCATATGTGTGTGAAGTTAGAGGTGAATCTCCAGAAATTTGTACGAGAGTCATTTCCGCCAACGGTTGTTATTTCACCCCAAACTATGAAAGATGTTTCGTAAATATTGGATAACTCCGGAAGTATAACCTTCTACACCCTTATTCTTATAACAAACTTTAAAGGACATAAGGTCCTACAAAGTGGCCAAAGTAAGAATGTCCATAAAATGTTAACACCTTAGCTATTTCGAGATTTTCTAATCAGGTTCACATGCAATGCAGTTTAATATCATTATGCTGTAACTTTGCTATTGTGCCATAGTTATAGCCATTGTTAAAGTTTCAAAAGATGTCAATACCAGAGCTATTTCGAGATTTTCCTATCAGGTTCATGTGTAATATGGTTGCTTAATATGCTGTAACTCCGGAACTACAACTGCCTACACTTTTCTTGTTATACCAGACGATAAAGACCATAAAGGCTAAAACACTCATTGTTGAAATTTAAAAAAAAAATGTCAAAACTGAGCAATTTTAATGTTTTAGAAACAAGTTCACGTATAATGGAGTTACTTAGTACGCTGGGACTGCGTATAAGCTTAACTTTCTACACTTCTTTTGTTATAACATAGGAAGAAGGAAATAAAGACCAACGAAACAGCCATAGCTAGAACTCGCAAAAAAATATCAATAACTCAGCTATTTCGAGAATTACCTGATTCGAAAATCTCGAAGTAGCTCAGTTACTGACACTTTTTGGAAAATTTTATTACGGGTGTTTTATAGGCTCACTTATAGGTTCATGTGTAATGGAGTTGTGATGTGACTGCGTAAGCTTAACTTTCTACACTTCCTTGGTTATAACACAGAAAAAAGGAAATAAAGACCAATAAATCAGCCAAAACTAGAACTCCTAAAAAATATCAATGACTCAGCTATTTCGAGAATAACTTAATTCGACAATCTCGAAATAGCTCAGTTACTGACACTTTTTGGGACATTTTTATTACGGGTGTTTTATAGGCTCACTTATAGGTTCATATGTAATGGAGTTGTGCTGGGACTGCGTAAGCTTAACTTTCTACACTTCTTTTGTTATAACATAACAGAGAAAAAAGGAAATAAAGAACAATAAACCAGCCATAGCTAGAACTCCCAAACAATATCTATAACTCAGCTATTTCGAGAATAACTTAATTCGAAAATCTCGAAATAACTCAGCTACTGACACTTTTTGGGACATTTTTATTACTGGTGTTTTATAGGCTAACTTATAGGCTCACGTGCAATGGAGTTTTGCTGTGACTGCGTAAGCTTATCTTTCTACACTTCTTTCGTTATAACATAACAGAGAAAAAAAGGAAATAAAGACCAATAAAACAGTCATAGCTATAATTCCCTAAAAAAATATCAATAACTCAGCTATTTCGAGAATTACCTGATTCCAAAATCTCGAAGTAGCTCAGTTATTGACATTTTTTGGGAAATTTTTATTACTGGTGTTTTATAGGACATTTTGTTGTCTATCTACTGTCCTAAGAAATAAAATATAGAAAATTATACTTCTGGAGTTGCAGCGCATTAAGTAACTCCATTACACGTAAATCTGATTCGAAAATCTCGAAATAGTCGTTACTCACATTGTGACGTGATATACGTCTTATAAATCGGCGTGCGGTCTACTTACACGTCCCAGAAAACATTGTAACTTTACGCCAGACCCATGCGTGCGAGCGAGAGCGAGAACAATAGACCTTAGCGTTTGCCTTGCAACGCATCTATCTCTCTTCCACTACAGCGTCCGAGTGAAAGAGAGACCGGCACCACACAACCAATGTGAGCCTTGCGGGAGTGAGATGACGTATCTATCTCCCTTCCACTCCGTTGGCGAGGACGGCGACAGCACACAGCTGGATGTTAGCGGTATTGCCGACTAATGTTTATAAAGTTATCTGAACATTTACTGTGCATACCATTGCTTATTACTATTACAATAACAATTGCGGCAATAAGGTATTTAATTCTTGCATTCTAAGAGTTTGATTAGCTATATAATCTCATATATTTGTTCTTGCATCGGTCAACGAGTGCAGTAATAATGGGTTATGTTACGATTTGGACTAAAAAGTTATGATGAATGATCGTGTAAAAAGTGGACCGCTTTCATTCAGTATTCAATGAAATCAATTATCCTGCGCAGCAATTCATGTAAGGTTCAAGATTAATGTTCAACTTCACACATGTCATAACAATGTGTCTAAAATGACCAGTTGGACCGGCCAACCGTACTGCGAAAAAACCTACTAATGATAATTTAGTGATAATAATTCTATTCAATTCATGAACGTATGCCATTTTTCATCAATGTTTTCTTGGCGTTATCACGGAAAATTATCGTCCGCAACCGACTTTACAGACAACCAATTTCTTTGGAAATTCTTACTACGGCCGCTTTGTAGGCCTTTATATCCTCTAACGTTTGTTATAAGGATAAGGACGTAGGGGTAATACATTTCCGGAGTTATAGTTATCTTTCATAGTTTGGGGGTGAAACAACAACCGTTGGCGGAAATGACTCCCGTACAAAATTCGACGTTGGAGATTCGTCGCTAACTCCAGACGCGTTTTCATAAGAGTTCTGGTATTTTGTGCTCGAATGAAAGTGAGCCATAAGATTCATATTTTATCTCGGATTTAATCTAACCGGTTAAACAGGCCGCGGAGCTGTTTCGATCTTAATCCTGGATCCGGAAAGACTAACCGACGGGCATTACGTTGATTTATTACGAAACAAATTACCTCTTTTAGCCATTTTTAGGGTGATCCTAATACGTTTCCCGAGGTCTAAATTAGGATAGAGAAGTGGTGGAATACTGGTGATGTTCGTTAATCGACCTTCCTTCAAATTACCACTTTTTCGGAATTGATCCTCCGGCAGCTAATCCAGGGCGCAGGATCCATTACAAGAATCCTTGCCAGAAAACGCCCTTTTATATTCCCGTTTTTTTTTGTTGGATTCCAATCAAGTTCCCCGGAGGAGCAGGTTTTCTACGATTAATCAGACGAATCTGTTGATGAGAAAAACGACGAAACGAAGGGTTAGAAGTTCGAAATAAAGACCAGATCCCGAGTTCTCGGTGGAAAGTTCCATTTTTTTTCAGAGTTTGTTCTTACAGTGTTTTCGATTCTGAAAATAGACGTTTTATTGATCGTACACCTCGGACTCGAAGGACAACATTAATTGAAACTGGAAATAAGAAACTTTTATGTCGCCCTCGGGGGCTGTCCCGAGCATACTCGTCGTATCTTTACGATCCAATTTCACTAGTATTTTTTATTTATAAATCACGTTTTTATGTGAGAGGGAGGCGTGACCGAAGTCTTATTTGCAGGCAGTACGTCTTACGAATTTAAGAACAAATACGTTTATACCGCCTGTGAGGGAGGACCTGTTGTAACCAAGTTATAAAATATAAATCCGAATGTTACTACTAAAGTAACACCCAGTTTCTAGTTAAATTATAACCCGCTTTTAATGACTTGTAGTAATAATAAGCATGCCAAGAACAATCGATGGCCACCAATTACCTAAAAGCCACAATCCTAAAAACCGGCACAGACCCAAACTGTAGATTGTGTCGGACAGAAATTGAGACCATCCATCACTTCATATCAGATTGTTCAATTCCGGAAAAGAAAGAATATGTGTAACGCCACATAGCAGTTGCCTCAACTATACTGGAACATCTGCAAACAATGTAACATCAAAGTTTCAGACAGATCTTATTAGCACAAGCCAGATCTTGTAGTGAGAACCGGTAAGATGACCTCGTTGTGCGATACACTAATCCAAACAGATCGCTTAATTAAGGCAGATAAACCAGATTTAGTCCTGGAAGATAATACTAAGGAAATGTGCCTACTAATAGACGTTGCGGTCCCCTCAGACTTCAATATCACTCAGAAAAAGGCAGAAAAGTGCTTCAAATGTAAAGATCTTCAAATAGAGATCGAAAGAAGGTGGAGTCTGAAGACCAAGGTTATTCCAGTAGTTATAGGAGCAACTGGACTCGTATCCCATATCAAGTATGCGGCCATGAAGGATATTCCAGAAAGAAACAATCACTTATTAAGTCTGGAAAGAGCTGTCCTGCTAAAAACAGGACACAGTGTGCGAAAAGTTCTTTAAATACACTAGGAAGAAAAGTTTAAAAGAACAGAAAATCATTACACCACAACAATTCATCCTATGTACACGGTGTGCACTTGATGACTTTTGCACGAAAAAATAATGCCCTAAGGGGTAATCTTATGTGAAACCCTGAAAATAATAATGGTAACAATAGTACGTTTAATGTAATACCTGGGATTTTTAAGATTCCATCGTTACCTTTGTAATTTCATTTTGCAATTCATTTAACGTTATCTGACTTCTATTGTACATCTCTTTTTTCATTTTGGAGCGTCAGATAAACATTTTCTCCTCTTTGAATTGTTAACCCTTCAGTGCTTTCCGATTCTTGTGTAAGTGATATATTTCACAGTTTTCCTCTTCTGCTCATATCTCTTTTATTACCTCTCTCCAATTCTTTCTAACTGCATGTACCATTGTTATTATTTATTATCATGTTATGATCCATTTCAGCTATATGATGAAACAATATGAGCAAATTTGTTGGCGAAGACTTAGTGTTTTTCTTCGGATACACATGACCATGGCCAACTTCGAGAACTTGGACAACCTTCTGTCATATATGATCAATAGTTACCAATTTAGCTGTTCTTAAGTTATTTTGGTTGGTGTTATTTCTTCATTTTGCCAGTTCCCAGGTCTTTTTTCTAGTTATTTTTCGTGGAAATCTTACTTTTGCCGCAATGATTTGGCCAAAAATAATATAACTTTAAAACAACATATAATAGTTATTTATTATACAACCGGATAAAATGAACGTTTAACGAGCCATATATTTAAAGGCGTGCGCCGCTTTAAGATTGCGAGTTAAACGTGCATTGTATCCGCGAGTGTATTACAACGTTTTATTCAATTTTGCCATATATAAACTGACGTTTAGCGGAGTAAGTACAATTTTGAAGAACAAATTTGACAAGATGACAACTTCAGTGCCGCAACCTTGACAACGACGAAAACAATTTTAAACGTATAAAACGTCACTTTATACGGCAAAACTTAATAAAAAACTATCAATCCGCTGCCTAAATAAACAAAATAAACAATGACTTTATGGGTTCGATTTGACGTCAATAAACGTCAGTTTATATGGCAAAATTGAATATAAATAATTATACCTTTTTAACTGTATCATTAGGTTTCATTACGTAATAACCACTCAACAAGAAATTCCTTCATTTACAGTTTAAGAGCACACCCTACTTCGAACCCCTAGAACATTAGGTTAAACCCATATTCAAATGAAGCTATTCAATTATTTGGGTTAGTTGCGTTATTATAAACGCCAGTGTTGATCCGCTATTTCGAATTTCATATAACACTACAAATATTTTGAAAGATTATGCCTACACTAACCAAAACCCCTATAACACCAAAATAATTTCCTAAGTGTCATCAATTTTTGGGCAAGGCGATATCGAATTGACATGAAATGCCACATTTAATTCCACTTCACGTAAGTGTCGAATACATCGAGTGAAGTGTCGTTGTAAAGAGGATAAAAATGCGATTCTGGTGCATGTGACGAAGTTCATGCTAAATAATACTAATTGAATTATTGATATACTTGTTTTATCCATTTCTTTTTTCCAAGAAATGCGTAAATGTTACAAGAAAGATGAAAAACAATGTAGCTAAAAAGGATATAAATACCACTACTCCTCCTCTTCAAATAAAAAACAATAAATAGAAAATTATAATTATAGATATAAATGCAATTCATTATTCTCTGAATCATTCTATTAGATTCAAATTTTGATACAAAATCGTATTACTTATATCAATAATAAGCAGCAATAAAAAAACTCTACTTGCAAATTTGATATTCAAAATTATAATAGTCTGGTATGTTCTATGCGCCATAAGAAGTTCCAACCTTAGCACAGTCCATTGGAATGGCTGAATTATAATTATATGCAACCTTACAAAATATCCAATGGTTTCGAGATTAACACCAGTTTGTTCATATGTAATAACTGTGGTTCATATTAAGAATAACATTACAATTAACCATTGATGGTTGAGGAAGATCATTTTGCAAAATTTATGCTTGCAATCCCCCTGTACAAGTCACACTCATCTTTAGCCTAAAATTAGGTGATTCCCTCAGTTTATAAAAATGGGAAACGTCATATGTTAATTCCATTAGTTTTCCGTCCATTCATCGCACTTTCCAGGAATGCCTTCCATTAGATTGATTAGATCCATGTATTTATAGGTTCCATTACTTTTAATTCATTAAGAAAATAGACAGTGTGGAAAAGTAAGGCGAATGTTGCCATGTACCATTAAAACATCGTTAAATATTTATGAGCGGTCGAACGGTTAATGACGAACACAGACGTTGTTTTAGTAATGAATAAGTGGAATTGGACCGTTAAAAGATATGAAAATTTTGTGATCTGATAAAGAAACAGGGAGTTTACCATGTCGACAAATAGGGGATTTTCAGACGCGAGCTCTCACAAACACTTAATGATGATTGGCGACCTTTCAAGTTTTAATAAAAATTAATTACCGAAAGACTTGATATTTCTCGAAGTTGTGAGAAAAGATCAAGGCGAAGTTCAGTTTTATTGACATAACCCTGGAAAATTTTAATACAGCTGGAAAGTGTAGATAACCTGTATTAAGACAAACAGCAATACTAAATATCAACTGTATTCGCGGTTCAAATTATTTTAAACCACCGATTTCGTTTAACGCTTTATGGAGTCTCTTTACATTTTCCGTTCTTCAAGCGAAATACCCGTCTTATAAATATTTGACAACGAAACTCGTTTCTAATTCGGTTTCAAAACCGTTTCCATTCAATGCCATTTAAGTAAACGAAACATTCTGGAAGAGTCCGTGAATGGAGCGATTCAAAATGGGATTAGGACGTCCCCGAGGGAAATTCACAAAGGAAGTAAGGGAAATATTAGATATTATTCAAGTAGGTACCGGTCTCTCGAAAATTATTTGACGGACGGAGTAGGTTTAATTTTCCGATTTCCCTTCGTTAAAGCTGAAGCTGTAATTGTGGTTTTCCACTTAAACACGACTCGCTTTCCCCTCTCGGATGAATGTGTGCCTTTTTCACGGCAATTCGCGACGTTTAAGCTCGGGAACTCCCCTTTTGGAATACCTGCAGTTGACATCCCCCTCCTCCTGTTTTTCATCCCCCGGCACGACCTATTTCTTACACACATACGCCGCTATATATCACAAAAGCCGTCCGACGAAGGTGTCGACACTCGGAGCTGGAAACGGCGACGATTAAAACATCTGGAAAAACTTTCTGGAATCGTTTCCCCGAGTGGTGTTTTATTAGATACGTCTGGACGCCGGAAACGCACCTCAATGGCGCCGGGAGGAACAAATGCGACAGTTCCGGGAAAGTTTAATGAGGGTGTCAACGAGCGATGGAAAAACCGACGAAGGACGAGCCTCAATCACGCTTGCGGAATCTCGCGGAGCTGCTTAACTGCGTGCTCAAGAAGAGATATCGCTCATCCGGACCGGCGGAAATTGCGATGGGAAATGATGTATCCGAAGAGTGAACGCGTTCATGTGAAATATACTTTACAAAATTGTGAACGTAACGAGATTTACAGATGCGAACGGATAAATCATAAGGATGGGAAATAAAAGGTGATGGATGGTAAGGCCAAAGGCATCATCGGATCGAAATAACCACATTTCGCTGCCCCAGTGAGGATTACCTGATACGTACGACCGCACTAGGATGTGTCGATAAAGAGGAAGAAAAATCACACCTCGGTATTACCCATTTCGACATAAATATCGTGAAATACGTGTCTTGAAATCCGCCAGTTAAAGGCAATACATGTTGTACCAGAGGATTCAGGAAAACCACCGTCTTAAAAAGGTGCGTTATTTATTCCACTCGAAGTGGTACCGAACCGGTAGTTTTTCAAAAATGATTAACTGCTCAATAGTAATTTTCACGAATAATAACTGTTCAATAGTGATTTTTAACACAAAACAACCCCTAAATCAGCGCAAATAACCAAACTCTAGAACAAGTTGAGAGGTAGCATTGCAAATAAGAACAAGAGTGCACTGAAGAAAAGAGTGTTTTGTAGCAGCGTTGGTGGTATGCTATGTGTTATCGGTATACTTTGTCCAGTCAGAGTTGGAACGGCAAAAAAAAAACACTTAATGGCTTTTTAAGTGGTGAAAAGCCATGCCGCCCGGTCGTCCATGGGCGTATCATTACGGATAATATCTCTAACAATGAATTCACCTCCAAATCGCACCTTCTCCAAATGAAAAACCTTCCGGAAAAATGCATTTTCTAGATGAAAATTCAACATTTGAATCGTGCATAACTCGATTAGAATTGATTTATGGAAAAAACTTTGTAAAACGTTTTTTGCTTAGAATTAGTTGCTCTATCAAATTCTGCAGTTGCTTTTACGATTACAATTTTCACCCTCGAGAAGGGGTGACATTCACCCCCACGGTTAAAGTGTACATCGGCACTATGTAACTCGTATTCCCTGAGCATTTCCTACATAGTCCAAATCTTACGTCCCATCAGAAAGAATTCGTTGAAAAGATGCTGAAAATAAAGGTTATGAAGGGTCTCTACAACAGGCCAAAAGTTGAAACATGAGATTCGACATATAATTTCGGGAGTTCGCAAAAATGAGCTTTAGTGTGATCAAAAATTTAAATAGGAGGGTTGTATCCTGCAAGAAGAGTTGCTATTGGGTGGTGGATAACATTTTTCCTCAGAATTGTAATCCGAACAATCCGTTGTGTTTAAACCATTTGTCCTATCCTACCCACGCGATAAATGAATTTTATGACATTCTCTTCTTCTTCGAGGTACTTAATCTTTAGATTTATTACCAGACTATTAGCACCATCATTTTGGCAGTCGCAGTTGGCATTTTGGCGACCCAACAATGGGCAGTACTTAATATTTTTGCCAGGTAAGCTTAAAGAGTGCCCATTACGAGCCGTTCGCAGATCGCATGTTTTCTATATGTTTTTGATCTGTTAAACATTTTTCGCAACATACGTAGAATACTGTTTATATATATATATATATATATATATATATAATTACTGTTCATAAAACAAAATATACCTTATTTCAATTCTATTTTATAATTTTTTTCAATACCTTCATTTACTTTTTTCTCGGAGAGCTGTTCGAAATTCGGCGGCAAAATACCTACAATAAAAGCATTAAGACACAATAGATCCTTAACTTCTTGCGATAAGCCGGTTCGTCATAAAATTCATTTATCGCGAGGGTATACTCCTTCAAAAGATATAAGGCGTTTATGACTGTACCTTATCAAGTGGCTTACGGTTCCCTGTCGTAAATGACACGCGCCCGAAAACCGAACGTATTCAGGATATTTTAAGCTTAACCATAACGTAGCAATTTTCCTTAAATCCTAAGAAAGGGTTGTTATTAAATGGCTTTAACATTTTAATGATCTTAAATTTCTGTCAAAGGATTACAATTGACAATGTATAAGGTTAATTCCAGTAATCTTACTTCGGTGTTTCATTCATTTTTTGAGTACGGTCCCTTCAAGGTCGGCTACATTTCTTTAAGAGGTGTAGCAGTAAGTGAACTCGCGGTAAAAGCGACAGGGGGTGCACTAGACCACTTAAGGAGGTACAGTCATAAACGCCTTATATCTTTTGAAGAAGTATAGGTATACAGTCCGTTGGACTACAAAGCAGATGTCTGTTGCAATTCTCGGACTGTGGTTCTGCTGAAAGAACCTGACTTGTCGCCTTTCTGACAATCTCTGGTAGCTCAATACAATAAAGCCTACAGTCGAGCAGACTTCTTCATTGAACTTAATATATTCACCGGTCGATCCCGGTTAGTCAGGCCGAAGCAAGAATAATATTGTCCCTCCTAACGAGTCTCGCCCTGCTCCGAATCGGTTCTAAGGGTTTCTCTCAAGCGGTGATTTCCCGATCGTAAAAGAAACAAAAGCGTAGCACCCTCAGCGAAAAACCCCTAACTGCCGCCGAACCTTTTTTCCCACCTTTGTCTCCCAGACGGGAGAGCCTCGAGCGCCCCCTACGTCCCCCCTTCCACCCCCGTGAACCCGGCGGCGGCAGGTCCCCCTCCTCCCCTACGCCCGCAGAGACGAGGAGAGGTACCCCTCTCGACTTTTTCGAAGGAGAAACGACCACCGGAGAACAGGAAAAAGAAATTTTCATTCCACTTCCCTCCATGACCTAGTCGTTGCGCATTGGCAAGCACACTTCGTTCTCTAGGGCAATCCGGATCAATAACGAACTTTACTTGTATCCAGCGGTGCGGGAGGGGGGGACCTGTCGAAAGGGGGGAGTCGGGGGTGTGGGGCAGGGGTCGTATTTAAATATTCAACTTTCAATTAAGTCCCCTTTTATTGAACTGTTTGTGTGTGTGTGTGTCTTACTAGGGCTGTGATTGTGCGGACGGATTAGAGGTGTTGTTCAATCTGGGCCTGGTGAGATATCGTGCGATCGTAAAAACGTCCGTATGGCCGGGATAAAATGTTAATTAAGTCCGACGAAGGGCGACAAAGTTAGATTGCGGGGAGATGAGAGGAACTTTAAAACTTCACGTTGCGTTACGAGGGACTCGTTGGGGTTTCGACCGCAACAATTTCCAAAATTTGTTTCCCTTCAGAAATTAAAGACCAAAAATGGAAAAGGCGAATAGCAAAATGTGCGTCGTGCTTAACACCGCCAAATAGTTAACAAAGCTAACAAAACTCTGAGATGTGATGAAAATTTAAAGTAAAAAGGTGTGTTACAAAAAGAAACCTCCATTTCGACCGCTAATATTTATATACATAATCATTAAATTTGATTTACTCTTTTGATTTTCCTAGGAATGTAAATGACAGTATTTACATTCCGTCGTCAAGGAAAAATAATACACGAATGTTATTTGCCATTTTCATGCTACGTATCTATGCATATAAGAGCGATTTACGATAGCGGCAGCGTGAAAAAATACATATATATAATAAAATAATAATAATATAAAATACAAATATGAACGTGAGTAATAATCCATAACTCATTAGTGAGTTATGGATCATAACACACTAGTGTGTTATTTGATAGCTTACTTGTCTAAAATGACATTAATAATGACAGTCATAACTGTCATGTGTTGGATAAGTTAAATTGAAAGCAATCCGTTCTATAAAAATTCCAGTAAATCATAGTAGACTTCCAAAAATCTAATTATTTTTATAAGTACTCGACAAGCTTTAGAAATGCTCCGAAATAAATGGCTGAGTAAATACGTAGTTTTGAAAGTTTCTCCTTAAATTGACTCGAAAACGCATTACAGAAGCAATTAATTTGTTTTTGAATACGGAAATAAACCAAAAAAGGGGTAACTATCCCCCATAACAAGGTGTTTCGTAAAAATTCTCGAAAAACCTTATTGACAATAGAAAATAGGGGACGCTACCATTAATATAAGTAAACTCATAAGTATTCACTGTATTTATGAAAACTTTAAGGTCATAAAACTCGTGAAAACAATGAAACAATTCTGTTTAAGAGTTAAGACGCCTTTACACTATGTGATTTATCATATAGAATCAGTCACAAGGTCTGTCACAAGCCAAATCACATTCAGTCACAAGTTGTTTGATAAAATAGAACCGTTTCTATTTCTGTATGATATTCGGTGTGATTGTCGATAATGCAGAAAACTGTGTTATCGGCATTTGACAGATTTGACACATTAATACGTCTTTTAAGTTGAGGTTATAATAATATATGATGGTTATCTGGTCATCTTGATTCCGAGCAATAAAAAGTCCTCTGGAATCATTTTTTCATTGGTACGCTATTTTGCCTATTTAAAACATGCTTTGGCGTGTGTAAATCCGGCTTTTTCGCAAGCGCGTTTTTTAAAGTCGCCATGGAATCGTATCAACAACGGCCAAATCAACCAATAACAGAGCGTTTTTGGCCGTAGCGGGACGAGCCGATTGGTGGCACGACGGACGACGGGCCGTCACGAAGCGTCACGAGTGTCATTCAAATTAATTACATTGGGTATGCATTTGGTTTTGGTATAAAAAATGGTACCAATAAAAAAAAAACGCGTAAAGTATTCGTGGATAACTGCTCTTTCAAACACTTGCTCTATTTCGAGCACTCCGGCTAACTCGCGCGTGTTTGAAAGAGCTCAATATCCACTCATACTTTAATATACTAGTAATACACCGATTAATCACCATCAATACGAATATTACGAATGACAATATAACCTCAAACTCAAAATGTTGAATATTTTATTTGAAGTCGTATGAATACGTCACATAGTGTAAACGTAAACTTACCAAAATCACATGATATCATATTTCATACCAATTTCGTATGATAAAATCACATGACAAAATCATATGAAAAATCACATAGTGTAAAGGCGTCTTTATAATGACAGAAACTAATTACCTTAATAAATTAGGGTTATTAGGAATATTATAAGCCAATTAAAGGTTGTACCTTTAAAAACATTATTTTCCTACTACTTCGACTGTATTTTTAAGTATCATTTTAATTACAGTAAATTGTAGAATAGATACCACGTCAGAATCAATTTGCTATCACAAATTGCTTAAAAAAAAGATTTTGCTATTTTAAAAATAAGGGGGCTACCCTTAAAATTGAAAGTGTTACAGCCTTAAACAATCTTTTTTATTTTAAATATTTTGGCGTTGTATGAAAACATCTTCATTCGTGAAGGAAATATTCCGAAAACCAATTTTCGAGGGTGAGGGTTAGGGGCGGATTTCACCCCCAAAAGGTAAATTAAGATTTAAAAAATACGTGTCTCCTATTTTTAAAAGTATTACAACATATTGAAAACAACATTTTATTGTTTCCAAAAAAACCACACGTCATTAAACTTAATGAAGTTAGAAAGATGTATCAAGTTGTCAAAAGTAATATTAATAGACGACGTGAACAGTTTAGACAGGTCTTCTGTTCTTTTAAAACAGACTGATTTTCCCAAATTTGACATTATACAATATTAGACACGAGATGTTTTCTTAACACAATCTGTCAGAATCATGAGAAATCCAAGAAATAAAACACATCATCCTTAAAAGCAAACAATAAGAGGAGACAATACATAATACTCTACTACCTTATTCAATATGAAAAGGAAAAGCGTCTCGTTTCCTCAAAAAGCTGAATAATTCACATTCTTGGAAATTCAGTTTGACAAAATAGGGCATGAGGAAGAAGACGTCAAGACAAGCATTACGGAGAGGAAAAGGAAACTAGAGGAAGTTCAGTTTGCTGAAATACAGGCATAACTTACAGAAAAAAGAGGAAAACTGGAAAAGCAAACATTGAGAAACGTATACACGGTTAATGAAATGATAGATGATTTAAAAAAGGTAAAAGAGGGAAATAAATAAAAAAAGAGGACTATAAACCAATTTCATGTTGTTACCGTTTTTAAATATTTTCTGAAGGGCACATAACCCTTGATACACATGTTTGAAAAGACATCTGAATTCGAAAGGTGTTAATTAATGTGAAAGGTTATATTAATAAAAGGCATTATTCCGAATAGTTCCAAATAGTTTCAAATATTTCCAGAGAAAAATGTGATCACATTTTGTAGGTTTCGTGGGTACAGTTAAATCTTACAATGAACGAATTGACTTTAGTTAGCATTATAAAATAGTAGAAGAGATAAGTTCTCTGGAAACTACACCTTATTAATCCCAGGACCAAAGTGTATCACATTTTGAAGTAGGTCGTTTTCCTTCTCCCGGAAAATTTATGCGTGAAAAGATTACACGCAAAAGTGTCTCATAATTTCTGAATTTTGCTTAATTTTGAATTAATTATTCATGTTATTATCATGTTTTTCATGAATTTACCATGAAGTTACGACGTTGGGGTAATGACACAAAACCTAATTGGGCAACCTAGACCACGCGTTTTCTGGAATAATTGAAAATGTACAAAAATAATACTTTCTTACTGAAATCTCTGCCATGTTTTTAAATTCAATATGAGATGTTCATGGAGCTAAATCAAAAAGTAGAAAATTTAAAGATAGATCAATAATTAATATCTGGGATAGAGAACGGTAGATAACCAGTGAAATTGAATTAGAGGGAGACGGGAGTATTGTAGTTAAGTTAAACAGCAAGCAAATGAAAGCTTTACTATATGTGCTTTAATATATTGTGACGTGAAAAGCATAGAAATGTCTTATTCACATTAAATGCTTTTGAGTACGTTGCTTGTTGTACACACAATTAAGGAAAATTATGAAAGAAACTTTGCTATCCCGATCCGTCATATTTTGCATTTTTCATAATTTTCCTTTTAGCGTTTTCTTTTTATTAATTACCACTTTAGCATAATTACAAGTGTTAGCGTTAAACATCGAGGGCTATAAGGAAAATGACAGCACCAAATCCAAACTAAAATAATCAAATTTTCCCCACACTTTAATTTTGGTTAAAAGCTCTCTCTAAGGGAAGTCACGACCAACCCGAATATAACCACATATTATACGAAAATACAACTTTCCATCCTCTCGTTTCCCACATTGTCACTTGACTAGGCAATATATCCGTCCTGTCGACGTTTATAGGAAAAGCGTCCTTCAAGATAAGGCTTGATAAATGTATCTATAATATATGTATGTACATATTCGTATATTAAATCTACTCCCTCGTATTATAATGCTGAACATTTCCTCGGGCTAATTTTAGAAGTGGTCGATTAAAGGGGTTGAATTATTAAATCTGTTGATATGATCTACATACCTGTATTAATAAAATATGCGGAAGGGTTTTCAACGACTCACACCATTGTTAAGTTCCCGACGAGCAAGAGATAACTCTAAAGAATTCGTTGAAAGCATTCAAATCGTCTCATTTCATTTTTGTAATGTTCATCCTACTCGCTCTTACGTTTCGAAGTCTATTATCCTCACACCAGCGCACTACATATTACTCGACGATTCGCCGAGCGGTTTCGATAAATTTTCAATGCGTGCCATGCCTTTCCCCGTTTTCCCTTTTCCTTTTTAAAGGTCGTTTCTTTCGTATCGAATAGCTTTGTTATTAAATGCCTCGGAAAGATTATTGGAAAGGAATCGACGGGAATAGAAATGCTCATTGGAAGTGGAAATGCCAATGTTTGGGGAAGTTCTGAGGGATTTCAATGGGAATGGACTAGAAGTCTGGAAAAACGAGAATGTGTACACCACAAGCTCTTCGGCGTTAAGTCGTTGAAAGGTTTATAGGAATGATAGCAACGTACTGTCTAAAAATACTTCATTTGAGAGGGTTCGAATTCAACGTTTCTATTTTTGTTGTATTTTGTGCCCTGTTTAACAGTCCCGGAACTAGGGTTTCACGATACTGAGAGAAAATCTCGGCCTCGTCTCGGTCTCGTAGCGATACCGAGACCGAGACGAGAGTGTTTAAAACATACCGAGACCGAGACGAGAGTAAAATGACCGAGATTCTCGTCGAGACGATATTAAATCTTTACGAGTCTCGGTCTTGTTGAAAATTTTTCTTCGACTATTCGATAGATATTTTCCTATACGCGTATAATTATCGGGAATTTCAGCTTTATTGTACAGGTATAATGAATACATTCCGGATGTCTTAAATGCCTCCACCCTCGTTTAACAACCTTATTTGTGGCCTAACAATAGGCCGGTATATAGGTAGGTAATAGATGAACAGATGAATAACAGAAGAAGGGTTTGTCAAAAATTTAAATTATTATTAACATTATTATAACTACTTACTTATCGGACGAAGACTTATTAAATGAAGAGTCTAAAATGGCTAAAGATATTTTAGCAATTACTGTTACAATAGTACCTGTCGAAAGGCTTTTTTCAAAGGCAGGTCAAATTTTAACAAAACACAGACAGGTATTGAAAGATGATGCAATTAAATCTCATCTTTGGGTCAATAGTGATTTGGCAATGGAAATTTGTGAAATTGATATCGAAAATATTAGATAAATAATTACTTAATACTTAAGCATTTAAAATATGTAGGTGCCTATCTAATTTTGTTTTGAGTAAAAATAACAGTAGGTATAAGGAACAGAAAATTGTCATTGTATATGCATAATGTGGTGTAAATAATGAAATTAGTATATTTTAGTGTTTAGTATAAAGGTAATATAATAATAATAACAATTTATAATATCGTAATAATAATATGTTAATAAATATATCATGAATTATTATTATAATAATAATTTTAGGTAAAGGTATTCATCCGTTCCTAATAATGTGTAATAAGAGTAAATAGAACAATATGTGTTTAAACTTGAAATTTAAAAAGCGAATAAATAATAATAGTTCCTAACATGTTTTTGAAATCAATTTTTTACCTACATTTTTCTTCTTTTCCTCATTTGCTCAAAAAAATCGAAAACATTTACTTACAATTTTATCAATTTCTTTAATTAATCCTATTTCTTACATATTATTGTATTTTACAAGTTTGTTTAATTTCATATGTTTTTAATAAGTCAGAAAAGGAAATATCAAACTTTTAATATGTCTTCTGGTTATTTCAATTTTATTACAATTTTTTTCAGATTTCATTAAAAAACACAAAAGGGGCAAGAGTAAGACGAGACCGAGACGATAGCGAGACCAAGACGAGAGTAATTTTACTTTACTCTCGGCGATACCGAGACGAGAGTGGGCAAATTTCGGTATCGTCTCGGTCTCGTGAAACCCTACCCGGAACGTATTTTTCGCCCCTTTCCCGACGTAACGTTCTGCGGAGAAACCCGCCTCCCTCCCTCCCCCAACGCGAATTCCAAAATGCGATCGTAAATCGTGGCAGAAACTTCCGTGACAATCCGACTAGTCCAAAAATAAGGCCCATAAAACCCTCGTGGAAACTATGAACAAACTCCAAGTATCGATCCGACGATGGAAACCTAGAACGTGTCATCGTACGGTACGAATATCGAATATTACGGCCATTCTGGCAATTAACATGCGGAATTAAAAATCAATGCGGATATGGGATTAAGCGGATCCCCTTCCAGCTCTCTCTCGTGTACAAGTGAGAACGTTCCAATTACACCGCGGGGTTGCTTCCCTCTTTTTAGCCTCCGGCCACCGGGATAACTGGAGAATAAATGGGAGCGAATATGTGTGAACAATATTGGGTTTACGGTGCTCCCGAAAATACCTATAAATATCTATTACTTAGACGCCTGGATATCCCCAAATGAATTCATTTCGAGGGTAAAAATGGTAACTTTTTTTGGTTTCATTGTTTTCAAATGATTATATAAAATTTACGATTATGTCCGCGGTAAATCCTGAGATTCCCTCTGGCTAATAAAGTTGGCCATCTCAGTAATGCATCCATTAAAATGCATAGTAATTTGCAAGGCGAAACGAATCTCACCATTGATTTGCATGTAAATGTGGAACTTAATTGCAGGTACTATTAAGTAGACCTATTCATTGTGATAGAATACCTTTAACCTTCAGACTTCAGATTGTTCAGATACACATACAATCATGCACGCTTTCTTTCGATTTATTAAACCCTCTAATATTAGTAATTAATATAACCTCCAAACTATTCGAAAATTCAGAAAAGAATGATTCGGTAAGTCATTATTATTTATTACCACAAGGTTTTACACGGGAATTTTGTTTAAATGAAATGTAACTCTACAACATCTCAATCTTGATCATGATGTTAAATATTTAATACCAATTTTACAGTAGTAGGTACTTTTACTAAAGCTTAATTTTAAAATTTTACAATATATGTCGGTAGTGAGTAAAAAGTGTAGTAGTTATTTCGACTTTAAGTAAGTTATATTGAGGAATAAGTGAAACATTTACTCAACTTTATGTAAAAAAAATCCAAATCTGCTTACTTTTAAGTGAATTATACTCAAATGTGAATGAAAATTGACCTATTTTTATAGAAAAATGTATTAGATCCACTTGCTTTCCCGTAAATTGTACTTAAAAGTGAAATAGTAATTCAATATGTGCAAAAGAAAATTCCGAAATCGATGGTATAAATTTGAGCCACTTCTTGTCGATTTTCTAACTTTGAGTTGTTGACGTAGATACTGAAAATCGAAACTAATTCGCATTACAATAAAAATTAATTTTATTGGTCTTGTCTTAAATGGGACTCATTTCTCAACATAAAAAAAACTTATTAGTAAAAGTACAATTCAAATCGGTATATCAAATTGATGTTCCAAGAATATTTAAAAACTAAAGGTCTTCAAAATAATGTAACGTTTATTTTCTAATTTATTTACACTAATACTAATACTAGACACTACTTAATTTATTTACACTATTACTAAATTAATTTATATAACACACTTCACTAATTAATTTATATCACACTCTTAATCGTTAATTTATTTCACTTCAATCGCTTTCGCTTTCTCTTGTTTACTTTTTACTCTCGCGCTCACGTCTACTAATAATAATAATCCGATCGCAGGCCCATTATATACACATCTCAAATGTAATCGGGAACCTTCCGGCGTATTCGTGTAATTACTCGAAATATCTTTTATTATCTAGAAAGGTCCAGAGGGTCATAAATTACTTTCCTTAAATAATAATCCGGGAGTATTCATGGAGCTGTCTTTTTTTTTAGAATTCAATTAAGCATCGCGGCAATTCCTTTTGAAGTAGCCGCTCAGGTCTGATACGAGAAAACACGTCTCGCGCTGTTTACTTTTCGCATTACAATAAGTATTTTCAAAATATATTATTTATATAATAATAATAAAAAAAAATAAACATATGAAAATATACTTTTTATTATTTTATATTATATATTTATTTATAAAAAAATATAAGAAGGATAAATTGGAATTTTATAAAATGATAATAAAATCTCCATAAACAAAAATTGTTTTGGTAATACCCAGTCATTATAATACATGAAATATATGTCACTTTTTATGACACATTTATGTCACAATGTATTTATGACCACTACCCACGCATTATTTATATATTACGCTATAACCACTTAATATTATTGAAAATACTTGATATTAAAAGTCATGAAATAGGAACAATAAGAAATATATTTGGTGACCAAATAAAATTAATAATAAGTATTAGTGTAGGATTGATGCTTTCCATAGCATTCATTATAAATCATAGAAGAATTACGGTCTGTGTTTCTGTATATGACAACTTAAAAAATTATATAACAGCATGTGTGTTTCACATGTATCACAGATAAAGTAGAATTAATCGGAGTATAATAAAAAATATAACTAAATAATTCACCAAAAAGGGGCAAATTTCTGGTACTAACATTACGAAATCAATCTTATTAAGATCAAGACAATAAAATAATTTTCTTGAATAACTTTCTCCTTAATCGACTTAGATTTCCTTAATCCACTTAACTTGTAGAAGATGAAAAAATGATGAATATGTGTTTTGTTCGTAACAATTTTTTTTTAGATTACGATAATCCCAATAATAAATCCATTATACCATTTTATCGAATTTTGCTCTATTAGCTCCAAATAGACGAATCCTTTACTATTCATACTTCAAGTTGGCATTTGCTGAAATATTTCATAAAATTAATGAAAAATGAAAAACAGTTCAGTTTTCCGAAAAAGTTAATGTTACAGTTAGCAGTGATGGCCACACTAAAAATGTCTCCAGAAAATAACCCAGTGGAGCATTTGCTGAAAGACTTTTGGTTGAGTTTACCGAAGAAGTTAATGTTACAGTTAGAAGTGACAGTCACAATGAAGATGTTTCGAGACAACTCAGAAAGTTCTATTTCTTGTTCTTATTCTTGTTTCTTGTTCCAAACCAGTGTATGTTGTCCAAGACAGTATATACTCGGAATATACTATATACTTGGAATAATATATGTTAACGATTTGTAACGGTTTATTATAGTTTTTAATTCACTATTATTAAAAGGAATTGGGGTGCGATTAACATAATTTATAGTTCCAAGGTATCATATATAATACTGTAACGCGAAATGTAAACAGCAGCGCGAAACGTATTTACTCTTATCGGACCTCGGCGGCCACTTCAAAGCGCTCCGTTAATTGGGCAATAAAAAACAGTCCTGAATGTTCCGCCAACATCTTATTAAAGAAAGAATGATTTATTACGTTCTGGGCGTTTCTAGATAAACATTATTTGGGAAAGGAATGAACTGGAATCATCGCGAATACAATTGAGATATGTATATAAGCGCGCTTGCGGTCGGAGAGAGGAGATTAGACGTGAAGCCGCGAGAGTAAACAGTGCGATAAACGGACAAGTGAAATAAATTAACAGTTAGGAGTGTGTGATATAAATTAATTAGTTAGGAAATAGTTAAGATAAATTAAGTAGTGTGTAGTGAATAATTAGGACAGTGTAAATAAATTAGAAATAAACCTTAAAATACCTTCTTAAAAAAAACTGAAAAAGAATGAATTACAATAACCTACGCAAGAATAATTCAAAAAAATGTCATTAGGTAACCATGGGTACCAAGAGATTATCAAGAGGGGTAATTTAAACACATTGGTAATTAGAAATTTATATCAGATTCATAACAAGAATACCGAAAATTGCAGGTAAAGAGTGTTTTAAATTTGAGAATAATTGTTACACTAGGTAAGAAGCTATAACAAAAAATACCTGCCGGAATAGCAATATTAACGGAGTAGAAGATTGTTTGAAAATTTAAAGTAACAAATGGCAAATAATAGCTTGCAACTGGAATTTATTACAAGATAATATTTAATACAGAAAAATAATTTTATAATACAAATACCAAACAATCTAACAACATATTACTGGCGAGGTTTCCTATATTTTCAGATCAGAGCACATGACATAGTCTTATTTGTGATATAAATTCCTTTTTCCTTTCAGTGAATTGTTACTAGGGGAAATTTGTTATTTGGGAAATCGTTATTTCTAATTTATATCCGTGCAACTTTCAGACGATCATATCACGTTAATAAATTAACACTCATAGTAATAAAAGTCCATCAGTAGCACACAGACTGTTTGTATTATTACCGTTAGCATAACCCACTTTATTCGTGACATATTTAATTATATCAAACCAAATTGCAACTTCCAACTGTCATTTGGAACAACGACCTCAGTGAAATCTCATTGGAAAACTGCATAGATAAACGTATCAGCAGTTGATTTCGTCATGTTACCCGTACCGCTGATTAATTTTCTCCACACGATCAATCTCCCCCGTTCCGTTGGCAACTTTTCGATCTTTTGTGTCATATCTCCCCACATTCGACGGAGTAACCCATTAATCATATCCGTCTAAAATGCCTGGAAAGCGTTTACCACGTTTTATAGTTTTGCGAGAGAAATTCAACCAACTTTATTGATAAAAGTTTAGAAATAAGAAAAGAGTATACTGTTACAAAATGAAAGCCTGGAAATCCGGAAAATTTGTACTTCTACGGAGGAATTTCGGAATTTGTTAGTTCAATTTGAGGTTTAGTAATTTGTTTTTTTGGATGATGTATAGATCAAATGTGATTCACCAGTACGCTTCACATGTTTAGTTGCTGGTTCGTAATATTACGAATACAATAGATGTGTCCCAAAACCGGTGTGAAGTTAGCAGCCACTTTCCAGCAGCCAAAAATTCTGGCAGCCATTTCATTTAAACGTGAAGTTAGCAGCCACTTTCTAGCAGCCAATTCTACCTTGCAGGAAATAAATGAACTTTTTTTTGTCAAAGTGTCAATCGTTCCTACTAACCGCAATTATACCAGTGGCGCCAAAGGGTCACAAAAAATTACAATAATAAATTAAATAATTTCAAAACTCCCACCACGGAACCATAAAGAGTATTTAATTGGGGTGCAAGAAAATAGAGTCTCGGGATGAAATTCGGGCTGGAGGTTCCTTTTAACACTAGTAATCATCCTACCAAGGGCCAATCCCTTCGGTGCCGTCTGAAGGACGTAATGGCCTTCAACGCGAAAGTATGGAAAATATTTAAAGGGGGTGCAAGAAAATAGAGTCTCGGGATGAAATTCGGGCTGGAGGTTCCTTTTAACACTAGTAATCATCCTACCAAGCGCCAATCCCTTCGGTGCCGTCTGAAGGACGTTATGGCCTTCAACGCGAAAGTATGAAAAATATTTTAATGGGGTGCAAGAAAATAGAGTCTCGGGATGAAATTCGGCCTGGAGGTTCGTTTTAACACTAGTAATCATCCGACCAACCGCCAATCCCTTCGGTGCCGTCTGAAGGACGTTATGGCCTTCAACGCGAAAGTATGGAAAATATTTAAAGGGGGTGCAAGAAAATAGAGTCTCGGGATGAAATTCGGGCTGGAGGTTCCTTTTAACACTAGTAATCATCCTACCAAGGGCCAATCCCTTCGGTGCCGTCTGAAGGACGTAATGGCCTTCAACGCGAAAGTATGGAAAATATTTAAAGGGGGTGCAAGAAAATAGAGTCTCGGGATGAAATTCGGGCTGGAGGTTCCTTTTAACACTAGTAATCATCCTACCAAGCGCCAATCCCTTCGGTGCCGTCTGAAGGACGTTATGGCCTTCAACGCGAAAGTATGAAAAATATTTTAATGGGGTGCAAGAAAATAGAGTCTCGGGATGAAATTCGGCCTGGAGGTTCGTTTTAACACTAGTAATCATCCGACCAACCGCCAATCCCTTCGGTGCCGTCTGAAGGACGTTATGGCCTTCAACGCGAAAGTATGGAAAATATTAAAAGGGGGTGCAAGAAAATAGAGTCTCGGGATGAAATTCGGGCTGGAGGTTCCTTTTAACACTAGTAATCATCCTACCAAGCGCCAATCCTCCAGCCCGAATTTCATCCCGAGACTCTATTTTCTTGCACCCCCTTTAAATATTTTCCATACTTTCGCGTTGAAGGCCATAACGTCCTTCAGACGGCACCGAAGGGATTGGCGCTTGGTAGGATGATTACTAGTGTTAAAACAAACCTCCAGCCCGAATTTCATCCCGAGACTCTATTTTCTTGCACCCCCTTTAAATATTTTCCATACTTTCGCGTTGAAGGGCATAACGTCCTTCAGACGGCACCGAAGGGATTGGCGCTTGGTAGGATGATTACTAGTGTTAAAACAAACCTCCAGCCCGAATTTCATCCCGAGACTCTATTTTTTTGCACCCCCTTTAAATATTTTCCATACTTTCGCGTTGAAGGCCATAACGTCCTTCAGACGGCACCGAAGGGATTAGCGCTTGGTAGGATGATTACTAGTGTTAAAACGAACCTCCAGCCCGAATTTCATCCCGAGACTCTATTTTCTTGCACCCCCTTTAAATATTTTCCATACTTTCGCGTTGAAGGCCATAACGTCCTTCAGACGGCACCGAAGGGATTGGCGCTTGGTAGGATGATTACTAGTGTTAAAATGAACCTTCAGCCCGAATTTCATCCCGAGACTCTATTTTCTTGCACCCCATTAAAATATTTTTCATACTTTCGCGGTGAAGGCCATAACGTCCTTCAGACGGCACCGAAGGGATTGGCGCTTGGTAGGATGATTACTAGTGTTAAAACGAACCTCCAGCCCGAATTTCATCCCGAGACTCTATTTTCTTGCACCCCCTTTAAATATTTTCCATACTTTCGCGTTGAAGGCTTAACGTCCTTCAGACGGCACCGAAGGGATTGGCGCTTGGTAGGATGATTACTAGTGTTAAAACGAACCTCCAGCCCGAATTTCATCCCGAGACTCTATTTTCTTGCACCCCATTAAAATATTTTTCATACTTTCGCGGTGAAGGCCATAACGTCCTTCAGACGGCACCGAAGGGATTGGCGCTTGGTAGGATGATTACTAGTGTTAAAATGAACCTTCAGCCCGAATTTCATCCCGAGACTCTATTTTCTTGCACCCCATTAAAATATTTTTCATACTTTCGCGGTGAAGGCCATAACGTCCTTCAGACGGCACCGAAGGGATTGGCGCTTGGTAGGATGATTACTAGTGTTAAAACTAACCTCCAGCCCGAATTTCATCCCGAGACTCTATTTTCTTGCACCCCCTTTAAATATTTTCCATACTTTCGCGTTGAAGGCCATAACGTCCTTCAGACGGCACCGAAGGGATTGGCGCTTGGTAGGATGATTACTAGTGTTAAAACGAACCTCCAGCCCGAATTTCATCCCGAGACTCTATTTTCTTGCACCCCATTAAAATATTTTTCATACTTTCGCGGTGAAGGCCATAACGTCCTTCAGACGGCACCGAAGGGATTGGCGCTTGGTAGGATGATTACTAGTGTTAAAAGGAACCTCCAGCCCGAATTTCATCCCGAGACTCTATTTTCTTGCACCCCCTTTAAATATTTTCCATACTTTCGCGTTGAAGGCCATAACGTCCTTCAGACGGCACCGAAGGGATTGGCGCTTGGTAGGATGATTACTAGTGTTAAAACGAACCTCCAGCCCGAATTTCATCCCGAGACTCTATTTTCTTGCACCCCATTAAAATATTTTTCATACTTTCGCGGTGAAGGCCATAACGTCCTTCAGACGGCACCGAAGGGATTGGCGCTTGGTAGGATGATTACTAGTTTTAAAACGAACCTCCAGCCCGAATTTCATCCCGAGACTCTATTTTCTTGCACCCCATTAAAATATTTTTCATACTTTCGCGGTGAAGGCCATAACGTCCTTCAGACGGCACCGAAGGGATTGGCGCTTGGTAGGATGATTACTAGTTTTAAAACGAACCTCCAGCCCGAATTTCATCCCGAGACTCTATTTTCTTGCACCCCATTAAAATATTTTTCATACTTTCGCGGTGAAGGCCATAACGTCCTTCAGACGGCACCGAAGGGATTGGCGCTTGGTAGGATGATTACTAGTTTTAAAACGAACCTCCAGCCCGAATTTCATCCCGAGACTCTATTTTCTTGCACCCCATTAAAATATTTTTCATACTTTCGCGGTGAAGGCCATAACGTCCTTCAGACGGCACCGAAGGGATTGGCGCTTGGTAGGATGATTACTAGTGTTAAAAGGAACCTCCAGCCCGAATTTCATCCCGAGACTCTATTTTCTTGCACCCCCTTTAAATATTTTCCATACTTTCGCGTTGAAGGCCATAACGTCCTTCAGACGGCACCGAAGGGATTGGCGCTTGGTAGGATGATTACTAGTGTTAAAACGAACCTCCAGCCCGAATTTCATCCCGAGACTCTATTTTCTTGCACCCCATTAAAATATTTTTCATACTTTCGCGGTGAAGGCCATAACGTCCTTCAGACGGCACCGAAGGGATTGGCGCTTGGTAGGATGATTACTAGTTTTAAAACGAACCTCCAGCCCGAATTTCATCCCGAGACTCTATTTTCTTGCACCCCCTTTAAATATTTTCCATACTTTCGCGTTGAAGGCCATAACGTCCTTCAGACGGCACCGAAGGGATTGGCGCTTGGTAGGATGATTACTAGTGTTAAAACGAACCTCCAGCCCGAATTTCATCCCGAGACTCTATTTTCTTGCACCCCATTAAAATATTTTTCATACTTTCGCGGTGAAGGCCATAACGTCCTTCAGACGGCACCGAAGGGATTGGCGCTTGGTAGGATGATTACTAGTGTTAAAACGAACCTCCAGCCCGAATTTCATCCCGAGACTCTATTTTCTTGCACCCCCTTTAAATATTTTCCATACTTTCGCGTTGAAGGCTTAACGTCCTTCAGACGGCACCGAAGGGATTGGCGCTTGGTAGGATGATTACTAGTGTTAAAACGAACCTCCAGCCCGAATTTCATCCCGAGACTCTATTTTCTTGCACCCATTAAAATATTTTTCATACTTTCGCGGTGAAGGCCATAACGTCCTTCAGACGGCACCGAAGGGATTGGCGCTTGGTAGGATGATTACTAGTGTTAAAACGAACCTCCAGCCCGAATTTCATCCCGAGACTCTATTTTCTTGCACCCCATTAAAATATTTTTCATACTTTCGCGGTGAAGGCCATAACGTCCTTCAGACGGCACCGAAGGGATTGGCGCTTGGTAGGATGATTACTAGTGTTAAAACGAACCTCCAGCCCGAATTTCATCCCGAGACTCTATTTTCTTGCACCCCCTTTAAATATTTTCCATACTTTCGCGTTGAAGGCCATAACGTCCTTCAGACGGCACCGAAGGGATTGGCGCTTGGTAGGATGATTACTAGTGTTAAAACGAACCTCCAGCCCGAATTTCATCCCGAGACTCTATTTTCTTGCACCCCCTTTAAATATTTTCCATACTTTCGCGTTGAAGGCCATAACGTCCTTCAGACGGCACCGAAGGGATTGGCGCTTGGTAGGATGATTACTAGTGTTAAAACGAACCTCCAGCCCGAATTTCATCCCGAGACTCTATTTTCTTGCACCCCCTTTAAATATTTTCCATACTTTCGCGTTGAAGGCCATAACGTCCTTCAGACGGCACCGAAGGGATTGGCGCTTGGTAGGATGATTACTAGTGTTAAAACGAACCTCCAGCCCGAATTTCATCCCGAGACTCTATTTTCTTGCACCCCTTTAAATATTTTCCATACTTTCGCGTTGAAGGCCATAAACGTCCTTCAGACGGCACCGAAGGGATTGGCGCTTGGTAGGATGATTACTAGTGTTAAAACGAACCTCCAGCCCGAATTTCATCCCGAGACTCTATTTTCTTGCACCCCCTTTAAATATTTTCATACTTTCGCGTTGAAGGCCATAACGTCCTTCAGACGGCACCGAAGGGATTGGCGCTTGGTAGGATGATTACTAGTGTTAAAACGAACCTCCAGCCCGAATTTCATCCCGAGACTCTATTTTCTTGCACCCCATTAAATATTTTTCATACTTTCGCGGTGAATGGCCATAACGTCCTTCAGACGGCACCGAAGGGATTGGCGCTTGGTAGGATGATTACTAGTGTTAAAACGAACCTCCAGCCCGAATTTCATCCCGAGACTCTATTTTCTTGCACCCCCTTTAAATATTTTCCATACTTTCGCGTTGAAGGCCATAACGTCCTTCAGACGGCACCGAAGGGATTGGCGCTTGGTAGGATGATTACTAGTGTTAAAACGAACCTCCAGCCCGAATTTCATCCCGAGACTCTATTTTCTTGCACCCCCTTTAAATATTTTCCATACTTTCGCGTTGAAGGCCATAACGTCCTTCAGACGGCACCGAAGGGATTGGCGCTTGGTAGGATGATTACTAGTGTTAAAACGAACCTCCAGCCCGAATTTCATCCCGAGACTCTATTTTCTTGCACCCCCTTTAAATATTTTCCATACTTTCGCGTTGAAGGCCATAACGTCCTTCAGACGGCACCGAAGGGATTGGCGCTTGGTAGGATGATTACTAGTGTTAAAACGAACCTCCAGCCCGAATTTCATCCCGAGACTCTATTTTCTTGCACCCATTAAAATATTTTTCATACTTTCGCGGTGAAGGCCATAACGTCCTTCAGACGGCACCGAAGGGATTGGCGCTTGGTAGGATGATTACTAGTGTTAAAACGAACCTCCAGCCCGAATTTCATCCCGAGACTCTATTTTCTTGCACCCCCTTTAAATATTTTCCATACTTTCGCGTTGAAGGCCATAACGTCCTTCAGACGGCACCGAGGGATTGGCGCTTGGTAGGATGATTACTAGTGTTAAAACGAACCTCCAGCCCGAATTTCATCCCGAGACTCTATTTCTTGCACCCCCTTTAAATATTTTCCATACTTTCGCGTTGAAGGCCATAACGTCCTTCAGACGGCACCGAAGGGATTGGCGCTTGGTAGGATGATTACTAGTGTTAAAACGAACCTCCAGCCCGAATTTCATCCCGAGACTCTATTTTCTTGCACCCCCTTTAAATATTTTCCATACTTTCGCGTTGAAGGCCATAACGTCCTTCAGACGGCACCGAAGGGATTGGCGCTTGGTAGGATGATTACTAGTGTTAAAACGAACCTCCAGCCCGAATTTCATCCCGAGACTCTATTTTCTTGCACCCCATTAAAATATTTTTCATACTTTCGCGGTGAAGGCCATAACGTCCTTCAGACGGCACCGAAGGGATTGGCGCTTGGTAGGATGATTACTAGTGTTAAAACGAACCTCCAGCCCGAATTTCATCCCGAGACTCTATTTTCTTGCACCCCCTTTAAATATTTTCCATACTTTCGCGTTGAAGGCCATAACGTCCTTCAGACGGCACCGAAGGGATTGGCGCTTGGTAGGATGATTACTAGTGTTAAAACGAACCTCCAGCCCGAATTTCATCCCGAGACTCTATTTTCTTGCACCCCCTTTAAATATTTTCCATACTTTCGCGTTGAAGGCCATAACGTCCTTCAGACGGCACCGAAGGGATTGGCGCTTGGTAGGATGATTACTAGTGTTAAAACGAACCTCCAGCCGAATTTCATCCCGAGACTCTATTTTCTTGCACCCCCTTTAAATATTTTCCATACTTTCGCGTTGAAGGCCATAACGTCCTTCAGACGGCACCGAAGGATTGGCGCTTGGTAGGATGATTACTAGTGTTAAAACGAACCTCCAGCCCGAATTTCATCCCGAGACTCTATTTTCTTGCACCCCCTTTAAATATTTTCCATACTTTCGCGTTGAAGGCCATAACGTCCTTCAGACGGCACCGAAGGGATTGGCGCTTGGTAGGATGATTACTAGTGTTAAAACGAACCTCCAGCCCGAATTTCATCCCGAGACTCTATTTTCTTGCACCCCCTTTAAATATTTTCCATACTTTCGCGTTGAAGGCCATAACGTCCTTCAGACGGCACCGAAGGGATTGGCGCTTGGTAGGATGATTACTAGTGTTAAAACGAACCTCCAGCCCGAATTTCATCCCGAGACTCTATTTTCTTGCACCCCATTAAATATTTTTCATACTTTCGCGGTGAAGGCCATAACGTCCTTCAGACGGCACCGAAGGGATTGGCGCTTGGTAGGATGATTACTAGTGTTAAAACGAACCTCCAGCCCGAATTTCATCCCGAGACTCTATTTTCTTGCACCCCCTTTAAATATTTTCCATACTTTCGCGTTGAAGGCCATAACGTCCTTCAGACGGCACCGAAGGGATTGGCGCTTGGTAGGATGATTACTAGTGTTTAAAACGAACCTCCAGCCCGAATTTCATCCCGAGACTCTATTTTCTTGCACCCCCTTTAAATATTTTCCATACTTTCGCGTTGAAGGCCATAACGTCCTTCAGACGGCACCGAAGGGATTGGCGCTTGGTAGGATGATTACTAGTGTTAAAACGAACCTCCAGCCCGAATTTCATCCCGAGACTCTATTTTCTTGCACCCCCTTTAAATATTTTTCATACTTTCGCGTTGAAGGCCATAACGTCCTTCAGACGGCACCGAAGGGATTGGCGCTTGGTAGGATGATTACTAGTGTTAAAACGAACCTCCAGCCCGAATTTCATCCCGAGACTCTATTTTCTTGCACCCCCTTTAAATATTTTCCATACTTTCGCGTTGAAGGCCATAACGTCCTTCAGACGGCACCGAAGGGATTGGCGCTTGGTAGGATGATTACTAGTGTTAAAACGAACCTCCAGCCCGAATTTCATCCCGAGACTCTATTTTCTTGCACCCCATTAAAATATTTTTCATACTTTCGCGGTGAAGGCCATAACGTCCTTCAGACGGCACGAAGGGATTGGCGCTTGGTAGGATGATTACTAGTGTTAAAACGAACCTCCAGCCCGAATTTCATCCCGAGACTATTTTCTTGCACCCCCTTTAAATATTTTCCATACTTTCGCGTTGAAGGCCATAACGTCCTTCAGACGGCACCGAAGGGATTGGCGCTTGGTAGGATGATTACTAGTGTTAAAACGAACCTCCAGCCCGAATTTCATCCCGAGACTCTATTTTCTTGCACCCCTTTAAATATTTTCCATACTTTCGCGTTGAAGGCCATAACGTCCTTCAGACGGCACCGAAGGGATTGGCGCTTGGTAGGATGATTACTAGTGTTAAAACGAACCTCCAGCCCGAATTTCATCCCGAGACTCTATTTTCTTGCACCCCCTTTAAATATTTTCCATACTTTCGCGTTGAAGGCCATAACGTCCTTCAGACGGCACCGAAGGGATTGGCGCTTGGTAGGATGATTACTAGTGTTAAAACGAACCTCCAGCCCGAATTTCATCCCGAGACTCTATTTTCTTGCACCCCCTTTAAATATTTTCCATACTTTCGCGTTGAAGGCCATAACGTCCTTCAGACGGCACCGAAGGGATTGGCGCTTGGTAGGATGATTACTAGTGTTAAAACGAACCTCCAGCCCGAATTTCATCCCGAGACTCTATTTTCTTGCACCCCCTTTAAATATTTTCCATACTTTCGCGTTGAAGGCCATAACGTCCTTCAGACGGCACCGAAGGGATTGGCGCTTGGTAGGATGATTACTAGTGTTAAAACGAACCTCCAGCCCGAATTTCATCCGAGACTCTATTTTCTTGCACCCCATTAAATATTTTCATACTTTCGCGGTGAAGGCCATAACGTCCTTCAGACGGCACCGAAGGGATTGGCGCTTGGTAGGATGATTACTAGTGTTAAAACGAACCTCCAGCCCGAATTTCATCCGAGACTCTATTTTCTTGCACCCCCTTTAAATATTTTCCATACTTTCGCGTTGAAGGCCATAACGTCCTTCAGACGGCACCGAAGGGATTGGCGCTTGGTAGGATGATTACTAGTGTTAAAACGAACCTCCAGCCCGAATTTCATCCCGAGACTCTATTTTCTTGCACCCCATTAAAATATTTTTCATACTTTCGCGGTGAAGGCCATAACGTCCTTCAGACGGCACCGAAGGGATTGGCGCTTGGTAGGATGATTACTAGTGTTAAAACGAACCTCCAGCCCGAATTTCATCCCGAGACTCTATTTTCTTGCACCCCCTTTAAATATTTTCCATACTTTCGCGTTGAAGGCCATAACGTCCTTCAGACGGCACCGAAGGGATTGGCGCTTGGTAGGATGATTACTAGTGTTAAAACGAACCTCCAGCCCGAATTTCATCCCGAGACTCTATTTTCTTGCACCCCCTTTAAATATTTTCCATACTTTCGCGTTGAAGGCCATAACGTCCTTCAGACGGCACCGAAGGGATTGGCGCTTGGTAGGATGATTACTAGTGTTAAAACGAACCTCCAGCCCGAATTTCATCCCGAGACTCTATTTTCTTGCACCCCCTTTAAATATTTTCCATACTTTCGCGTTGAAGGCCATAACGTCCTTCAGACGGCACCGAAGGGATTGGCGCTTGGTAGGATGATTACTAGTGTTAAAACGAACCTCCAGCCCGAATTTCATCCCGAGACTCTATTTTCTTGCACCCCCTTTAAATATTTTCCATACTTTCGCGTTGAAGGCCATAACGTCCTTCAGACGGCACCGAAGGGATTGGCGCTTGGTAGGATGATTACTAGTGTTAAAACGAACCTCCAGCCCGAATTTCATCCCGAGACTCTATTTTCTTGCACCCCCTTTAAATATTTTCCATACTTTCGCGTTGAAGGCCATAACGTCCTTCAGACGGCACCGAAGGGATTGGCGCTTGGTAGGATGATTACTAGTGTTAAAACGAACCTCCAGCCCGAATTTCATCCCGAGACTCTATTTTCTTGCACCCCATTAAAATATTTTTTCATACTTTCGCGGTGAAGGCCATAACGTCCTTCAGACGGCACCGAAGGGATTGGCGCTTGGTAGGATGATTACTAGTGTTAAAACGAACCTCCAGCCCGAATTTCATCCCGAGACTCTATTTTCTTGCACCCCCTTTAAATATTTTCCATACTTTCGCGTTGAAGGCCATAACGTCCTTCAGACGGCACCGAAGGGATTGGCGCTTGGTAGGATGATTACTAGTGTTAAAACGAACCTCCAGCCCGAATTTCATCCCGAGACTCTATTTTCTTGCACCCCCTTTAAATATTTTCCATACTTTCGCGTTGAAGGCCATAACGTCCTTCAGACGGCACCGAAGGGATTGGCGCTTGGTAGGATGATTACTAGTGTTAAAACGAACCTCCAGCCCGAATTTCATCCCGAGACTCTATTTTCTTGCACCCCCTTTAAATATTTTCCATACTTTCGCGTTGAAGGCCATAACGTCCTTCAGACGGCACCGAAGGGATTGGCGCTTGGTAGGATGATTACTAGTGTTAAAACGAACCTCCAGCCCGAATTTCATCCCGAGACTCTATTTTCTTGCACCCCCTTTAAATATTTTCCATACTTTCGCGTTGAAGGCCATAACGTCCTTCAGACGGCACCGAAGGGATTGGCGCTTGGTAGGATGATTACTAGTGTTAAAACGAACCTCCAGCCCGAATTTCATCCCGAGACTCTATTTTCTTGCACCCCCTTTAAATATTTTCCATACTTTCGCGTTGAAGGCCATAACGTCCTTCAGACGGCACCGAAGGGATTGGCGCTTGGTAGGATGATTACTAGTGTTAAAACGAACCTCCAGCCCGAATTTCATCCCGAGACTCTATTTTCTTGCACCCCCTTTAAATATTTTCCATACTTTCGCGTTGAAGGCCATAACGTCCTTCAGACGGCACCGAAGGGATTGGCGCTTGGTAGGATGATTACTAGTGTTAAAACGAACCTCCAGCCCGAATTTCATCCCGAGACTCTATTTTCTTGCACCCCATTAAAATATTTTTCATACTTTCGCGGTGAAGGCCATAACGTCCTTCAGACGGCACCGAAGGGATTGGCGCTTGGTAGGATGATTACTAGTGTTAAAACGAACCTCCAGCCCGAATTTCATCCCGAGACTCTATTTTCTTGCACCCCCTTTAAATATTTTCCATACTTTCGCGTTGAAGGCCATAACGTCCTTCAGACGGCACCGAAGGGATTGGCGCTTGGTAGGATGATTACTAGTGTTAAAACGAACCTCCAGCCCGAATTTCATCCCGAGACTCTATTTTCTTGCACCCCATTAAAATATTTTTCATACTTTCGCGGTGAAGGCCATAACGTCCTTCAGACGGCACCGAAGGGATTGGCGCTTGGTAGGATGATTACTAGTGTTAAAACGAACCTCCAGCCCGAATTTCATCCCGAGACTCTATTTTCTTGCACCCCCTTTAAATATTTTCCATACTTTCGCGTTGAAGGCCATAACGTCCTTCAGACGGCACCGAAGGGATTGGCGCTTGGTAGGATGATTACTAGTGTTAAAACGAACCTCCAGCCCGAATTTCATCCCGAGACTCTATTTTCTTGCACCCCATTAAAATATTTTTCATACTTTCGCGGTGAAGGCCATAACGTCCTTCAGACGGCACCGAAGGGATTGGCGCTTGGTAGGATGATTACTAGTGTTAAAACGAACCTCCAGCCCGAATTTCATCCCGAGACTCTATTTTCTTGCACCCCCTTTAAATATTTTCCATACTTTCGCGTTGAAGGCCATAACGTCCTTCAGACGGCACCGAAGGGATTGGCGCTTGGTAGGATGATTACTAGTGTTAAAACGAACCTCCAGCCCGAATTTCATCCCGAGACTCTATTTTCTTGCACCCCATTAAAATATTTTTCATACTTTCGCGGTGAAGGCCATAACGTCCTTCAGACGGCACCGAAGGGATTGGCGCTTGGTAGGATGATTACTAGTGTTAAAACGAACCTCCAGCCCGAATTTCATCCCGAGACTCTATTTTCTTGCACCCCCTTTAAATATTTTCCATACTTTCGCGTTGAAGGCCATAACGTCCTTCAGACGGCACCGAAGGGATTGGCGCTTGGTAGGATGATTACTAGTGTTAAAACGAACCTCCAGCCCGAATTTCATCCCGAGACTCTATTTTCTTGCACCCCATTAAAATATTTTTCATACTTTCGCGGTGAAGGCCATAACGTCCTTCAGACGGCACCGAAGGGATTGGCGCTTGGTAGGATGATTACTAGTGTTAAAACGAACCTCCAGCCCGAATTTCATCCCGAGACTCTATTTTCTTGCACCCCCTTTAAATATTTTCCATACTTTCGCGTTGAAGGCCATAACGTCCTTCAGACGGCACCGAAGGGATTGGCGCTTGGTAGGATGATTACTAGTGTTAAAACGAACCTCCAGCCCGAATTTCATCCCGAGACTCTATTTTCTTGCACCCCATTAAAATATTTTTCATACTTTCGCGGTGAAGGCCATAACGTCCTTCAGACGGCACCGAAGGGATTGGCGCTTGGTAGGATGATTACTAGTGTTAAAACGAACCTCCAGCCCGAATTTCATCCCGAGACTCTATTTTCTTGCACCCCCTTTAAATATTTTCCATACTTTCGCGTTGAAGGCCATAACGTCCTTCAGACGGCACCGAAGGGATTGGCGCTTGGTAGGATGATTACTAGTGTTAAAAGGAACCTCCAGCCCGAATTTCATCCCGAGACTCTATTTTCTTGCACCCCAATTAAATACTCTTTATGGTTCCGTGGTGGGAGTTTTGAAATTATTTAATTTATTATTGTAATTTTTTGTGACCCTTTGGCGCCACTGGTATAATTGCGGTTAGTAGGAACGATTGATACTTTGACAAAAAAAAAGTTCATTTATTTCCTGCAAGGTAGAATTGGCTGCTAGAAAGTGGCTGCTAACTTCACGTTTAAATGAAATGGCTGCCAGAATTTTTGGCTGCTGGAAAGTGGCTGCTAACTTCACACCGGTTGTCCCAAATGAACCATTTAAATTAATTTCATTAATATTCACTTTATAATTACGTTGAAACGAACATTAATGAAATTATCCATAGCGGGCAATATTGAAATTATTCAACCGTATTAAACCGGAGGCTAACCTCAAAACCCATACTCCCAATAACATCTATTGTTATCCAGGCTCAAAAGCAGCTATCTACAGCGATAGTGAAAAATTGCCAACAAATCACCAAAAATCGAAATCGGCCCAATAAAGATGAGAATAACCCAGCAGGAACGCCATTAATACCGACATTGCTATAAATTGGATGAATTCGACTTTACAGCCCTCCATTGACTAACAGTAGGTACGCGTTTTATTGGCATAGATAATCTATATTTAGCCCAAACTTAAATGGGATTAGAGCGGCGGAGTGATACATAGCATGGCTTCGATGAAGGGCAATTTTCCTTTTTAAGTTCATAATTTACGACAGGGGCAAATAAATGAACGTATATGTAACGAGCTCGACGTACATCACTATAAGTTTATTTAGTGCAGTAGCAATTTATTCCCCTCTGATGTAATCTAGAGATAACCGTCCTATCTTTACTAGTGTTTCCTATTGACACGAAATAATTGTGAAAAAGGCAAAGTGGCAATTGCCATTATGGCAACACCAAATATAACAATCTAACAGACAATTTAACAATGCGTTGTTGTTATTGCACCTGAATACTAATTTAGGTTATCCTGGGTAATCCAGGGAAGTATTCCCAACCTGGAAATTTTTCCCGTTTGAGAGATAAGCCTACTTTACCGTTTATATCACCTGAATAGAGTAATAAAACCATTCTGATGTTCACCTAAACGTATTTCTATGATGACATCTTACGATGGTGGGATGTATTTCAACTTTCCTGTGATTAGAATCATATAAAGAGTAATGTCTTATTCTATAACAATCAAATTGCCAATACAGCTTCTCCAAATGGACTCCCTTTTATTTTTTCCAGTAATATCAACTATCGTTACGTTGGGAAACAACTTTGTATTAGAGCTCTTCACTGTTAGGAGGGCTAGTTTTAACAATTGAAAATTTTTAGAAACTACTTACCAAAATTCTCATTAGAAAATTTTATCGTATTTAGTCAATTCACTGTAAATGCAACAAAGTGTGTAATAACATAACTAACGATATTGCCCTCTGTCGATTTCAGGACTAAAATCAGGACAATTTGCAGTAGCGGCTCGTTAAATTTCATTATTGAATATTAAATTTTTAAATAAAATTTAAATTAAATTAAATAATAAAAATTATAACAATTAAATAAAATTTTGAAATTCTTTTTCAGTGTTTGTAATGTAAATGTATATTCTCTGGGATGTGATGCTATTAAAGTTATATTGTATTGAATGTCACTTTGTCAAATGAGATAATTTATAAACGATGAAGATAGAGAAGAAAAAGATAAGGATAAAGAAACGATAAACCAATTTTAGGTGTAAGTTTGATTGGTATTATTATTAAATTTAGAAATTAGATATAAAACGAATTACGGTTTCTTGATAATCCCCGAGAACATTCTTCCATTCTTTACGAATTAAGGTTTCCTTCCAAACATTTCAAACAAAAAGAATGTTGTGAATACATTTTATAAATCATGCTATAGAAACACATAACCTCTTCTTTCATGTTGGTCATTGTCAAATTATGAGATATCATTAGAAATATACATTTTCTTTTCTATGTTGAAACATGCTAAAAGGGAACTTTTACTTACCCTTAGAACTTTGCCACAAATTGGAATCTCTAATTTTGATTCTTGAAAAATAAATTATCGACGAAGAGTATCAAAAAAATATAAATTAATGACCTGAAAACATTAACCGTACGTCTATAACCGATAACGATGGATATGTATGAAAGATATGGCGTTGATTTTGGTGGTTTAGAGTTTTAAGTACGAAAAATATGTGGATAATAGAAGCAATATGGATAGGTTAGGTTAGTCTGCATTTTATTTGTACTTACATATGAGGTACACGTTTGATATAAGGATTTTATGTAGAGAAGGTTTCACTTTAGAATAACCACTTTGCTTCGAAATTGTGTACATACGGTTTAATTACAAAATATATCGATAAATTGGATAACCATCCATGTTGTGTGCAGATGTGCAGATAATATAATGAAATATATATACCTACTGTATGATATGTACTTATTATCATCAGATATAATGTGTCCAAAAATGCAATAAAAATTTGTAAGAGGACATGATGAACTGGACGTCTAAGAAGATTAAGTCTAAACTTAAACTAAACTATAATAAACATGAAAGCTGAAACTGTGTAAAAGTGTAACTAGTAATCTGTTTTGGTACTTATCTTCATCAGATATAATGTGCCCAAAAATGCATTAAAAATTTGTAAGAGAACATGATAAATTGGACGTCCAAGAAGATTAGGTCTAAATTTACACTGAACTATAAAAAGTGAGAAAGCTGAAACTGTGTAAAATTGTAACTAGTGACCGGTTTTGGTACTTATCATCATCAGACATAACGTATCTAAAAATACAATAAACATTTGTAAGAGGACATGATAAACTGGACGTCTAAGAAGATTAAGTCTAAACTCAAACTAAACTATAAGAAGCGTGAAAGCTGAAACTGTGTAAAATTGTAACTAGTGACCGGTTTTGGTACTTATCATCATCAGACATAACGTATCTAAAAATACAATAAACATTTGTAAGAGGACATGATAAACTGGACGTCTAAGAAGATTAAGTCTAAACTCAAACTAAACTATAAGAAGCGTGAAAGCTGAAACTGTGTAAAATTGTAACTAGTAACCGGTTTTGGTACACATCATCATCAGATATAATGTGTCTAAAAATTCAATAAAAATTTTTAAGAGGATATGATAATCTAGACGTCTAAGAAGATTAAGTCTAATCTTAAACTAAACTATAAGAAGCGTGAAAGCTGAAACTGTGTAAAATTGTAACTAGTTACTGGTTTTGGTAGTTATCATCATCAGACCTAAAGTGTCTAAAAATGCAATATAAATTTGTAAGAGGACATGATAAACTGGACGTCCAAGAAGATTGGGTCTAAACTCCTACTAAACTATAAAAAGCGTGAAAGCTGAAACTGTGTAAAATTGTAACTAGTTACCGGTTTCGGTACTTATCATCATCAGATATATTGTGTCTAACAATACAGTAAAAATTTGTAAGAGGACATGATAAACAGGACGTCCAATAAAATTAAGTCTAAACTTACACTAAGCTATTAAAAGTGTGAAAGCTTTACTATTCGGTCTGTAATTTTTGTTTTAACTTTGCTTCTTGAAAGTGGGTTTGGCTAGCTGTTTCGCCTCTTTATATTTAGTTATGTTTCGTTTGATCCCGAGGCGCCTCTTCTGCTAGGAACTTTCAGTATATCCACAATTTCCCTTCATCTCTAGCTGGAAGCTTGTAATCCACTTTGGGGTTTCGGAGTTATTAAATTGGATTTTTCGCTAAAATACGAAGGCAGATGTTCCTCGCGAATCCCAGTCTCCCCCTTCCCCAGACCTAACATAGATTTCGGTCGTACATCCTTTCCATGTTTCATGCCGCCACGCGCCTCGGCCCCCTTATCTCTGAATAGTTCATAATTCGCCGCGATTTTCGGTAAATTCGAGATTCCGGGAGGGAACTGGAAGCGAGAGAGCTCGTTGAATAAACAAGGCCCGCCTGTAAACATCGCGAATTACATCGAATTTTAACGCGACCCCCGATCTCCCCCCTTTCCCGGAGGAGGTGTCGTAACGAAATTACTCAGGGGCCGGAGGTGCGGGTGTTCGACGTCTCGTTCGATTAGCTATCGTAAAGGGCGATAGGACTGATCGATGTTCCCTGGAATTAATCACACGGCTGCGCCCACGGAGGGCAGAGCTGGAGAGAGTCCCAGACGGAATGGATGTTGACGTTACATGCATAATTTTTCCTGCATTTGCATTTCCAACATTGCCCCAATGGAGTTGTGATAAGCACCACTCAAACACATCATGCTTAATAAAATCTATTTTCGAGCATTAAAGAGAAAATCAGATACAAATCAGACCATTAGGACAATGGTCCGATTATCCGTCAATTAACATAATTTTTCCTGTTTCTCATGAAGGAATATCGGGTTTACAACAATTTGGGAGGGCCTTATGTCGCCACAAACTCACAAATAAACGATGCAACATTGTCCCACTTTAATGGAGCTAAGTAATACTCCAAGTTGAAGCATTATGAAATGGTGACAAGCATCACTCAAACACATCATGCTTAATCAAATCTATTTTCGAGCATCAAAGAGAAAATCAGATACAAATCGGGCCATTATGATAGTTTGGGGAGTTTTTAAAATAAAATTTTTTCAATGTTTTTTTTTTTGGTTATAATTAAATTGAATGCAGTAGCGAAAGTTTACTCAAACTCAGTTTGAAAAATGTACTTTAAAAATATTCCAAAAGACGCTTCCTTAGGAGTATTCATCAATTTTGTTAATTATTCTTGCCTAATACAGTCCAGTAAAATTTAAACCCTTCCGTAGAACTGTTACTACACGTTGTACTTTATCTATACAAGCTCTTAAAAAGCTTGATCACCAGAAGCGGCCCAATTCCAAGTCTTACAAAGTTTGGAAATGAACAATTGATCTTTAGGAAATTTTGGGAAAACATTGATGTGAACTTTGTTTTCAGGAGAACAATAGCAAAGATAAAATAATTTAAAATCTACAAAATTTGGGACAGATTGAATGAAGCTGAGCTTTTTGGTGACGGTTCAACCGTTACTTGGGGAAAAAACTAAAGTTAGTTTTTTTATGGAGAAAAAGTCGAATTTCAATTACTTATATTTCGCTTTCTAAAAAAATGCTGAAATAATCTTTATTCCTGAAAAACGTTGAAATCAGGTTAGATTCTGGAGAACAATGGCAAAGAGTAAAGCTTGTAAATTATAAAGAATTTTCAACAGATTTGGAGGAAACTGTGCTTTTTAGGAAAGACTGAATCGTTATTTCAAGAAAACTGAAGTTACATTCTTCTGCAGAAAAAAGGGGAATTTGAATCAGACTTTGCTTTCCAAAAAAGGTTGATCTGCCCTTTATTCATATATTATAAATATATGAATTTATTATATTTATTATTTATTTATATTTATATTTTTATATAAATTTCTATTTATATTTCATATTTATTATTTATATATTTACATTATTTTTTGAATAATATTTATTATATATATATATATATATATATATATATATATATATATATATATATATATCAGAATAAGATTGATACAGGATTCTTTTTCTGCAGAATAATGACAAATATTGAAATGAGTTTTGAATTGTCGAAAATATGGGAAAAGTTGAAAAAAGCTGTGCTTTTCAAGAAACGTTGAAATGTTGTTTTAGGAAAAGAATAAAGTTGCTTTTTTTTCTGAAGAAAAATGAAAATTTTGAATTAGACTTTGCTTTCTGGAAAAGATTGAAATGAACTTTATTTCTGGAAGAGATGAAATCAGGCTCGATTTATGGAGATAAATAGCGAAAAATTGTAGTTTTTTTATGAATTATAGAACATTTGAAGCAGATTGGCGAAGCTGTGCATGAACAATTGTTTCACGAAACGAGAAAAGAGGAGTTTAAGTTAAACTTTGCTCTCTGGAAAACGTTCAGTGGACTTTTTTCTGGATAAGATTAAAGCACGTTCATTTTCTGGAAAACAATGACAAAGCTTGAAATTTGTTGGAAATTCCAGATAATTCAAGAAGTTGCGCTTTTTAAAAAGTAGTGAAAGTTCATTCCATAAAAAGACTGAAAATACTTTCTTTTTTGCGGAGAAAAAGTGAAGTGTGAATTAAGCTTTACCTTCCGAAAAAGTTCTTTTTCTAATTTTTTTATTTATTACCTTTATTTCTAGAGAAGACTGAAATCAGGTTTGTCTTCTTCGAGAATAATGGCAAAGGTTAAATTTTAGAAATAATTTTAGCAAATTTAGGACATGTTGAAAAAACTGCTTTTTGGAAGAGGTTGGAACAATTTTAAGGTAAACAATTGGGAGTTTTTCAATTGGTAGAGAAAAAGGGAAAGTTTGTGTTAAGTCCTTCATGGAAACGGTTAAAAAGTTATTTTATTTCTGAGCAAGATTTTAGTGAGGCTTGGTTTTTTGAGAAAAATAGCAAAGCAGAAATCTGTAGTACAATTGGAAGTAGTTGGAAATTTGTTTCAGGTAAAAACTGAAGACACCTTCATTTTTGCAGAGAAAGCAAATCTGAACTAAGTTTGCTTTCTGAAACAGGTTGAACGGAACTTTAATCAGGGTGCTCACAAAATTTTCCTATCGAATTTCCCTGACTTTTCCCGCCAAATTTTAAAAATTTTCCGACCTTATTTTTGTAATCAGCGGTTTTTCACGTGTGCTTCCAGAAAGCCTTTTCTTAGGAAAGTAATAGAAGGATCACAGGAAAAATGTCACTGAAAACTTGTGAAAACGGAACAACTATAGTTTCTTAATATTTCTTATGATTCATAAATAATATTTCAAATTTCGTCGAAGTACAAAATATTTAAATTCTTTTTACTGTATAATGCATTGTGAATTTCTCAATTAAACTGCCTTAACTCATCAGGTCTCATTTGGTTTGGTTTCTTTTTATTTTTGAGGTTCAGTCTTGCGTGTGAGTACAAAATATGCAATTCTCTAAATTTTCTTCTTAGTAGAGATCATTTTCGTAAGATCTGCAATCTCCTTATCAAGCTCTGCTGTCTGATTGTAAAAGTTGTCTTGCGCAACTTTTTTCGGTCTTCAAGCTCACGGATTTTGATGTTTGCCAGTCTAACTTCGTTTACAATTTCGATTTCTTTATTCTTATTCTGCTTTTGCAGTTTGAGAGCTTCTTCATTTTTTTTCCGTGCATTTCTAACTGACAGTATTAATGGCTTCCTAATTTCCGCACTTTTTCCCAATAGCCCCAAAATTCCCTAAATTTTTTCCAAAATCCGACTTTTCTCAATTTCCCTGAGTAAATTTAGAATTCCCTGACTTTTCCCTGATTTCCCGACTGTGTAGGCACCCTGTTTAATGCTGCACAAGATTGAACTTGGGTTCATTTCCTAGAGAATTATGGCAAAATTTGAAATTCATTGCTAATTCCAGAGAGTTTAAGACTGATAGAAAAAAAACTGGGCTTCTTAGGAAAAGACTGAAGTTTCTTTGTTCTGCAGAAAAAGGGCAAGTTTGAATTAAACCGTTTCTGGAAAAGGTTGAATTCAACTTCTGAGAAAGTACGAACTAGGTTCGTTTCTTAGCGAACAACGTCCAAGATTGAAATTTGTCTTTAATTCCAGAAAATTTCGAGTAGATTGAAAGATGTTGTGCAATTTGGCAACATATGCAAATTTGCTTGAGGATAATACTAAGCTTCCTTTTTTTCTGGGAAAAGGAGAATTTTAAATTAGACTATCTGGCTTCTACGGCAGCAAAAGGGCGTTTTTCCGAGAGGCAAAGTCATCCCTGCAGTCACACAACATACGGAGTAGCTTGCCAATTATCTTGTTTTCCATACTGCATTACGTTATCCTTCAGTGACTTGACTGAAAATGATATTACTTATCTTGCTTCGATTTTCTGCAATGCGACTCTATATACACGTATATATTTGAATTTACAATACAAAATTGGAATATTTAGCGTAATAAAAAGTTCTTTCAACACCTGCTGATACATACACATTAGTGCATACTTGAATATATAAACTATTTCCGGATGTTACAGAATATCATTGTCGTATGCATTGATATTCACCTCTAACAGTAATTTCGACGCAGCGGCTATTAATGTCTGATAGCACGTAGAAGAGACGTGATGGAATACTCAAAATTAACTTTACATATTCAGCAAGAGGTAAATGCATAAACGCATTCCAATTTCAGTAATAAATACGGATTTTGGTTAAGTAGGTGTTGAAAATGTGACAAACGATTCCTATTGCCTGTGCTGGCTACTTAAGTGTCTGTTGTGAATGGTTAATAAGTGTTGGGAATGTACTTAATGTTTTTTCCTGAAAAATATACAAATGTGTAGAAAATTCCAATAAAAATTTTCGCTAAGGATAACATTCAATGTGAAATAAAATATTAATAAAACTGTGCATAAAATCCCAACTCTATTTACAAATCAGATTAATTAATTAATAAACAAGTCAATTCAATCATTACACAAATAAGAAAATGAATGCAACTAATCCTCTTAACAAACAACAACTGGGATACTCAAATACTTGCACTTTCCGAACGTTTTACATTTTCCTAATGTAAAAATACACATGTAGAAAGATACACGATTTGTGTATCTATGTACTTAGTGGAGGTGCGTAATAAAATCGCGAACGACGTAATTACGAGAAAGGTATTACAAACCAGACTGCTAAATACATAAATTGAGAGTGCCGAGAGTTTTATTTTTAGTCGGTTATATAATGAATTACCCTACAATGAATGCAACGGCGTGCGGTTCATGGAAGCAAGGAAAGAATTGCTTCCCGTAGAACAATGTCAAAAATGACAAAATGTCCTCTTCTTAGATGTAATTTTTGAAACACCAAATAATTAATTTAGATTGTGTTAAAAGTGCTAAAAATTCGAAAACCGAGTCACGGCAGAAAGTCTGCCCGCGAGTCGTGTGCGCGCGGCTTTTCACTACTCTAGAAAAATCCAATGGAAGCTCTTCCCGCTGTAGTTTCTCTGTTATATACCGGCTTTCGTGTGTATGTCGAGAGGTCAATGAACCAGCTGAATGCATCGAGTCGCGGTCGCGTGCTTTAGGCGGGCGTGGAAGCTATCATTATAGTAGCTTATTTCCAGGTTTAAACGGCTATCGGTGTGTACAGACAGAGTGGCGTTCAAACATCATACAGACTTCTTTTTTTTATGAAATAATCGATTAAATTTAGCAACAAATAAGCTATAAATTTAACAGTTTAAAATAATTTTAAATTCCACGAGCTCTGCAATTTTGATGCATATAAAGGAAAACCTTTTGCAGAAGATGCGTTTAAATCTCTTCTACTTCATTATGGATAGTTCTTCGACCGAGTTCTACTGCGATCTGAACTACAATTTATTTACGAAACTGATGATATTAGCGCAAAAAATGACTGATGCAGTTTCTAAAAGACAAGGAGCTGGAAGATGCTACACGGAAGTGTCGAAATTGTGTGGATTAGTATCGACAATACCTGCCACAAGTTCATCAGCAGAAAGCAATTTTTCAACGATTTAAGTTAGGAGAGACTTCTAAAAATATCGCTTTTGTCCATTGAAAATAAACTTCTCAGAACATCCACGTTTTTATGATGACGTCATTGACGAATTTCCAAAAAGTAATCGGAAAATCCAATTACATTACAAATAGGGAAATTTTTTGAAAATTACTTGAAATTTCACCGCACACCGTTGAACTAATGTTATCTCTATACTGAGACGAAGCGAACGTTTCTACAAAAAACAGTTTTGAAGCAAAATCGATCAAAATTAACGAACAGCTTACTCTAACACTTTAACTAATTGCGATTTCCAAAAGAACAGAAGGAGAATCTGGAAAGGACGCAGCGATACAAAAATCGATTTGCAGGGAAAAGAAGCTTGGAACAACTTCCTTAATAGGAGCTAGTATAACATAAGTTTGGAACCAAGATAAGAAATCGGTCTGGGCATAAGAAATAAAGCGTTGGGAACTTTGGAAACGTGCCAGAGTATCAACTCTTATGATAAATATCAACAAACGACATAAAAACCAAAAAATATGTATTTCTATCTAATATTTTTTGTACAGTGAGATCGCAGCAGTCCAATTACTGTTATTATTAATCGATAGGGGCCAAATATGTATATATGAGTATTGATGTAATTAAAGTAGGAAAGAAAAGGGGAAAGGGAAGACTGTAACATTTGTGTTCCCCTTGGATTAATTAATTATTAGTGTGTTTTATTTTAAGTAATGTCTTCATATTTCGAAACTGACTTCTCCGCATGACTAAATGTTGTGGCATATATTGGGCTGTCGTTTTCTGACACTTACATACAATTTCACTTCGCCCTTTTTTAAAAATTTTGTTGCTTCTACAAAAGTATCAACGAAACATTGGAAAAAGCATCAAAATTCAGCAAAGTGTGGCCCGTTTAACACAACACCAAGCGAAGTGTATTTTCGGTTTTACCTTGGGTCGCCTTCGGAATTCCAAAAATGTTTAACGCACTCTTTTAAGTCCCCCATCAATCTTCGACCATCTCGATAAGTTAACTTTCCCCCAGGAACGTTGTTATAAACAATATTGTCGTCGAGGACACGAACCTCTCATCTCCTCAATTTATAAATAAGAATCTATTTCGGGGTGTCAACCTATCCTAACATTTAGTCGGTTGAGTTCAAGTTAATTTTACACCCAAGGTTCGTCGGCTCGCATCTTCGCCTTCTTTAATTTTGTTCGTTTTCTGATATAAATTTATGCGTCCCCAGCAGGACTCTTCCACGGGAGGGAGGTGTCGGGTTACGTCCCGGCGACGAGAAAGGGCGCTTTACGAGTCTCGGGACGAAGCTAAATTGGAAATTTTATGGCCCTGCGTGCGCTTTTGCTTGTTCGTGTCATAAGAATCTCGAAATTGGGGACTGAAGACTGTCACTTTCAGGCGATTCGATGGGAGGGACTGTGGAGGAGATCGACAAAGTAGAGGTGCAAGTAAATGTCTCTTCGAGTTTCCCGTGGTTTCTCATCTTGGTAGAGTTACACACACTTACCGCTGCGGTGAATGATTCGACCTTTTTTCGGATTATGCGAATAGAGGGACGACAGTCCTCTTGTAGCTTCTCAAAAAATATGATGACTTACAGCGTTACAGATTTCATGCTGACGGCAAGTTGAAGGTTATACTCCATTTAAAATTTGATTTTTCTCAATTGCGCGTATAGAAGTTTATAATTCAATAGAATTTTCTGGACTTGTTTAGTGGGTCTGTCATGTCCTATGTCTCCTTGTATACAAATATAAGCAAGTCATATAATTCAAACTCTCCGGATTGTGATGATTTCAAACTACTATATCAGCATTTCCTGATGTAATTCAGTTTTCCTTCTAATTTTCAATACATTTCCACCAAATTCCATAGAATTATACACAGATTTATCAATATTCGCATTCAATAGGAATGAAATTCCGTATACACCATATATATCTATCTATATATGTATATATAATGCGGTGCCAGGAAGGAAGAATTATTTCCACTGCAATATGAAATTAATACAAATTACATCGTGCCAATTAAATTTACTATCTATTTCGGTCAAAGTGAGATTTACTGTTAACCATTGAATAAGTTTATACCGTATGCCAATTTTAGGAAAATATGTGGTTTAATTTTCTGTTTTCTTTTAATGAAATTTTAACATCTAATTTATTTACCTCGAATTTAGAATTTAGTTTTTGGGAATTTATGGGAATTTATTCAATCTTCCAATTTAGTCATGGGAATTTAATAAAAAAAATTTTTTTCGAGAAATATAAAAGCGGCGGCCTCATTATAGACCTCTAAAGAAATAAAATCCAAAAGTGCTACTAAATTTAGCGTTTTTGAGAACGGGGTAAGTTTGTCCACTTTTCGATTTTTCGGCTATAGCGCAAAAACTATGCATTTTTCGAAGATATGTGCTGTATGATTTCTTGTAGAGAATAAAATTTCCTCTGAAAATGATATTTTTTAAGTAAAAAAAATAAAAAATATTTTTTAATGAAATAAGTTCAAAACACCAAGTTAAAAAATGTTTTTTTTTAATTTTTTGCTATAACTTTTTTTCTGGGTGAATTTAGGTATAGGCATTGCTTCATAAAAAAGAAAGGTTATGAAATTATCTTTAAAACGGTAGCCAATCTGTTGAACATTGACTGAGATATAAACATTTGAATTTTGCCATTTTTCCCCTATTTTTTACTTTTTTTTAAAGCGTATTATTTCATACTTTTACCTGAAAAAAAAAGATTTTTAATCAATACGTCACTTATGTACGAATAATTTAATATAAAAAATGATCTTATTTATTTATATTTAAAGTCAGTTTACGTACACGTAGAAATAAATACTTAATTCATCTTTAAAGTAATAATTTCAAAATTAGTTTTATTTGCAATGCCGTTTAAATTTGTTTTATTTATTATTTATATTTATTTATTTATTTATTGAGTTAATTTATGTTTGCCGGAAATCCATCAGTTCGCAGAATCCACGTCATTAGTAAGTTTCCAGAAGCGACACATTCAGGCGTATGTCTATCTTTACGACAGGCTGTTTCGTTACAATATATTTTCCTTCACAATTATATACAGAAACTTGGAAAATAAATGCAATCATTTCATAAAATAAAAATTATATTTTGCAATAATATAAACCGAACATTATTATAACTAAAACCTTAATATTTGTAGTTTATTTTTGCAATTGTAAACCTTCAACCAATTAAATTAGATGTGTAGAATATGTTCTAGTAGAATAATATCCAATGTTATTGATAAATTTATGTTCATAAAATTATTATTACATAAAAAACATTTTTTTCAGGTAAAAATATGAAACGATACGCTTTTTAAAGAAAAAATAGAGAAAAATGGCTGAATTCAAACGTTTATATCTCAGTCAATATCCAACGCATAAAGTCTTACAAGACACCGAGAATTTCATAAGCTTCCTTTTTTGTTAAGCAATGCCTATACCTAAATTCATCCAGAAAAAAGTTATAGCCAAAAATTCAAAAAAAAAAATTCTTAAAATTTTTCCATTATTCTACCTTTGTTTTTTGAATTTATTTCATTAGGTACAAAACATTTTTTTGACTTAAAATAGATCTTCATAGGAAATTTAATTCTCCACAACAAATCTTAGGGCACATATCTTCGAAAAATGCATAGTTTTTGCGCTATAGCCGAAAAATAGAATAGTGGACAAACTTACCCCGTTCTCAAAAACGCATGGCTAAATTTAGTAGCACTTTTGGATTTAATTTCTATAGAGGTCAATTGACCGTATGAAAAAATAAAATACCTTGCACGAGTTAATTCCTTATTATATAACAGTCAAGTGCCTATCAGTATAATTATGCACTTCAGCGGCAAGTGTTTGTTTTTTAAGTCTTCTCTCCAAACGGTTTTCGCTGGTATGCAAAATACACGTATGCAGATTAAGTATGTGATGATCCTTAAAGCTTTGTAATAAAGTGTAATTGAACCTTATTGACTATATTGAAACTTTGTATATATTAAAATATTGAATATATATTAAAACCATATAATTAAAATGCGACCATTCTATTGAAACCAGATGAATCTAAATTGTATGTGTATAGTGAATTGCATAGCGTCAGAAATCGTGTTGCCACGTTTTTGCGTTTCACTCGTCGCTCGTTCTTATGTTCTCTTGAAATTTCGAGATCTTTCTGTATATCACAACGATAAATCTGGTCCTGGTTACAAGATAGCAGAGATTGGAAAGACACAATTCGTGGATGTAGTTTGAAACGCTCGGCTTTGCCGAAATTCAGTTTGATGTTCCATAATTTTATTCATTGCAAGTTCTGCTGGCCAAGAACATAAGCTCACAGTTCCCCTTGGTTAGTTTTTCTGTCACACGCTAATTGACATACTCGTCAGCAGTAAAAACCGCGACTCCAACCCCACCACGATAAACCCAACAGATATAACCGAATGGAAAACTCATTGGTCACGTATGTATCTCGACGTCCATCAATTTTCCCTAGCCCGAGGAAAACAGATTTCTCCTTCTTTTTCTCCCTTTCCCTCTACGGATTATTTTTGTATTGTTTTCATGCGTCTCTGGTAAACATATTTCAGTTTGCCGAAGTGGATGACGAACGACATCTTCGAGTTATGTGAATGTTTGCAGTCTTCTCCCTTTTAATAATTCGATTTGGCGTGGATCGAACAGGAGGGGGCGAAGGTCGGGCGAACGTTTTCAGCGTGCGAAGGGCGAGGAATAAAGGGTGTTATTGCTGAAAATGAAATGTCGCAAACACGACAAAGTTGCTTAGAATGTTTATAAAAAGGACGTTGTATATTTCACCTCATTTGAACGATCAGAACAATTTACAGGATTTTCGAAATTGGCCTTTTCGGCTCATTTATCATCCTCGAGGTATTTTTCATTTGGCTCAAATGGCGATGAACGTCCCCTTTCATTGGATTCCTTTTGTTTACTTTTTACGTCATAAATCCATAGGGTTATACAATATTTATACTCTGGTGGACGCAACCAGACGTTTTTGACACTCATACTAATTGAATTATCTGCAGACGAGTTCGGCTACGGAACAAAAAAGTCTGGAATTGTGAGTTATGCCCCGAGCGCGGATTGGCTGGAAATTACCGGAGAAAAAATATATTAAACTTGATGTAATACGTTTTTTTCGCGTTTATAACTTTTACCCCCTTGAAATAAAAAAAGTGCTCGCCCTGATTTTATTACCTCCAGTCTGAAAGTTTGCCCTTACTTTAAGTTCATCTCCGCGCAATTTTTCTGAATTAACTTTCCGCAAATACGGAGTTCTCGACTTCACTGAATGTTGATTTCATTTTTTTTTTTTTCGGCAAACAAAGAAAATTTATGGAAAAGCAAAGTTTCGTAATGAATCCCCTTGTAATTCTGGGAGTTGAGGGATTATCAAATGTCAGACGAGAAAGTTGAGATGGATTTTTCACGAGATTAAAGTTTCATATCAATCTTGATTACGTGAGATTTGGATGTTTGTTTTTGACGTAAAAACCTACCTACAGTGGAAATCTAAAATTCTAAAGTTTGCTGACAACTCCCTAACATTTTTTGGGAATTTATTCAATACGCCGTACCTGGATCACATAGTGTCTTCGAAAGAGACACTATCCAATATCAACACTTCTGTTGGAAAAATTTAAGAAACTTCAATCTATCACTATCTTAAATCACTGTAAATAATAATTTTGTTATAGTCAACTGTTTGCAACCCATATGAGTTGTTCCCAATTAAAAATTTTAAGTTTCTCAATGACCTACCTCATATATAAAACAACTTATGATTTTCGAATTTGGTCATGGACTGTGCTTCATTGCGTGGATAAAATTGAATATTGATCAAAATAGACAAAGTTTGATCGTTCCTTGCACTGTTGGCGCCAATTTTAATTATTACTCTTTGTAACGTTTATTCTAATTTATTTACACACTGTCTTAACACTACTAAATTTATCTAGACTATTTCCTAACAAATTAATTTATATCACACTCTTAACTGCTAATTTATTTATACGCTTTCACTTGTCCGTTTATAGCACTGTTTTCACTCGTGGCTTCTCATCTAATCTAATCTCTTCGTCCGCAGCGTTCGCTTTTTATAGTCCTCCATTATGTCTCGAGAACCTACTAAAGAGTACTCGGTTCTTCTTTTTCCTAATTTGTTTGTTCTAGAAACCACCGGAAAGTAATAAATCATTCTTTCTTTATTCGCGATTATTCTGGAACTGTGTTTTATGATCCAATTAGCGGAGCGGCCTCCCTTGGAGGTGGGCCGCCTCGACCGACAGGGAGTACGCTTACGCTGGTTGTTTACATTTCGCGTTACACTATTATTATTGAAACTATCCTGAAAGTATGTCGTTTTCTAATGATGACCCTTGATTCTGGCTAGAGGTTATAACCCGCATCTATCTAAATATGCAGCTGTAATAACTGTACCAACAATAGCAGTAACACTGTAACTCACAAGTTTGAACGGTGTTATTGGATATATATACAATAACCACATCCACCAATCGTTTTTTTTTTTTATGTAAAGCTTCAGGTTATGGAGAATTGATATGACGGACTTTCCTGAACAAAAGCTATGTGGATTTTTATGAAAAATTTAATACACTTTTTCTGTATCATCGACTATGAATTCATTAGATATTCAAAAAATCTGCTGTTATTTGAACAACACATTTATGGATCACATTTTTCATTAAAAGTTGTGTGGAGTTCTGGAAAGTTGACTAGAATTCAAACTTCTCAGAAAACTTCTGAATTTTGCTTTGAATCAGTTGCTTCGTTAGAATCTTAATTTCTGGAAATTAATTAGATTATTAGTTTCTAGGATAAAAGATACGAGAATGTTTTTCAATAACTGACTCCATTCCATGTGATTTTTGAGAATATACTAAAAATAGAAAACTGTAAAATATATGCACAAAATTGTTACTGGCCGCCAATGTTCGTTGGTAATGATACTTTTGAAAATTTTTGTCAAAGTTGTAAATTATTAAAATATATTGTAGTATCAAAACGGTAGTAGTTTTATTTTATATAGTACCTGATTCAGGACTATTAACTCAACGTGAAATATTATATTATTCATCTCATTAAGCAGATTTCAAGCAAATACTATAGAGCCACCCACTTTATAACAGAACGTCTAAAAGAAATCAAATGAATTGAATATGACAGGCTTCTAATTCAACAGAACAGAGTTCCTTTGAATTCCATTTCTGTAATGGTTTTATTGCGGCTAAAATTCCTTTAAGTAAGTTAAATACCTTTAATACAATATTTTTATGAAAGTTTTGTAAAGAAACCATTCGAAATGAAAGCATATTAACATATTGATAACTCCTACCTGGAGTAATTAGAAGATAAAATTATGTTTAATTAATTAATTCAGTTGGTTTACATTTTGTGCCTGAAAATTTCTTAGCCAAACCTCATATAGTTATGATTAAAGAAGTGGAAAACTAAAAATTTCATTATTGGAACATAGCATTAACAGCAAGTAAAATAGCATGCCTATTAAGCCACATCATCCACTTTATAAGTCAGCCTTTACTATAGGCTCATATTTTATTGCTAATTTATTACGCAAACCACGATTTTATTGCTCCACCCCTTAGCGAGACAAAGGGGCTAATGTGACATAAGACTTAAGCCAGATCACCCACCCCTATATCTCCGGAACCGTAAGAGATATATACATAAACCAAGCGGCATATTTTATTGCTAATTTATTGCTGACTATGGCGACTAGTATCGAAAATATGCCGTTTGGTTTATGTATATATCTCTTACGGTTCCGGAGATACGGTGTTGTGGTTGTTTCTTAAGTCAGAGTATCCCCCTTTTCTCGCTAAGGAATGGAGCAATAAAATCATGCTTTCCTTGGAAGATGAGAAATTAAATAGCAATAAAGATCCCAGGCTGCATTTAACGGACATACATTTTTTGTTACAATTTTTCTGATATTTCGGGGGTGAGTTTATTGCTAACGGTTGAAGAGGTGGGTTTGGAATTTCGATGCTAGTCGCGACCGTCAGCAATAAATTAGCAGTAAAATATGGCGCTTGGTTTATGTATATATCTCTTACGGTTCCGGAGATACAGGGGTGGATGGTGTGGCTTAAGTCTTATGTCACATTAGCCCCTTTTTCTCGTTAAGGGGTGGAGCAATAAAATCGTGGTTTGCGTGATAAACTAGTAATAAATTAGCAATAAAATATGAGCCTATAGTAAATGCTGACTTATGAAGTGGATGATGTGGCTTAATAGGCATTAAAAACTTACGCTCTCTAAAATTATATATTAAAGGCTGTATCACACTGCATAACAGGACAAGCATCATAAAGTGAAGAAAGCAAAGAAACTGTAGGCAAAATGATGATAAAGAGGAAAAATTAAAAATCGTTATCGCTGAGGTAGGAAAATGACATGAGGAGGCAGAATGGAGAAAAGCTATCATAAAAGTGAGTTAATTCAAATAATATTATGAAGGAAAATAGAAAGTCCGTGACATCGAAAACTGAAAAGAGCTCAAGGATTAACTTTGGGATGGACGCCAAGACAACAAACTCCAGATTATATTATGTATTTATGTATAGCTACTTGGATACCATCTGAGCCTGTTGTGAAAAGGATATTGCCAAACAATTCACGATCAGACATTTAACCCTGACTTGCAGTTATAAAAAAGAGTTAACATTATTTCTTCAAATTTCCACAACATTTCAGGCAATAGACCCTTTCCCATTTTCCTGAAAAATACCTGAAAATTTCACAAAACCCGTGGTTAAACGTTACCGTGCCTAATTAAAACTTTTAATTCGGAACCCTCGACTGGGTCGATGTTTCCCAGGACTGTGTTTTCAGCTAATTTCGCCATTTCCCGGATTGTTTTTCCGCGTTTTCAGTCCGAGGCGTCCAGGTGCTCGGAACGGTCTCGGGTCCCTCCGACTTTTCGCAATTAAACTTCCGAACACGCGAGTTAAACGGGGCGGAATGCCACGAGTGCCGGGTTCAGATGTCGCTAGGGGTACTTTTCCCGTAACCCTTTTGTCCCGGAGTTTCGTTTGTTTTTCCCGTACCGAATTAACCGCTCCGGTCCCTTCGGATCGTCCCTCTCAGGTGAGTTTTGGGAGAGTCGAAGCCTCGAGTCTCGTGTACTTTCTTTTATCGGGAACGATTTAATCAACAGAAGAGGATTTCTTTCGTCGCGGGAGAGGAGAGTCATCCCTCGGGAGCGAATAATAGAGCGAAAATACATCAGTCAATGTCGCTCTTCTTCCATCCACTCTCCTGCTTCTCCCTCGCACCGGACACCCGGGACGGAGATATACTTTTTCTTCTATGAAGTGATTGATGTTTTTGATATTTATGGCTCGGCTCCTCTTCCGAACGAAGGTCTTTGCTGTCTCGGCTTTTAGTAGATAGTTTCGGTATGGATAGCTCGCGATGAAAGTTTCTTTTGAACGCTATCTACAATGTGATCGTTGAAATTTCGTGCTGAGGAGGGTTTAACGGTCTTCGACGACATGAGAAGTGGGACTTGTCCTCTTACTTTTGAACTTTGAAATAGATTGTCCCGGTTTTGTGGTAACCCCACTATTTGTATCGTTAAAAATGTGTGAGCCGACTAGAAAAGCCTGGTTGTTGTAATGTTACCCTCCATAATATGAACCATAGTACCTCCGTACAATTTTGTATATCCAACATATAGAACTATTAATCCAATAAATCTATTCCGTTTCTTGACCTTAAACTTACGACAACGATAACTTTTCTTTTTTCATTTATGTGAAACCTACATATACTGATAGCCTCATTCTGACAGAGTCTTCGCAAAAATGGTTGCCTTAATTTCATCACCTGACTGTTTAATATCCCTTTATCCCATGATAATTGTAATCTGGCATTGCACATATGGCCGATTTATTTCTATATGAATATAATTAATACTGTGTCACACCTTATATCTTACTCCTAAACCAGAAGTGACATGTAACTTAATTTTTATGCTCAATAAGACCACATTATTTCACGAAAGGCTTGGAATACACGTAGTCCTTATTATGGAAAACTTGGTCTGTTACTTACATGTAGTCTGAAAAATGTTGAGAGTAGGTACCTCAATTAATTGGTATTGCATTTCAGCTAGAAACGCTAATTAAAATCATGAATTTTCCCACCTTCGCCACTTACGATCGCGCATTTTCCGATCGCACCGCATTAGTAGGAGTACTGTCGCGGACCACCGCTAAAACCGCGAATTTCCCGACCTTTGGGACTAGTGATCGCGCATTTTCCGGCCCCTCCAAACAACTAGTACTCCTTTTGACCGAATACAAGGACCACCACGAAAAAATCTCCCACATCTATAAATTCAAAAACTATATGGCTGATTTATTTCTATATGAATATAATTACTACACTGCCTCACACCTTATATCTTACTCCTAACCCAGAAGTGACGTAACTTAATTTTTATGTTCAATAAGACCACATTATTTCACGAAAGGCTTGGAATACACGTAGTCCTTATTATGGAAAACTTGGTCTTTTCTTACATATAGTCTGAAAAATATTGAGAGTAGGTACCTCACTTATAATTGGTATTGCATTTCAGCTAGAAACGCTAATTAAAATCATGAATTTTCCCACCTTCGTCACTTACGATCGCGCATTTTCCGATCGCACCGCATTAGTAGGAGTACTGTCGCGGACCACCGCTAAAACCGCGAATTTCCCGACCTTTGGGACTAGTGATCGCGCATTTTCCGGCCCCTCCAAACAACTAGTACTCCTTTTGACCGAATACAAGGACCACCACGAAAAAATCTCCCACATCTATAAATTAAAAAACTATATGGCTGATTTATTTCTATATGAATATAATTACTACACTGCCGCACACCTTATATCTTACTCCTAACCCAGAAGTGACATGTAACTTAATTTTTATGCTCAATAAGACCACATTATTTCACGAAAGGCTTGGAATACACGTAGTCCTTATTATGGAAGACTTGGTCTGTTCTTACATATAGTCTGAAAAATGTTGAGAGTAGCTCAATTAATTGGTATTGCATTTCAGCTAGAAACGCTAATTAAAATCTTGAATTTTCCCACCATCGCCACTTACGATCGCGCATTTTCCGATCGCACCGCATTAGTAGGAGTACTGTCGCGAACCACCGCTAAAACCGCGAATTTCCCGACCTTTGGGACTAGTGATCGCGCATTTTCCGGCCCCTCCAAACAACTAGTACTGCATTTGACCAAATACAAGGATCACCACGAAAAAATCTCCCATCTCTATAGATTAAAAAACTAAACAAAAAAAATTATGTTATTTTTTGCAGATTCAATCTAAAACTCATACAAAAAATTGGTACGCTGCAACAGTGGATTAATAACGATATGCGTATAATGGACACGGTTTTCTCACAACACGAAAGTGACACGAAATATATCTGTAATAAAAATGCGACTCTGGTGCACATGATTTATATGAAGATAAACACCTTATTGATACATTTATTTAACACACTAAATGTGAGTTACAGTTAACTATTGGGATTAGGTTTTTGGATCAAGAGAATTCAGCTCGATTTAACAATTTCTGGGAAACTCATCAATGGAGACTTAGATAAACAAGATAAAATCGGTTGGAATCACACACCCCTGACTAAATCAATAATATCAGAGAAATTAAAAATTATAATGAACTACAATGATACGCTTAAAATGTGCTGAAGTTCTGTAAAGATTGACAATGCTACTTGGCTGCAGAAAGTAAAATACCTCGTTTCAGTTCACTGAAAGTTCATTTTGTTCCATAACAGATCCTCATTTAGTTTAGCCTCACGTTACAATATGTGTGTAATTAGCGCTATCTAATAGAAAAACCTACTGTTAAATATGATCATCTATTACTATATATAATATATCTCCTTAAGTTTTGTAAATAGTATTGTTATTTATTTTTTATTTTAACTTGTTTTAAGCACCTATGTTATTTTAATTTGAAACCATTTAAAACTTCTTGTACTTTATTATAGACTTCATATATATCAAGAGAAAGCATATTTGATTTAATTCTCTCCTTCAATTATTCATTTATAAAAAGTATAATAATGTACTTGGAGAGAAATTGATCTTCAGGGGTTAGACTAAATTATCTTTTGGATTTCCAAGTTACATTTCTTAAACTACAAACTGTGACGACTTTTCTAACTAATTCCGATTTATATGATTCTTGGATAACTCCAAAAATAACAGTCTTGCCCTCATAATAAAGAGGCTACTAGCTTTACCTCATATAAGTCAAACAACAAAAATAGCTTAAATACAGTACAACCTCAAACGTAACTCACCTGCTACATACAATTCTGCATTTCAACAAAATTCTCTTTTCGGGAAACAAATAACACCCGAAGTACAATCTCACAATCTAAGTACAGACTTTTAATACAACAGCTGAGCCCGATACGTACCTATCACCCGACTGGTGACGATAGGACCCGATCGATCAACGAGTCCTTATTTTGCTACACTACTTCACGTCCCATTTTTCAAAATATGAGTGACGGATGAGCCAAAGCGACAATGAGAAGGCTATTTTCAATTTTGTCTCGCAAATACACGACAGGCTCATAACAAGAAAACCGTCGTATTAAACATGGCGATATCACATGTTTTGAAGTGAACGGAAATGAACTATAATTTACATATCAATTACTTTATTGGCATCCGTCAGAACATCATCCAGTCTAGGAACATTTTTACATCTCCATATTTCATCAGAACTACGACAATTTATAAAAACAGTGACATTGCAAAACAACCCATTTTCTAAAATTTAAGTTTTGTAAATTACAATCAGCCAATCTGGATTCCACCTGAACTTCTTCGAAATTTATTTGATGAATCTTATTACAATCGTCTGATTTGAAACTGCGAATCAAATATCTTACTGTCTTAAATTATTATTATTATATTATTATACATATTACATAATTATCTTATTATCTTATACTATCCTATTATATTATTATTACTAGTATCTTATTTTTACTCCACCCTACCAACAATAACTTTTATTTACCTTATTTAAGGCTAGTCAAATAGTCAACTATTTGCACCAATAAAAACTAAGTAGAGATATTCACGTTAGAAGAATGGAAAAAGGCAGCTTTAATGATTAATTTAAAGGAAAACAGTATCCACTACAGTTACCTAAACAGGCACTAGATTGGACACCTTCCACAAAACCTAAAAGAGGAAGACCGAAAAAAGCATAACTCATAAGCTGATAAGTTTCTATCATTCTGGATACAGTCAATTCCTGACATGTTTCTACCAAGACAGATGATGGGAGGAAAACCTCCATTTTCGTTACATTACTCCAATTACAAAACAAAAAATATTCCTACGTTAGCGTCATCATAACTCTTCTACGTCAGTCGATATATTGTCTCATCTATTAACGCACTTGTTTTCCTCCCCCTTAATATCTTAAAAGGTCGCCTTAACGAAATAACAATTTTCATAATATTCCATTTCCTCGCGTTTTGACGATAATTACAAACATCTGTTGAGGGGATCGCGTGTGTCTGGCCTGTTTTTTCCTACTTTCCCTTTCCGATGCCCTTAATTATTTATTGATCTGAAATAATTATTTCTGTCCACACGGAAACTTGTACTACGAAAGTTCAACGTATTAAACTAGAATGGCTACATGTCGTGTAATGCCACTCGATCCACATTTTCAAGAGGAGACATCTCGTGAAGGGGTTATTAACAATATTATTTTTAAAAAACGTATTATCTCGAGCTACAACAAACGAGTGTTGTCACTACATAAGGTATGGTAGTTGCGATGCTTCGCATTACAAGATTAATACAAACATTATTTCCGAGCAGCACTAGGAATTACCATATTTTATAACCCTTCCCAGCTCATAATCCAGCCTTCATAAATATTCAAATATAGATACATACACACACACACACGTACCCTCCGCGTATCCTCTCATGTCGTCGAGTTCACATTCTGACGACTTTTTCTTCATCTCAAGACGAAATTAGCACGTCCTATAAATACGGTATATTTTACTGGTGACTGACGCGTCCCCCGGGATCAGTCACCATCAGGAACATGTTTTTAATTAAAATGTCTCCGCAAGAAGATTTGATGAGATGTTTTCTTTGTGCGATATGATCAGGATCATTATTTTCTCTTAATAACTTATGGGTGAAGGAACAAATTGATTGACTACACGTGCAGCTTTCAAGCTTACGTAATGGGTATACAGGGACGATTTTGATATCTCGTAAAACCGATCAATGCTGATTAAAACACATAAAATTATCGAGGGTAGTAGATTTAAGGTTTCTCTATTGGCTGATAATATTTTATCCTATTGTACTAATTGTAATCATGTTACACATTTCTCTAATTTCAACATGTACATGAAATATGATTCCACTTAGATCATGAAATTAGCAAAATTAGGTCAAAAAGCATAAAAGGTTCAAATGCATAGAACTTGAGTTAAAATCAAAATTGTGTGTACTGAGGCATACTTTCTTTCGAATCATATAAAAATCCAAAAGAAGGACGTCACAATGCATAAAATGATTAAGCCACTAGGTAAGCAGAGTCTATAGTAGATTGTAAGTTAACAGAAAAGTGACTTGACACTAGTTAATACCTAGAGTGTGCTAGAATCTAGAATATAGAAACTATTATTAAGAAGGCAGTACTGGAATCTAGAATAGATAATAGAGAAACTGTGCCTAACTCTAAAAATCCTAGAATATTCCAGGAAAAGGATCAGGAGCCTAATAGTTTACTGAATTTGCCGGGCTGTAGACTCTACTGGTACCTCGAACACACTAGAATCTAACTTTAACAGAACACAAAATTTGTTTAATGATTGGTATAAATTGGACTATCCATCAGATATGAAAAGTAGTAGGTACTAACTTATGTTGAGAGTCGAATCTGGTTATTCTAGATGACCAAAACAGACGAATCTATACACTAGTTATTAGCTAGTGTATAGGATCTATACACTATATCTACATCTATATCTAGGATTCATATCTGCCTGGAACATACCAGTTCTGGTGGGACAGTACTCCAATGTAGATATTAGATTCAAGTCCAATTGCTATATTTGTTAAGAACTAGGCATATTTTCAACTGTGAGCTGTGTTATATCCTAGAATATTCTAGTGAAAGGATCTGAAATGTGGTCAATCACTACAATTCTCCATAATGAACAATCTTCCAGGTTGTAGCATTCATTCAGTCCTGGAGTATTTTACAATCAAATTTGACAGAACACTATAGTAGTATACTTCGTCCAGACAGAATTGGAACGGCAACAAAAACACCTAATGGCTTTTTAAGTAGTGAAAAGCCATGCCGCCTGGTCGTCCATGGGCGTATCATTACGGATAATAACTCTAACAATGAATTCACTTTCAAATAGCATAAATAAATGGCACACACATACACACACCACTGCTTTCTCTAGTATAAGTGTCGAAGAAGACTACATCTGCTCCATAGAAGAAGAAGAAGAAGAAGATACAAACGAAGGGCCGCTGTCGTAAAAAATTTTTTGCGCCCCAATGGACCCTTTATTTCTTTATCTGTAGATATCCATACATTCATATATATGATTTCACTTGGGCGACTGCAAAACACGAACACCTGCGTTTTAAAATATACCAGTGCGTTTCTGAATGAGCAAAGAAATAAGTCCCATGGTTTTGTATAGAGATAACCAGCTCTTTTCGAATGTCCTCGGGAAATTCAGATTTTGTTGAGTGTTGCAATTGCTACTGGTTAGAGTATACATCTTATAATATTTATAAGATCAGGAACGTTCTAGATACTAACTTATACGTCTTTGTTTACACGAAAATCATACTATTGTTATTGTAGAATACTCTATATGTATGTGGGAATCTAGTCATTTAAGTGATCCAGCACTATCCGGAATTGTGCTATAATCTAGAGTGGGCTTAGCTCCAAAAAATTTATTTTGGTTGATATACTTCTAACTACTGGAGTTATAGAATAAAATTAAAGTCTTGATTTGTATTATCTTGATTTAACTTACGTATTTCGTAGTAAAATAAGGAAGTAAAAGTGGAGGGTTGAAGGGTCTAATTTGTAACCACCATTAGTTTATCGTTCTGGAAATTACATAATAAATTACGACCCTTCCTTGAAGTAATATAATTGTGGGGATGAATAGTATGAGTAAAATTTAAGGTAGTAAGAATGAACAGTCCAAATGGTTAGTTTCCATGAATATGTGCCAAGTAATGAATGTGTTACTACGGAACTTGTAAGAAGTGTTAAGTGTATGTAAATACATATACTACCCTCAGCGTTCGCTGTATTTCGTGATGACCGTCGGTACGATTATTTAGTTGAGGTTACCCATAGATCTTATGGGTACATGGATTGCGCCTTAAAGGTTTTGGGCTGTGCCGACATTTGAGGGAATTGTTTGGACCAATTTAATTATGACAGCTACCAAACCACCATAAATCGCGTCTATGCCTAAAACTAATAGGTATATGGGAATTGTCATACAGTATCGAGATATTAAAATCACTAAAGTGAATATGTACAGTAGTTTTGACCAAATAACACCAATAAGACCGCCAAGCTCTCAAAACGTAAACCGTATGGTCGGATTGAAATATCTCTTTACGAATATGGGTGCAACATCATCACAAAAATCATAAGGTATTTATTAAATTTGTAGAGTGTAAAGAGTGCATCTGTATGTTTGTGTGTGGCGTATTTATATTTCTGAACTTAATATTACTCGAACTATACGGAGCTTCTCTATCGAAACGCATGGTGGGAAATCAACAAGAGCAAACGAGAAACTAACAGTAGTTCGTTAGTATGACAGAGAAGGATGTCTTGCAACGTTGCCGGCCGAGCAGGCAGTCCAAGTCAACACGTATCGCGGTCGCGTATAGCTTTAACACTTTCGAATGTGTGCGGTACAGTGTGCGGAGCGGATGAATGTGATGTTTCACGAGCTAGCAACATCGCAATAGGTCGCTCTCTGTTTAGCCAACGAGAAATCTATGGCCTTTCTTTCGCTCTTATGTTTATCCCATCCTGCGACTCTTTAGAAACTGTCTGTATATGTGGGCATTGGTTGGACGACCTCGAAGGGCAGTAGGTCCGTGGTTGGACCAAAGGTATTACCTCAGTTGTTGGCACACGGGTCTCTATACAGAAGTATAGGCAATGCGCAATTTATGTACTAGAAGACAATATTACCTCAGTTGTTGGCACACGGGTCTCTATACAGAAGTATAGGTAACGCGCAATCCATGTACTATAAGATTATATTACCTAAGATGTTGACACACTGCTCTCTATACAGAAGTATAGATAATGCGAAATCTATGTACTAGAAGACCATATTACCTCAGATGTTAGCACACAGAACTCTATACAGAAGGACGGGTAATGCACAATCCTTGTACTACAAGACAACATTACCTCAGATGTTGGCACACAGATCTCTATACAGAAATGTAGGAGATAGGCAATCCATGTACTATCTAAATTTCGCACTGATGCGAAAATCCATATTGCCGACGTGTGTACCTTGAATTTTTAATTAAGACACTTTCGATTAACGTTTCTCTCCTGGATCGCCCTCGACGAGAACGCGTAGTTATCTGACCGTTCACTGCCAGGACCGCAAACTTAAAATCGCATTAACGGTACCGAACCAATTAAAACTCCGCTCTAGATCCGACGGCCAAACAAAGCCGTTCCTCCAATCTCGATCATATTCCAATCTAGTCGATTGCACCCTTCCGTCCCCCTTCGACGGGATCGATTTCCCAGACACGTCCCGATTCCACGTCACAGATTAGTTTGGGTTTCGTCGGGAGGAAATGCTTCGATTTTTAGCGGCGTTTGTATGGTTTTTCTCTCATGGTTTCCAGTTAGTTCGTGATTGATTGCCACGGGGACAATTTATAAGGTTCGGTGGAGTTTCCCGGGGTCGAAACGATATAACGATGGGATGAGTCAAACGATCGGATTAGTCGGGAAAGGGTAATGGATTCTAATTTCCATTTCGGATGTGAAATTGTTTAGAATGGTCGCGCTGCGATCTGATTCTGGCTGCGACGTGGAAGTCTTAACTGAAAGTTAAAAAAAGGATCCCGAGTGTATTGGTTAAGGGTATTACAAACAAGTCTAAACACTATAACGAACAGTACTAATTGAGTAATAAAATGGATAGTGAATAAGTCCTATGATGGAACACCAAAACGACCAAAATGGGTACAGGAAGAATCCAAATTTTTAAAACTCGTCATGTTATGGAGAAACATTAGGAACACAATAAAACACATCAACTTTCCATTGACATTAAGCAATCACGTGACAGTTTGTCAAACACTAAATTGTGGAATACAATGTACCCAGCAAATAAGCGGTTACAGGACTGTTAAAATGCAGTAACGATTGGAGAAATATCTCATCCATAATGCTTAAAATCTCAAAGCCAATGATTTTGTGAAAAGCACTAAAGCCCAGAAACCAAGACACTAGCACTTGTAGCCGATATAGCCATTGTACAATACACAATCATAAGTGTAAAGAAAAATGTGACAAAGAAAATTGTTAAGAGGTCAGAAGGTTGTTAACGACGAACTTTTATATAGACAAATGAATTATAATATCTAGTATTTGTCATGACGCAGGATTACACAAAGAATTATCGTTAATGATACATTAATTATCATTACCTTACACAAAGAACAACAAATCTCAAGGATTCTACATCCTTCAATCTCCAATTTCAATTATTCTATCTCATTTCCTTATATTATTACATCAAACAGTCATTACCAATTTTACTAATATTTATAATTGATGGTTGGAATAATCCTGCAACACATATACTTACTCATTTAGTTCCCCAGGGAACTCTACCATACCTCTCATAGCATGTATTCAAATAATTAGGAATCCGATTGTGTGCCAATGTAATTGCCGCGCATCTACCAATAAGGGCCATAACCATATTATTAAGAAACATCCAAATATCGTTATCCTTTTAATTAGGAGTAATTCATTAAGTGTAACCCCAAATCTATTATTAGTTTGGGAATCAGCGATATCAATAATTAATCAATCTTGTGCACTTGTAGTTTAAAGAACTTATACTTAAGGGAAGTTAATTATTGTCAATACATCAAAACCACCAAATTCGTTATTAGATGATAGCACATATCAGCATTAGTCATTGGATTAATTTAATGACTCCACAAAATTAAAAATAGTTTATTAATAGTCGATTTTCTGATGAAAATTATTTTATATTTTTAATACCTTTGGTAAAGGAGATTCGAAAATATGTTTTTAAACATGAATCAAAACTAAACCAGTTCAAAGATTAATAGCTTATAGTCCAGTCATCTTAGGCCAAATTAGGTGAATATTTCGGAAAATTGACATACCAAGTATATTAACACCTAAAAACTTCTATTTTGGCATCCTAAAACTTTCCTCAAAATTCACATATAATTGGATGGCCGCAAGTTTTAAATTCGGAGGTCAAAAGTCACAAAAAACTATTTTTTTCTATATTTTTTGCAAATATCTCGTTTTCTATGGGTTTTACGCTATTTATATTTATTATCAATATTGTAGAGAATCACATTCTCTTCAACTTTTGTATTTAACATTTCTTCATATCTTGAACTGTTTTCGAGATAGAGGGTGGAGAGCGCTGGTCAGAGAATCATGTGAAGTCAACTGGTACTACTGGTAGTCCCGATCAAAACCTCGTAATATTAAGATTATAAATTATTGCTAAATATATAAATATCATTTTTCATTAACTTTTTCATTAAATTCATTTTGTTTGGTTACTTATTTATTTTTAGTTAAGTGTCAATTTATTTAATAACATTTACCTGGCCATGTAAGTAAAAAATTGTTGAGAAAAATAATTAAATTACATTTTAATTGTAATCTAATTTATACTAATAACTTTCTAAATAAATAAAAAAAGAAAAGAATTAAATTTGTAATTAACGTTTTTAGTAAAAGTGTCATTTGATTAATTTAATATTGTCAAAATTAATATAAAAGAATAAAAATTTCGAGAAGAACAAGTTCTAATTTCAATTTTCATCTTCTTCTTCTTCTTCTTCTGACTATAAATTTTTAAAGTTATGAAAGACTTTAAAAGTTTACGGATTTTAAACAAGATTTACTTAATTATTTTTTACTTAAAATGCAATTAGTGTAAATGAGAATATCATTAAAATGTAATTAAAGTATGTCCCTTAATAATTTTTAAATTACAGAAAGAGATTATAAGTGTTATTAATTTGATAAATTTTAGAATTATTAGAAAGAAAGATTGAATTTAATGTAAAAGTTAATAATAAATGCTAATTAAATATTTAGCAATAATTTATAACCTTAATATACGAGTTTTTGATCGGGACTACCAGTTGACCTCACATGATTCTCTGACCAACGCTCTCCGCCCTCTATCTCGAAAACACTTCGAGGTATGAAGAAATGTTAAATACAAAAGTTGTAGAGAATTTAATTCTCTACAATATTGATAATAAATATAAATAGCGTAAAACCCATAGAAAACAAGATATTTGCAAAAAATATAGAAAAAATCGATTTTTGTGACTTTTGACCCCCGACTTTAAAACTTGCGGCCATCCAATTATATGTGAATTTTGGGGAAAATTTTAGGATGCCAAAATAGAAGTTTTTACGTTTTAATATACTGGGCATGTCGATTTTTCTAGGTGCACTCCCTATAATGACTGAACTATTAGTAAAAAATGCTTTTGGAGCTCCAATTCTTTCAAACGTGACACAATCGTTTTGTAAAGTTTTCTCAATTACGTGGAGCAGATTCAATAACCCCAGTAAAGAAGTATCAAAAATACACCTCATTCGTTAAAACTATTGTGAAAATAATTTAAACACTAACCTTGAGTGTCTAACTTTCCACCAAGATGTCCGCCATTACCGCCTGTATAACAGGTAGTACCTGAAAATTAATAATAAAAATATTAGAAACATCGAATTATAAAAAAAGAAAAAGAAAAATTAAAAGTGACAGTCGTTATAACACTGAAACACAACCACTCACAATAAAAATAATATAATCTCATCAAGAAACATTTTAAAAACTAACATTATGAACAGCTACTACTATATATCTGCCCTTATCTGAAGTTCTATGCCATTGTCGTCGATAATACTCACCTGAAAACATAATCATAAATATAATTACAGCACTGAATTTAATAATATTGATGGCAAATAAAGTAGTACTCTCACAGTGATTAAAAAAGAAACAAGCCATTTGACAATGACATTTAGGCATGATGGCAACGCCTCCACCCTTGCCAATGCTACTGACTCCACGATGATTTTCACTATCACTACACACTGCACCTGAAACAATAATAACAACAAGGAATTAACAACATTGAAACACAAGAAAAGCAAGTTGTTACTCAAAAAAATGTCCCCATTACATGACGTAAACTTCAGAGATCTCACAGAAAGACTAAATTAACGCAAATAACCAACTACTTACATGCAGCTCCTGACAAAAATTCAGCGACATCAAGGAAAATTCCTAACTTTTATGAAATTGTCTTTAAGAAACCTCTGAAAATTAAAACTAATTCATTTTGCAACAAGTTATACGCACGAATGAAATATTTTAACAACCAATTATTGGGACCCACGAGAATATTTTTATGTATAAAACGATAATTAAATTTAAAGGTAATTAACAGTAAATAATATACTCCCTATAAAGACAAAAGCGTAGACTAAATTTAGGATAATAAAATCAAGTATTGAATATAAAAAGCGCCAAGGAGGTAGGCAAAAAAATAAAGTTGGATAATAGTTATTTATTATACACGCGGATAAAATGAACGTCGCGTTAATATCGCGAGGTAAACGTTTATTGTATCCGCGAGTGTATTACAACGTTTTATTCAATTTTGCCATATATAAACTGACGTTTAGCGGAGTAAGTCCAATTTTGAAGAGTAAATTTGACAAGATGATAACTTCAGTGCCGCAACCTTGACAACGACGAAAACAATTTTAAACATATAAAACGTCACTTTATACTGCAAAATTGAATAGGCAGCGGATTAAAACATTTTAATCCGCTGCATAAATAAACAAAATAAACAATGACTTTATAGGTTGGATTTGACGTCAATAAACGTCAGTTTATATGGCAAAATTTAATAAAAGAATTTATTAACAAAAACTTATTGAAAATTGAAGTGATGAAACGTTCGGAATGAAAAATAATTTTGAATGGAATTTTACAACGATTTTGATGGGAGGTTTCTTCAGACATCCCTATAGCCTATAGCAAAACAACAGTTAAGATGGTTTAATTTTAAAGTATGAACTACTTCCTGTTAAACAAATTACCATTCTCTCTATTTTCTTCTATTTAATGGGAAAGAGGAAACTGACAAATACATACAAAGATTTCAACTCAACTTTCAGACAGTATAAATCTTAAACACCTGTGCGACATGTGTTCATTACAAACTAAAATTGTTCTGATCATCTACCGTAATGTTCTGCTCAGCGCATAACGTTGAACACTTTCTATCCAAACTTTTGATTGCTTCCAATGAGCGAATTCACCACACCTTATCGGAGATTATCGACATCTTAAAATTCTCTCGCGTCCCTAAAATGAACTTTAGCGTCCTCGGCAAAACATTCTTCCCGTCTTATCGAAAAATTCCAATTAAACCGCGGCTTATCTATCGGAACGCGAGCGATTGGATCCTTCCGAAGACACACCGGATTATCCCGAAATAATTAAACTACGATAATCGTCTCCGCATCCGAGCAGATCGGAAGGGGGGGGATCAACTTTCGATCGGAGCCTCCATTAGATTATTCCATTTATTGACGATATCTGGGAGTAAGCGTCGTACAAATCAGTGGATTTCCCTGGAAATAAGCCGACATGCAAAACAGATTAAAAATAGCAAATTGAGACGTTTCTGCGCCTCGTTTGCAACAAAGGCAATGCAACTTATAGTCCAGGTAATAGGGAATTTTAGAGTTATGCAGTTGTACAGCAACTCAACTGCGTCATGGTTTTTTAAATATCCTATAAATGTTTAAAACTCGAATTAGAGTGAAAATTTCACTTTGGACAACTTGTTACAAATAAAAATTACCAAATAGGGACTTTTTTCAGTTTTTTGCATATATCATAAAAGGTGTGAAATGAATTGCGTTATTGTCTTGGGACATAATATATGTAGAGAATGAACAAACCTTCATAATGCCGACATGCAAAACAGATTAACAATACCAAATTGAAACGCTACTTTCCCTCTTTTGCAACTTGCAACAAGGGAAATGTAACTTATAGCCCAGGTAATAGAGAATTTTTGAGTTATACAGCTGTAAAGCAACTCATATGCGTCATGGTTTTTTAAATATCCTGTAGATGTTTAAAACTCGAATTATAGCGAAAATTTCACTTTGAGCAATTTGCTCCAAACAAAATTACCAAAAAGGGACTTTTTCAGTTTTTTTTGCATATGTCATGATAGTGTGGAATGAATTGCATTACTGTCAATGGGACATAGGTAGAAAAGGAAAAAAAAAACTCAAAATGGTGTTATAGAGACCTTGATCCGACCATTTTTTAACCGGAAAATTGTTGAAAAATGACTATTTTGAAAAAAATTGTAACTTTGTGAATTTTCAGCATAGCGGGAAGATATATGTCAGGAAATGATAGTCCATGAAATCCACTTTTAATATTAGCAGGGAAAATTTATTGCATTAGGTAATAGTTTTTGCATAATTGCATTATAAAGAAATTATAACAATATTATACAAACAGCATTGTTGTTAACTGTAATTAACCGAATTTAAGTTACCAAACGGATTCCGAAAGCAGAAATCAAACGTTTCAATTCGTGTACCTACTTTAGATTTTTGAAAAAGCTGTTTTGACATGCTAAAAATGTTTCAGAGCATTGCGCAAAATTTGCGCAATGTTTGCGATGTTTGTGAATTTTAGTTGTAATCTAAGACCCAAGGCTTCCCCACTATTACATGCATTTCCAGCATGCCAAAACCTCTTTTTCAAAAATCGAAGATAGGCATACTGAAGCCTTTGATTTCCACTTTCAGAATTCTTTTGGTAAATTAAATTAGAGTTAATGAGCTGCCTTTTTGCAAGATATTTCTTTAATTTGTTTACATTGCAATTATTATTGCAATGACATTGGCAATTATGCAAAAGTTATTAATGTGTAAATTTCATCTTACTCCTGTTTTGAGTATCCATGATAAGTTATGTTCTCCAGATACATCGAACTTAACAAAATTATGATTTTTTTAAATAGTTTTTCTTAGTTTTTTTGGCTTTTCTCGGTACAGAATGATCCAACCAAGCCTACAAAACACCATTTTGCAACAATGCATTTCAGTGTATTGTTGCATTGCAACAATGCAATGCAACAAGAAAATAAAATGAAATGCAATGCAATTCATTCAAAACTTTTCACTATATAATCAAAATCCAAAAAAAATCTTTTTTTGTTTATAACAAATTAGCCAACAATTAAAGCAAAATTTTAGCTTTAATTCGAGTTTTAAACATCTACAGAATATTTAAAAAACGTGGCGCAAGTGGAGGTCCCTCTACAACTCCATAGCAAATACATCCTTTTTCTCTCTATTTCCTGGTGTATTCCTCGATTTGATGGAACACATCTGGAATTTTCCACGATATTTCACTTTGCATGACAAAGTGCCAAAAGTAGGTTTATGTGAAACATGAGGTTTAGTTAGGTCTTTATTATTAACCGCTACTAAACCAACTCGTTACATTACAAAATAATGGGCGTCGTTTATGACAGTAAAATTGTGGCAGGTTGGGGTAAAAAGCTGTAAAAGTTTTTGTGAGTTGCTAAGTTTATAACATACTGATCTTTATTAATGCGGTTCTTGAGATAGAACGCACTATTGTTAAACACAGATAAAACATGGAGAAATGTATATAAAGGTAAACTTGGCGACATCGTTCACAATGACACAACGAACAATTGAGCACGCTTTGCTATTCCAATCATTCGCAGTTTCTTCACATTCGAAAAATTATTTTCCAATTTTCCATGTAGTATTTGGCACTTTAATTCTATTTGCCTCCGAAATTTCAACAAAATTAGACGAGTGGTTTCCAAGATGTAGGCATACACATTCGATTTTCCTATCCTTCCCTTGTAAAATGTAAAAATTTTAAACGTTAGTTACTCGAAAACTACTGGATCATTTCGTTTAAAATTTGAACATGAGCTTTAAAATTCTTGCATATTCAAATATACCAAGTTTTATCAAAATCTGGCAAAAAACGATGGGTCCCAATAACCTTGCCAAAAATATGAAAATTATCTACCATTGGTACAGCTTTAGTTACATAATAGATACTTTGTCTATTTCTGTTTCTACAGAGTCGCAGTATGGTATAAACATAAAAGCGAAAGAAAGGCCATATATTTCTCGTTGGCTAAACAGAGAAAGAACTTTTGCGACGTTGCTAGCTCGCGAAACATCACAGTCATCGCCACACTCTACCGGATCATTCGCTGTATAGCCTCCGACGGGAATATTTGGAATGGGTTACGCACCGGCCGGCCGGCAACGTTGCAAAACTTCCTTCTCTGTCATACTAACGAACTACTGTTAGTTTCTCTTTCGCTCTTGTTGATTTCGGACCATGCATTTCAATGGAATAGGCCCGTATAGAAATGAGCGCTATAAAATACCATCACATATCCTGATGATCCCTTCCAAACTGAATATTTGGTGATCTAGTTGTGTCTCTAAGACACACGATCCAAAGAAACAAAATTAACAATTTTGTTCACAAATTGTCACTGTAATACTCTCTGACAGATAGCACCTAATTTGAATTACAGTGATATGTCACTTCCGAAATTAATCACTGTTTTCTTCCTTCCTCTATAATATATCATGCATTTTTTTGTATACAAGAAAAATACATACTTCAATGTTTCTTATTTTTCACAGCTGACGGTTAAGAAATTTCGTTTACGTAGATTACCAGCTGCTTGAAAATTTTCCAATGTTAATCTTCTTTAGGAAACAAATAGTAGAAAGAGTTGCCATGGGTTACCATCCCCTCCCCATATTCCTACGTCATCACTTTCCTCCTAGGTGAAAAGACCATGTGTGAAAATCTATAGTACAACTCACCGAGGAGTGATATGGTGAGGTAAGAAGTAGTGAAACTCATGAAAAATGTTCGAGTATGAATTCCTCCGAAAGATGTATATTTAGTGGTTTCCAGCCAAATTTCGGTAGCTTTCACCGGGAAGTTCGGGACCCGTTTCCTTCAACCCCTTAGATAGTAACCTATTGTAATCTGAATACTCCGGGCGTATCAGGGCGTCCCCCGGAACTCGCAGATAAACAAATATCTTGGCAAGCAAAAAGGCCCCCGTTCCCTCGGAATAAACAACGTCTCCAACTAAAAGACGACGTCGGGATCGATCCCGATAGCAGCGGTCTAAAGCGCCGACCGTGGAAAATGTTTTGCGGGTCGCCGTTTTGTCTAGCACAGAAAAGCCATTAAACGTTATGCTATAGCGTTAATTCAGACATGTTTGCGTCCGTGGGCGTTTTTTACGGCGACGACGTTTCGGGAAGTTCGAAGGGGAATTAGCGTGGAAAAAGGGGAGCGAGGGAGACGGGGACTAAATAATGTACACGTTTAGGTATTACTTGTCCCTCTTTCTCGCTCTCTCGTTCGCTTTTGTCATTGAAATGGCCAATTCCGGCTTGAATGGCCTCCTCATAAATATCGAGGAATTCTCTCCCTAAATTAGAAGCGAAATCTAGTGTCGTCACCCCTACCTTCTTTATATCGTGTGACCTCGTTAATGATCTAATGAATAACCCTGTTTGAATAATGAAAAGATCGAGTTAGGTGGGGGAGGGCTACACAAAAGTTGGATTGTGTTGAGACGAAGCGATGAAACGTAACAGAAGGAATATTTCCGGGGAGGTTTCCGTGCATTTTTACGAATAAAGAGTAAAGTTACAGGTTGATCGGCAAGTAATTCAGAAAGTTGACAACGAATATTGAATTGCAATTCAAGGGATGTGAAGGATTAGTATATATAGAATTAATATAATTAATAGATTTTTGGTTTTTCTGAGTTAAAAGCAGTTACAATTTATTGTCTCTGGTATACTCATCAAGCAGATTTTAAAGGCTGCAAACGATACTAAGATCTCTAGGCGGAAGAGTTGCATGGTGAGTTGATAAGTTTACTAAGGCTATCTTGATCTCCTCTCTACCACTCTAAAGGGTACTATATTTTCTCTTCATTCTAGTGCTTTGTATCGAAATTAGCGATTATCATAGAATATTCTTTAATATTCTGCGGTGTTTGAAGGAAGGGAGCGTCATCTTCTGATATCCTTGTTAATGTGTGCATTGATGTAAGCGCTAACTTAGGCTTAAGCGTCTTAATTAGTTTCTGTAGAAAAGCATTACGGTAGAAGCAGAAATGTTAGAGAAATATGTTAGACCTCGGCTACCAGATGAGTGGCATTTCTGTGGTCTTTCTTGGTATTTGAATTAGGAAGAGCTGATTGTTTAAGGACATTTCAGTAACGTTTATTTTAAGAAGGTACATTTGGAATTGTATATTTAAACCTTTCCCTTTACGAGACTTAAACATATTAGATAGTTTTAGTTTTGAAGAATTATATCATAACTACAGTGACAATCATTATGTTTCCAGAGTCCAAAAAATATGTTTTTCAAAAAATGTTTGTCTGTCTGTCTGAAATTTAAAAATCAAAAGGTTCACACTTTATATTAAGACTGGACCGTACCAGGACTTCTCAATAGGCTTTTTATTAAAATCAGCCATTATAAATGGGAAGTATACTCGTCATTTCTCGGTTTTATAAATTTTCTCTAAATTCATTACAAAATTTAAACGTAGACTATTGAAGTAAAAATATGGTTAATAACGTTATTGGTTAAATCGTCTCTGAAGCGCACTTTGGTCGATTTTTGGGTTTTTGAAATTTTCTCAAAATTCGCTCCAAAATTTTTTGCTTTCTCCTATAAAGTACGCATACTTGTCATTTTTCTTTTTTTTAACTTTTTTCGAAAATCTGGTTATGACTTTATTGATTAAATCTCTGAAGCGCACTTTACTCTTCTCAGTTTTCGGTTTTTGAAATTTTGTCGAAATTCGCTTCAAAATGTTTTGCTTTCTCGTATAAAGCACGCATAATCGTAATTTTTTGGTTTTTTGAAATTTTCTGGAATTATTTACAGAATGCAGTTAAGAATATTATGGGTTAAATTTTCTCTGCAGCGCATTGTACTTTCGTCAGTTTCCAGTTTTTTTAAATATTCTCTAAATTCTCTCCAAAATTTTTTCTTCCTCGTATAAAGTGGGCATACTTGTCATTTTTCGATTTTTTGAACTTTTTTAGAAAACCCTCACAAACTGTAAACGTTACCTATTTATTCTACCCTCGAAGTAAATATATGGCTAACAACATTATTGGTTAAATGTCTGAAGCGCACTTTACTTTCTCAGTTTTCGGTTTTTGAAATTTTATTGAAATTCGTTACAAAATTTAAACGTCTACAGTTTAGTCTACTATTAAAATAAAAATATAATTAAGAATATTATGGGTTGAATTTTCTCTGCCGCGCACTTTACCCAGTTTCCAGTTTTTTGAAATTTTCTCGAAATCCTCTCAAATTTTTTTTCTTTCTCGTATAAAGAACGGATACTTGCCACTTTCCGGTTTTTTAAACTTTTTTCGAAAATCGTCACAAACTTTAAACGTTAACTATTTATTCTACTCTCAAAGTAAATATATGATTAACAACATTATTGGTTAAATCTCTGAAGCGCACTTTACTTTTCTCAGTTTTCGGTTTTTGAAATTGTGTTGAAATCCGCTCCAAAATGTTTTACTTTCTCGTATGAAGCACGCATAATCGCCAATTTTTGGTTTTTTAAATTTTCTAGAAATTATTTACAAAATTTAAACGTTGACTATTTATTCTACTATCGTAGTAAAAATATGGTTAATAACATTAGGGGTAAATCTTCTCTGTAGCGCACTTTACTCTTGTCCGTTTTCGGTTTTTTGAAATATTCTCAAAATCCGGTCCAAAATTTTTTGACTTTCTCACATGAAGCACACATATATCAGAAGTGTTACAATCGGCTAGAATTTTTCGATTTTAGTATTTCATAATAATTAATATTTGTAGACGTTTTAACATTCTTGAATCGAAAAAACTTGTTTTTTGGAAAAAATGTCTACGTATGAATTTACGTATATACAGGGTGTTAGGGGTTTGACTGCCTTTATTTAAAATAGGTGATAGCATTCATCAAAACAAACAAAAAAAACCTATATAACGGGGGTCTTATATCCAACCGTTTTCGAGAGAAGTCGAGTTATTTTATAAGCATTATAGGCATTTCACCACAACTTGGCAACACCGACAAGAAATGATCCGTATACATGTAAACAGCTGTGCTGGGTCAATGTTTCGCAATGCGTGCGATAAATTCGCGGTGTTGTAGGCATTTTATCGAGTTGTATTGATTAGAATTTTTTTTTTATTCTTTAAAGAAAAAATTGTTTTGATAAAAATTAAACATAAATACATTAAAAAATTACATCTTATAATCATTTCATGTACAAAATTATGTGAGATTGTTTAATAAAACTGAATTGTTACACCTTAAAATTACAAGTTTGCTAATTTTTTTCTCGAAAACGGTTTGTTTTAGGACCCCTGTTATAAAGATTTTTTTGTTTATTTGGTGAATACTATCGCCTGATAAATTAAAGCCAGTCAAACCCCTAACACCCTGTACATGTCTGTGGTAATTTGTTCTCGCAAATTTAATACCACAAATAGTTCTAACTTCGAGCTTAAACTTTTTCCTACACTAGGAACTCCCAATAAGCTTTTTATTCAAATTTGCTGATAAAGATGTATACTCTTATTATTTTTAGGTTTTTGAAAAGTTTATCATAATCTGCTAAAAAATATTTTTTTTGAAATTTTAGTTATATTGGTTCTCTGGTCGAATATATATAATAAAATTTAAATTAATAACATTTTTGGCTAAATCTTCTTTAAATGGCACTTTACACTTGTCATTTTTGTGTTTTTAGAAATTCTATCAAAAACCATACAAGTATTTTTTTTATAAACTTTGAACACTTTTTCTACTATTGAATATATATGATAAAGTTTAGAACATTTCCTCTAAAGAGCATTTTCGACGTATTTTTTTTTTAATTTTTCTCAAAATCCAGTTCAATACGTTTTTTTAAACTTTCGTATATTTTTTGAATTATCACTTTTGTACTTGTAATTGAGCGAATACCTATTAAAAACAGAACATTACATTCTAAGACACACTAGATGAAAAGCGATGGTCATACATACAAAACTAATAATGGACTTGCTGTAATTTACAATATCTGCCGAATAACAAGGCAAGCTTAATTACCTCAGGAAAAGCTTAATTAACCATAAGAATTAATGTTCTATGTTAGATAGCGGCCAGAATGATGATATGTGATTGGGTGCCAAAGACAAGATCTGATGGTATAAATTTAATTGAACTAGAAATAAAACAGGTCGACGGTAAAATATGAATTCAATTTCCTCGCGAAATGTCTTGGTGAAAATTGAATTCGAGTTCATCATATCTACGTAGAATACGAACTCTCATCCACCCATTAAACATTCGAAAATGGACTGTATGAAGATCGAACCGACGCGAGGTTAAACCGGCGGAAAATAAAACTAGGAATCTAGAAAATCTCACCACTCGCGGAAAGCATCTTTCCGTTCAGCCGGGTATTGCGATACGTCAAAAAACTTCTCGAGCCTCCCGGAGAAAATCCCGCTCATCGGATACGCTCGACTGCGAGAATTTCCCATCACTCTGCAATATTGGCTAATCGGGAAATTGACGAGGCGAAACGATAAAATTACGCGCGCCCGACGGCTCCCCGGGGAACCCTCGTAAGAATTAACAAACTGAAAGGGAAGAGATACATAATGTACGTATAAATTCGAAAAATTCTGCTCCTCCGCCTTAATCAACTTAACTTCATCGCAGACATCTCGGCGCCTCCGCCGAAATTCTCCCCGAATATTTTCTCAGACGTTGTCGCTGGGTACGCGTCGCCATATTTTACGGGGCTCATTCCGGCCTCCACCCTAAACCGGGTCCCCATTTGATAATAATTGTCATGTTCGGGATGTTTATGACTTTATTGGGCATGTTTAGCGAGTCGCGTACGACGACGATGCAGGCGCAGAACGCACGGCGGGGAACGTTCTACAAGGAGACTGTCGCAAGTGTTTTAGCTCGCGCCATCCGACATTAACATTAATGAAATTGAAACATGAAAAATTGTCATTTTCTACTACATTTTCTAAAATTTTAAGGTCAATTTGGATGTTAGCTCCAGTTCCACCAGGAAAACACTTTCCGTAGTTTCCTATGAGCCTTGCTTCTTGGTTGTCTTCGACAACCACCATCTTTTGATCTTTTGCTTATTTACTGAAGTGGATTTGTCAGTGACCATCAGATTGTCATCTATGTAAATTCATCCAGTTCAATCAATTGAGAAAATTAAAGTTGTATTTAAGAAATTTTGGAAACTAGTTAGTGGAAACTAGAAACTAGAAAATTTGGTGGCTAGCCCTAGTTTCATGAAAGAAATGGTTTTCTTAGTTTCCTTTCTTTTCTTAGTTTTCTTTTACAAATTTTATTATCTTTTGATCTTTTGATTGTTTTCGAAACTGGGCTTGTCAGTGACCCCATCAATTTGTCTTCTTTGTAAAACCACCCAGTTCAATAAATTGCGAAAATTTAAGTTGCATTTAAGAAATTTTGGAGACTAGCTCTAGTTCCATAAGAGAGATAGTTTTCATAATTACCTTTGAGGCTGACTTGTGGGTTACCTTACTTTTACAACTTATATTATCTTTTGAGTTTTTGACTGTTTTCTAAGCTGGATTTCTCAGTGACCATCAATTTGTCTTCTTTGTAAAATCACCCAGTTCAAAAAAAATGAGAAAATTGAAGTTGTATTTAAGAACTATTGGAGGCTAGCTCTAGTTCCATAAGAGAAAGAATTTTCATTTACCTGTGAGCCTTGCTTATTGGTTACCTTACTAATTTGTAATCTTTTGAGCCTTTTCTGGTTTTTAAAAGTGGGCCCATAACTTTGTATTAGTTATAAAATTAACCAGTTTAATAAGTATTGAAAAAAGTGAAATTGTTTGGAGAAAATTTAAAAACTAGCTCTAGTTCCTTTAAAAAAACAGTTCCTTTTAGCCTTCCATATACAAATTTTATTACCTTTCGAGCTTTTGCTTGTTCTCTAAACTGGGTTTGTTAGTGACCATCAATTTGTCTTCTTTGTAAAATTACATAGTTCAATAAATTGCGAAAATTGAAGTTGCATTTAAGAAATTTTGGAGACTAGCTCTAGTTCCATAAGAGAAATAGTTTTCATAATTACCTTTGAGGCTGACTCGTGGGTTACCTCACTAACCTGTCATCTTTTGAGCTTTAGCTCATTTTTTAAAGTGGGCCTGTAATTGACCATCACTTTGTATTATTTATGAAATCAACCAATGCAATAAATTTTGAAGAAATTGAAAATTGATTGGAGAAAATTGGAAGGCTAGCTCTAGTTCATTTAAAGAAATAGTTTACTTTCAGCCTTCCTTTTACAACTTATATTATGTTTTGAGTTTTTGACTGTTTTCTAAGCTGGATTTCTCAGTGACCATCAATTTGTCTTCTTTGTAAAATCACCCAGTTCAAAAAAAATGAGAAAATTGAAGTTGTATTTAAGAACTATTGGAGGCTAGCTCTAGTTCCATAAGAGAAAGAATTTTCATTTACCTGTGAGCCTTGCTTATTGGTTACCTTACTAATTTGTAATCTTTTGAGCCTTTTCTGGTTTTTAAAAGTGGGCCCATAACTTTGTATTAATTATAAAATTAACCAGTTTAATAAGTATTGAAAAAAGTGAAATTGTTTGGAGAAAATTTAAAAACTAGCTCTAGTTCCTTTAAAAAAACAGTTCCTTTTAGCCTTCCATATACAAATTTTATTACCTTTCGAGCTTTTGCTTGTTCTCTAAACTGGGTTTGTTAGTGACCATCAATTTGTCTTCTTTGTAAAATTACATAGTTCAATAAATTGCGAAAATTGAAGTTGCATTTAAGAAATTTTGGAGACTAGCTCTAGTTCCATAAGAGAAATAGTTTTCATAATTACCTTTGAGGCTGACTCGTGGGTTACCTCACTAACCTGTCATCTTTTGAGCTTTAGCTCATTTTTTAAAGTGGGCCTGTAATTGACCATCACTTTGTATTATTTATGAAATCAACCAATGCAATAAATTTTGAAGAAATTGAAAATTGATTGGAGAAAATTGGAAGGCTAGCTCTAGTTCAATTAAAGAAATAGTTTACTTTCAGCCTTTCTTTTACAACTTATATTATCTTTTGAGTTTTTGACTGTTTTCTAAGCTGGATTTCTCAGTGACCATCAATTTGTCTTCTTTGTAAAATCACCCAGTTCAAAAAAATGAGAAAATTGAAGTTGTATTTAAGAACTATTGGAGGCTAGCTCTAGTTCCATAAGAGAAAGAATTTTAATAATTACCTGTGAGCCTTGCTTATTGGTTACCTTACTAATTTGTAATCTTTTGAGCCTTTTCTGGTTTTTAAAAGTGGGCCCATAACTTTGTATTAGTTATAAAATTAACCAGTTTAATAAGTATTGAAAAAAGTGAAATTGTTTGGAGAAAATTTAAAAACTAGCTCTAGTTCCTTTAAAAAAACAGTTCCTTTCAGCCTTCCATATACAAATTTTATTACCTTTTAAGCTTTTGCTTGTTCTCTAAACTGGGTTTGTTAGTGACCATCAATTTGTCTTCTTTGTAAAATTACATAGTTCAATAAATTGCGAAAATTGAAGTTGCATTTAAGAAATTTTGGAGGCTAGCTCTAGTTCCATAAGAGAAATAGTTTTCATAATTACCTTTGAGGCTTGCTTGTTGGTTACCTCAATAATCTGTCACCTTTGAAGCTTTTGCTCATTTTTTAAAGTGGACCCATAACATTGTATTGTTTATAAAAATAACCAATTTAATAAGTTTTGAAATAAGTGATAATACTTGGAGAACATTTGGTGGCTAGCTCTAGTTCCAGTAATGAAATAGTTTCCTTAGTTCCCTTTCAGCCTTCCTTTTACAAATTTTATTATCTTTTGAGCATTTGCTTGTTATCTAAATTGGGCTTGTCAGGACTATCAGTTTGTCTTCTTTATAAAATCACCTAGTTCAATAAATTGAGAAAATTGGGGTTGCAATTAAGGAATTTTGGATGCTAGCTCTAAATCTATAAGAGAAATAGTTTTTATAATTACCTTTGAGGCTTGCTTGTTGCTTATCTCACTAATTTGTAATCTTTTGAGCTTTTTCTTATTTTTTAAAGTGTGTTCATATCTTTGTATTATTCATAAAATTAACCAATTTAATAAGTTTTGATAAAAGTGAAATTGATTGGAGAAAATTTGGAGGCTAGCTCTAGTTCCATTATAAAAATAGTTTCCTTAGTTTCCTTTCAGCATTCCTTTTACAAATTTTATTTTCTTTTGAGCTTTTGCGTGTTCTCTAAACTGGGTTTGTTAGTGACCATCAATTTGCCTTCTTTGTAAAATCACCTAGTTCGATAAATTGAGAAAAGTGGAGTTGCATTTAAGGAATTTTGGAGGCTAGCTCTAGTTCCATAAGAGACATAGTTTTCATGATTACCTTTGAGGCTTGCTTGTTGGTTACCTCAATAATCTGTCACCTTTGGAGCTTTTGCTCATTTTTTAAAGGGGACCCATAACCTTGTAGTTTTATAAAAGTAACCAATTTAATAAGTTTTGAAATAAGTGATAATACTTGGAGAACATTTGGTGGCTAGCTCTAGTTCCAGTAATGAAATAGTTTCCTTAGTTCCCTTTCAGCCTTCCTTTTACAAATTTTATTATCTTTTGAGCATTTGCTTGTTATCTAAATTGGGCTTGTCAGGACTATCAGTTTGTCTTCTTTATAAAATCACCTAGTTCAATAAATTGAGAAAATTGGGGTTGCAATTAAGGAATTTTGGATGCTAGCTCTAAATCTATAAGAGAAATAGTTTTTATAATTACCTTTGAGGCTTGCTTGTTGCTTATCTCACTAATTTGTAATCTTTTGAGCTTTTTCTTATTTTTTAAAGTGTGTTCATATCTTTGTATTATTCATAAAATTAACCAATTTGATAAGTTTTGATAAAAGTGAAATTGATTGGAGAAAATTTGGAGGCTAGCTCTAGTTCCATTATAAAAATAGTTTCCTTAGTTTCCTTTCAGCATTCCTTTTACAAATTTTATTTTCTTTTGAGCTTTTGCGTGTTCTCTAAACTGGGTTTGTTAGTGACCATCAATTTGCCTTCTTTGTAAAATCACCTAGTTCGATAAATTGAGAAAAGTGGAGTTGCATTTAAGGAATTTTGAAGGCTAGCTCTAGTTCCATAAGAGACATAGTTTTCATGATTACCTTTGAGGCTTGCTTGTTGCTTACCTCACTAATCTGTCACCTTTGGAGCTTTTGCTCATTTTTTAAAGGGGACCCATAACCTTGTAGTTTTATAAAAGTAACCAATTTAATAAGTTTTGAAAAAAGTGATAATAATTGGAGAAAATTTGGTGGCTAGCTCTAGTTCCAGTAAAGAAATAGTTTCCTTAGTTTCCTTTCAGCCTTCCATTTACTAATTTTATATCTTTTGAGCTTTTGCTTGTTTCCTAAACTGGGCTTGTCAGGACTATCAGTTAGTGTTCTTTGTAAAATCATCGAATTCAATAAATTGAGAAAATTAAAGTTCCATTTAAGGAATTTTGGAGGCTAGCTTTAATTACATAAGAGAAATAGTTTTCACAATTACCTTTGAAGCTTGCTTATTGGTTACCTCGCTACTCGTAATTTGTCATCGTTTGAGCTCTTGCCCATTTTTTAAAGTGGGCCTGTAATTGACCATAACATTTATAAAATCAACCAATTCAATAAACTGCGAAAATTAAAAATTCATAAAAAATTTGGTGGCTAGCTTTAGTTCCATTAAAGAGATAGTTTCCTTAGTTCCCCTTGAGCCTTCCTTTCAGAATTTTTTTTATTTTTTGAGCTTGTGCTCATTTTATAAAGTGAGTCAGTAATTTACCATAAGTTTGTCGTATTTATGAGATTAACCAGTTCAATCAATTTTGAGACAATTAGAAATTAATTTGAGGAAATTTGGAGGCTCTAGCTCTAGTTCCATCATAGAAATAATTTTCTTAACTTCCTTTCAGCCTTGTTTGTTAGTTAAATTAGAAATTTATCCTCTTTTAAAGTTTTTTCTAGTTTTCTGATGTTGGCCTATCATTGACCATAAATTTGACATATGTATAGAGTCATCTAATTCGATAAATTTTGGGAGAATTAAAAATTTATTTTTAATTGATTGATTTAATTTTTTATTGGAAAATTCGGAAACTGGCTGCTCTAGTTCAATCATAGAAATAATTTCCTTGACTTTTTGACTTTTTGACTTTGAAGTTTGAAATATTAGTAAAGTCGTCTAGTTAATAAATTATGAGAAAATCAAAAACTTATTTTAGAAAATTTGGAAACTAGCTCTAGTTCAACTAAAACTTTCCTTAGTTTCCTTTGAGCTTTGCCTGTTGGTTGCCTTACAAATCTGTCATATTTAAAGCTTTTTCTCATGTTCAAAAATGAGTTTGTCAGAGACCACAAAAATTGTTGTATTAAAAAACAACTAATTCAAAACACTGAGAAATCAAAAATTTATTTAAGGAAATGTAGAGCATAGCTCTTGGTGCACCAGAGAAATAGTTTGCCTTTGAGCTTTGCTTGTTAATTTCTGTAAAAATCTATCATCATTTGAACTTATTCTCATTTTCTAAAGGCACTGTCCATAAGTTTGTCTTATTTGTTAAATCATCCAGTTTATTAAATTTTGAGAAAATACAAAAAATGGCTGGCTCTAGTTCAATCAGAGAAATAGTTTTTCTAATTTTCTTTAAGTCTTGCTTGTTAGTTGACCAGCAACTAGAATCCATCAGAGGAATATTTGAATTAGTTTCATTTGGATCTGTGTCTAGCATCTTTTGAGAATTCCCTCATTTTCTAAAGTGGGCCTGTCACAAACCATAAGTTTGTTGTTTTTGTAAAATCATCCAGTTCAATAAATTTGACAAAATTGAAAATTTATTGGAGAAAAGTTGGAAGGTAAAAGTTTCCTTAAAGATTTGCTTATTGGTTGTCGTAGAAATCTATCACATTAAGAGCATTCTCTCGTTTTCCAAAGTGGGCCCAACATTGACCATAAGTTTGACTTAGTTAGGAAGATATGCAGTTCAACAAATTTTGAGAAAATCGGAAATTGATTTAAGGAAATTCTGTATGAAATTGGTTCAAATTCACGTCACGCGAATAAAAGAAATCAATTTTAAAATAAGTAAATTGCAGCCGTGTTCGTTTAAAAAACACAAGGCTTTTTAGATAGAATTATTAAAAGGATACCTGAATAGAAAACTGATGAATTAGAAATACAAATTATTGTTAGGGTGAAAAAGTAAAAATATGCAAAAAAGCATCAAGTGGGTATGATTATTGCCGGTATTAGTAAAATATGAAAACTAGTCATCAACAACTAATTAATGCGCAAATCGTAGACACTTTCCACTAATAAAGTCCTGGATTTGGCTCGCTTCCTTGTTTGCTTGCGGTCAAGTTAATGATGTCCCAAAAAGAGGACGAGACAGCTTTATTAGCGTAATTAGTAATTAGTCTGACAAACTTGTTACGAGGTGTAGTGGCGTCAAGGTTATAAATTTTACGACGACACGAAACACCTATCTAATATCGCCGACATAAATTCGTCCAGGAGAAAAAAGATCATCTCGTTATTTCCATGAGAATAACACGATTTGTGCGGCTTTAGGCTCAATCCCTCGGATAGCAAAATGAACTTATCATCCCTCCACTCGCCAGAAACGTTACAATGAACATTCGCTCAGCAGGTAACAATGGGACGGGAACATTTCCCCGTTTCAGGGGAGTTCCGCCTCCCATCGGTGATACTCAATTGATATAATACCATCCATTCCGGGAACTTTTCTCATTCATCCCACGGAATTTCGGAATAAAGAAAAACGACTCTGGACGGCCCTCCGGCCTCAGGTAGGGGACGAAAGAGCAATAAAATTCTTATTTTCCCCTTTTGGAATATTTGTTTTGTGCGGATAATAAAACCCGTTCTTCTTCCCGTACCGCAATATGAGTATTGATCTGGGCATCCAAGTGGAGGAGGAGACGCAGACGGGATAGCGACGGGATAGATCTTGACGGGACGACGTTTTGCATTAAGGGTAGCTAAGTTTGCCCCAGTGGTAATTACGTTGGCTAGATTAATTTCAAATGATTGTTTCGATTAAAGGAAAAACGATCAATTTTCAATAACCTCTCAAGGCATTAGCTGGTTCTGTTACGTATATTCCGAGAGTTGAGCTAATGGCGTCATTACAATTATTACCTTTGTATTTTATCAATACAGTTTATCCAAACGATCTAGATCGAAAAGATCATTAGGTTTATTAAAAGTCGACCCGATAAACTGTCTTTCTGTTGTTTTTTGTACTTTTGTAAAAGTCACATAAATCCTGAGAAACTTGAACACATAATGCATAATGTAAGTTTTCTAAGGATTCAGTAATATTGAAATAATATGTCTGGATATAATATATTCTTAGCAAGATAACTTGTGGGTTTTCGGGCCTTCCATAAACAGACTAAATTTGGAACAAACATAACAATGTTGGGTTTGGAATGTTCTACAAAATGACACTGGTGTTATACATTTAAATAAATATGGGAATAAATCTGGGCTAATATTTTCCACATTTTCAGATTTACTAAAGTAGAAATCGACCAAAATTAAACCAAAATAAGAAATGTTATTTCGACCTTTCCAGATTTACTCAAATAAAAATCGACCAATATTAAACCAAAATAAGAAATGTTATGTCTGCAAAAGACTACAACATAATGTGTTGCACATTTTGGGAGGACTGAATAGAACTTCATGAAACTAAAATATTACTATGCGAAAATATGAACCTGACCAGGTAATTTCAGATTTTCGGGCATTTTCTAAGGAATTTCAAGAAAAATAATAATTCTAATTTTGACAACAGCATGAGCAGATAATTTCCAGTTTGCAGAAAAATGACAAAAATTAAACTAAATCTAAGGTGACAACGCGACAAAACAAGGCAAGTTTAAGAAATTTTCCATAGAATGAGTGAAATTGATTGCAAGTAAAGTATTACTGGCAAAAATAAAAACCAAACCTATACTTAGGTGATTACACGTTTGTAACAGTTTCAAAAAAATTGAATAAATCTCGAATAAAATAGATTGTTAAGTCTAGAAAGAACACGTCTGATATTTTACAAGTTCTTAGCAATTTTTTGCAACTGAATAAAGTTGAAATAAAATAATGTTCCCATTTTTGGGAACAACCTGAACATACATAGTTTTCAGGCTTTCTAAAACACTGAAATAACTAACTGAAAATAAAACAAGGAATTTTATATTTTTCAAGCTTGACAAAATAATGTGTGTTAAACATTTCTTAAGGACTGAATGAAATCCAAACATATTGTTAAGTGAAATTAGAAACTGACGAGGTAATTTAAGGTGTTCTTAAGGATTCATGGATTGAACAAAGTTCATGCAAAACAATATTCTTATTTTCGGGGAAAAGCGCATGAGTAAATAGTTTCTGGTTTTTCAGATTTCCTGAAAAATACAAGTGATTTTAAGTCTGGAAAATTTGAAGGTTTTAAACACTTCTCGGGAAATGTATTAAATGAAATGGAAGTAAAATAGTTAGTTTCTATATAATTTCTAAATAATTATTTATATATTATATATAATATTATATTATTATTTATACAATAATATAAAATTTCTACAAAGTTATAAATAATAGTTTCTGGTCTTTCAGATTTCCTGAAAAATACAAAAGAGATTTTAAGTCTGGAAAATTTAAAAGTTTTAAACACTTCTCGGGAAATGCATTATTAAATGGAAGTAAAATAACTAGTTTCTATATAATTTCTAAATAATTATTTATATATTATATATATTATATTATTATTTATATAATAATCTAAAAAATGTAAAATTTATAAAAAGTTCTAAATAATAGTTTCTGATCTTTCAGATTTCCTGAAAAATACCAGATTTTAAACCTGGAAAATTTAAAAATTTTAAACACTTCTCGGAAAATGCATTAAATTAAATGAAAGTAAAATAATTAGTTTCTATATAATTTCTAAATAATTATTTATATATGATATATAATAATATATTATTATTTATATAATAATCTAAAATTTCTAAAAAGTTCTAAATAACAGTTTCTGGTCTTTCAGATTTCCTGAAAAAGACAAGAGACTTTAAGTCTGGAAAATTTAAAATCTTTACACACTTTTCGGGAAATGCATTAAATTAAATGGAAGTAAAATAATTAGTTTCTATATAACTTCTAACTAATTATTTATATATTATATATATTATATAATTATTTATATAATAATCTAAAATTTCTAATAAGTTCTAAATAATAGTTTCTGATCTTTCAGATTTCCTGAAAAATACCAGAGATTTTAAGCCTGGAAAATTTAAAAATTTTAAACACTTCTCGGAAAATGCATTAAATTAAATGGAAGTAAAATAATTAGTTTCTATATAATTTCTAAATAATTTTCTGGTTTTTCTGATTTCCTGAAAAATACAAGAGATTTTAAGTCTGGAAAATTTAAAAGTTTTAAACACTTCTAAAATGCATTAAATTAAATGGAAGTAAAATAATTAGTTTCTATATAACTTCTAACTAATTATTTATATATTATATATATTATATAATTATTTATATAATAATCTAAAATTTCTAATAAGTTCTAAATAATAGTTTCTGATCTTTCAGATTTCCTGAAAAATACCAGAGATTTTAAGCCTGGAAAATTTAAAAATTTTAAACACTTCTCGGAAAATGCATTAAATTAAATGGAAGTAAAATAATTAGTTTCTATATAATTTCTAAATAATTTTCTGGTTTTTCTGATTTCCTGAAAAATACAAGAGATTTTAAGTCTGGAAAATTTAAAAGTTTTAAACACTTCTAAAATGCATTAAATTAAATGGAAGTAAAATAATTAGTTTCTATATAATTTCTAAATAATTATTTATATATTATAATATATAATAATATATTATTATTTATATAATAATCTAAAATTTCTAAAAAGTTCTAAATAATAGTTTCTGGTCTTTCAGATTTCCTGAAAAAGACAAGAGATTTTAAGTCTGGAAAATTTTAAATCTTTACACACTTCTCGGGAAATGTATTAAATTAAATGGAAGTAAAATAATTATTATTAAGTGAAAATACAGACCTCACCAATGAAGTAATTCCCAGTTTCTGGCAGATTTTCAGGAATGAGTTGATTCTAAATAAAGCAGACGGTTATTAGATCTGGAATGAACTCCTGAAACACCTAACCAGGTAATTCTAGGTTTTCTGGTGTTTTCTAAAGATTGAATGAAGTTCATATAAAATAACACCCTTATTTTTGGAAAAACATATGAGGAGGTAATTTCTGGATTTCCAGGTTTATCGAAAGTTACTGAAATTAAACTAAAACAGGAAATTTTAGGTCTGGAAACCGACAAACTGCAACTTTTAAACATTTTCCAAAAAATGAAGGATATTGAACGGGGGTAAAATGTAAAATGTTATTAAGCGAAAATATAAACCTGACATAAGAGGTACTTTTTCAGCATTCTCTACTGATTGAATATTCGTCAAATAAATTAGAAAATGAAAACAATTTAAGTACATACATATCTGGAAAATGAAATGTATACTTTTGCATTTTTTTTAACTTACTAAACCAAAAATTATAGGTCTGGAAGTTTTTGATATTTGTTAAAGGCTGACTCGAATCAAGATTAAATTAAAGATGCTTAAGTTTGCAAATATATAACGAAACAACGAAAATTTTAAACATTTGTAATGGACACAATACAACTCAATAAAAGAAATTTTTGGGTGGAAATAGAAACTGACCAAATAATTACAAATTTTTTGGCATCTTGGAAACTCTGGATGAAATTTAAAAAAATGAGAGTTCTAGAAGGAACTTACATAGGTAAATAACACAATTTTTTGGTATTATCGAATTACTGAGTAAGATGTGTGTGAAGTAAGATTAAAATGAACGATTTTTAAGCCTGAAAACGACCAGACTATACATAATGCCAATCCTGGCATTTTCTAGATTCCAAATATAGAAATAAAACAAACAACTCTTGCCTGGCAAACGTGTTTCAAATTTTCAAAACAAATAAGACTTATCAATCTAGAAAAATACTATCCCATTCAATTTGAAGCTTTGGAAAGCGTTCATTTCGAGTCTGGAGAAAGTATCACCATGTAATACAGGGCAGACTTTTTCCAAACATACGATTAAAATACTATAGGAATACTCTTACGTCTTAAAATCTCTGACCACGTTGTTACCGGTATTTTACAAATACAAATTCAAATGTTTAATTGACCAATTTAGCTTTGACGTATGTATTAAAAGACGTGTAATGTATTGTACTGCGTTTGAATATGATTTTTGTAACAAAAGAAGGAATATGAGTCAATGAACAAAACCTTTTTTTTTTAACAGGGAAAACTCGTTTATGGAGGACTGATGAGATGGATATTGCCATTTATTGAGATTAAATAATCAATCAGAAATGATAGTATCCACCGCATCAGACACTGTAAATGAACAAAACCTGTGCAACAGTTAATTACTGTTAGTAATGCTTAACTACTAATAAACGACTAATGTCGCTACAGGTAATGCACCATAGTATTAAATATTAATTTTAGGTGATTGTTCACAAAGTTAGTAAAGTAGAGTAATAGTGAGTAATGGTTTTGGTGAATTTTATTGAATTGTCTTTCAATTGAGCTTGTTCGTATTTCTGGAAAAATTTTAGGTAACTGCCGATATGTCGCTAACATCTCAATTAGGTATTTGCCATATATTTTAAATTAAACGAAATATATCTAAATTCATAGGGACGAACCCTCAGACAAATTTTATAATCATAAAAAATCATGTGATAGGCCCAGCACCAAGTATTTCAGGTATAAAAATCAGTAAATGTGCAAGGACCAGCGAGATGATTGCTCATCGTGACGTCACTCCGCATATAAACACGGGTCCGTTCTGCAGTCCACAAATAGATTTTTCGAGTATTTTATTTTGCACTGGAGTTTCCACTGGAGTGTAGGTTGCGACCAAATCTAGTAATTTATATTATTCGCGTCGTAAAATAGTGTTTTCACTACACTGTTTCTATGCGGTGTGACGTCAGACGGCGTTTTGGCGCCAATTCCTAGTGTTTGAATTTCAAATGACTTTTTTTGCTTGAATGTTTTTAATTATTTTTTTTAATACTAACCTAAGATTTATAGGCATATAATCTCTCATTTAGCAAGTTTTCAAAAAATGTGAAAATACCTAATTGTCATTTTGTGACTGTTCTCAAGCCCTTTGGTAAGTTGTTACAAAATTTTTGATTATTTTTTTGTGTTACGTGAAACCCAACATAACTTTCTTAAGAAAATTGAATACAAGATATCTAACAAAGTATCGCTTTTAGATAGTATAACTCTGCTCCTATTAGGTTTGTCTCCATTCTATTTCAAGATCTCAATTCTATTTCATATACAAAATGCTTTGGTGACACTTCTCCCCACATCTTTCGCTTTGTCTCGAATTTCCCGTGCAATAACTGCAATTTTTGTTTCAAAGTTTGCACTTCCTCCTGCCCCGCATTTATTTCAATGTATGCACCCGACCATTTCCTGGTAAATTTAGATTGTTGTAAACCGACAGCGAATAGTTGTGGACCGTTTGTAAACCAGGAAGCGTTCGGTAACGACGCAAACAGATATGGCGAGTTTTGGATTTATGGGGCCGTTTCTGTTCGCCCGTTTGTAATTAAATCGTTATATGGGGTGTTCTTTTCTGGAAACGGAGACGACGACGACGACATTTCGGTGTGCAGGAAACCGTTTGAGGTAATTTTAGATTGCAAGTAACGATTTTTGAAACGAGTTCCTGTTATTAAAATTCACATACGTAAGCACTACGGCCGGTAATTTATTATAAGATAACGAATCAGTGGCACATTGCCACATCAATACCGCCGAACAGTCTAGCGTGCCTTTAACCTGAATGGAGGTCGGACCCGATGACCACGGCATTGCAGTATGCACCGAACACAACAAAACTTTCCTCGCCAAAAACGTATAAATAGAGGTCCGTGACTGCCAAACTGAATTTTCCTTACGAATCAGTGTCGTCGTTCCCGTTACGCGCGGCCATTCGTAGTTTTATTTTTGGGGGACTCTTTGGAAATTCTCGATCCATTCTTTTCTCCTAAAGACGCCAGTACTCCGGAGGTAATTGGCTCGTTGTGGACCGCTCCGGAATACCAAACAGGCGGGACGAACGCGGCCTCGGGAAACAGTGTTTACGGGAAATTGCTCGGGAAACGTTAGGAAGTTTGAGGACGGCTACGGAGGGGGAAGTGGGTCTAATTTTCATGTTTTTTAAAGCGAGAAATATCGTTCGTGCCGTGCGTAGGGGATAAAATATGGGAGACGTTTTCCGATATTCCGCAGAAACTGTGACACTCCGAGGGAAAAACAGACATTCAGTAAATAGGGGATTTAAGAAAACGTGCCCATAGGAAAGAGGCAATAAGATTTATTTTGTAAAGTTTATTTCTAATTTATTTACACTGTTCTTAATTATACACTACACACTACTTAATTTATTTAAACTATTACTGAACTAATTAATTTATATAACACACTTAACTATTTGATTTATTCGTACAATCCGTTTGTCAGTTTTTCGAACTGTTTACGCTTTCGCGGCTTTACGTCTAATATCGTCTCTCCGACCGCAAGCCCGCTTATATACATATCTCAATTGTATTCGCGATGATTCCTGAAAGAACTCGATCCTTCTTCCTAATAATGTTTATCTAGAAACGCCCAGATGGTAATAAATCATTCTTTCCTTAATAAGATGTTGCCGGAACGACGGTTTTTATTGCCCACTTAACGGAGCGCTTTGAAATAGCCGCCGAGGTCCGATAAGAGTAAACACGTTGCGCGCTGCTGTTTGCATTTCGCGTTACAATATGCTGTATAGTAAGAGTAATCTTACATACATACTTAAAAGAGATTTTTCCAAAGCGGATCGTCGAATTTTAGCAATATTATGTGGATCGCCATTCTTTGCTAAAAGATGGCGAACTAAAAAGAAAAGTAGTACGATAGTAGAGAATCTACTGTGAAAAGATTATCGACTTGCAGTGGGTCTGAGGGGTGGAATTGTCACTCGAACATCTTCGTGTGACTACATATCCCATATTTACTGATAATTATTTTGAAGTAGGTAGAAAAGAAAAGCCAGATTGCCCTTTTTAACAAAAAATAGTATGACAGTATTGAATCTACTGTGAAAAGGTGATTGACATGCAGAGGATCTAAGGAGTGAAATTGTCACTCGAACTTCTTCCTGTGACGTTATATCGCATATTTACTGAATAATTCAATAATTAGTTTGAAGTAGGTAGAAAAGAAAATCCAGATTGCCCTATTCAACAAAAAATAGTATGATAGTAGAGAATTCTATGTAAAAAGGCTATCGACTTGCATAGAGTCTAAGTGGGTGGAATTGTCACTCGAACTTCTTCGAGTGACTACATATCCCATATTTACTGAATAATTTAATAAGTAGTTTGAAGTAGGTAGAAAAGAAAATCCAGATTGCCATATTCAACAAAAAATAGTATGAGAGTAGAAAATCCCATGTTAGAAGGCTATCGACTTGCATAGAGTTTAAGGGGGTGGAATTGTCTCTCGAACTTCTTCGAGTGACTACATATCCCATATTTACTGAATAATTTAATAATTAGTTTGAAGTAGGTAAAAAAGAAAAGCCAGATTGCCCTTTTCAACAAAAGATAGTATGACAGTATTAAATCCACTGTAAAAAGGTGATTGATATGCAGAGGATCTAAGGGGTGAAGTTGTCACTCGAACTTCTTCCTGTGACGTTGTATCGCATATTTGCTGAATAATTCAATAATTAGTTTGAAGTAGGTAGAAAAGAAAATCCAGATTGCCCTATTCAACAAAAAATAGTATGACAGTAGAGAATCTACTGTAAAAAGGAGATTGACATGCAGAGGATCTAAGGGATGAAACTGTCACTGGAACTTCTTCATGTAACGTTATATCGCATATCTACTGAATAATTCAATAATTATTTTGAAGTAGGTATAACAGAAAGCCAGATTGACCCTTTCAACAAAAAATAGTATGGTAGTAGAGAATCTACTGTAAAAAGGTGATTGACTTGCAGATGATCTTGTGGGTGGAATTGTCGCTGGAACTTCTTCATGTAACGTTATATCGCATATCTACTCAATAATTCAATAATTATTTTGAAGTAGGTAGAACAGAAAGCCAGATTGACCCTTTCAACAAAAAATAGTATGGTAGTAGAGAATCTACTGTAAAAAGGTGATTGACTTGCAGATGATCTTGGGGGGGGAATTGTCACTCGAACTTCTTCCTGTGACGTTATATCGCATATTTGCTGAATAATTCAATAATTAGTTTGAAGTAGGTAGAAAAGAAAATCCAGATTGCCCTATTCAACAAAAAATAGTATGACAGTAGAGAATCTACTGTAAAAAGGAGATTGACATGCAGAGGATCTAAGGGATGAAACTGTCACTGGAACTTCTTCATGTAACGTTATATCGCATATCTACTGAATAATTCAATAATTATTTTGAAGTAGGTATAACAGAAAGCCAGATTGACCCTTTCAACAAAAAATAGTATGGTAGTAGAGAATCTACTGTAAAAAGGTGATTGACTTGCAGATGATCTGGTAGAATCGTCACTGGAACTTCCTCTTGTGAAATTATATTGCATATCTACTTAATAATTCAATAATTATTCTGAAGTAGGTGGGAAAGCTATCGACTTGCATAGAGTACCCACAAAAATTTCTTTTCGAAATTCTCTGACTTTTCCCTGACTTTTCGCAAATTTTAAAATTTTCCCGACCTTATTTTTGTAATCAGCGGTCTTTCACACGTGCTTCCAGCAAGTCCTTTCTTAGGAAAGTAATGGAAGGATCATAGGAAAAATAACATTGAAAACTTGTTAAAACGGGAGAACTAAAGTTTCTTAATATTTATTGTGATTCATAAATAACATATCAGATTATCAATGTTAGGTCGAAGTACAAAATATTTGGATTATTTTTACTGTATTATGTCTTGTGAATTTTCTCAATAGCCCCAAAATTCCCCGAAATTCCCCTGATTTTTCCCGATTTCCCGGACTAAATTTAGAATCCCCTGACTTTTCCCTGATTTTCCGACTGTGTGGACACCCTGTATTTGCATAGGGTATAAGGGGGTGAAATTGTCACTCGAACTTCTTCGTGTAACGTTATATCGCATGTTTATTCAATAATTTAAAAATCATTTTAAAAATTGCCCTTTTCCAAAAATAATAATATGAAAGCTCAGAATAGACTTTAAAGAGGCAATCGACCTGCAGAGGGTCTAAGAGGGTGAGATTGTCACTCCCTTGCCTTGCTACTACATGCCTTGCCTGGCCATCAAAAATATATGAAACTACTTAAATATTGATTAGGTATGTATTTTTCAATATGATGGTGTTATTATTGAAAAACCTCATTTCAAAACATTAATAAGTCGTTCATTAAAAGTTCCTTATATTAAACTTATTTACTAAGCAAATCCATTTGTTGAAGTAGTTTGTAAGGAGAATTAATATAATCAACAAAATGCAAGTCACGTTGGGGAAATATGATTAAAATCCGTCATCTAGCCAAGTTGAACGCTGTCGCAAGACGGCATAATAAATATAAGAGTCAAGAAATGTAGGATAAATTAAGTGTCCAGTAAGAACACGGTAAACTTCGATAGATTACAGGGGACGTCAAAATAACCCTAGTGTCTCATATAATTGTTCTAAATATTGTCCATCAAAGTTGACACTTATTTTAAAATGGCTATTTGACCATAATTTCTTAACCGTAGATTTGACATTAGTAATATTTGGTGTACCTTTACTTTTTGGTACTAAGCACATTTGTAATCTTCATGGAAAGTTAGTAAAGTGCGATGATTGAAATGATTCGAAATTTTATCAGTACCTGCTGGCAATTGGTAATAATGAGTTTCTCATACAACTGGCCGAGAAGAAGAAGATATTCCTATTCGCATTTCATGGATTTAACGGTTTCGGAGATAATGAAAGATAATGATCAATTATTATTATCTTTATTTATTTTATTCATTCATTATCATTATTAGTAATATGAATTACTTATAGCACTGTCAACGCCTTCGCCATTTCTTAGAACGACACAAATTTATAATTTTAAGAGATACTTCAGCTGATAACATAAATTCACTACCTTAATAAACTCACTTAATAAATTCACTAGTATTGGTCATACATTAAGGAAAAGCATCATATCTAGCGCTTTTCCTTGAATGAGCACAGAGCAGCTACGAGCCAGAGAAAATCAAAGAAGTCAACAAAATCATCAAAAGAGGTCTTCCACCTTTACCACTTTTATGAATGTTTCCCGAATTCCAATTCACCTTGAGTCAGTTACCAAAGCACTTCCAATTAAAATAAATCTCGTCTGGAAACTTTTCAAGAGTTAAGAGTTCTTCACCCCCAACTTCGGTTACAAGTCTGGCAAGATATACAATAATTTAATTGAAGGTATGTACAGAAAGTGCCAAACAATTATTAAAGGCACAGTAATTACTGAGACATGTAAATTCAATTTCTGAAATTTGTGGAAAATATTTGGTCGTTTAAATCCTAGTCTTCAAGAAATCTGCTATTTTCTATTTTTCTAGTTACACTTCCACAATTCTTCATTTGCTGTGTTCATTAGGAATGTTCTTAATTTTGACGAGCAATTTATTATGAAGCTATGTTCGTGAAGTAAAGGTGAGGAAAAACTGGTTCCTGTACTGTCGACGTTTCGACCATTATTAGCCCATTCTCCAGAACCTCTAAAATAACTACAAGTCTCTTATTAATATTTCTAATGAAGTTATTGTTCGACTAGCATTAAATCACTATATTTTGCAATTTTCCCAATATTTAGTTTATACAAATTTAGAGTTCAGCATTTAGAAATGATGGGAAAGCTGACTAATAAAAGATTTTTAGATCGATTAGCTGTACTTCCTGTAATAATTCGACATGTTTTTCAAAAACGCACAAATTTTGAAATACGTTACTCGCGCCATTTGTTCCTGTTTTCAGATATCTACCCACTTATCAAATTCTCATAAACCTGGAGAACACTTCTATAAGTACTCATCGTATTTTAAGCAGCTTACAGCTCCTCTGCAATTTATTAAAAGAATGGAACTTATTCCATTCCTTGAGGACGTTTACTAGCTAAATAATCTTGAGCACCAATTCAAGAAAAATTGTCTCTTTCGTTTCCCGAAAGTAATAGGTACTCGAGATAAATAACACTTTTCAGGACTTAAATCGAACTGCTGAAGACGACAGCTGATATGGATGGTCCTCGAAAATTCCGCCAGGAGAAATAGAATTAGACCCAGAAATTACAGGGAGAAGGTGGGTCCTATATAAGATGAATTTTTGTATAATGAAGCGCTTAAATGCCAGCAGATATCAAGATGCATAAATGGTATTACTTCCAGTTTTAAATATTTTTTGTACATTTCAATATTTATTCGAAATTTTAATAAAATAAAGAACATTATTGAAAAATTTAATTTTGCAGCCATTTTACCAAAAATTACAAATAGTTGATTACACGTTTCTGAGCAATCGTCTGCGAAAAATTACATTGCTTAGTTGGGGATAAGTACCTACCCAAGACCCTTGATCTGAAACTTCATTTCATTTCAAGTTATTACTGCTGTATTTTAATGTTTGTACTGAGGATGACTTAGTAGAGGTATGAACATCGACCGTAGAGACGTTATTGGTTTTTGTCCTTTCTGGCCTTTACGTCGGCAAAAAGCAAGTAAAAATGCCTCTAGAGCAATAACTTTTTAATTAACTTCCCGGCTTTTCCATCTCGGCCAGACTGTAAAGTTCACATCGTACACCCCTAAATCCGGAACACCCGTCACCGCTTCTTCCATTCCACGCGATTTAGTTTTATTGAAAGATGCTTGACCGTTTGGAGACGTAAATTGCGTAGAAGTATTCGCTTACAAAACTCGCTAAGAGTTCTATATCTTTCGCAATGGCAATAAAAACCAGACGGCACTAAAAACGAGGATTTAATTTAAATTTTCCATTAGTTAGCGGAATATCTACGATCATTGCACTTCCCGTCCGCAGACATTAAAATCGGACCCGATTCTAAGCAAACAAGTTATAAACTTATCGGAAAACAAGCGTTCGGCGCGCACTTATCCTTTATTCGATCGCAATAATACCCTCTCTTGTATTTCAGCCATTTTTATCGCTGCGAAACTCTCGCTTTATTGCACGATATATACATTTCTTTTATACGGCTCTCTTTTACGGCTTAGAGATAGATTTATCCCCTAACGGAAAAAGAATGTTTCTATAGGAACAGTAAGAAAACTCGAAAGTTTCATTAATGTGAAGGGTGGGAACGTGCCGCCGCTCGAGGAATAATGACGTGAAGGGGTTAAAGCGACAACATTTTAAAATTACATTCGTGCCCGGCCGGATTACAGCCGCAAAAATGTGGAAAATACCCCCTAAAATGGGGATGTGGGAATTTTCGGAATGAACGAGAACAATGACGGTGACACGTGGAGGGTGATTAATGGAAGCGGGTGCGATGATAAAAAAAGAAATGGTAAAATAATGGTATTAACGTGACAACCAAATGCATGGATTCGATTCAACCTACATATCTGACGGATATTCATATTGTTGTCTTTATAACTCGAGATCCTTGCCAACACTCAATACTCATTTCAACAAACATAAAACATGTCGTTCTAGTTGATAATTTATGTATTGTCTGACAATAATTTCAGTAATAAAAGCCGAACAAGTACTAGAAGCTAACTTCGTAGAAACTACTAGGAAAAGCAACCAGAATCAACATGTTCGTAAAATGATTTCGACGTGATAACGTTTTATAAATCGATGAGCGGGCTACACATCCCAGAAAACATTGTAACGTTACGCCAGGCCCATGCGTGGAAGCGAGAGCGAGAACAAGTGACAGAGATCGACCTTTGCGTTCGGCTTGCGACGCATCTATCTCCCTTCCACTCCGTCGGCCGGTACGTCCGCCTGAAAGAGAGACGGTGGCAGCACACAGCTGGGCGTTGACGATATTGCCGACTATTATTTAGAAAGTTAACTGAATATTTACTGTGCATACTGTGGTACCTCGGGTACCGCAGAATGAAACACACGTTCCCAAATAAATCGATCTTTAATGAATCTAAGTATGTATCGCATTAACAACGTGATTCGTTCGTCGTTCGTCAGTGCGAACACACTGCCGTCCCCGGGTCGGTCCGTTGGCGTTCGTCCCCCGCCACGCTTACGTTCCCTTCGACCGGATCCGTCACGGCGGCGTTGTCACGTTGACACTGGTTACCACACATACCATTGCTTATTACTATTACAATAACAATTGCGGCAACAAGGTAATTAATTCTGGCATGAGTTTGATTAGCTATATATTCTCATATATTTGTTCTTGGATTATGAAAACAAAGTAGCATCGGTCAACGAGTGCAGTAATAATAGGTTATGTTACGATTTCGACTAAAAAATTATGATGACTGATATAATTGATCGTATAAATAATAATTCAATGCAATTAATAAAAGAATGCAGTTTTTCATCAATGTTTTCTTATGACGTTATCACGTAAAATTATCGTCCGTAAACCGACTTTACAGACAACCAATTTTTTTAAAGTGAAGACCGGAAGTCACCAAAGTCGCGGAAGAACCAAGAAGTCACATATTATTATGTTAAAGGGGGTGATATGACCTAAAATATGCAGAAAGTGTTAATAAACCCGTTCTCCATAACGCTTAGTTTTGGTGAGAGGGATAAAGCTTTTTAAAAAAATAATTAATTTTCGTATTATTTTCAAAACTAATTTCAATAAATAAACGAAATTTATGACACTAATTTTGACTCGCTAAATACCATTATGGTAGCCAAAAAGGAACCAAATTTAAGACAAATGTATTTTTTAGTGATTAAATGTTAATTTTACCTCTAAATAACTCCTAATTTCAGGGGTTGATGTATTTTTTGTTGGGTAAAAATACCCTAGTTATTTACAGAACTGTTTAGAGATTTTTACTAAGAACTTTTAAAAAACGAAATTTTTGACAAAATTTGTGCTTTTGTACCATTTCGATAAAATCAACAGTTTTCCAGAAAGTTGAGCTGACAATCTTAATGCATTGTGAAATCCTTTTAAAATATTCAAACATTTTCAAAATTAACTTGAGCGCTTGAGAAAAATAAACGATTTTAGATATGGTAAAATCTTTAGCTCGCCGTCCGTGTCTTCCCAGATGCGGTCAGTGCCATGTGCGGTCAGTGCCATGTGCGGTCAATTCTTGTAAAATCCCAGGACAGGCCAATTTATCGGGGTACTCGGTACCGGCTCGCTATGAGCGGTAGTGTCTTATGCGGTCACAATCAAAAAACGTACCAGATGTGATCCCTCGAAAATATTTCTACCTTGTTGTCTACCTACTTGTGAATAATATTAAGGACAAAAGATCGCCAAGAATCGACCAAAGAAAACATAATAAAATATTACGAGCCATAGGGTGTAATTGTTTGAAAGTCCCTGCCTTTTGCTTAGGATTAATGCAAATAACGTAGGCAAGTTAATTTCAAATTTTTAAAATTTAATCGTACATGGATTTAATTATATCTGACATAATTTCAATTTAAAAACTTGTCGCCGCATTATCCGAAATTGCACGTGTTTCTTTCTTATGCTTTCTTAGAAAAAAATAAAAATTGGATTTGTTTTCATCTCCGAACACACTCAAGATTAGTATCAACTTGATTCTATCGTATTGTAACGGAACGACTTGGCCGTAAAGGCACAGTAGTATCAAAGGTAATATAATAATTATTCTAAAGTATGGTCACTTGTTTGATGTATACGAAAAAGCCGGCGTTTTTTTGCGAATGGTCGTAAAGTAATAAAAACATCGTTATCGGAGAGGTGATGCGGAGTTCGAACTTTGGTTCGAATGTGTCGGATAACCGGGCGGCTACTGTATTTGCAAACACTATTAATCCTGGTAACGCCCGGTTTCGCAGTTAAAGTCCACTTTAACTTACAGTTGACTTTAACTGTGACGTTAAGTTAAAGTGGACTTTAACTGCATTATGAAACCGGGCGTAATCAATTTTCCATATCGGCCGAGGGTGTCTACCGAGAAATTCGGTGAATTCGGATATGACCGCACATGGGAAGACACCTGCACAACAGGTAGAAATATTTTTGGAGTGACCGCATCTGGCACGATTTTTCACATTGACCGCATGAGGCACGACCGCTCGTGGCACGGAGCCCGCCGTCAGCATGAAATGTGTTACGCTGAGTTATCGTATATCCAAACGCGTGTTATAAGTACATACAAACAGCATAATAAACAGAAAAGAGAGAGAGAGAGAGAGAGAGAGAGAAAGAGAGAGAGAGAAGTATATTATGTATGGATAGAAAAAGAGGAACGAAATAGCGTGTTACATGATATACGATAGCCGACCACGTGGAGTACAGAATTAAATTAAAAATGGTCTGTTGATAGAAATGTCGGTACAACAAGATATGGGATGCCATATTTACAAGTGCAACTTCATATTGCAATTAACAGAAGACGATATGATTTTATTTCATTTCGTCGAATTTATCGCGTACAATCTGTGGCTAAAGGTACATAATATTCCTTTTATTTTTTTAATCATATACGGACCTTTTCTATTGAAATTTAGGGTCCTAAATCAACAAGAGCAAAAGAGAAACTAATAGTAGTTCGTTAGTATGACACAGGAGGAAGTTTGCAATGTTGCCGGCCGGCCGGTCCGTAACCCATTCCAAATATTCCCGTCGGAGGCTATACAGCGAATGATCCGGTAGAGTGTAGCGATGACTGTGATGTTTCGCGAGCTAGCAACGTCGCAAAAGTTCTTTCTCTGTTTAGCCAATGAGAAATATATGGCCTTTCTTTCGCTCTTACGTTTATACTATACTGCGACTCTGTAGAAAAGGTCTGCATATTCATATATGTATGTGTGTGTATATGTATATACTAATGAAATCTATTATTTGTATGAACTAAATAATTATATGTATTCAATTTGCATACTAAAATATACTGTGGAAGACGATAAAGACAATAATTCAACTCAATCAATGACTGAGTTCAATCAATTGAATCAATCATTCAATAAATCGAAAATGAATGAGAGAAGGTGCAGAAATTAATGATAGTAAAATGAACAGTGAATTTGATAGAAAAATATTTTCTACGCACGCGTATAACAGTTTTCACTTCTCTCGGCACTCCCCCGAGTGCAAAATAGTTTTGTTTACTGGAAAGGTCACAGGTCGAAACTGGCCGAAAACCATTACGAAACAAAAGTGTAGAATTTGACAAAATAACGACGCCAATTACGTGGCTCATTTGTTGCAAACTGTTCCATTCAAGTCCCTAATTGGATCACGAAACAATTCCCACATCTCCCAATTATTCTTATTTTTTCATTGATTTCCCTTTTATTCGCACTACCCGTCGTCCCCTATGCGACTTTAATTAGTCAATCGTGATTTCGAACGGTAATGAACTATCCGAGTCCACTCTAACAACTCATTAACTGAACTAACTGAACTACCAGTTTCGCAACACTTCGTACAACGTTCATTAATCAGAAGTGGGACGAAGGGCGCCACCGTTCGATCAATTATCGGTTTGATAACGTCGGAAAATATCTCGTAGTTCCCTCGTAGAATGCACGCACGATTGGTTCGAGTTTCTAAAGGGAATGCATGGACTCGAGGCAATTGCTTTCCGGCAATAGTATGGACCAATCGCGACATTCGGAGGCCGTTTGCTGTTGCACAGACCTGTGGAGTGTTAGTTAATATTTTGGAGTATTGAATGCGATATTACGTTACTACGATTTGGGTAATCTCGGTCTTTAGATAAACTTAAATCGTTAAAGCAATACCCCATGGAGCGGGATTAATATCTCGTCATTTTCCTCGTGAAATGCTCGCAACGGTTTAAACGTCTAAAGAGGAACGTAGTAGCCGGATTAACTGTTATCCTACAGTGATCGTGATGAAACTATTAGTAATCTTAGTTTAGCTCTAAAAGCAAATTGCTGTTGCTCAGACGTATGTTAATGTTTCAGAACTTATTCCCGAATTAAATGCAATATTATAAATATGAATTTACACTTCATGAAATATTTCTAGACTGGAGCAAGCTTTGACGGCGTGGCAGACACCAATAACGTTATTTATATGTAAATTATTGTCTATTTCCGGTTCTAACGACTTGCTGAATTCCTTTCTAACCACATGAAGCATTTATGTTAAAAAGGACGTTTTGCATCTTTTCCTGAGCTTTTGCATATTGGCCAATTAATAATTGCAACTACTTAGAACGTAGAAGTTGATAAAAATACCGAATATTAAGTAGAGAGGGAGAACACTCTCCAGTTGATTTTATAGCACTCTGGTTGTGCTCGAGAGTGTAAATTGTGTTTTAGATTAAACTTTTGTAATTGTTGATCATTGTTGAACAGAGTAACAAAAGTTAGAGTTAACTATTCGTGTTACTGTTCATGGTTTAAGTGTTACATTAAACACTTAAACAGTGTTAGATTTAAGTGTTAAAGATAACTGAACTGAATACATGGTGAAATTTCAAAGTTAACTTCACAGTATCACTTCGTAACTTCAACATGGGAAGAGTATCCCTAATTATTTCCTCAAGAACTGATCATTTCGCAGATTTGAAATTTCGTCGAGCACCACAGACCTAATTATTTTCGACAAATTTCATCCAGCTGTGAGCGATTATTTTAAAATTGTTTGATAATACAGTTAAAGTCTATTGGGCATGTGATTTAATGAATTTTACGATATTATTTTATGATTAATTAGCTAAGTGGCGAAGAGCGCCCGAATTAATAATTTCAAATTTAGGGCGGCTGCTTAACTTTTAAAGATAAATAAAGTCAACACAAGGCGAAATTCTAATTTAGCTTTACAACATCACTTCGTACCCTCCAAATGGAAAGAGTATCCAGGATTATTTCAAAACTGTTCATTTCGCAGATCAGGGTGTCTACAGAAAATCTTGAAACCAATTCCGTGATTTTTCCATCATTTCCATGAGACTTCAGGAATTTTTTCCATGATTCTTTTTGAGGTGGGAATTGCTATATAAAGAATATTGAAAAATAAATATATAGGAGAAACTTACGACTTCTGATGCATTCAACGAATTTTTAATCGAAATAAAACCCCCATTTATTAAAACTTGATGTAGGATGCATAAAATTATTTGAAAACTTTCTTTATTGATAAATATTGCAATTTTTGCATTAAAACTCGTTTATTTTAAGAACGAAACACATCAAGAAGTGCGTCAGATTAGAGCAATCTTTCCTGCAAATAATTCAGTTTGGCAACAAAGATTGCTTAGAATTGTTAAAATAGTTATAAAAATTTTATAACATACTATTTTTAGGTATACTAATTTTTTGAACACGAAAACACAAATGTATTTTATAAATATTGTAATTTTAAATAACGTATCTATTTTTTAATATTTTAATTGTCAAATAACGTATCACGTATTTTTAATAAGTATCAAGAAATTCATTTCTGTCATAATCCTTTTTGCCAAAAAAAATTGAATTTAATTTGTTTTAGAACACAAATTTCTTCCTCGATTTCAGTAGATTGTTTTTTGGAAATTTCTACAAAATTTTTTTTTGATTTTGTAACTCTTACTTCAGCAGCTATTCTCTTTCTGTTTTGTTGACTTTTTTTCAAGCTTTTATTGTTCTTTAGCTAATTCTTTATATAAACTTTTTGACATGCGTTCGCATTTTATCATCAGCTTGTCAACTATAAATTCATGTAACGGACAATCCATTGCATCTACTGCATTAAAAATAACACGCTGCGCTACTAATGATGTTTCTTTTTGATTTTCAACAACGCATTCTACATTAGTTGAAAAACCACACTCCATAAATGCATTGCCATTAGATAGAGTCATTACTGTCTTTGTAAAATCATATAAGTTAGGATATTTATCCAATCCGTACATATCTGAATCTAAATATATATTAAAAAAAATAATCTCTCTATATATAAAAATTAAATGCTGTTCGTTTGTCTCGCTTAAACTCGAGAATGGCTGGACAGATTTTGCTAATTTTGACCTTAAAATATTTGTAGAAGTTCAGGGAAGGTTTATGTGGCGAGAAACATAAATAATCAATAACGGAAATACTAAAAAAGGTACGTTCGGTAATTTTGGATACAAATCGCCAACGCAACCAATCAAACAAATGAAAGTATAGTGTCAGTTGGTTGTCATATTACTAAATGTCAAGACGATTATTAAAATCTAGCATCAGTTTGTCAGTGCGTGAGGAACTTTATTGATTTTAAAACGCCAAGGAGAAGACGACCTGACTTAGATCGTCGAAGTCAATCAAATGTGCGACGCGCTACCTACCTCACGTGCAAATCGCACTGACGACCAGCGAGAGACAGATAATGATAACATTCGTATTGGTATGACAGAATTGCGTTCAACAGTAAATATTTATGAAGTAGATAGGCTTAGAATGGAACGAGTTCGGGCACATCAAACACAACAGCAGCGAGCACGACACCATGAAATAGAGCGAGTCCGCAAACGCAGTGTTTCTGTATACGTGGAATGAGTAGCATTCCACTACGACCCGGAAATAGATTATTGTGCCGACCAATCCGTAATGATTAGAGAAATGACGATCATTTGCCAATATTGTAAATGGTTACAATACAGCGGTGAATCTACTGGATTATGTTGTGCTGGTGGTAAAGTAAAATTGCCACAACTGTTCCCACCACCAGATCCATTACGCTCATTAGTTTCTGGGGTGGGAAATAACTCTAGTCTAAACATTTCTTGGCCAACATTCAAAGATATAATAATTGCTTTCAAATGACGTGCTTTGGTGCAACGCATATTGTACAAGAAAATTTCATGCCCACTTCCAAGAGAGTTTTTGAGAAATTATTTATTAAAAATTTAAAAGGATAATATACAATTGCAGATACAAGGACAGTTTGTGGAATCAACTTGGAGTTTTCCTGTTTCGCGCATGGACAATTATACGTCGCGTGTTCGCGAGTCGTAATACCATCATCTTTATATATTTACGCACCGTAAAAAAGACAAAAAATATAGTACGTCAGAAACCATTAAATTGATTATTTAAAATTATTTAAAACAAAAATTTTGTTTTAAGTTTTGACCATATTTTTCAAAAACATATGTAGGTGATACGAATTTCAATGGGTCATCTATAATTTTTATTTATCTTTTTTTTTAACTACGTGGCATTGCAACGCATGCCGGGTATGGCTTGTTAATTAATAAATTCCATGACTGAAATATGGAATCCGTGATTTTTCCATGATTTGCAGGCATAAAATCAATTCCCAGAAAATTCCATTATTTTCATGATTTTCCATGACCCAGACGCCCGGACAGATTTGAAATTTCATATAGCCCCACAGACCTAATTACTACCTTCAAAGGACTCCGCACATATTATATGGAAAAAGGTCTTCTGGGGTGAAATTTGCTAAAAATTTGGAAAATTGTTCGTTTTGTACCCCTGATCAAAAGTCTCAATGGGGTCGAAGCTCAAAATGCCAATCTTTAGGCAGTGATTTTCAAGATTTAATACACACCGTCTCAATAGTATTTTGTGGTTTTAATACCCTTCAATGAACTTGGATCTCTCATGCACTTTTTCAGAGTTCCCAAGAGTTTGCCAAAGATTTTCCAAAGCAATAATCCTAATTAAAAAAAATGAATTTTTGCAACTTTTGGCCACTAAAAATTGCCGTAGAGCCTAAAGGTGGGCATTTTGAGCTTCGACCCTATTGAGACTTTTGATCAGAGGTACACAACCAACAATTTCCCATCATTAAACATAGTATTTTAAAAAATGACTTTTTGCAGTTTTGGCCACTAAAAATTGCCGTAGAGCCTAAAGATGGGCATTTTGAGCTTCGACCTCATTGAGACTTTTGATCAGGGGGACAAAACGAACAATTTCCCAAATTTTTAGCAAATTTCACCGGAAGACCTTTTTCCATATAATATGTGCGGGGTCCTTTCACCCTCGTTTGCATCGCTGGCGGTTTTAGGCGAGGGGAAGATCGTCTCGCGGCACCGACACACAAATAAGTAAAGAAATAAAAGTGCCGAAAGTGCATTCGCACCGAGTTTTTCGCTCGATCGATTCCGATCACGGCGCAAAAATTTACGGATCGCATTGGCGTGTCGGCGAAAATCGATCTCTCCAGCCGCGGCGAAAACGTTACCGGAAGCCGAAGACGACGATAAGCCGAGTGTTATTCATTTTCTGAATAATTCATGAGTATCGTAACCGTCGGTACCAGCGTTTCGTATTTTTCTCCCGCCGCCACCTTCGGCTCCGGCCATTATAGCGCTAATGACGTTCCGTTCGTATGTTTCGTTTTTATTCCGGGAGGTTCTCGAAGAAAGGGCGAGTCCGCCGGAAAGTTCAATTCTGGGGATATAAATAGGGCGCCCACCTTCTTCCCCCCCCCCCCCCCCCGCCTGTGTTATTAATGGCGAATACACCTATGCCGTAACCGTATAATTTAGTGTCCTTAATTCCGCGATATAGCTCGTTTCCATATTTTAATGTTGAAATATTTACATTCCCTATCGGCGGACAGACGCTCATAAATTTCTTTTCTTTTTTCAGGACTTCTCTCTTGGGATGTCAACGAGTGCTTAGTGGACTTAGAAAAAGAACTAGCTGTAATTACTGAACAAGCTTTAGAAGGCGAAGAGGCCAGATATGGTAAGTACCGTCATACATCTTATATTGTTTTATATTATTTTCATATATTTTCTTTACCCCGATCCAGGTTATTAAGAAATTCCCCATGGATCACTTATTGTGGAAATTTACAAAAGGGTGTATTAAAAAAACTCTTTCATTTAATAGTTCGAAATGTAAAAATGGAAAATGCTTTTCTAGTAATAATATCAACGCCGTCTTTATCGAATTAAAATTCGCTTTTCTTGGGAATTATAAACTGAAAATAGGCAAAAATGCTTAAAAATTTAATCTTATGTATTTGCTGTCCTAAGAACTCTTTATTCAATAGAAGTCAATTAATGTTAACCCATAAAAATGACCCATATCATCTTGTAGATTACAGACCATGACCCATTATTGGGGTCATGGGCACCTTATAGGTATTCCTATGCAAAGTAGACAAATGCATATATATATATATATATATATATATATATATATATATATCTTGCCGTTCCTGGTAAGGCAATGAATATACACTTAAGGCATTCATATAATTTGTGGCGCATTATAAGGTATGCCCAATTTAAGTTTTTTACTTTTTAGAATTATTCATACAAAATTTTAAATTTTGGTTAGAAATATCTCCAATATTCATCCTTTATATTTATACTCCAGCTAAAGCAAGTCAAAAATTTGTTACAGTTATTAACAAGAATATTACTCTAGAATGTACTAAAGGGGGAGTAAAGACGTATTTATTCCCCCAATTACAATACTTGAATGTTGAACATTTTGGAGATATATCGGTTCTGATATTTATAAAGAACTAATACAATTAAACATACAGTATAAAACAGAACGTAAAACTAAGGAATCTAAATGCATTGAAATACATTTATTAAACATTTTATTATTTATATGTATTTTATTAAATAAGCACGTCTAGTAAAATAAAGAATGTATGAAAAAGTAAATATTACATGAAGGATATATGAAATTAATATTTTATCCAACCCATGACAGTTATGACTGTCATTATTAATGTAATTTTAGACAAGTAAATTATCAAATAACACACTAGTGTATTATAATCCATAACTCACTAGTGAGTTATGGATTATAAGTCACGTTCATATTTAAGGTACAATGTGTTTCAAAATGATTGTCATCTAGTCAGCTGTGGAATTCCCATGTGAAATAAAAAAACCGCCTTGCGAAAATAGGAGTTTCTACTAGCTATACAAGTAGTAGGCTATAAAATAACCTACTTAACCTCTTTTGACTTCTGGTTTTTCTCTGTCAAAAGAAAACGAATTCTGAGTATTTGTCTATTTGTTTTGGCCCTGAAAAAGGCCGTTAATTACCAGCAGTACTGATTGCCAGTTTGACAATTTGTGACAACAAGTGAGACTTGTCAGAATTAGATAGGTTCAAATAAATAGAGCGCGGCACATCAAAAATTACATGCACAGAAATTCCAACGCCAACTAGATGACAATCATTTTAAAACACATTGTATTTATATTTAAAGGTTGCCCGTGACAACCAAACAAACAACCTACTTTAACCAAAATGTAAAAAAGTCACTGTCAAGTCATTCTGACATTTATTGGGTACTGAGACGCAAGTAGCTTTGATTTGGTTACAAAGCTTATTAATTATTATCTCATAAAAAACGATTTCTTACACTTCTTGGATAAAGCATTATATGCCACTCGCGTGTTATGTTTCCTAAGTCACTTGAGAATTTATACCACTCGTCCTGACGGCTTCGTGGTATAAATCTCCTCGCGTGACTTATTTTCAACATAACACACTGGTATCATAAATAACTATTATTGTTAAAATTATTAACAATACAGACATAAATAAGAAATTAATCTCTTTTAAACGCCATAAACAAAAGTTATAAAATCTAATTATTTCCATTTAAGAATGCACGAAATTTTCAATAAAATGCATGCATCCCTATAGAAAGTGTACGTGGAGCACCATTGTTTTAAAGGTTAGGAAAACGGCAGCTCCAAAATAACAACTCGAGTAACACATTGTAATGTATAACGTTCACTCTCGAAATACTCCGACTATATTATCTCAAAGTTTGTAACCGGAAAATGTAGAAAATTGTTTAATTACTGCTCGGAACTCTGTTGGTAAACATAAACACAACTTTTATATGGTTTTCCGATTAGATGTATGCGACACAAAATTTTATAATAGTTAATAATAACAACAATGAATTATACAAAGTTTTTTGTATATTACAATTCAAACTATATATTTACCATGCTTTTTTATATATGTAATATATCCATTAATGCATATGATATGTGACTAAATCTTCTCTAAGAGGCACTTTATATTTATCATTTTTTTGAAACTTTCTATAATCCGCTACAAGCATTTTTCTTTTAAATTTGAATATGTATTCTACTACTAAAGGTGAATAATGCAGTTTAACACACTTTTCCCTAAATTTTCTCTGAAGGGTACTTTACAAATTTTTGGAATTTTCTCGAAATCAGCTTAAAGCGCTTTTTAAACATTAAATATTTTAGGAGCACAAATAATCCATTATTTTAGCCTTGCTATCCTTCACCAACGATCTTCGGACGGAAAAATTAATCGCCTTTATATGTCACTCCCCTTCGATGGCTACCGTTGTGTCTATCAATCAAATTGCTATTCATTTCAATTGTATCTAGAAGGGGGAAATAGCTTGTATATATCTCTGTCGCTTAAAAGGCGCAGTGCCACTCGCACAGAGATCGTCAGTCCGTCATCCCTAAATCTCTTTTTCCCTAATATTGTAAATATTGTGACTCGAAATGTAAACACCAGCGTGAAGCGTGCTCCTTGTTATCGGACGAAGTCGACCCACTTCAAAGTAGAAACCGCTTCGGAGAATTCAGTAAAAAGCGCGACCATAAAAACCTTCTCGAACGTTCCGGAAACGTCCAATTAGAGAAAGAATTATCTGGTACGTCCTGGAAAAGACATTATTGAGAATATATAATTACGGGCCTGCGGTCGAAGAGTAGAGCAAAAGGAGCCGTCGTGTGTGAAAAGTGCGATAAACCGACTAGCGAGAGTGTACAAATAAATTAGCGCGTTAAGTGTGTAATATAAATTAATTAGTAAGAGAATAGGGTAAATAAATTAGGTAGTGTAGTGTGTAATTAGAACTGTGTAAATAAATTAGAATAAACGTTACAATATAATTTCCCCTAATAATTTTCAGTTTATCCAGTGAGTACTGTAACGTACTGTACATGCTTTTTAATGCTTTTCTATAGTGTTTAAGTACAATAGTAGGAACCCTACATTCGCCAGTCACTTTAGAACTCCACTTGTGATCAATAACTTCATTATTCGAAGGGTTCAGCTCGTCGTAGCATCTAAAGTATAGCGTTTAATCGTGAAAATATCCGTTAAAGATTCGTCCCCGGGAGTAAACAGTCCCAACTCTAATAACCCATAAAATTAGTCTGGTACACTCGGAGATAATGTTATCAAATGCAAATGAGTTCCATTCCGATTCCTTCCTGTGCGTCGCTCGGAATTAAAATTAAATTGCGCAACTGGAAGACAACCTTCGCTTCGTTCCTCTCCGATCCGCCCGCGGCCCCTCAGGGGTTAAATGGATAATTCAGTGTGGCTTCTCTAATCGATGACATGTAATTCAATTAAACCGAAGTTTAATACAAGCTAGGGAGCTTTCCCTGGCAGGTTTTACCGCTTTTGTTGGGATCCATTAGAGTTTTCCTAATCCTGGCGGGACCGCGGCCGAAATTGATCGGTTGAGTGTCGCGGTACACCTCCCCATAGAACGAAACACATTACAGGCGTTGTTTTAGGTGGTGTTCAGAGAGAAAGAGGAAAATCGAGGAGGTTTAATGAACACTTCCATGGAAACCCCCAAAATTAAGAGAACTATTCTCAAAGTCGGTCAGATTATAAACTTTTCACCCAAGGTAGTTTTTGGATTGTTTATCTGTTCCCGTTTGGGATTTAGGCATTCTAAAATATATTTATCTGTTGATTTATCGGATTAGGTGTCGACCTCTCTCCAAACCCTTACCTTATCGCTTTAGAGACGTACGTGAAGGGGATCTGTTTAAATAATTAAATTACATTCCGAATTTACTTCGGGTAAGCTGCTGAGATTAGTAAAATTTTGGCCCGATCCCGTCTTTGTGTTGATGCTGCTTTAGTTTAAATTTAATGTCGTTAGACTCGACTCTTAATACAGGCGGACACGATTCAATTCATCCTTGTTTTTGAACTTCACCTTTTTGAAGGCACGACATGTTTTCGCTAATGTGTATCATGTTGATTATTGGGAACCAGTCAGTTCTGCTGCAAACTTGTCAAATAGTTGTTGGCGTAGGTCAGTTCGGCCAAGAGGGTGCAAATTATTGGGTTAGGTTAGATCGTTCAATTCACTAGTCCTAAGCAATTACCTCTGTGCTTTAATTGCTATTTTGAGCCTTGTGACGGAATTGGTTTAATTAGTATATATTTTGTGGGATGGTTAAGGGGATAAACGGGTTTGACAAATGATTTTACATTTACGTAAGGCGATGCAACATGGAAACCATAGTTGCTTTTCAAATAGATTCTTAGGATTCAAATTTATAGATCTTTTTTAAATCTTCTTCTAAAGGGTGGAAAGGGTTGATATGTGATTTCGTTTGCTTCAACGTTTTGAAAGATCTGAAATATTAAGTACCTCATAAATGGATATTTGGTAATCCGCCTTCGCTAATGAGATGAAAAGGAATACGCAATTTTTTTTTCTATAGCCACTTAAGTGGTTGAACCCTCGAAAATTAAATTCCTTAAAAACCAATTTCCACATTTTTCATAGGTTACTTTATAAGGAAAAACAGACAAAATAGGTTTTGAAGGTTGTTTCCATGTTTTTGTAACAAACGTACTAAAAATATTATTATTAATTTATTATTATAAAATGTCAATTCATCCATTTCTTAAAATGAATGAGAATTAATAGAGGTAATACTTTTAAATAGAAGATATTAAAGTTATTCTTATATGTTTTTACTTTCTTTTATTGGGCAGTATGTGAGTATTGTAATCGGGTCGGTTTTAAAAATTGAGTTATTAACTTATTAGCATTTCTAGGCAGTGTAAGATCCCCAGACTCCAAAAAGCATGTTTTTGAGAAAATGTGTTTTTTGTACGTTTCCTCCCAAATTAAACATTACAAAAGATCCGTATTTTGAAATTAGATTTTGTACCACACCAGGACTTCCCAATAAGCTTTTTTATTAAAATCGACCAGGAGCATGCGTTACTTTTCTCTTGTCAATTTTAGAGAGATTTTAAAAAAATACTTCAAATAACAGTTATCGTTAGGTCAGTTCAAATCTACAATTTGGTATGAATCGGAAAAACTGTTTTGGAAAAAATTGAGAAAAACTGAAAATTCACGAAAGTAGCGAGTTCTTCGCAGAAGATCAGTCAAGATAAGAATAATGGCAATTAGTAAGAATTGAATAGTAAATCAAATGTACAAAATTTGAAAAAAGAAAAACGTTGGATCGGTTTTTGAGATAAAATAAAATCTAAAAATTACGAGTAAAGTACCCTTTGCAATTAACTGATTCTGATGAAATTTAAAAACGCACACAAAATGGAAATGATCAAGCTGAGAGACGTACAGGGTAACATAACAGAGGATAGAAGAGACATACTGATGGTAACAGAGGCGTTCTACACAGGATTTTACGAGTCAATGAGGATGCCAGAAGAGCAAACAACGACCAGAAAAACAGGATATTGTCGCGATGCAGCCCCAATTAGCGAAAATAGGTCGCCGCCTAAGCTAATTCAGCACAGAGGAGACCTTAAACCGAAGGACGATACGTGACGTGCGGGTAAGCGGCAGGCACGTTCGTAAAACAAACGAAACGTATTTATACGGATCGATTAGATCGATCAGGGGATTCAGTCATCGAGTACCACGTTACGCTGCCCGTCTGAGAGTCCGTCCTTCGACATGACGCTGATTGGAGAAGCCTCGTGCCTGCTGCCCTTCGTCACACACCCGTAAGCATCCACTTCTTCCACTTCTACATTCTCTTTTCACCGTCTAATCACTATTTTTTGCCCTTTGTCAAATGTTCTCTCCCCTGTCATACTTAATGCTTGAATAAATATTTGTCCACGTTGCCATGTCTTCTAGTCCTACCAGGTAGTCCGAAGACCTACCAGAGATTGAGGAAGAAGAAATTCGGAAAGCTTTAAACCAATTAAAAAACGGAAAGGCAGCAGGTGACGACAACATCATACCGGAAATGCTGAAGGAAGGTGGAAGCCTACTGGTAAGGGAGCTTAAATCACTATGTAATACATGCCTAATCGAGGGAAAAATACCACAAGATTGGAACACCGCGATAGTCATACTGATATATAAGAAAGGTGATCCAAGCAACCTAGAAAACTATAGACCAAACAGCCTACTATTACAGCTTTACAAGTTAGTTATGAGAATAATAACAAACCGCCTTGAATACAAACTCGACACATACTAACCCTATGAGCAGGCGGGCTTCAGAAAAGGCATGAGTACAATAGAACATCTCTATAACATCCCAATATGGGTTGCCTACATAGACTTTAGAAAGGCCTGCGACACATTCGAATTTTGGGCAATTATCAGGTCAATGAAAAATGCAAGAATAGACCAACGATATATTAACATAATAGAGACACTAAATGACCACCCAAAATTAAAGTAAGGCTACATGAAGACACTGACGAAATCCTGATTAACAGAGGCGTTAGACAAGGAGACATTGTGTCACCCAAACTGTTTACACTGGTGCTAGAGGATGTTTTTAAAAGCCTACACTGGGAAGACAGAGGAATTAATATATCGGGAGAAAACCTTAGTAACCTAGGATTTGCTGATGACATTGCCATTTTTGCCTCAAATAGCCATAGAACCACAACAAGAAGCAAGAAAAGTAGGCCTAGAAATGAACATCTCTAAAACCAAATTCATGACAAACCAACGGACAAACATAGAGAGTATAAATGTGCTAGGACAACAAGTAGAGAAAGTGAACTCTTATGTCTACCTAGGTCAAGAAATAACATTGGGAAAAACTAATCAAGACCTTGAAATTAACCACAGATTACATCTAGGATGGGCGGCCTACGGGAAGTTGCGACACGTCTTCAACTCCAACCTACTCCTCAAACTAAAAATCAAGGTTTACATGGAATGCATTCTCCCAGTAACAACTATGGATGTGAAACATGGGTTCTAACAAAGAAAATCCTAAATAAATGAAAGGTACACCAAAGGTCAATAGAACGATGAATGCTAGGAATAACGCTTAAATATCATAAAACCAATGAGTGGATAAGAAATAGAACCAAGGTCGAAGATATAGCGAGGCGAATAGGTAGCCTTAAATGGAACTGGGCTTGACATGTTGCCCGAAATACAACCAAGTGGAGCGGAAAAACAACAAGATGGGGACCTTGGGGGGAGAAAAGAAGCACCGGCAGACCACAACAAAGGTGGCATGATGACATCAAAAGAACAGCCGGACTTAACTGGTACCAAGTGGCACAGAACAGGGAAAACTGGAAAAATATCAGAGAGGCCTATAACCAAAGGATAGAAAACGGCTAGAAGGAAGGTAGAAGGAAGGATGAAATTTATGCAGTCTCGAGTTTTCAGGGGACCCATCCTAAATACAAAATTTCGACTTTCTACTATTTATAGTTTCTGAGAAAAAGTTCCCATATGAGGAAGTAATAATCACAAAACCAAACCATGTAACCTAAACCTTTCACTATGTTTGCGGTACAATTCGGTGCGAGCGAAGTTGTATTTCTGTATACTGTTTAAATTTAAACCAAGAGTAACCTAACTCACTTACGTTTTTTACACCATCGCTTTTATAGCTTTTTTAAAAATAATCCCAAACCGATCAATCTAGCCTACTTCATTACTGTCCATGGCACAATTTTACTCGCCCCAAAGTTTGGAACATCGTTTAAAACACCGTGTTCGGGCGAGTAAAATTAAAACATTTATGCAAATCTGGACGACGATATATTCATTACTTTATGCGTGAAAGGGTTCCGAAAATGTCATCGCGAAATGAGAGTCGTACAGCTGTAATTCGCAGGGGAGTTATGAGGCCGCGGGAGCAATGTGTCGGCTCCGTAACATATACTACCGTTTTATCTATTAGGACAGGTAATTTATTCCACATCCGACGATAAAACACGGAATTTACCCAATTTATAAAATACTTTCCGGCGAGGGCATCGGACATGTCATAACGAATTCGAACTAAGACGTCGTAATTCCATCTCCCCAGTCCCGTCCGTGACACGTCCTAACGTTCAAACTTTAACTTGCGCATCAAATATTTATCCGGGTTAAATGTAACGAGGACCGTCGTAAAAAAAACTCCGCAGTCCTTCCCCTCCCACACCCCCTCGCCGAGGTCTGATTTCGGGGTATTCCCGCTGTCGCAACGCACTGGGGGCAAGGAAAGTGTCCCTTTTCTGGCCTCGTGCGGCCGCAAACTGCTGACCGGGATCCGGGCACGAGGGTGTAAATCTATCGATTCGACGGGGGACGGTCCAGAACTTTGCGATGCAGATAAACCGGGTTATCTTCTCGGCCGGATTGGTCTTGTTAAGCCGAACATGTAAATTTCGGTTCAGACGAGGCCCCGGACGGAGCCGAAGAAGTTGCGACCGAAATGTGTCGCGCACGGGTGAATTTAAGGTAATGAGGGATAACCAGGGATTTACGGAATTGTAATATGTAGTTTTAAAACCGAGCCGGGCTCGTGAATGCGGCACTTGGACGAGAGGGACGTGATTAGGCTCGGACGGGGAAAATTCGTTTAGGCAGATCGCTACGAATTACTAAATGGGATCTGAATGCGGCGAAACAAAAGTGGAACTGGTGCGTTTCAAGAGACGTAATGGGGAACTTTTGTTTTGGCTCTCTGCAAGAGTCAATTCGAGTTTTAAATAAAATTTAATTTATTAAACGGTGCTAGAATTAAATTAAAGTATTAATTATTACCGCATTAAATTATTCAATACAATTTTTAAGAAAATAAAGGGCTGACAAAAAATTTCCATTATTTATTTAAAAAAAAAACACGAGGAAGGATCTAAAAAATGCTTGTATTTTTAACCTTTTTTACTTTCCCAAATGGTGTACCCATGTAATAAGAGTATATTAATAATAATATATTATTATATATTATATTATATATATTATATATTAATAATATAATATTAATAAGGGAAGATATTGTAGTTGTGCTGATTTTCTGAATTCGAAATATTGGCATTTCTGGAGGTTATGAGTCCCCCCTGACTGTTTATGCATAAGGAATAGATTCCTTTACGTTACGATTCTGAACGTAGCAAACTGTTTCTTGGGCCCTAATGGACGTTATTAACAAACTTAAACCTGTTAGGGAGAGTTTAAGACATTGACGAAAACTTACACGAAAACTTCTAAAATTTTGCCTGCAAATGCTCCCTTCACTCATAATGAAGCCACACATATCCCGCAGATATAATTAGCATCTCACACCATCAACGTCATCATAAAATCTCCCTTGTCTAGGCACAAAAGTTGGCGCACGAACTCCATCCCGAAACCGCCGGAATCAGCGATGCCTCGCGCCTCGTTAACCGAAGGAAACCATCCCGGACTTATCCATTCGTTATGCAGCTACTTTCGCAATCTATTCTTCATCAGTGCCCAACGCTCTCTCTCGTTAATTTCGTAATGACGCCCGAATGCTCGAATTGCCACGCCATTAGATGCGTACGAGTCGGACCCACATCAAACCCGAATTAAGGCGTACTACATGGATAATGGATAGTGGACTGTATACGTTTATAACCCTCGGCGGGGTCGGGATCCGTATTTTCACTTCGAGTGAGAAAGAGAAGGGAGATCGGATCGATAAGCCGGAGTTGAAGAAGTTCCAAATTTTATGTCGGCCCCGTGAGATTTATCAGCTGCAGACGAGACGAGATTTCTCCTCACTCGATATTCCTCGGAATGATAAAGTAGTTAGGGAGGTTGTTCCAACGTTTTAGGCTCATTTTGATCCGACTCGGACAGTTCGAGCGGAAAACTTCCCGTTAAACTTTATAAGAATGGCGCAGACTACTAAACAATAAATGCGAAAATAGAAAAGTAACTTAGGCGCTTACTTAAACTTGATATTATTTTATTCGATGTTATTATTTAGTTCAGAAGATGAACGACGTAGTAAAAAACGTGAATTTAGGAGGGAGTCTTGATGTCACATCATTCTATCCAACAAATGTAAATTGGAGGTTTTTTGGTCTGAGAAGGTTCTTAGGGAAAGGACAAGTGCACACTAAAAGACATTCAGCAAGTTTAAACGATGAACCAATAATTAATGTTGAGTTACATATCACACTGTGATCTATTCTTGTTGGTTTTAAATACCAGGCCGAGTTAATCAGGTCTCCCCATTATTTTACTTAAATATGGAATATATTCTAAATTCCACCTCTATTCGATGGCGTTATCTGGATGTGCAACACCACAGAGTTAGTTGGAGATACTAAGCGTTTGTGTGTATTACATACTCAAATTTTAATTAAACTTTCAGCAGCGGGGGACTTACACTGAAATGAGAATATTCTCACAACATCCTTGTTCTAATTATTAACCACATAGCACTGTCAGATATGTTACCATACTTTCATGAACACGCGTGCCGCGGGAAATAATACAGCAATATGATTATATAAATTATTAACTTGCTTAAGGTAAGAGGTCATGCTGATTAACCTTAGAAGCCACTTATTATTCGAAATTCATCGTCTAGGAAAATTAAATAACAACTCACTAAAGATGCTCGGTGAGCGATAAATAGATGATGACAGTCAGAGACACGGGTCAAGTTCATAACGGTTGCTATTGGTGATATTGCTCGCGGGACTAAAATGTAAGCTACCCTGTAACTGTAATAATTTCTTTTGATTATTTAATTTCTCTTGTTCCCTATTACATAGAGAAACTTTTTTTAAGACATATCTGTTCTCCTTGAGTTAGCCCCTAGCGCACCCTCAGGGAGACTTCATCGCCGTAGGCGTGACAATATGATTTAGTTTAGAACACAATGTGTAAGGTCGGAATTTTTGAAATCGTTTGCTTTCTTTAGAGAGGATTTTGGAAAAAGTACCTGTCACTCACTAGGTGACATTGATATTTATTTAATCCTGCGAGTTAAAAATTATTTTATTGCTAATTTTCTGATTATAAATTCTAAATATTGAGGTTATGGGTGTTGTATAGTTGTGAGACCCTGAAATTCGGATTGTATATTAACTAAACTCCTGGACAAAATTAACGTACCACCACATTTGTGTTATTCCAAAATAATGATGATTTTCAGTTGTTTAGCAATTTTACAAGTAGGCTCTGGGTATACTTCGACAGTTCAAGTAAATGTTGTCAACATGAGTTTTGATTTAAAAGTGTAATAGTAAAGAAAAGCATTTTCGATGAAAATTGATTTAAAATCTGATCAGAAATTGTTGCTAATTAAGTCTAATTGTTTTGAGCCACCAAGGTATTTTGTTATTGATAGTGTAAGTGCGAGTGTTCTCCAGTTTAATAATGAATCGCAAGACAAATTTATCAGTGGAAGAAGCAGTAACTTTGCTGAATGAGGGATATTCGATGCGTCATGTTGCTAATGTGATAGGAAGAAACCATTCCAGCATAAGTCGCATGGTTAGACGATTTAACGAGACCGGTTCTCATTTACAAAGGCCGGGACAAGGGCGAAAACGGTGTACTAATCCAATTGATGAACGTTTTCTTAGACAATCCGCTCTAAGAAACAGGACAACGACTAATACCATCCTACAAAATGAACTCGTAGCTGCTCGCAATCTTCTTGTATCTTCCCGAACGATTAGAAGGCGCTTAAATGAAGCTGGATTAGACAGCAGAAAACAGGCCAAGAAATTCCTGCTCACCAGAGAGCACAAAATTCAAAGGTTGCGTTTTGCGAGACAACATCAAGATTGGACTCGTAATGATTGTAAGAGTGTTTTATTCTCAGATGAAACGAGAGTCAGCCTTAAATCTTCTGATGGACGTGAGCGTGTCTGGAGAAGGCCCGGAGAGAGATTTGCAAGTTGCAATATCTCTCCAAGAGTTCCGTTTGATGGTGGCTCTGTAATGTTTTGGGGAGGCATCTGTTTCGATGGCCGCACAGAATTCGTCTCCATACGTGGTAGGTCAATGAGTGCGGATTATTATCTGGAATATATTGTTGTTGACCATGTAATGCCATTTGCTCCTATTGTGGGACCAAATTTCTTGTTTATGCAGGACAATGCTCGTCGTCATGTGGCTGGGCAGGTTATTCGCTACTTAAATGCTATAGCTATTCCGTTCAAGGAATGGCCAGCCAAGAGTCCCGACATGAACCCAATAGAGCATCTATGGGACGTTATTAAAAAAAGGATTCGACGTCGTATACTTCCACCTGCCAACCGCAACCAACTGGTAGATGCAGCAATGCAGGAATGGGAAAATATTCCTCAAGATGTCGTTCAAAATTTGACCTCCAGAATGCCAAGGCGCATGGAAGCACTAATTAGGAGTAGAGGAGGACATACACGATATTAGAACAACTCTAAGTCTGAAAATTCTATTGTTTTCGTTTGTTTTTTGTTTGCAAGCTTGCATTGTTTCCAAGAAAAAAAATTCTTTAATAAAAAATTATTAGAGATAACGCCCTGATTTGCTCATTTCATTTTCTAGCTACTAGACAGTACCTAACTATAAGCTTATATAAAAATGTTATTGCAGTATTAATATCGGTATTGTAATTATACAAGTTTAATTGTGCGGTGCGTTAATTTTGTCCAGGAGTTTATATTTTGATTCAAAAGTATGACATTTCAACGAATTTAATTCATATTGTAGGACATTTGAATTATCGTAATCAAAATTATGGCCGGCCCTCATGGAATTCTCAACTAAACCGGAATGTAGTAGATTATTATTAGTTACTGCTAGTGGGTGTTGTTTTAACCTTAGATGTTAAGAAGCATTACTAACGTAACAACAAGGGGTTGAACTATTGCAGCACTTTACTCACACTTTAATGGTGGGAGTTCAAATAGCGTGTAATCCTTACAGATGTCATTATTTCAGCTAGAGACAATTATTAAACATTGTGTTACATATAAGATGCTGCCACTTGATAATTTTGAGCCGTATAAACCTATTACAGTTAAGTAATTCGTAAATTTTTAAGAAGAAATAATCATCCAATATCTCAAATTAGCGATAGGGTTGCCAATAGATTTCGACAAACCGATCTATTTCCAGTCAACTCACATGTTTCTGTTCTCTTTACATTCTTACTTGGGACAGCTAAAAAACCGGTAATAGCCGTTTGAGCCTACACAAAAATGCATCACCATCAATTCAACTCTACCTACATAATAAGGTCGTAAATCTGTTGTTACAGTTTTACGACCATACTGACTCCACTGTAATACTCGATACAGATATACAATTCTTATTGCTCATATTTCTGTTGGCGACTGCACATTGATCACATGAAGTGCTTTGTGCATTAGTATAGGGCAAAAAACACGTTTTGAATTTTTGTTATGTGTCCCAAGTGAGCTTGTAAAGCCTTCATCCAAGGTTTTCTCATGTAGGGTGCAAGAATATAGAAATAGCCATAGAAAATGAGACGATAACGAGCGAAAAGGGTGCAAGAACCACCATGAATTCTACCAAAGATAACGTCAAAATTTTAACTTCCACCACTAACACAGAAAATCTAGAAAAATGACCTGAGAAGAGAAGAACAGAGAAAATTCGGAGACAGCGAAAAGAGAAACCAATGGTGTAAATTCTGGTACTAGAAAAACGAGTCTTGAAGAACCAAACAGAAAGTAAACAAGTAGATATTTAAATGTCACATTTATTGACGGAATTTTTAGGCGGCAACGTAACCTGAAAAACGTTCATACCCATAACACCCAATAAAACCCTCTCTTAAAACCACGCTACCCTCACTTTCAAAATCTCTCGACGATGTCCCAACCTACATTTCCACAGGTGATTAAACCAGACAAGTTTCGAACCGTTTTTTAAACCAAGCTGCTAAACTCGACCACCGGGAAATCGCCACCTACCCCTACGTGCGACGCGAAGCCCCTCGATGCCGCTCCGACAGGGATGAAACTTTGCTGCCGACGAAATTGTAGTTTAATTGGAGCGATTCCGTGCGAACTAATCGGGCGATAAGGCCGTAAAGTGAACAAAGGGCTTTTCTAGACTCGTCTCGACGACTCGCGCTTTCCCTTTGTGGAAAGGAACGGCGAGAGAAAACGAGGAAAGAGGGAGAGGTGCGAGTTATTCTCTCGAGATAATTGCGCCACCGATTCCCGTTTAGACCGGGAAGAGGTCGGGGTTGATGAGATCGTTAACGAATGAGTATTGATATGTGAAGATTTTAAATATATCGACTTACTTTATGGTGGAAGTTGGCTTGTAGATCTCGGGTGGCATATCCTGAAACAAGTAAAAAAAACACAATTAAATTTAGATTTAGGAATTTTTTTGCTGTTGACACTAATGACAAGTCTATTCACATTTATTGCAATATTGCGTAAATGAACGACGGAAGTTAGTACGTAAGACAGTCGTAAACATGCATTAAGATTATTAAATTTCTGGAATTACATCGAATTTAGTCAGTTATCGAGTCATAAAAATATTTTTTGTACAACTTTTCCAAGGAATATCATTAGCGCAATTGACATATATTCCTAAATTAATTTATCAGCTTTTTTACAACAACTTTTTAATATACATAATCCATAGCCAGAATGTAGCTGTTATAGCATATAATTAGGTGCTAGCAATGACCCAATATTTATTTATAGTACTAGTGTGTTATGTTGAAAATAAGTCACGCTAGAAGATTTATAAATTCTCAAGTGACTTAGGAAACATAACACGCGAGTGACATACGATGTTTTATCCGACAAGTGGAAGAAATCTTTTTTTTATGAGATAATAATTATTAATAAGCTTTGTGATCAAATCAAAGCTACTTGCGTCTCAGTACCTCATAAATGTCAGAATGACTTGACTGTGACATTTTTACATTTTCTTTAAAGTAGGTTATTTGTTTGGTTGGCACGGGCAACCTTTAAATATAAATACAATGTGTTTCAAAATGATTGCCATCTAGTCGGCTGTGGAATTCCCATGTAAAATAAAAAAACCCGCCTTGCGAAAATAGGGGTGTCTACTAGCTATACATAACCTCAAAATGACCTACTTAACCTCTTTTAACTTCTGGTTTGTCTCTGTCAAAAGAAAACGAATTCTGAGTATTTGTCTATTTGTAGTATTTGTTTTGGCCCTGAAAAGGGCCGTTAACTACCAGCAGTACTGATTGCCAGTTTGACACTTGCACAGATCGCACAGATCACAGGACATTTGTTGTCAGAATTAGATAGGTGCACATCAATAGAGCGCGGCACATCAAAAATTACATGCACAGAAATTCCAACGCCAACTAGATGACAATCATTCTGAAACACATTGTACTTTAAATATGAACATGACTTATAATCCATAACTCACAGTGAGTTATGGATTATAACACACTAGTGTGTTATTTGATAGTTTACTTGTCTAAAATGACATTAATAATTACAGTCATAACTGTCATGTGATAAACAAACATAATACTTAAGTAAACGTCACCTAACGGGAAATATGAATGTACACATCACAAACAGAAAATGCCTTCCATTTTTTAAAGTTACATGTTTTCAAAATCGAAGTTTAAGTTTTTCAAATATGAACTCAACAAGACGCCGTGGACCACCCTGTATATTTCAAATATACAATGTTAAAAGTAATCTTTGGACGCATCTTCGGAGAATTCTATTGATTAAAACAGAGAGGTGGAAGGCATGACTTCCAAAAACGGCTTAAATACATATTCAAAACAAAACTATATACCTACACAAGATCTTTGAAACATAATTAGTGAGACGTGTTTCGGGCAATTAGTCCCCAGCATCAGTCCACACTATTGTAAAATGATTACATCCTTGTGACGTAATGGTTATATTGGTGTCTTTTACTTTTACCATCTATTGTATTAATTTGAAGCGTGTACCCTCGTCCCAAAGGATGTATTCACGTAACTTAAGTAGAACACAGATTTGTGTCTATATTTATTTTACATTGGACTAATTGAGTGATGCTTGGTAACATTTGCCCAAAACATGTCTCACTAGTTATATGTCAAAACCTTAGACATTTTTAGACTCGATCTTTGATTCACTTTGATATGATTTTTGTTTAGAATTTATAAAATCGTTTGGACGCCAAAATTACATCTCCTGAGTTAATGTCCACTTTACTATAAAATTTAATTAATATGTGTAATATTCGTGTTATTATAACTGACTTCCAAGTAAACAGGTAAGGTCAGATTAAGTTAGGTTGGGTCATATTATTTATTCATGATTCTAAACGTTGTTGCTGTCAAGATCTGACCTAAAGGGGATAAATTGTAGCCAGTCGTGTAAATTGTTAATACCTTGAACAATTCCAGTTACTGGAATTCAATGGGAACAAGTTCCTAGCTCCCAATTAGTTCGTTGTAAGTGTCTCCTTTCAAATCATCGCTTATTCTATGAATAGTCTAAATTTTCCCTTCCATTTGTTTTTTTTTTTCAGGAGAACGTCTGATTCAGTTCGCCTCCGAGAACTTGGTGACGGAGATCCTTATCCATCCGGTGGTTAGCACCCTTCAGCAATGCATGCGTAATCTTCTCAGCAGCTTCACTCGCCACAGACACATAATTCATTCAGGGTATACTTTCGCCGCTAACGGATCCTGGGCCTTACAGGTAAATACCGTAGGGGGAGATAGGTCGAGCGATCCCGACAAGGAACCCGCGAACTCCCTCGGGACCATTCGAAATTGGTTTTAGATTTAGCCGTACGACACGACTTTGAAGTGCTAGGGATTGTTTTTATGGTAATCCTATTACCGTTCGCGAAGGAACGCGATAAGGAGGAAACGAAAATGATCTGGGAAGGATGTACCACGGTATAAGGATTAAGCAGTAAGGAAGGTCGGATTAAAAATTCTGCAGGAGCAGTCTATAACGAGCACCATGAAACCGTACAGTGAAGACTCGCAAGGGCAAGACAAGGGGCAAGGATTGATAATGCAGTGAAAGGCTATTAGTACAATTATCAAGTATGAACTGTAGGTAATCTTACAAATTAGGACGAATATGTTCTAAATGAAAAAGATTTCAATGCAGGCGATGACAAGTAACATGTAACAGGTCTCTTATCGGTCAAAATAAGGAGTCAGCCATGTGTTACATCTACCACTTGCAAAGTTATAATTAAGCCTGAATTTACAATACGAGTGGCTTATTAGCTTTGAACTTTCAAGGGAATTTTTGTGATTTTTCAAAAGTATTAAATTTTCTCAAAATAATAAGATATTGTGTAGTGCGAAATTGTCCTAGTGATCGAGACACTATAAATGAAGGTTTCCGAAGATTTTTGTTTCCGAAGAGTCCTGAAAGGTAAATGATTGAATTTTTTGACTTATTTTGATAGACATTACACTTTGGGGCAGTTTTTACCTTATACAGATTTTCTAACTGTTCATGACTTGCTTTATTACATTGCTTTCAAGGGAAATAATTCTTTTAAGTATTATAATTCAGTGGGTATTATAAATGTTTGACAATATTTTATTTCTACTTTCAAGTTCAAGTCTATAAATAATATATCATCTAATGTCAGTTGTGAAAAAGAAGACATGTCTAAATTCGTAATATGGCTTCCCGAACTGACAGTAGGTATGTTGGTAAAAAAATTTACCAGATATATTTATGGTTGCTACTTACTAAAAAAAAATTATTCATATTTACGACGTTTGAAAACATTATGCAAAATGTTATGAAATTTTGGTTGATGCTTTGTAATATTTCTACCATAAAGCTTATGAAAATTCTAACCAAAATCTAGTTGGAAATTTAAACATGCCCCATGATGATTTCGTTGTTTACAACGTTTTTGTTTTTAAAATGTAATAGTGTTACATGGAACTTTGTCAGTATCTTCAATACAAAGATCCTCCTAAAAGTTTTTCTTTTGGCTATGTATTAAAATTATATATTAGTGTGAGGCTTTAAAAGTAAGTAAAGAATATTAGTAAAAGGTACGAAATAGAAAATAAAATGTTTCTTTATAATAAATAAATAATATAAATAATAAAGAATAAAAAAAATTCGATTGTCTTAGATCGTTGTAATAACTGACCCGTACACTTCACGCGCCAACTTAATATTGCGTGAACAGTTGGGAAATGATAACACGTAATTGTATTTTTTTCGGATTTACTATAACTAATTGAAAACTGCAACAAACTTAAAATACAACGGAATAGGTGAAGATAGATAATGTTTCTCTCGCAGTCAGACGGAGAGTCTTCTTCAAATTAAAATTTCCTCAAAAATTAGAAACTGGAAACGCGATCTCCGCTTATTGGTCAGATTGATTTCAGTCCCCTTTACTCGTCGCTTATTGGTTGAAAATCACCCCGGTAAAGAGTAAAGGGCGTGCTGATCATTACTGAAGATCGTAGCTTTCATCTCATATACAGATGGTAAGCACAGGTTTTAGAAATCGTGACGTACCCTACTTCTTGGAAATGTAGTCACAAACCTGTAAAAATACTCGATGACTTTCCCAGAGGGTCTTTATTACCCTTACGGTTAAATTGTTCAATTGACATTTGATTTATAGGAAATAAATCTCGAAGAAGTATCGGGTACTCGAAGTGACAGCAATATCGACCTCTGTATATCATCGGTTCAACAATAAATTAAAAATGTCACATATCTGAGACGAAACAGTAATCACTAACTGGATAATTTTGTTCAGCAAATAAATGATATGTATAACAACAACATTAAAATTCTAATTACAATAAAAGAAATCTTAGTCAAAAAAAGCTTAAAACTTATTTAAAAATAATAAACACAAAAATGTGTAGAGAAATATGGATGGGACCGACCGAGAGCTTCACTACTGTATAATCCTTAAACTGTGAATGCACCTCAATAATTGTCCTTTGAGGAGCTAATAACGCGCCAAAAGCTACAGGAAAATTTGTAGGTAAAAAGTGTGTGACGTTGAAACCCTACAGATTGAACTGTTCATTTTGGACACTTCAATCTTGGACAGTTGAACTTGGCTGAAAACGTGACGTCGCACGTGTAATTTTAGTTCTGCATGCGAAAGCGGCTTCTTTTCAAATGCGAATTTCAAATGTACAGGGAATGTTATTTATATCTACATAATCTTATTACTGTTATGTTGGTTTCCAGTAAAAACCGTACTCCGTTAGATCTGTAAAGGTTAAAGGTGGATTTAATTTTTAATATACCAAGAGGCGCACATATGGAACATTTCCAAATAAAAATAATAATGTAATTTTCAGAGGCGAGCGAAAACGTAGCAATGAAATTGCTACTTTGGTCAATACCTCACAAATCAGATGATATTTTTAGTCATTTTACAGCATTTCTTATTCAACAATACTGTATTTATGAAAGAGGTTAGCTTTCTATTCCCCCAAGCAATGAAGGTTAACTTTCACAATGACATAACCTTATCTGTCTGTTATTGTATAGATGTCCAAGCATCCTACTCCATCTATTGTCTATAACTTAAGATTGATATAAATTTACCCGAAATATCAACAATAAAGTAAATTGACAACAAAATTATTGTCTTATTTGGATGAGGATCTGACAGTCTCGATTCGATTACCATCATCTTGAAGTTCGAAGATAAACCCAATAACTATTTATCTTAGAGGAGAGGTAGAGCAAGAAAAGACTTTGTTTTATCATAGTTTACACACAAAGGTAGCAATTAATCACCAAAGAAATTTTAATTGAGCAACATTTTTTCTTTTTTCAAGTAGTTATGTTAAACTGAGGACTTTCAAATATTGCCTCAAAGAACTATTGTATATAGTACAATAAGATGCCACATTGCATCAAAATTAAACACTGCAGAACAAAATAAGTAAATAAACAAAAATGAAGTTCTGTAAAGTGATGACAACACCAGTATTCCAATTTGGGTACTACGGAAACAAGACAGACCACGCATACAGTCCGCTGAAATGAAATTTTTAAGAAAGACAAAACAAGTAGGTAGTGCACTAAAGACCAAGAGGAAGAAGAGACGTGGGTAGGCCCAGAAGAAAGTGGATAACATGAAGACGGAACAGGCTGCAAGCCTAATCATTGAAGTGCAAAAATAGACAAAGATAGTAAAAATCCAACATAACGTAGATATAATAACAATGTGGAGATAGAATGTACTAACTTCGATGAGTATATTAATGGTGGTTAATTCGTCATACTCTATTTAGAATTACCCTAGAGCAGTCGTACCCAAAAACTCCAAAAACACTCCTAACTGAACAACCTTCCATTTCTTCCAGGATGGCACCTTTTCGCTGGCCGACTTCTCCGAAGCCTTCCAAGAGATCGAAGTCCAACGGGTCATACGAGCCTACGAGAACGGCATCGGCGTCGACCTGCACTGCTCCCCCGAGGGGGACTGGACCAGGTTGCCGAAGGAGGCGTTCGCGAAGGCGTGCAAGGTCCGCATCAACCCCACGGACGTCCTGAACTCCGGCTCGCCCGCCATCACCGGCTTCGTCAACTACCTGGACCCGTTCGTCGTGCCGACGACGCTCGAATGCCTCCTGGAGAGTACCGACGTCGTGGGGAACATACGGTTCTCCAGGCCGACGTTGTACGTGTTTCCCGGAGGGCAAGGTACGATTCGATTTATAATAGTAGTACAAAACATGTCGGTGGTCTTAAGGGTGTTCTCTTAGTTACTTACTATGCGTTTCACGCTCCTTGACTCGGGACTCGCCAGCCTGGACGCCCAACAGGGTCGGCATCAGAGGCCGATGAAATTTTTAGTGGTAGTATAAACAACAAGTAAAAAATAAAATTGATTCTTACAAATAACATTCAAAATATAAAAACCAGAATGGCTGTACTTATAAATATAAGGCATGTATAGATATATTTAATTAATCTACGTCTGAAACGACAATACCACTACTATCATTATCACTACCACTACTACTTTCACCCAAATTTATAACAATTTTATTTACGTGATTATGTTGTAACGAAACCGATTTTCGAGAGTTAAGGGTAGACCACCCACCATACAGTTAATTGCGAAATCAAACTTATCTCGGATAGATGGCGGCCGATAAGGCAATGCTCAATCTACCCTTGCTTTCATCATCAGACTAGACTTGGGTAAGCCAACCGCCCCCCTCCAGCGTTCTGTGCCTGAGTGCCAGAACCAATATTTGTCTGTGACAAGCCGTACGTTATCCGTATTTTTCCGTTGCGTCTGATATCCGTTTATATGTAATTGTGAACGTTACCGACCGTTAGTTTTAACCGACCGAATTATTCGTAATTTGTTACGTAACCGTCCGATTGTGAACGTACTACCTACCGATACATGTAATTGTGAACGTTACCATCCATTAGATCTAGACCGACCGACACCGTCCGATTGTGAACGTACCGCCGACCGAACTATATGTTTCGCCGTTATATGTTATGTAATTGTCCGTTACCGACCGATATATGTGAGGGATCTGTAGTACCGTCAAGATATCCGTCTCTCTGAACCGCTCTGAATTAATTTCTCCCTCGTCGTGTTAGGGAAAAATTAATTCACCACAATCTTCCGCTCGCTCTCTCGCTCTCTCGTAATGTAAAAGACCGTATTACCCAATATTAGACACTGCACGTTTTCCTATCGTCTCCGTTTCTAGCTATTTCTCTTTCAGTGTGAAATTGTTAGGATAATTTTCTGTTTTCCCCATTTTCAATACTTAGAGGGTTTTTCGTATTTCAGATTTTAATTGTTTGCAAAAGTGTTGTAATTTTCCGTTCCCACATTTTTCGCTTCGCATAACAATTCTCGATTTTTCAGATTTTCTCTGATTAAAGTAATTTTTATTTTTCGTACGTTCCTAATTGTATTTTCTTTCCGAAATGTATAAATATTTATGAACAAACATAATTTTTTTGAAATTCTTCGGTCTCCGATCTCCGAAACGCCAGCAGGTGTTTGGCGATACAGTGTTGTCACTTTTATTTAGAAATAAAATAGTTTAGGGATTTTCCATTTTGAGTGTGTGTTTCATTTCTACGGACAACCCTGGTAATCTCCTGAGTTCGTAAATTACTACCCAGGCATAACCCCGAGGGAGAAAACCCTTAAAAATCTAGCGCCCGAGCAAAACCGTAAACTCCCAAACTCCGTCCCAGCGCCAAATCTCACAAGTGACTGCACCAACCCCGTTACATGCTATCTATATCCTAGTGATAATCCAAGCAGCAATGTCTTCCATCTTTTGCACAGAATAGAAGTACACCTTCTACCCATCCAAACTCTCTTCCACAATATAAAATGCAAATACGTTTGCCTCTTGAGGGAGGAACGTCCACTTTGCATAAATTGCTGTCGTTATTCCAACACTTTTTGATAATGTCATTAGTGTCAATCCAGGCTTCATCTAAATAATAAATCATGGATTTTATTTTCATCCCGAACTTGTTTAATATCTTTAGGGTAAGTATTTCTAGAGATATTAAACGACTAGATTCCTTAACAGTTTGACGCTTATTATACGGGGGAATGGGGAATCCCGAATCAACGAGCATGAAACGGACTATATATTACATTACATTGGTGCCTGCCTGCATGTACAAGGAGTAGATGTTTGTTAGCTATGTGGAGTCATTTAACTAAATCGCGGAATACCTATTGGCGTTCCATAACTTATTACATTTCTATGAGCCAAACACTCCTACGTTCACATTAACCCTTATGTCGTGTACTAGACTCAAGCAAACAATATTAATTAAATTAGTTGCGTTAGAACAGCGTTTTGTCGGTAAATACCGCAACAAACTAACAAATTACAAGCGTACCCCTATCGACCACTTATCTCATCCCCTTTTCTGATCTCATGGGAGAAGCATGTTTCGCTTGATCGATTTTCGTCTTTTCCCACAGGTGATGCTGCCCTTTTCGGGATAAGCGGCTTCAACATGCTCCTGGACGGTGGGTATGCGAGGAAGGCGTGCTTCTGGGATTTCGTGAGGCACTTAGATAGGTTAGACGCTGTGCTTATGACAAGACTGAATAATAGTAATGTAGGAGGAATTAGCTCTGTACTACGGAGGAAACGGCAGGACGCGCTTTACCCCCAAATAGGCCATTTCTTTTGTAATTTACAGGTAAGAGGGAAAGAAGTCATAAATAGCGATACATTGAGTGCTTTTACACGATCATATATCTTCTTCCTTCTCGGTTTAGTCCATGCGACAATTCGTATTCCTGTTTGCTTTCTATTTCCATTTGCATTTCTAAAACAGCTTCGTTTAACGAATTGAAAATGCCACGTTCTCAAATTCTTTTATAGGAGCGGAAGGCGCTGCTTAGTCCGGACGGCGACAAAGACAAGGACCCACTGCTGATAAACCTGTTAGAGGAAGGTCAAGAAATCATATCGAACCTGCGCCATCTTAGCCTGAACCCTCAGGTCTGCTACCGAGATTCCGAGCCCATAAACCTGTACCATAAAGTAGGTCATGGTACATTAGATATGTACGTACTTAGTCCGGCCAGAGACTCACGCGAAGTCAAAGAGTTCCTCCAGAAGTGGAACCAAAGCGACCAAAAACTATTCGCCAACGCCAAGTCTAGTCGAGAGTTTACTTTCCCTATACAAAATTTAGTTTCGATAGCAGCTTTACTGGTTTGGCAACCAGCCAATCCGAACGACACCATTACTAGAATATTAATACCGGGAAGTTGTCCGCAGAGGAAGATTTTCGAAGGTTTAGAGAGACTGAAACACTTAGAATTCCTAAAGCACCCAGTGTGTACTGAGAAATCTTTAATCCCAGTGAGCGTCCCCAAGAAGACTGTTAGAGAAAGCATTATCGAAAAAGTGATACCAACCAAGGAGAAAGTAGTCGTAGAAAAGAAAGAAAACAAACTCATCGAAGACGGCATCATCGCCAACGGAGACGTCGTCAAGGAGAAAATCGTCAAGAAGTCCGATTCGACGGAGAGCGAACGCAGTACGAAAATCAAGAAAGTCGAAGAATCCAAAATCATCGAGAACGGAGACAAACCGGAGAAGCCGAAGATCAGACAGAAACCACCGAAAGGCAGAAGCGAGTCTCAGCAAAGAAGGAAACTATTGGAGAAGAAAATATCACCTACTACACCCAAAAAGACTGAAGCTGATGACGTGAAAGAGAAGGACGTGAAGAAGCCCATTAAGCCCTCGCCTATCAGCACCCCGGCCAAAAGCACAAAGGATGCCACCAACAGAAGAGTCATCGAAAGCAAAATTAAAAAAGAATTACCTGCCACAAAACCTCTCCCTCCAGTAACAAAAGAGGAACCGAAACCAAAATTCGAACGAAAACCAATCTCAAGAAGACCAAAAGCCATGAAAGCTCCCATCAGCCCCGTCAAGAAACTGGTAAACGGCGTCCAGAAACCCGACAGCATCTCTCGACGAGGTAAATTAGACAAAGAAGGTACCACCGATTCCAGTACCGTTAGTACACCATCTGCTGATCAAGACAGCATTTTAAAGAAGGACATATCAAAACTCACACCCGAAGAGATTCAACAGCTCAAAGCTCAAGAACTTGCTGACCTGAAAGAGGAACAAGAGGCTGTGAAGGAAATCGAAGCAGTATTCCGAAAAGGGGAGACCAAAAAGGTGGACGACCCGAACATCAGAGTCGTAAAGGACGTCTCCATCGAGGAGAAATTCGAAAAGGACGAGTACCTCATCATCGAAAAAGAGGAAATCGAGCATGACTCTCTCGACGAAAGGGAAGGCAAAGAGGGCGAAATGCAGAAACTAGCGCGGGACAGCGAAGAGTCAGAGAAGCAGAGGAAACTCAGCGACGAAGACGTACTGAAACGGGACGTGATCAAAGGACAAGTCGAAGAGATCGTCGAGAAAACCGAAGAGGTCATCCAAGCCAAAGAGGAACCTGCGGCCGCCAGCAAAGCTCACAGCCCCGAGGAAAAATCGACCGACAAGAAGGAGGCCGAAGAAGAAAAAGACGTCGTTGAATCGCAACCAGAAGAAAAGGTGTCTGTTATCAAATCTGGCGACACGACCACTGCTCCAACACTTCCTGAAGACGAACGCATTCCACTGGACGAGATCAAAGAGGACAGCGGGGCTGTGATCGAGGAAAAATACGTCAAAGAAGAGACCAAAGAGAAGGAACTACCCATCATCCAACTACCTCCAAAGACTTTCGAGACGGTCAGCAAACTTCCTACCGTCGCAGGTATACGACTCGACAAACAAACACACATCAGGGACATCGTGAAAACTCCAGACGAAGTCGCCGATTTGCCAGTCCACGAAGAAGCCGACTTGGAGTACATCAAAACTGAAACGAAAACTAACGAAGTGACGGAAAAAGTCGGCGCATCCGATAAGGAACAGCAGAAGGAAATCGAACCAGAAAAAGACAAAGATGACGTTGCTCAAGACATCAAGGAGAAAAGAGCCATAGTGCGTGAGGAATTGAAAACCCTAACTGATACTGTTCTACAAAACGAACTAGCCTTAGAAAAAGACATCCTGGAAAAGTCCCTTTCTAAGTTGGACGACAAAGAAAAAGTCGAAGGAGACAAGGATGTATTAGAGAAAGCTGAAGTGGAAACTAAAGAGAAAGAATTCACCGGCGAAGCGGAGAAGAAATCACCAGACTTAAAAGAAGTTGCAGAACCAATTACAACTGAATTAGATATAAAAGCGAAAGATGAAATTATGGCTGTGAAAGATAAAGTGCCGACCAAAGACAAAGACTTAGAGGAACTTACTAAAGATTTAGATGAAGATGTAGTAGCAACGGAAACTGTAAAAGCAGGTGACGAAAAGCTCGAAACAACCGCTTCTCCCGATGACAAAGCTAAAAGCAAGAGCCCGTCTCCGACAAAAGAATTACCAACTCAGATGAAAGACAAACGAAAAGAATCGAAAAACTTAGAAGCAGCAGAACTAGACGTAAAACCTCAAGAAAGCGACGCAATGAAAGATGTCTCCAAAAGCAGAACTCCATCTCCAACTGAAGACAAGACAGGCCACCCAGAGGCAGAGCAAGAAATCGAAAAACTAGAAAAGAGCAAGAGTCCATCTCCAACAAAACTCGATCATGCTCACATTGATATTTCTAAAGATTTATCTCATGATAAACTCGTTAAAGAAGAAAAAGAACTCGCTAAAAGCAAGAGCCCCTCTCCGACTAAAGAAGTACTAATTGACCCCAAATTAGAAGCAAAACCAAAGGAAACTTCATCTCTTCCAGTCGACAAAGACTCTCAAAAAAGTAAACCTACATCTCCAACGCAGATTAAGTTAGATGAGATCGAACCAAAAACACGTACGGAAATCAAGCATGATATCAAGAGTAAAAGTCCATCACCCACAACCGAAGCACCAATTGCAAAAGAAGCTGCACAACAAGAATCCAAAGATTTGAGTCCAAGTGAATTAAAATCAAAACCCAGAAAAAGTGTAGATTTGGTCACAAAACAAGACATTAAAGAGAAAACTGAAGGCAAATCTCCTTCTCCAACCCTAACAGATCGAAAGTTAAGCAAGGACTTAGGTCTCAGTGAACTAGACGTTGTTCATAAGGAACCCAGAAAAAGTGTGGATTTAGACGCTAAACAAGATGCTACAAAAGACATTAAAAGCAAATCCCCATCTCCAACCCCAGAGGGCAGGAAGTTAAGCAAAGACTTAGGTTTGAGTGAACTAGATGTTGCATACAAAGAACCCAGAAAAAGTCTAGATTTGGACACTAAACAGGACATTAAAGAAGAAATTAAAAGCAAAACTCCTTCTCCAACTCCAGAAGAACGAAAGTTAAGCAAAGATTTGAGTCTCAGCAAAGTTGACGTTGTACACAAGGAACCCAGAAAAAGTATAGATTTAGGCGCAAAACAAGATGCTACACAACAAATTAAAAGCAAATCACCATCTCCAACCACCGAGGACAGGAAGTTAAGCAAAGATTTAGGTCTGAGTGAACTAGATGTTGCACACCAAGAACCCAGAAAAAGTGTAGATTTAGACACAAAACAAGACATTAAAGAAGATGTTAAAAGCAAAACTCCTTCTCCAACTCCAGAAGGCCGAAAATTAAGCAAAGATTTGGGTCTCAGTAAAGTTGACGTTATACACAAGGAACCTAGAAAAAGTGTAGATTTAGACGCAAAACAAGACGCTACACAACAAATTAAAAGCAAGTCACCATCTCCAACCATAGAGGGCAGAAAGTTAAGCAAAGACTTAGGTCTGAGTGAACTAGATGTTGCACACAAAGAACCCAGAAAAAGTGTAGAATTAGACACAAAACAAGACATTAAAGAAGCTACTAAAAGCAAAACTCCTTCTCCAACTCCAGAAGAACGCAAGTTAAGCAAAGATTTAGGTCTCAGTAAAGTTGACGTTGTTCACAAGGAACCCAGAAAAAGTGTAGATTTAGACGCAAAACAAGATGCTTCAAAACAAATTAAAAGCAAATCTCCATCTCCAACCATAGAGGGCAGAAAGTTAAGTAAAGACTTAGATCTGAGTGAACAAGATGTTGCACACAAAGAACCCAGAAAAAGTCTAGATTTGGACACTAAACAGGACATTAAAGAAGAAATTAAAAGCAAAACTCCTTCTCCAACTCCAGAAGAACGAAAGTTAAGCAAAGATTTGAGTCTCAGCAAAGTTGACGTTGTACACAAGGAACCCAGAAAAAGTATAGATTTAGGCGCAAAACAAGATGCTACACAACAAATTAAAAGCAAATCACCATCTCCAACCACCGAGGACAGGAAGTTAAGCAAAGATTTAGGTCTGAGTGAACTAGATGTTGCACACCAAGAACCCAGAAAAAGTGTAGATTTAGACACAAAACAAGACATTAAAGAAGATGTTAAAAGCAAAACTCCTTCTCCAACTCCAGAAGGCCGAAAATTAAGCAAAGATTTGGGTCTCAGTAAAGTTGACGTTATACACAAGGAACCTAGAAAAAGTGTAGATTTAGACGCAAAACAAGACGCTACACAACAAATTAAAAGCAAGTCACCATCTCCAACCATAGAGGGCAGAAAGTTAAGCAAAGACTTAGGTCTGAGTGAACTAGATGTTGCACACAAAGAACCCAGAAAAAGTGTAGAATTAGACACAAAACAAGACATTAAAGAAGCTACTAAAAGCAAAACTCCTTCTCCAACTCCAGAAGAACGCAAGTTAAGCAAAGATTTAGGTCTCAGTAAAGTTGACGTTGTTCACAAGGAACCCAGAAAAAGTGTAGATTTAGACGCAAAACAAGATGCTTCAAAACAAATTAAAAGCAAATCTCCATCTCCAACCATAGAGGGCAGAAAGTTAAGTAAAGACTTAGATCTGAGTGAACAAGATGTTGCACACAAAGAACCCAGAAAAAGTGTAGAATTAGACACAAAACAAGACATTAAAGAAGCTACTAAAAGCAAAACTCCTTCTCCAACTCCAGAAGAACGCAAGTTAAGCAAAGATTTGGGTCTCAGTAAAGTTGACGCTGTACACAAGGAACCCAGACAAAGTGTAGATTTAGACGCAAAACAAGATGCTACACAACAAATTAAAAGCAAATCACCATCTCCAACCACAGAGGGCAGAAAGTTAAGCAAAGACTTAGGTCTGAGTGAACTAGATGTTGTACACAAAGAACCCAGAAAAAGCGTAGATTTAGATACAAAACAAGACATTAAAGAGGGTATTAAAAGCAAAACCCCATCCCCAACTTCAGCGGATCGCAAGTTAAGCAAAGATTTGGGTCTCAGTGGTCTAGATGTTAAACATAAGGAACCCAGAAAAAGTGTCGATTTGGCCACAAAACAAGATGCTACAAAAGATACTAAAAGCAAATCCCCATCTCCAACCCCAGACGATAGAAAGTTGAGTAAAGATTTCGGTCTGAGTGAACTTGATGTTGCACACAAAGAACTCAGAAAAAGTGTAGATTTGGACACAAAACGTGACAGTAAAGAGGACATTAAAAGCAAAACCCCATCCCCAACTTCAGAGGATAGCAAGTTAAGCAAAGATATGGGTCTCAGTGGTCTAGATGTTGAACATAAGGAACCCAGAAGAAGTGTCGATTTGGACACAAAACAAGATGCTACAAAAGACATTAAAAGCAAATCCCCATCTCCAACCCCAGATGACAGAAAGTTGAGTAAAGATCTAGGTTTGGGTGAACTTGATGTTACACACAAAGAACCCAGAAAAAGTGTAGATTTGGATACAAAACATGACAGTAAAGAGGACATTAAAAGCAAAACCCCATCCCCAACTCCAGCAGATCGAAAGCTAAGCAAAGATTTGGGTCTCAGTGGACTAGATGTTGCACATAAGGAACAGAGAAAAAGTGTCGATTTAGACACAAAACAAGATGCTACTAAAGATATCAAAGGCAAATCCCCATCTCCAACCACAGACGACAGAAAGATGAGTAAAGATTTAGGTCTGAGTGAACTTGATGTTGCACACAAAGAACCCAGAAAAAGTGTAGATTTGGATACAAAACGTGACAGTAAAGACGACATTAAAAGCAAAACCCCATCCCCAACTTCAGCGGATCGCAAGTTAAGCAAAGATTTGGGTCTCAGTGGTCTAGATGTTGAACATAAGGAACCCAGAAGAAGTGTCGATTTGGCCACAAAACAAGATGCTACAAAAGATATTAAAAGCAAATCGCCATCTCCAACCCCAGACGACAGAAAGTTGAGTAAAGATTTAGGTCTGAGTGAACTTGATGTTACACACAAAGAACCCAGAAAAAGTGTAGATTTGGATACAAAACATGACAGTAAAGAGGACATTAAAAGCAAAACCCCATCCCCAACTCCAGCAGATCGAAAGCTAAGCAAAGATTTAGGTCTCAGTGGACTAGATGTTGCACATAAGGAACCCAGAAAAAGTGTCGATTTAGACACAAAACAAGATGCTACTAAAGATATCAAAAGCAAATCCCCATCTACAACCACAGACGACAGAAAGATGAGTAAAGATTTAGGTCTGAGTAAACTTGATGTTGCACACAAAGAACCCAGAAAAAGTGTAGATTTGGATACAAAACGTGACAGTAAAGAGGACATTAAAAGCAAATCCCCATCCCCAACTTCAGCGGATCGCAAGTTAAGCAAAGATTTGGGTCTCAGTGGTCTAGATGTTGAACATAAGGAACCCAGAAAAAGTGTCGATTTGGCCACAAAACAAGATGCTACAAAAGATATTAAAAGCAAATCGCCATCTCCAACCCCAGACGACAGAAAGTTGAGTAAAGATTTAGGTCTGAGTGAACTAGATGTTGTACACAAAGAACCCAGAAAAAGTGTAGATTTAGACACAAAACAAGACTTTAAAGAGGATAGTAAAAGCAAAACTCCTTCTCCCACTCCAGCAGATCGAAAGCTAAGCAAAGATTTGGGTCTTAGTGGAGTAGATGTTACACATAAGGAACCCAGAAAAAGTGTCGATTTGGACACAAAACAAGATAGTACAAGAGACATTAAAAGCAAATCGCCATCTCCAACTCCAGATGACAGAAAGTTGAGTAAAGATCTAGGTTTGGGTGAACTTGGTGTTGCCCACAAAGAACCCAGAAAAAGTGTAGATTTGGATACAGAACATGAAAGTATAGAGGGCATTAAAAGCAAAACCCCGTCCCCATCTCCAGCAGATCGAAAGTTAAGCAAAGATTTGGGTCTCAGCGGACTAGATGTTGAACATAAAGAACCCAGAAAAAGTGTCGATTTGGGCACAAAACAAGATGCTACAAAAGACATTAAAAGCAAATCCCCATCTCCAACCCCAGATGACAGAAAGTTGAGTAAAGATCTAGGTTTGGGTGAACTTGGTGTTGCCCACATAGAACCCAGAAAAAGTGTAGATTTGGATACAAAACATGACAGTAAAGAGGACATTAAAAGCAAAACTCCATCCCCAACTCCAGCAGATCGAAAGCTAAGCAAAGATTTGGGTCTCAGTGGACTAGATGTTGCACATAAGGAACCCAGAAAAAGTGTCGATTTGGACACAAAACAAGATGCTACAAAACACATTAAAAGCAAATCCCCATCTCCAACCCCAGACGACAGAAAGTTGAGTAAAGATTTAGGTCTGAGTGAACTTGAAGTTGCACACAAAGAACCCAGAAAAAGTGTAGATTTGGATACAAAACATGACAGTACAGTGGACATTAAAGGCAAAACGCCGTCCCCAACTCCAGCAGGTCGAAAGCTAAGCAAAGATTTGGCTCTCAGTGGACTAGATGCTGCACATAAAGAACCCAAAGAAAGTGTAGATTTGGATCCTTTTCCAACCCCAGAGGACAGAAAGTTGAGTCAAGACTTAAGTCTGAATGAACTTGACGTTGCACACAAAGAACCCAGAAAAAGCATAGATTTTGCTACAAAACAAGATATTAAAGAGGATATTAAAAGCAAAACTCCCTCTCCAACTCCAGAAGACCGAAAGTTCAGCAAAGATTTAGGTCTGAGTAAATTAGACGTAGAATCTAAGGGCGTTCCACACCATGCCCCTGAGGACATTGAAACGGTTAAGGGTAAGACTCCATCTCCTACTAAGGAAAAGATAAGCGTCGATACACAAGACACACCAACTCACAAAGAAGAAATAATAGAATCCAAACACCATGTTCCCAGTAAATTGGATTTAAAACCAACGCCGCAAGAAAAGTTAGAAGATAAAGATGTTAAGCTTAGAAGTAGAACTCCATCTCCAACTAAGGAATCACTAACACCGATCCACAAAGAAGTAAAAGAACCCAAAGATTCAACTCCACGCCAGTTAGATGCTGAACCCAAAGAACATGAGGTCGAAACAAAGGACGCACCAATTAAAAGCAAGAGTCCACCTCCATCTGGAGAAAAATCAATTGCTGTCGCAAAGGAGGCAAGCCCAAATGACTTAAAAATAACACCAACCGGTCTTCAAGAAGACATTCACCACAAACTAAAATCTCCTTCACCTATACAAGAAGTACCAGTTCATGAAATAGAAGAGAAAGATTTGGTAGAGGATAAATCAGATGCAAAACTCGAAACCGGCAAAACGAAAGAAGTAGACATCAAACGTAAGAGCCCACCTCCAACTGATGAGAAACTAGATGATGAAAAGAAAGATGTAATTTCAATAAAACCGAAGTCCGAACCAGGCGACAAGCTGGATATTAAAGACGTTCAAAGCAAAACTCCTTCACCGACGAAAGAAACTGTTACCGAAACTGTTACGCACGAAGGCGAACCAACTAAGGCGGGTAAACTGGATATAGAAGATGATGATATCGAAACAGAAGAAATAACTGTTAAAAGTAAAACTCCATCTCCATCAAAAGAAAGAGCTGCTGACACGTTAAAAGAAGTTAAGAGTAAGGTCCAATCACCAAAAAAGGAGGCACCACCAGTAACTACAAAAGAAGATTTAACTCTTAGTAAATTAGATGTCGGTTCCAAGGACGAATTCGTAGCAGAAGTGGTAACAATTCATAGTAAGAGCCCCTCCCCTACTAAGGAAAAAGTTGATGTAAGAAAGGACACAGCTGCAAGCAAATTAGAAATATCACCAAGAGAAGATGCTAAAGACGATGTCAAGGGTAAAAGCCCGTCACCTACAAAAGAAGTGCTATCTCCCGAAGTAGGTGAACAATCGAAAGAAGATATACCACCAAGCACACTAGACATAGAACCCACGAAAGTTGAACCAACATTAACTCAGAAGATCAAAACTCCATCACCTGACAAAGTCAAAATAAAAGACACTGTAAAAGAAGCAAAAATTCTAAGCGAGCACGTTGATCAAGTGGAAGTCGAACCACCGAAAGCCAAGGACTCTGCAGTAAAACAGGAAGTTAAGGAAGTCGTTAAGAGTAAGAGTCCATCACCTACCAAAGAAGCTGAACTAGAGGAATCAAAGGAATTAACGGGAGCTAAGCTCGACTTGGAACCTACAGAATTAGAACGCAAGAGTCCATCATCAACCACAGATAAAATTGATATAATCACCAAACCGAAAGATCTAGACAAAGAATTAAGTCCAAGTGAAACAGAACCAAAGCAAACAGGTGATAAAAAATTAGTAGATGAGGTAAAAGAAGCAGTATTACCAACGGGAGAAGCACCAGTACAAAAAGAGAAAGAAGTGAAAGGCTTTACTGATTTGAGCCCAAGTAAGCTAACTTCAGAACCTAGAAAAAGTGTCGACCTAGATGAAAAGCATGACATCGAACAGGAAATGAAAAGCAAAAGCCCATCTCCTCCTCTAGAAGACCGAAAATTAAGTAAAGATTTAGGTCTACCCAAACAACATGAAACCAAAATTAAAAGTACAAGTCCATCCCCCACTGAAATAAAGCTGGATGACTCAAAGGAACATAAGGATTTAGATACAAGCGAATTGGAAACAAAATCAATGAAACCTGATGACTTGGAATTGACACATGATATTCAAGAAACTAGGAGTAAAACTCCGTCTCCAACACCACAGTTGGCATCTGAAGAACACAAAGCAACAAAAGATGATAAATTAGGTACAGACCTCCACGCTAAAGACCATAAGGATGGGAAGAAAACTCCTTCACCAACGAAAGAACCAGGTTCTGGTAAACAGGAAGAACCTAAAGATTTGGATGTCAAAGACGTTCAACCTTTAGATAAAAGCAAAACACCATCTCCCAGCCATAAAGAACAAATAGACTCTGCTACGGTTGAAAGTCCAAGGAAATTGGAGCTAGAATCGGAGCACAGCAAGCAAAGAGAGAAAAAAGAAATGACAAAAAGTAAAAGTCCATCGCCTACGGGAGATATAACAGTTCACGACAGTAAACCAACAGAAGAAAAGTATGGAGATTCCAAAGAAACTGCACCTTCAGCTCCAACAGATATAGACAAAGTAGCTTCTCCAGATAAAGACAAATCGGCAACAGAAGAAATTAAGAAGATACCTGAGTATGAAACAATGAAAAGCAAAAGTCCGTCTCCTACTGTAGACCTGTCAGCTCAAAAAGAAGAAATATCAACGAGAGTAGAAGATATTGACAAAGATATAGATTCCAGTGAACTACCTTCAAAAGAAGTAAAAACTCCAACAAAAGAAACTCCCACTGATATAACAAAAGGAGCAAGCCCAATTGAAATCCATAAAGATTCAAAAACAACTGCTGAATTACCCGATGACGGCATTGAGGAAATACCACCTCCCGAACCCAAAACTAAGTCTCGATCACCTACAGGTGAAAGCAAAATTGAAGCTCAAGAAAAACACGAAGAAGTTAAATTAGAAGAAAAGCCAGAGGGAGCCGCGAAGACTCAATCTCCTTACGACGAATTTAAAGATTCGAAAGATCTAGATGAAACACACGATGATTTAAGCAATAAAACAGAGGTCGTCATTATTAAAGAAACTGAACTACCTACTGTCAAAAGCCTAAAGACCGCAAAAGACAAAACTGACAAAGATTTAATGCAATCTAGTAAAGATACTAGAAAAGAATTAACGATGATAGAAGATAGATTGGAACAATTGAGACATGATGCTACGCACTTTACTGAAAGTGATGTAAAAGTTGTCGATGTAAGGTCCGAAGATTCGTCACCAACTCAAGAGAAACCTTCCGACGTTGATACGGCATTGGAAGATAAAATAGCAACAACTGATAAAGAAAAAAAAGATATTACTCTTGATGTGTCAAAAGAAGAAGAAAAGGCAAGAGTTCTAGAAGAATCCAAAGAGTTAGAAGTTGGAGAAAAGCATAGTGAACCTCAAAGGGATGAGAAACCTGACGCCTCACCTCAAAAAGAAACGGTCCATAAGGAGCAATCGCCACAAAAAACATCAGATTCCCCCATTAAAGAAGAGAAAGTTTATAAATTGGAAACCGAAGCCGATCAGAAATTACCTGCCAAACCAGAAGCTTCAGAAGAAAAGAAAGGTACGTCACCAGAAAAAGAATTAGCAAAACCAGGTGATGCAGTCGATACAATGTCAAAGAAAGAATCAGGGGAAGAAAAGATGGTAGAAAAACCTGAACAAAAACGAACCAAGTCACCAATTCAAGAAATCATAGATACCATCGATCAATTAGAAAAAACCGAACAAGAACTAAAAGAAAAAGAACATGAAGTGAAAGATGTCATGGAATCTAAACTAGAAGAAATAAAAGAAAAAGAGGCTGTATTACCAACCAAAGAAACCAAAGTGGAAGAGAAACAACTAGTTTCAGATAAACAAGATATAAAGGAGGATAAAGTTGACACCAAAATAGACACCGAAGACGAAAAAATAGAAACAAGACAACCAACAGAAAAAACAACCACACAACCTCTGAAGAAAGAAGATGATCTCAAAATTGAGGCGACGTCAAAATCTAAAGAAACACCTAAAGAAGATATCAAGGAGCCCGTAGAAGTACAGATGCAAGGCACTAAAGGAGACAAACCAGCATTTGAATCTCCTACAAAATTACAGGACGATGCGAAAATAAAAAGTGAAAAGATAGAAGAGGCAAAGGAAGATATTGATAAATCTGAAGCAAAAATTAAAGATGAAACTAGTAGTAAGGATTATCCTGTTGACAAGATAGATCAACCAGCGGTTTCCAAACAAGACGCTACAACTCAGGAAATTAAAGATGAAAAGTCTTTAGCAGAAGAAATTAAAGAGGCCAAGGCTAAAGCAGAAGCAGACAAAGATACCAAATCACCTCTCATAAGCGATGCAAAAGAGGAAATAGATGTCACCATTTCACTTAGAGATCGCAAAGAGACACCAAAAGATGCAGTAACTAAGATCACACCTGAAGCAGGAGATAAGGCCAAGTCACCAATAGTTGGCGATGAAATACCTGCCCCAGGTAAAAAGGATTCAGAAGAAATAGTTCCAGAGAAAACTGAAGAAAAATCAGCCAAACTGGAAAAAGAGACGAAGCCACTAAAAGAAACTGATACAAAACCAGACGAGTCCAAAGAAGCAGCCCTCCTACCGGAACAGATCTGCAAGAAACCCTCAATTTCCATAGATGACCATTCGGAAGAACTGGAAGAAATCCATAAAACGATCAAGGATGATAAAATCATCGATAAAGTGGAATTAGGAAGAAAATCTCCAAAGGAACGCGAAGAAGACGTCATCAAAATCGTAGCGACAGTCGCTGAAGTGTTAAAATCCGACGCGCCCCTAGAGGAATTCGAAGGAAAACTTCCGATCAGCACCCTCGGTTCCTACACCAGTCCTTACACCACAGAACTGCGAGAAACTCACATCACCACAATGGACTCCCCGACAGTCGAAAGCAAAGTCATTAAGTCAGACAGCATTCACACTATCGAAGAAGAACCTCACTCCGTAATCAATCAGTTCCTCGAAGAAGAAAAGAAGGAGTCTTCGAAGCATATAGAACATGTCGAAGACAAACGGAGCGCTCTTATAAAAAAATCACAGGAACTCATGATGGCCAATTCCAGTATTATTTCAGACATAAAATTAGCCAAACCTGAAGATAAACTGCAAGATGAAGACGCCGGGACCGTTCACAGGATGCTAGTGACCGCTTCCAGCGAAGACGGAGGCGAAGAAATCGAAATCTGCCCAGCCGGTTCTATTACGTTCTCAAAGAGTTCAGAGAGCTCGGGCAGGAGCTCTCCCGACCAATCTCAGAAGCTCTCGCAGAAATCTTCCCTGATGGAGACCATATCCGATTCCCTCAGCACCGTCAAGCACGTCTTGGATATGGCTTCTGAACGAGATTCCGGTAAGTAAACGCCATTATTGTGCTTGCGACATACTTGCAACTTTTTTATAGGTATCGATGATGCCAAGTCAGAGGCAGATTTAGACAAGTCTAGAACGTCACCTGAACTCGCAAAGGAAAGTACAAGGAAAGTGGGAGAAGTCTCCGGGATATCTTCACCCGATAAGGACGTCTCGGATATATCAGAATCGAAAGAAACTTCATCGTACGAAGACCTCAAGCGATTCGATGACACCTCCAAGAAAGACTCTGGGCTATCTGACAGCGAAAAGGGCTCAGATGATTTTGAAAGAAAGAGCAGCGTTATAGAAGCAATTGAGGAGACCATTATCGGTGGTTTGACCAAAGCTACAGATTTCACCAAGAGCCTGTTTAGTGATAAAGAAGACTCGAAAGGAACTCAACATGAAACCGTTATTCATTCCGAACAAGAAGAGACTAAGGAAGATGTGAAAGGCATACAAATAGTTACAGAGAAAATTACAGATACAGCTAGTGATCTGAAGGATGAGGTAGAAGAGAAAAAACCAATTACTCATGAGTTAGAGACAAAATCAACAGATCAGACAATTGGAGACTCGGCCGAAACCAAAGTTGAAAAACCTACAGACAAAACTTCAGAAATCGTTTCTGACAAATCCAAAATACCACCTTTACCACACGAAATAGAAAAATTGGATAAAAAGAGTAAGGACACGATAGATAAAACTGATGAAAAATCTCAAGAAGTAGAAGATATTGTTGGTGACGCCCTTCAAAAAATGGACGAAACCGTAAGAATAAAGAGATCTGCTGTAGAAATGGAAATAAAAAATGTCATCGACGCTGTAGGAGACTTAAAAGGCGACCTCGAGGAAACAACTACGAAAGCTACCGATGATCTAAAGGACAAACACGAATCAGTGGAAGAAATTAAGCAAAAACTTTCAGAAGACAAAACTAAAGCGACTAAAACCGAAATTGACCATACCTCAGAAATTGTAAGCGACACTCTAGAAAAAATGGACGACGATATTGAAATTAAAACTTCCGCCGTACAACTTGAAATGAAGAACATTGTCGACGACATGAAGGAATCAGTCGAAGAAAAAACCGACGACGCCAAAGATCAAATCTTAAAATCAGTTGAAGACAAAACAAAGGAAATTAAAACAGGCGTTGACCTTACAAAAGAAGCCTTCACCGACTTATCCGATACAATCATGGATAAGAAAACCACATTCGAAGAATCATTTGACATAATAGAGAAAATTGAACAAGCCTTCAAAGACGAGGTTAAAGATACACAAGATAAAGTTAGCGACATAGCAAAAGGTGCTGACGACAAAATTTCAGAACTAACATCTGACGCTACACAAAAGGGCAAGGATGCAATCGAATCCACCACAGAAGACATGAAAAAAGACATCGATGACGCTAAACACAAAATCGACGATTTAGCCAAGAAAGCGGGAGAAGAGGTAGCAGAAGTAAAAGGTGGCATACTAAGTTCATTTGGAGCCTTCCTCGGTAAAGCAGGTGATATGTTCAAGTCAGCGGAGGAGTCCACTAAAGACACTTTGGACAAAGCATCCAAGGACATCGAAGATCTCAAACACGACACCAAAGAAGAATTAGCAAAACTCAAAGATGTTTCTGATCGAACTAAAGAGGATATTGAAAAGGAAATAACCGAAGTGCAAAAAGACGTTAAAGATGCTATGAAGGACGTTAAAGAAAAACAAGAAGAAACAGAATCAGCATTGAGCAAAGACAGTTCAAAATCCATAAAAGAAGCGGAGACCGAAAAAGTCGAATCTAAAGGCATTTTCGGAACACTTTTAGAAAAAGCTGGAGGAATCTTCAAAGCAACAGAAGACGCAGTTCATGACGCTTCGGATCAAACCATCAAAGAAGCAGGAGATATGACCGAAAAAGCGTCCAAAGACCTGTCAGGCATTAAAGACGGTTTGATCGAAGATGTCAGTAAGTCTCTCGAGAAAGCTGAAGATATTTTGAATGCAAAGAAAGATCAGCTGAGAGAAGAGATTGCGCATTCCAAAGAAGTTGTAACCGAAAAATTAGAATCCATCGGGAAATTGGCTCAAGAGAAGAAAGAAGAGGTAACGACTGGCTTAGCAAAAGCTGAAGACGATTTAAAATCGAAAACTGACCAGTTAAAAGAAGACGCCGATAGAGTACAAGAAGTTATTGGTGAAAGGTTGGATACCCTCGGAAAAGAGGCCCAAGGAAAGAAACAAGATGTAACTACCCAGTTAGAGAAAGCAGAAGGCATTCTGAAATCAAAGAAAGAAGAATTGACAGACGATGTCACTGACGCCAAGGAATTTGTGGGTCGAAAACTTGAATCAGTTGGAACAGAAGTGGAAAAAAAGAAGGAAGAGATATTTGCCGACTTAGACAAAACTAAGGATGAACTAAAAACGGTTAAAGAAGTAATAAAGGCAGATGCCATCGAAGCTAAGGAAATCGTGGATGAAAAACTGAAAGAAATTGGAAAAGAAGTGCAAGAGAAGAAAGAAGTGCTAAAGGAAGACATAGCACACGCAGCAGAAGTGGTAGCTGACAAAGTAGAAGCAGTTGGAAAAGGGTTACACGAGAAGAAAGAAGAGTTCAAGGAAGACTTCGCTCAAGCTAAAGACATTGTAGATAAAAAATTAGAAGCAGTTGGAAGAGGACTACAAGACAAGAAAGAAGAATTAAAGGAAGACATCAGTCACGTAAAAGAAGTTGTAGGTAAAGCATTACAAGACATCGAAGATGTGCAAAAGAAAAAAGAAGAGGTAACCTCAGACTTCAAAGCAACTACTGACGTACTAAAATCAGCCAAGGAAGATTTAAAAGAAGAAGCAGCTTGTGTTAAAGAAGTTGTCGGTGAAAAAGTAGAGACTGTTGGAAAAGCAGTGCAGGAGACAACGGAAGAATTAGCTGACATTCTAAAAGAAGCCCATGAAGAAGCGAAGACCAAAGGAGATGATTTAACCACAAAAGTTGATGAAGTAGCTGTAAAATCCGCAACAGAGATTAAACACGGCCTTGAGAAGCTCGAAAAAGGACTCGAAGCAGAAAAATCATCAGTTGTGGATGGAATTGATAAAGTCAAAACAGTAGCTAAAGAGGAAATTGAAAAAGTAGCAGAAAAAATCAGTGACGTCAAACAGTCCGTCGCTGATTCCACAGAAAAAGAAATTAAGGAAAAAGAAGATATTACTATGAGAACCCTGAAGGAAGCAGAAAGCAAAATCGATCAAAAAATTGAAGAATCAAAGAAAGGATTGGAAAAATCTTTGGAGAAAATATCAGCAGCTCAACAAGCTACACATGAAAGTGTAGACGATGCCAAGAAGCACCTGGAAGGTCTCACAGAAGAGGCGAAAATAAAAATTTCCACCTCAAAAGACGCTGCAGCCGAAAAACTTGAAACAACTGTAACCAAATTAGAACAAGAAACCAAGACAAAAATGGAGGAAGCAGCGACACATACTGAACATAAAGTAGCAGAAGCTAAGGCTGGAATTTTTGACACGGTTGGGTCGTTCCTTGGGAAGACTGGGGACTTATTTAAGTCATCGCCCGATTCAACTGAAGAAAAAATAACAGTGGAGCTCAAGGAAGACCATGAAAAGGAGAAAACAGAAAAGAAGGGCATCTTCGGTACCATTGGGTCCTACTTTAGTAAGACCGAAGCAGCCTCAAAGGATATTCCAGATCAAGTAGTCAAAGCTGTGGATGACGCAGCCGAAAAATCGTCAACAGAATTAATCACAGCTAAGGATACTTTAGGAGATAAAACTCAAAAAACTATTGAAACAGTGGACGAGGCCTTGAAATCCAAAAAAGAAAAATTAACAGCTGACGCAGAACATGCCAAAGATACTGTCATCGATACAATGGAAACGGTAATTAAGGATATCAAGAAAGAGAAGGATGACATTAAAGAAATAGCAGAAGGAGAATTAAAAATTGCTGCAGAAAAAACTGAATGCGTTAAGGAGACAATCAAAGAAACATCACACAAAACTACTGAGTCTACAGTAGACAGCAAAGAAAAATCTGAGAGGGAAGATGCCAAGCAGTGCCTTGCGGAATCCCTCTCAACTCTACCAGAACCAAAATTAGATAGAGCTAAAGAAACGAGCTTTAAAGAAACCACTGCCGATAGAGTAGAAGTAACCGCCAGCAAGAGAACAAAGCGAAGCGCGGAGGATTTGAAAATTACAGACGAAGCTGCCAAACAACTGATCGACCGATACTGCGAGGATCCCTGCGAGGTTCAGAAACCTTCCAAGGAGACCGAAGCGGTGCTCAAATCACTAGAAGTCTGCAGCTATAAGCCCGTGTGCGAACCCGAATGCGTCAAAGTGTGCGTCGAAAGGAAATACAGCGACGTAAGTGCAGAAGATATTCAGAAAATTAGTCCCGACCAGTACGACGATGCCGTAAGCAGTTTAGGAGAAACGGAGAAGGCAGTAGATGAGGAAAAACCAACGAAAGATGGAGATGAAGGTTTCGCAGGTTTGATCGGGGAGACCCCCTCTCCTAAAGACACCCCTGAAGATACAGTCATCGTCTGCATTTCCGAGAAACCTGCCGAACTCACCACGGTGACCACCACTTCCGCCACACCTTCGACGGAACAATCCGCGACTGTGCAGATAATCACCACAACGATCACTACAGACACGATCATCCCTTGCGATAAGCTAATGTCAGAGAGGGAAAAAGTTGACGAGAAGGAAGCCAAAAAGGCAGAATTAGATTCAACCTTCGACGACGTGGAGGGCATGATCGAGTCCGTCCCCTTCAAACCGTCAGCCTCCGAGGCCGGCAAGGTACTGGAAGAGTCCGCCAAGGGCTTAGAACAGGCCTTCGAAGTGGTGGGAGACATGTCGAGGTCCGTCGTGTTCGAAAAGTGCGACAAGAAGGACCCCGACACGGAGAAGCTGATAGAAAAGTCCGCTCGGGACGTGTCGGAAACTTTCGAGATCGTCAACGAGATGAGTAAGTCCTTAGTTTTCGAGAAATGTTCCAGCGACAAGACCGAGTCGGAAAAGGAATTGTTCGACGAGAAAGCCCACAAGGTGGACAAAGTGGTAGCGTCCAAAGACGGCGGCGAAGTAACTTACGAGACCTTGCTGGACAACAGGACGTCGTCCGTAGTTTCCGAGCAAGCCACCAAGTCGTCGGTGTTCGAGAAGTGCGAGAGGGAGACAATGGAGAAGGGCTCCGGCACGTCCTGCATAGTGAGGGAGAGCAGGATAATAATAAGCGGATCGTCGCTGCCGCCCCCTCACGACATCATCCAACAACTCAAATCCGTGGACAGCAACCTGACCGAGGACGAGTTCACACTGACCACCACCGAAACTCAAGGCAAGAAGGTGTCTATATCCGAGGTGGACATCACCATGCCGAAGTCCGAGATGTGCCCGAAGGAGGTCAGCTCGAGGCTGCTGGAGACCGAGCGGCTGAGCGTCGAGAAGTACGAGCAGAAGACCGAGATAAAGGAGAAGTGCTCGAGCGACACGACCGTGTCCATAAGGAAGACGATCAGCGTCAGCATAGCCGGCCCGTCGACCACGACGACGGTGAAGAGCATCGGCGACGGCGAGAAACACAAGGAGACGCTCCTGCACGAGAAACATATCCCGGGCGCGGTCACCCCGCCGACGGTGCCGGTCAGCCCGAACCTGCAGGAAGGCACAACCGACATATCAAAGTCGCAGGAGAGCGTGAAGATCGACAGCGACGAGGACGACGACGGCCTGTCGATCACCTCCGAGGCGGCGCATTCGAGGGAGTCCTCCTACTACGACTTCGACGCGTACGTCGACGGCAAGCGGGTCGACCCGATGAGCATGTCCTTCTACGGCGCCCTACCCTCCGGCGACGTCGAGCCCACCTACCTCTACGAGATCACCAAGGCGAAATACTCGAGCGTCTCGATCGACGATGGCGACGTCGACGTGCAGACGATCATCGAGAGCAAGAAGGACGAGGGGGACGTGATGTCCTCCAGCTGCATCGGGGAACTGCCCGGGGACGAGCAGGCGGGAGGATCGTCGAAGGACGGGGGGCAGGAGAAAGGGGATGAGCCCATAGGGTCCTGGGGCAAGCCCTTGGGCCTACCTCCAACTCCGACGTCCCACCTCTACGAGATCACCAAAGCTAAGTATACGAGTCCGACGGTCCGAGGCGAAAGTCGCGCTCCGCCGTACCGTTTCGATGTGATGACCGCCGGCGTCTACGGAGACCTACCCGAGGAGGATTCGGAGAGGGCGCAAGATCCGATCAAGCCATGGGGTAAGCGGACAACATTGCGCAAACGCAACTAATCAATTGTTTGTCTAACAACATTTGAAAATCCAAATTCAACTGTAGTCTAGTACTAATACTAAATCTAATATTTTCACTCCCGAGATGTAGTAGTTTTATGAAATTTTAACCTCTCTAACAATTTGAATTTCGCGCCAAAATTTTTTTGTTACAAAATGCTACATCGTTGGTAATCAAAACGGGCGGAGGAAGTTTGGGCCGCGACCAGGTGGGGACGATGTGCTGAGGGGTAGTTTGGGCGGCATGACCGAAAAGGTGGTTTTATTGTACAGATATTTTGGGCAGTAAAGAAATTTAACCCTAGCGCATTGGTGGTTGAAATAGGAATCTTAATCACGAAAATATTAAAGGGCAAGGAAAATGGGTAAGGGCAAGGCAATACGCAAATTACGGGAAATCCCATCTAAAAGGGCAAGAGAAATCGAAATCCGATCTAAAAGGGCAAGGGAAATCCTTGCTGACCGTTCCTACCGATACACTTCCTACCTACTTGTCTTAAGCCGCGTCCCAAGTTTCTGGTAAGATTATTTCACCCTTCAATTAAAGCAGGTACCCTCATTATTTGCGGCCCAAAGTTCGCCCGCCGATCAAAACTTCAATTAATCTAGATGGTCTAAAAATTTGGCTAAAGATACCGTACTCTTGCCATACTCTTTGATACCATACTTGATTACCATGATTCCCATGATTACCATACGCTTTGATATGCTACATGAGGGTATCTACATTTGATAATCCAAATTCACTTGTAGTCCAGGACTAATACTAATACTAAATCTAATATTTTCCCACCCGAAATGTAGTTTTTTAATTTTAACTTATGTAAAAACTTGAATTTCGCGCTAAAAATGATTTGCTAAAAAATGTTACATTGTTGGTAATAAAAAATTCAATTAATCTAAATGGTCCAAAAATTTGGCTAGAGATATACTCTTTGATATGCTTCATGAAGGTCCGGGAATATTGCGCAAACGCAACACATCAATTATTATTTGTCTAACGACATTTGAAATTCCAAATTCACCTGTAATCTAGTACTAATACTAATACTAAATCTATTATTTTCACTCCCGAGATGTAGCAGGTTTTTTTTAAATTTTATCGTCTATTAAAATTTGAATTTCGCGCCAAAAATGTATTGTTAAAAAATGCTACATCATTGATAATCAAAAATTGAATTACTCTAAGTGAATTACTCTTTGATATGCTACATGAGGGTATCTTTCCTTTTATAAAGGTCCGGGGGCAATTTTCACCATTTTAACGTTTAATTGCTTATGAGTTAATTGTAGTTTATAATATCAACCTAATACAAATATTTTTCGAAGAAAAGAAGGTGGAAAAGTAATATTAAATCCAATTAAAGGCCAATATCTTTCCTCACCCTTATATTATGTTTCTTAAACGAAAAGTGAATGATATTTCTTTAAATTGTAGATGGGAAGAATTGTTTTTTGCTTCCTTACGAATCACTAAATAATTAGGATTTACTATATACTAAATTTATGTCACATTGTGTACCAGATTACATAGGTTAACATGTGTAAACATAACAAAACGTGGATTTTCCATGTCTCATTTTCTTAAAATTTCTTATTTAGGAGCATATGAAGCTTTTGATCTCTGCTTTTAGTATTCCTATTGTAACTTAAAATCGGTTAATTACAGTTAACATCATGCATTTTGCAAGATACTTAAATTTATTTAAAGACAACTAGATTAAAAGTAGATATATTTTATTTTCCCTTAATATGAATAGTGAACAAAGTTCTGAATATTTTTTAATGTAATAAAATAAATTTAAAAATCATAAAGAATTTATAAAATTAATTAAAAAAAGAAAAAAAATGTAAAAGAACAATATAGACAAATATTAATTACCTAAAACATGTTCTGCCTCTTTAATCCCACAAATTATTATTTTAAATAAACTATTTAGGTATAAATTAAATAAATAATCAGCCTATAAAATTAAAAAATTTAATGGGGCCCAGTAGTATCTTCAATACTATGCTCTCGTATAAGCTATCTCAGTATAAAAATATTATTATATAAACAATTCAAATAATTATTAATAAAAAATAATTTTTTAAATGATTAATTGATAGCTTCTATATCAGTTAGACAGAACAATTACTCTACCCACCGATGTACTTAAGGAAGTGCCCTTTAGGGCAATTTTAGGTAAAAATGTTTCAAATAAAACGTATAGGCATTCAACAGCTAACTTTTCATTCGGGACGACAGAACCCAGCTACCCTCGCTACCCTCTAACATTCACCTTTATTTCGTCCCCAGGGAAGCCCCTCGGTTTGCCGAGTCCTGCCCCTCCCAACGACAACAAGGGAACGCCAAAGAAGGAAAGGAAACTCCCTCCGAACGTCACCGCCAAAAACAAACTCAACGACGACAAGAGACGAGCTGATTCCCCTTCGAAACAAAACAAGAACAAGAAAGTGACCCCGATCTACTTGGACCTGTCTTACGTTCCCCACCACGGGAACTCCTATTATGCTTACGTAGATTTCTTTAAGAGAGTTAGGGCGAGGTATTACGTATTTTCCGGGATCGAGCCCAGTAGGGAGGTGTACAACGCCCTGTTGGAGGCGAAGCAAACATGGGAGGACAAAGAATTAGGTGAGATTAAAACGTTTTCAGAAAATGCTCCTTCGGGCTAGAAACGCACCAATTGCGAAGCAAATAATCCTGTTATATGAAAGGGATCTATCATTATAACATCCTGAAAAATGAATAATGAAGTTAAGGTACACAGTTGATAAGATTTAGGTGGCATTCATCCATCAATTTCCTTGAACTTTATAGTTGGGTGCAAGGAAATAGTTTAATCACAAAACAAGACTCATCCAAACCCATACTATTATTGTACCTCTAAACCAATTGTTACGAACTTGACCCGTGTCTCTCACGATCCTCATATCGCGTTTCCTTTTAAATTTAACGGATTACATTAGAAAAAAAAATTTCTAAGGTTTTAGAATTGTGTACTTCTAATTATACTTTCCTTTATTTCAAGAACGCACTTCAGCTTTGGTTATTCAATAAAATCATATTATCAGATGAATGAAAAAACGATCTATCAGACCTGGTAATTATAAATAAAATAACAGAATGAACCAGTCACCTCAGTTTCAAGAAGTATAAAATTAAATATAACAATAATAAATAATTGTATAATTGTAGTAACAAGATTTAGATCAACAATAAAATAACAAAATTAGTTATTTCTAAACACTTTTTTGCGATAATATCAAATTCATATCTGTAATATTACAAAAATGAATGTATTTTTTCTGCAAAATGTACAAAATTATATTTCATATATATTTCTAAATTGTGGTACTTGCCTTGTATGGTTGCATTTGTAATCAAATGACTCAATTGACATATCATTTTTTCTAAAAGAACCAAACTTCCCAATAAATAGTTATTTGATTTTAATAATAGTATTGGTTGCTATAATTAATAGTAAAAAATGTAGTAAAACATTTTTTTTTCTAAATTAACGCAATCAATGTCTAATGCTAAATTATTGATCAATTGTATTTATCATTTCAAGAATAATAGGTAATAGCAGAAAACTTATTGAAATTTCTAGAAAACGTATTTTTCTAAAGGAACCTATTAACCCAATAAATCGTTACATTGGATCATCGCTACATTTTCATCAACTTTGAGGAGTTTAACAAAAGTACCAAAGCTGGTGCTTTTATACGGAGCTTTTCTATCGAAACGCATGGTGGGAAACCAACAAGAGCAAAAGAGAAACCAGCAGTAGTTCGTTAGCATGACAGAGAGGGAAGTTTGCAACGTTGCCGGCCGAGCAGGCAGTCCAAGTCAACGCGTATCGCGGTCGCGTATCGCTTTACACTTTCGGATGTATGCGGTACAGTGTGCGGAGCGGATGACTGTAATGTTTCGCGAGCTAGCAACATCGCAAAAGGTCGTTCTCTGTTTAGCTAACGAGAAATATATGGCCTTTCCTTCGCTCTCATGCTTATCCCATCCTGTGACTCTTTAGAAAAGGTCTGTATATATATGCTAAATAACCCATTAACCTAATACATGGCTAATTTTGGTTTACTGAGATGGGCAGATATTGTATTTATCATTTCAAAAATTATAATTAATAGCAAAACACTTATTGAAATTTCTAGAAAATTTAATTTTCTAAAGGAACCTATTAACCCAATAAATCGTTACTATACATTAGTTCATCGCTACATTTTTATGCAACTCAACAAGTTTAATAAAAGGTACCAACGTCTATTTAAAATTTGGTAATTTAACTTTGAGCATCTGGGCAAGGGTAATACCCATGAAGGCGTACATATTTACTAGTAATATTCTTTTATCGTGCATTACAACAAGATGCTGTAGTATGTACAATAATTTCCAACTAAATTCATTTTTAAATATAAAAAATATTTCTATTACTTAAGGTTTTCGTTCCCTATTGGAGATCAAAAGCTCATTTTCACAATATCTTTTCCTCGATGCACATTATTCTCCCCTTTCGAAAGGCTATTGACACAATGCTGTGCTTCTCAAATTTGAATTTGAGGCAAATTTGCGTACTTTAGTGCACTGTACGGAATGTGGCCTAATAATTCTTTGATTTTCGATGAGGATGACATTTTAATGGAGTATGTTACAGACCTTTATTAAATATTTTTGTAGGTTTTGTAGCTTATTCGCTGCAGAACCAATGTTAAAATTATATATTTTCAAGTCAATAGTTACAGTATATATTAACACTACTATGTAGTGTTAGTTACTGTACTACTAGTAGCTATTAGTAGTAGTACTTATAGTTACATAACTTAGAATCACTATCAGATTTTGGAACATCAGAAATAGAGAAAGAATAGTGTCTGCAAGCGAATTTATAAATCTAAAGCGTGCAAAGGGAAAACATCGAAGAAAAAGTTAAAGAAAATTGAAAATGGTTTGTGAACCATGTAGCTACACGTCAAATCAATACAAATCAATAGTTTCTCTGATCAATTTTTGCCGATGTCTGTGAAAATCTGTCGAACTTTGTAGATGTATAGATACTGACAATATGCTTATTACAACGACATTATTCATTTTTGTCAAACACTTCGCTATACTGGTACTAGTCAAACCATGCAATGAAGACAACTACGTGGCGAATGTCTTAAGACAATACAATATCTCATCCTGAGGAACCACCAGACATGGTACAACCTCCAATAAGGAAGTCCCATTATTGGTACTGGTGCTGGGTCCGACAAACTCAACTTTCAAGACAACCATATCAACTTCCGAATGATTTCAATAGACTTATTCAAAGGACGTTCTATATGTCCCCTATGCCTTCGAAATACTAACAATAACCCTCACTCCCAATCTTCTTCTTCTTTACGTGCCGTCTCCTTTAAGAAGGTTGGCTATCATCATGGCGATTTTTATCTTTGAAGTTGCGGATCTGAACAAATCAACAGAGCTACTGTTGTACCACTGCCTTAGGTTGTTCAACCAGGAGATGCGTCTTCTTCCTATACTTCTTTTACCCTGTACTCCCAATCTATGAAACGGGTATTAGGCCATTCAAGATATCATTAAAGCTATAATAATTTTAACTGAATCGATTTTCTGTATTTTTGTAGAAGTAACGATCATTCCCACGTACGACACCGACACCTTGGGCTACTGGGTGGCAGATAACGAGGAGCTTTTAGCCAAATACAAGATAGACCTGTCCCCTTCGGCGTCTCGATGCACCATTAACCTCCAGGACCACGAAACATCCTGTAGCGCCTATAGATTAGAGTTCTAGACGAGACAGATTCCTGATAGATACCAGTACAGCCGAGAAGACCCAGCCAACCTAACAAAATTTCCTCTTAGCAATAAATGATAAATCGAGCAGCTGCATCTAACGAAACGGTTTCAATATCTTCCTCTGAGTACCTCTTGATTATAAAATACAGTCTTCTACAAGGGAAATTGAATGATTTTTCTGTTTAATTTGTGCACATGAAACCTTAATAATAAATGTTGTTCTTTTAAATATTTATTCAAAATTATCCTTCTGCTCTGAAGGGTAATGTTGATTATTTCAAAGTTTATTGAAAACTAAGAATAAGGTTCGTCAAAAATTATATTTGAAAGAATAAATGATAGAATAGATATTAAATTAAAAAATAGCTGTATGAGACCTCGGCTAGATTTGTAAAAGAAATAATTATATAGACGTGGCGTTATTAACGACAAATCCATAGCGACAATCTTATTAGCAAAATAACTCAGCCATATAGCCAAAAGGGGTAATAGAGATGAACTGCTTCAACTGAACTGAAAGTCTGTTGGGTTAATGCGCTCCTATGCTACGTAATTATTTCTTGTTGCTTTAAATGTGTTTCAAGAAAATATTAAATATCATATGTGATATAACCCTAGTTTTTGTTAGTTTTTTGAAAGATTATCGAACTAAAAAAAATGGCGGGAAGTACTTACTTAGGGTCGTCAAGTTTCTCCCCTTTTTTTTATATACTTATATATACATACTTATATTTAAAGTTGCATTTTTGTACCAACCACGCTTTTTTCGTTGTTACGCCAAAGAATTAATGAGTACCTATTTATTGAATTCGTAGCTTTTAAGGCGTTTTGAATTTTTATTGTAGTTTTTCAGTTGTGAAATACTCCGACCGCGTCCCTTGTTTTTCGGGCCTACGAGTCGTTGTGGAAGAAGCTTCGGTGTGATCGATTTTAGAAAAATTTGAGATATGAAATTTTTGGAGTTTACTTTTTATTAGCATTTAAGCGGAGATAGTTTTTGAGTTCAGTTTATAGATCGTACATACACACAATCACACGACACACATTTACTTTACACCCACTCACAACAAGAAAATGGATGTGGAAACTGCGCAGTCAGGGAACCGATTCCAGGGGCCACCCTTTCGTTTTAGTTCGCTGATTGACCTTTCGCGTATAACCTGGACTCAAAAATGCGGATTATGATTCGAGGGAAAATTCAGGCGACAATTGAGCTTTTCGTACTGAGAGTACACAAAAAGATAGTGTTGTTAATTATATATGTAAGATTGGTGCTATAAAAGTATTGCCTTCGTAAGGGTACTGAAAATTTAGTCGCTCCATCTGGATTGATACAGAAATAAAAAACAAACAATAGTCCTCGGCAAAGTTGAGCAAGACGTCGGTGCCCATTACGGACCGGAACGGCCTAACTCGCTAAACGGCCCTTATCGCTCCTTTTGACTTTCAGACAGATTTTTTGAGTTTTATCACTAGACGTCTCCCATTGGCGTATTTCAACGCACACACTTCTAAATCTCCGTTTACCGATGACGGCACGTTCCGTTCGCAGTGGTGTCGTACGAAATGAAAAAAAGCCATTTTATATGTTTATGTTAAAGGAAGAATTAATATTGAGATCCATCATACATGTTTATGTGCAGTTTCACCTAAATTATCTAATGTATTAAAAATAGCTTCTAGTCAAAGAAAATCTGATATCTTTTAGCTTAAACTGTTAAAACTTGCATATATTCAAGATGCAATTAATGTATGGGATATGTACGAGAAAAAAAATTTAATAAAAATTAAAAAAACACACGTGTACGTCTTTTATTTCAACCTTCCGTCGTATTCAAATTCAATCTACAAGTACACAATCTTTGAATTCATATGACTTTTAAGCACAGCAAAATTTCCAAAAATGGTTGACGTTATATTTTCTTACTTCATGAATTTAGTACCAAATGGAACTGTTTTCAAACTGTTGAAAGGGCAGCTTGCGAGATAAAGTGAGAAAAACCTAAGGAGGAAACGTTCCTTTGTCGAATCAATCCAAAAATTTTCAAAAACGATGATGCTTTCTAATGGGGATTATTGTGTTTTTTGAATATTTGTTTTGAATTTCCTCATAAGACTTCAAAAAGAACCGTTAAATTAGTTAGTAGGATAGAACTGATATACAATAAATAAATGGCGATACATAACATCGTAAGACTAATCTCATATTAGTCCATTTTTTCACGATAAAATATTGTAAAACCTCCGAATTTTAAAGTAATGCACCGATTTTGATGAAATTTTGGAAGTGAGCTTGCCTTGCCCTTCTCTTCAAAAGTGTGCTTTTTGTTTTTAAGGGGTGAAAACTACCCCTTTTTACCAAAAATTAAAAACCGCATATTTAAGTGTTGTTTGAATCTTAATAGTATTTAAGTATGTTAAATAAAGATTTTAAACTATTTTTCAACCCTTAAAAACCATCCTTTAGGTCAAAATTTGAAAATTAGGTCACATTTATCGGGCTGTAACTCGGGTTATGTTGCTGCGATGAAAATGTAAAAAACGCCACTAAATTCGTTATTTTAAAGGGTTTTTTACCTTCATGGCTTTTTTGTTAAAATTTACTGTTCTCGAGTTATTTTTGGAAAACCACTCAAAAACATGCATTTTTTAGGTACACAATCAACAATCCCAATCGTAAATAACTCGGAAAATATTAAGTTGTCGAGAAAAGTTTATATAACAATTTTTGCTTGAAATTGAACACTTTATCGATTTCAGGTGTTATTCTGAAGTTAAATATTTTCACCCCCGAGAAGGGGTCACTCACCCCCAGGGTGATATTTAGTTCTAAATAAATTTAGTATTGAATATTAACAATTCCTCTTATTAGTAAATAGTTATTTTGGTTGTTTTTTACATGACAGGTTTATGAAAAATATTTTTGAATATACCTAAGCTTATCGAAACAATAAATAATTTCACTTATGTAATATAACAATAAATTTCCATGTCCATACTTCGAAATAAGACTCCCACCATCGACTTGGAATAAATCAAAACAACTTAGCTTGATGGAGATGTATCAGTTAGGCTGAACAATTACTCTACAAACCGATGCACTGAAGGAACTGCCCTTTAGGGCAATTTTAAATAAGAATATTTCAAATAAAAGGTATACGCATTAAACTTAAATTATGAGATTTGGTATAAATCACCAAAACCGTTTTAAAGAAAATTGTACAACATTAAGGGTCAAGTGCCCATTAGGACAGTTTTAGGAAAAAATATTTCAAATAAAAATTTCATAAATACATTTAATATGTTAATTCAAATATAAAATTTAGTGAAAACATTCAAAGCCTTTTTGTAAAAATTCCATTTCCAATGTCCATGTTGAAAAATGGCATGTTTCCAGTTTATCCTAAATATTTTCGAGGTATTAGAAATGTAAAAGTACATATGAAACACAGATCATATAGTACGTGGATGGTGCTAACATCTGAGGCAATTGTTTGGACCAATTTCATTATGGTAACGAACAAAACAATAACGTTACACGAATCATTGCTTAGAACTAGTAACTATATAAAAATTGTCTTACACCATCATGCATCAGAGTATAACAACAACTAGAGGAAATATGTGCAGTAGTTTGCGTTACAATTTTACTGTAAACAAAGAAACATCAAAATGGCCGCCAAGCTCTCAAAATGTAAACAATATGCAAGGCCAAACAAATATTTCTTTATGACAGGGTAAAACCCCATTGAAAACTCAGGGTTTTCATCAAGTTTGTAGAGCTTAAAAAAGAACCTTTGTATTTGTACATAACGTATTTTATTTTAAGACTTAAAATCCCTGTAACTACATTTCTGGTCATAGTTCGGACGATTTCTAAGTGCATTACGTGCGGTACGTCCCTGATTGGTCCAAGGAACTACTCCAGATGTTAGCACACGGCTCTTTATATAAAAATACATATAGGTAATGTGCGCAATCCATGTACTATAAGATCTATGATGTGAGAGCTGATAACATTCTTTATATTTTCAAGAAAAAAAACATGATACGAGCTTGATAAGATTCCCTTCACAATAGTCATCGTTCCTAAAAGGTCTTATCTGTGGAACGAAGCAAAGAGGCATATTGCTGTTTGGCAGAAATATATCTTATTTGGTTTTGAATAACATATCCAAAATTCACCTAAATTAGGCGTGGCATTTTGGAGATAGTATATTCAATTTTGCAAAAAAAATGAGTGTTTCAGAATATCTCAAAAAGGTTTCAAGCAATTTTGGTTTTAGAAAATCCATGTGGAAGCTGACAAAATTCTATATATTTTGAACAAAAAACTTTACTACATAAAATTATCCATTACATATAAGGGGCATAAGCATGTGAAAATAGTTAATGTTTTTGAAAGACAGTATCTCTCGAACAAGGTAAAATGAAACATTGCTGTTTGGCTTAAAGACAACTACTAGGCCTTGAAAAACATACTCAATATCCGCCAAAATAAAGGGTGCCATATTTGAGATATTAATTTTTGAATAAAAACGTATTTTTGGTTTTTCTCGTATATCCAAAATATTTTCAATTTCAATTCTGAAAAACTTATGTTGAAATCTCATAAAATTCTGCATTATTTGCACAAGAAAATCGATTTTGTACAATCAAAAGAACGGGTATGTATTTGGAAAAGATGCGAATTTTTACGTTACAAACGACGTTACTGAAAGAGGGTAATTTTGGGGCAAAATTTACTCAAAATTCAATTTTTGTATCAATTTTTATAGCCCTGGGGTCAGGACTCCAAAAGCGTTTCTCGGAAAAAAGAAAAAAAAAACGCGTGTCTCATGAATTTCAAGTAGAATAGTATCCCAAAGTTTCAAAAATATCAAACTGATATTTTTTGCTCAATGAATCGATATGGATATGAATTGAGCGATATTGTATTAATCCCATTAAACCGTATTTATTATATTATTATGTTTTTATTTCATAAATTGGATTTCTTTTACAATTTTAAAATTTTCGTAGATTGGGAACGAAGATTGGGAAGATTTGTGCCTACGGCGGCAAATCGTACTCGTACTCTGCCGTATTGTCGGTCGTTTACACACAACTATTTCTACGTTTAATTCAGCTGTCAGAAGGATTCCAATATGGCGGAAGATGGCGGAAACGTATCTATTTTAAATCGCTTTTTCGGGTATTTTCCCATATCATTTAAATTTAACGTGTAATTGGATGGTCCAAGTTCGTTATTATAGCTAAATTCATGAAAACAACTTATTGGAACACTGAAGAAACAAACTTCAACACTGGTAAATCTTAGCAGTTTTCTAGTTTTATTTTTTTTGTAATAGCTACTGATATCCTAAAGTTATTATTTGTTTTTCTAATGTACTGATAGTGTCCTATTTCACAATAAAAAATTTGTAAAGTGGTTTTTGGCCCGCCAAGACAAACCTTTACCAAAAACTCTAGGGCCGGCCCTGCTGATTTAGGTAAGAGATAGAATTCAATTACTTTTTGCTCACCTAACTGCTTTTCAACGCTAAACTATTCAATGTCAGTGTTACCTAAACGTTAAATAAAAGTGATATTTCCGTACAATTTGAATACATTGCATATTTAAACGGCTAGGTCCCCAAATTAAACGTAAAATCTTAAAACGAAAACAATGATTCAAGTTCTAACATGTTAAATCGTTCATTTGACGTATATAGTGCATAGGTATATGTATTAAAATTGTAATGGTGTTACATATCAAAAGGCACAGAAAAATATCCAAGATTTTAAACAAAATGGGGGTAGCAATTACCTTAAACGAAGCGCCCAAGCCCAAGATCGATTTACCCATCGATACCCGCTAAACCTCCACCATTCACTTCACAACATAATTATGTCCACTTTGCCTGTCTTTTCACACGAAATTTGATACTATTCACACCAAATTTTGATAAATCTCACAAGTTTTTAAAATTGTCTAAATAGACGCCCCGCCGATGCGTCTGGTTTCACGGAAAACTCTTATCGAAATGGTAACCTTAACGTTAACGTAACACGTTTAGGTGTAAAAGTTCTAGAGCCCAAGACAGTTTTTGCTAGAGGGAAAAAAACTGTTTCTGCGAAAAATGCTCGTCTCGAACGTTATAAAGGTACGTTAAATGTACGTACTTTTAGAACACAGTTAAAATATTTAAAAATATTACTATTTAGGAGGATTCCCAGTTTTACAATTACTTATTAACTATTAGAGTTAGAGTTTAATTATCAGTATAGATCGGAATTTGTTTTATAATCTGTAGTTAATTGTTAATTGATAGTTGACTTTAAATTCGGCAGACTATGAATTAATTCGTAGTTATAGCAAGTACCTACCTAATTTACAAAACTCTCATTTCTAAACACAACAGAATTGTACGAGTGAGAAAACATTCACAATAGATTATGATGATTATACATGATGAATGGTTTTTCGAAGGCCAAAAATCATAAAATGTCATGAAAAATCATAACAAGGATGTGTTTCTTATCTCAATAAGAACATAGAAATAGTACTATACTAACGCCTAGTTTTACAATTTTTTGCTAATTGACTGTGAGTTAGAATTTAATTATCACTTTAGATCTAAATTCGCTTTATAATTGCTAACTGTTAATTCATAGTTAACTTTGAATTCGGCAGAGTTAACGAATTAATTCTTAGTTGGCAGCTAATTTACAAAACACTGTCTTTATTTCTGAACATGATAGAGGTGCATGAGTGAGAAAACATTCGAAAAAGATTATGATAACTGATAACTATGTGTTGAATGCTTATTCCATCATAAAATAAAATCATGAAAAGTTTAATAAAAACACGGATATGTTCCTTATCTATATAAGAACATAGAAATATTACTCTGCTGACGCCCAGTTTTACAAATAGACCAGTTAGACTTTAATTATCAATGAAGATCTGAATTAGTTTTTTAATCTGTAGTTAATTGTTTGTTATCTTTAAATCATGTTAATTGATAGACAGAGTATGAGTTAATCCTTAGTTGGCAGTTAATTTACAAAACACTGTCTTTATTACTGGACCTAATAAAAGTGCATGAGTGAGAAAACATTCAAAATAGATTATGCCCATTATGTGATGAATCCTTATTCTTGTGATGAAGAGCCTTGGAGGCCAAAAATCGTAAAAGTTTTAATAGGTTTTATAAATTCACGGATATGTTCCTTATCTACATAAGAAGAACATATAAATATTACTATACTGACACTCAATTTAACAATTGCATATTAACTGCCAGTTACTGTTTAATTATCAGTTTAGTTCCAAATTTGAATCTGTAGTTAATTTCTTATTGATAGTTAACTCTAAATTAAGTTAAGGATAAGTTAATTTTCACTTGGCAGTTAATTTCTAAAACACTGTCTTGTTTTGAACATAACAGAAGTGTTCGTGCACTTCTGATTGAGAAAATATTCAAAATGGATTATATTGATTACTACGTAGTGAATGCATCTTTAATTTGATGGGGAACCTGGAGTACCAAAAATCATAAAAGGTTAAATAATAACAAGGGTATGTTCCTTATCTATAATGTAGATCCTTGTTTATTTATAACCTGTTGTTAATTGATAGTTAATTTTAAATACGTTAATTTAAGACGGAGTATGTTTTAATTCTTAGTTGGCGGTTAATTTACGAAATTAATTATTTCTAAACATAACAATGAGAAAACATTCAAAATTCGATATTCAGTAGCCATTTCATTAGTGTCGTTCGCCGATTTAAGCATCACTTAAAAAGATATCTTTTGTAAAATTGTCTTAAATGTCGCATTTTTTAATACATAGATGTCCAGTTATTTCAATTTATAGAGTTCTCTATAAGTATTTATGGTTAAGTTTAAGAAAAGCTATCACAATTAAACTTCACCCATGTATTTAGAAATAATGAAGGCCTTTCAGTATTATTACTATTACTATTACTAATAGTAGTAGTAGTAGTAGTAGTAGTAGTAGTAGTAGTAGTAGTAGTAGTAGTAGTAGTAGTAGTAGTAGGATCAATATTATTATTATTATTATAAAATGACACTGCCGATCCTAAGCATAAAAAATCTAAAAGAAAAATGTATTGTGTTTTTTTCAGAAGCAAATTGGTTCATAATTTTGATCAATATCTTCTTTAATTACATTGTAGATATTGCATTTTGTCCATACTATATTAATTTATACACAGAAATTACTTTTTGCGTATATCTCTAGTATAGTTTGGAAATACGTAAGCAAATAAATAACTGAATAAACCGCATACCTGCATTATTTGTACTGAATGAGTAAATAATATCAAATTATTACCGCCATGGATCGACCAGTACGCGTTAAGCGGGGAATACGATCCGATGATAGGCAACCAGTTTAACCCTACCAAAGCATCAAGTAATCTCTCCCACATCCCGTTTTAATTTTTCCTATAATCTCAAGTGAAAAATTAAAATTCGTTATTGCAAATATGTTCTCGAAAGTGAATATTTAGAGATTTAATAAAAACAATATGCAAATGACACTTCCGTACATTTTGGAAAATTTTAATATTCATTTATACATCCGTTTGCCCTCGTTTTGGACGACATGAAGAAAAAATTAGAAATCAAATCATATCTTCTGATTGTAATGAAAAACGTTAAAAATTATCAGTATTACTTTAAGATTCTGAAGAGTAATTACATTTTTGAATTGCTATGGAGGAGGCAAGATAACAAGTTTTTATTTTCATCTTTGTTGCTACATGCGTTTCAATTAGTTAGGTACCTACATTATGTGAATTTACAGAACTAGTTTTTCAAAGATACAATATCACCATAAACCTCTATCTTCCAACTCTCCTATCATACATTTGTATCAGTTATCAGTAATTGTTGACAATCACACATAAACTTTATTTCAAAACAAACACATCGTCATCGTCATCTCTTCGCCCAATATAGTCTCTTCTACTTAGATCCAGGATCACAAGCCACGAGACGCCGTATTTGAAGAACAGTACACCCAGCACAACCAACCTCGGGACGTCGTCCCTATTTTAGCACACATGGAGGCGACATTTTCTATTTCTGACGCCCCCAAGCGTCTTATAGATTTTATGGGGAGCTGTTCTAGTCGTCGGCGACAATTTTGCGCCTACTCCAAGCTAAAAATCAGTGTGCGCTTGCCGACATGACAAAAAATGGAGATGCGCTAACATCGCGACTTTTGTAGCAACACCTATCCGGATAACAGGAAAGGGAGAAGGTGAGAGTGGGAGTTGATCTCTTGTAGCCATCGTCATCATTACCTATATAAAGGCTTGGGAGGAGGTTCTTTCCGCCATCGGTAACGCGAAATAATATGCGATCAATAAACGGTTCACGTAAAGAATGAAATGGGTTTTTCAAACTTTGAAACGTATGGTTTCATTTTATTATTTCGAATTTAGTGTCAACTTACATAATAATTTTTGAGTGGTCATCATTTGAACAGTAAAGTTATTGAGATTGAACCATACAACGCAATGTTCCCAAAACAACTTTAATAGCCACCATGTTGGCTTTGGACTATTGAACAGATGCCGTTTCACTACAATATAAACTACGAAATTAATTGTAAGGCAGTGGATAATGAAAATTATGTATACACTGCGTCAATATCCAAACTTTGGATATAACTCTGAAGATTATTATTTTTGTAGAACATACAAAATCAGTTTCCACTGAATGGAAGCAGGTTTACTATGTATGTCCTCCTAAGCGGGGTAGTTACCCAAGGATATGGACGTTTCGCCGTTTGACGTTTTATCTCCATTCGTAATTAATTAATACAATATATTTTTATTACGTACTAAGACTCTAATTTACTACTACGTAGTACGTACTAATTTCTAGAAGAATTAAAAGTATCGTAGAAGGTTGTGATAGGATTGATAACATGGTTTAACGTGTTAATAAGTTTTAATGGTAAAAGGTATTTAGTAAATTTTTGATTGGCTAATTTTACTCTAAAAATTACTTAAGTAAATATTACTTCGAATTCAATTGCTTTATTTCTTTAATTTTCGTGTTGCAGTATGCTAAACGAGGAGGGCGAAACGGAGCAAAACCAGGTACTCCAATTATGAAATTTTAAATTACAACCCCTAACAAGTGATAACCAGTTTTAAACGTCTTTGTAAACTGCGCCAGAAACAAATAGTTTGAATAAAGAATTTTTATTTTTTGGCATTATATTTTTTGTATTAGCATGGACTCTAAATTTTCCTTTTCTGAAACCAAACCGTAAATCTGACAATCGTTTCGTTTCTCCCAAATATTCATACTGTAACGTTTTTACTATCGACTAAAACTAAAACACTACGCGATTATCCTAATTAATTTATTTCTAACACTACACTTATAAACTTAACTTAACAATCACCTAATTCATATTCGTAGACGGAGATGTTTATTTATTTAACGCGCCCGATCTTTCGCTCGAATGTTTACGCACACCGGTTCAACTCTGCTCGCTTCGGGTCCGACATTCCCTTTTTATGGCAGGTAGAAGCTTCTCGTACTTTCGGGATTATTCCACGAATTTCTCCTCGGGTTTTCGGCGAATCGAAACGACTCGGTCTTACGAGAGTGTTCCTGCTCTTTCTAGAACGGATTCGCGGAACCCGGGCAGTCCCAGACGTGTTTATTTGGTTTCGGCGAGCCGTTCCGTTACACTGCCCCCGCCTTAAAGATGTTTCGTCCCGAAACGTGTCTCTGACAGGCCCATGTAGGAACCTACAGTAGGTCCCCTGTCTGCACCGCGAAGTTTGGTAGAAATAGCATGCTACGGTCTTCTTGTGGGGACTCCTCTCAGGATTCCAACAACACACCAAAATGTCTATCCCGGTGAAGCGAAATAAGACCTCCAGCATATTCCTGACGACCCTCCAGTCCAAGGCGTCCAATCCGCAAGCCAGTTTCGGGATAGCTAACTTAGTTAGATCTTCGCTAAGTAGGGTATCCCTGAGGTCATGTAGTGCGTCCCACAGGTCCAAATAGGTGGGCTTGTGAAAGGACCTCCTCTTGGTAACCAGGTAGAAGAGTGGCCGTCGTGATCCATCTTCCTTAATCTTCAGCGCTCGCCCGACCGCCGGTCCCTGCTGATGGAGTTCGTCCAGTTTGCCGAACCTCGTCCGAAACTCCGCGGCAATTCCCCGGGACATCCGCAGGTCCTGGGCCACGCAATGAGCCAGCGCATATTCAGCCGGTGTTCCGAAGAGATCCCGTTGTTCTTCCCTGGTCACACCGAATCGGGCCTTTCCGGTCCCACCATATGCAGCCATAAACTCTTCAAAGGAGGGCTCCTCCTCTTGGGGCCGTAGTTGGCGCACCTGTTGGTCTTGGTCGTGGTCTCCCTCGAAAGGCGCTAATCGGTTGTAATGCACGACCCTGGGCTTCCCATTCGGGACTTTGCTGATCCGGTAGATGACGTCATTTATTTTTGTCTTCACTGTATATGGCCCTTCCCAAGCTTTCTGAAGCTTCGGTGATAACCCTCGTCTCCTTTGTGGGTTGTACAGCCACACCAGGTCTCCTTCTTCATATATGCCGCTGTCCGCCCGAACGTCATAGTGATCCTTCATGCGGTCGCTGGCGACTTGGAGATTCGTCCGCACCATCTCGTGAATCTGGTCCATCTTTCTGCGCAGCTCGGTGACGTAGTCTTCCCCAGCCAGATCTTCTCCCGGTTTGCAACCGAAGCTCAGATCGCAGGGAAGCCTCATCTCTCGCCCGAACAGTACCCTTGCTGGTGTTTGGCCGGTGGACTCGTTGATGGCAGAACGGTAGGCCATCAGGAAAAAGGGGAGATGTTGATCCCAGTCTCGTTGGTGTTGAGACACTACCTTCGAGAGGTACTTGCCCATGGTGCGGTTCATCCTCTCCACCATTCCGTCAGACTGAGGGTGCAGCGCCGTTGTTCTAGTTTTGCGAATTCCCAACTTTTCGCAAACTCCCTGGAACAGCTCGCTCTCGAAGTTACGCCCCTGGTCGGAATGCAATTCCAACGGTACTCCGAAGCGGCTAACTAGCTCCTTCACCAGGACATCTGCGACAGTTGTTGCTGCTTGGTTGGGAATCGCGTAGGCCTCTACCCATTTCGTGAAGTAGTCCATCGACACCAGGATGTACTTGTTGCCGCAATCGGTTTCAGGGAATGGTCCGGTAATGTCTAGGGCGATCCTCTCGAAAGGACTTCCCACATTGTACTGCCTCATCGGGGCTTTCGGCTTGCGGTGCGGTCCATTGCTGGCTGAGCAAACTGTACACTTCCTGCACCATTCGCGAACAGCCTCAGAGCAGCCCACCCAATAGAAACGCTCGCGCACTTTCTGCAGGGTCTTCTTTACTCCCAGGTGGCCTCCTGAGGTTCCGTCATGGAGGTAACGTAGCACCTCCGCCACCTTGATCTTGGGCACGATGAGTTGGAATCGTCTTTCTGCGCCATTATCGGATTCCAGCACCCTCTTGAGCAGTCCATCCTGTATCACCAGGGAGTCCCACTGTGCCCAGTACGATTTCAGGGTCCTAGAGGATGGGGCCACTTCCTGCCATTCTGGCCGACGTCCTTCTTCTTTCCACTTCAGGATCCGTCGAAGTTCAGGGTCGCCTTCCTGCGCTCGCCGCAGCCCGTCTGGTGACCAGTCCTCGTCGGTGACTGTCGTGCGGCAGGTAGAAACCTCTTTCACCTCTGCACGACTGCAATGCGGACATCCCTCTGGACACGGTCTTCTTGAAAGAGCGTCAGCATTACGGTGGCTTGTTCCTGCTCTATGTTCGATATCGAAGTCGTATTCCTGAAGACGCTCAATCCACCGAGCTACCTGGCCTTCCGGGTTCTTGAATCGCAGGAGCCATCTGATCGCCGCGTGATCCGTTCTCAACAGGAACTTCCTCCCATATAGGTACTTGTAGAAATGTTCTACTGACTTCACGGCGGCTAACAGCTCCCTCCTGGTGACACAGTAGTTCCTCTCGGGCTTCGACAGGACTTTACTGAAGTAGCCAACGACCCGCTCCTGCCCATCTTGCAGTTGTGACAAAACCCCTCCGATCCCGTCGTTGCTTGCATCTGTATCCAAGATGAAGCGTCCCTCTTGGGTCGGGAATCCGAGAACAGGGGCCGTCGTCAAGCGTCTTTTCAGGTCGTCGAAGGCGGTTTGGCATTCTTCATCCCCAAAGGAAGGCTCGCTTCTCCTCAGTTAGTCGTGTCAGCGGCTTTGCGATGTCAGAGAACATTCTGACGTAACGACGGTAGTAAGTGCAAAGCCCCAGGAAACTCCGCAATTGATGTTTGTCCTTCGGTGTTGGCCATTCTTGGACTGCTCGTACTTTTTCAGGGTCCACCTCGACGCCGTTACTGCTAACCACGTGACCCAGATAGTGTACTCTCGTTCTTAACAGATGGCATTTCTTTGGGTTGAGCGTCAGGTTAGCCATTTGGAGTCTCTTGAAGACTTCCTCCAGGTTTGACAGGTGTTTGTCAAACGTCCTCCCTACGACGATTATGTCATCTAGGTACACGAGGCACGTTTTCCAGGAGAGCCCTCTGAGTATGTTCTCCATGAGCCTCTCGAACGTAGCAGGCGCATTACACAACCCGAATGGCATTACGGTGAATTGCCACAGTCCAGATCCTACTGTGAAAGCCGTCTTCTCCTTGTCTGTAGGGTCTATTTCGACCTGCCAGTAGCCACTCTTCAGGTCCAAGGTGGAAAACAGCTTCGATCCAGCGAGAGTATCCAGGGTGTCGTCTATCCGGGGAAGAGGGTAGCTGTCTTTCTTCGTGACGTTGTTTAGTAGACGATAGTCTACACAGAACCTGGTGTCTCCATCCTTCTTCTTTACCAGGACTACAGGAGATGCCCAAGGACTGCTAGATGGCTCGATGACTCCCTCTTTCTCCATGTCGTGGATGATCTTCTCCGCTACCTCCCGCTTGGCCTGTGGCAACCTCCTTGCTGACTGGCGGATTGGTCTCGCGTTCCCCGTATCGATCTTGTGTCTAACAATACTCGTTCTCCCAGAAGGACCCTTGTCAGACACGAAAATCGATCGATATCTACGGAGTAGCTCAATAAGCCTCTTCTTTTCGACTCCAGCGAGAGAATCGCAGGCGTCCACTAGAGCTTCCTCCACTTTCGCGACTCTGCAGCCAGCGCTCCCCGTCACCTGGTGGATCAGTGACGTCACTGGTGAGCAGGTTCCCACTTTGGTCCCCTTGCGAATGGTAACTGGATATTCATTGATGTTAATGAGCCGGACTGGAATTTCATCACTCAGCGTTACCAAGGTCTTCCCTACTAGAACGCCTCGGCCCACCTCCACGTCGTGGTTCCAAGGTTCCACTACGGCAGGATTCCCTTTTCCGGTAACGCCTTGAAGTCGGGTCACCACTATCGATTCGCTCCTACTCGGCAGGGTCGTGTCTTCCGTCAGCCTTATTTGATGGACCGTCTCGCCCTTGGTGTGCAGGAAAATTTCCTCTGGGCCGACCTGCATTACTTGTCGTTTCAAATTGAGCGCGAAACCGTGGGTCTTCATGATGTCCATTCCCAAGATGGCGTCTTCTTCTATGTCGGCGATCAGGACTCGGTGTGGCGAGAATCGTGCAGTGCCGATCTTGATCTCGACGTCTATTTCTCCGTGGACGGCGGCAGCTTCGCCCGTAGCCGTTCGCAACCTCCACCTGGAATCCATCACTCTCTTCCCTCGCGTGTTCAGCAGACCTGGCTTCAGGATCGTCTTGGATGCCCCGGTGTCGATCAGTAGAGTGTGCTTCCTGCCGTTAATTTCGCCATCCACGTACAGGCTGCCACCTTCACCTCTCAGGGTAGCTATCTTGATGAGGGGGTCTTGGAACGGGTATCGGGTCGGAGCTGCCCCCTTGGAGCCGACCCGCTTTAGTTTTCCGACGTCTGGGCCGTTGTTGGCTTCTCCACCCTAGGGCGCTTGCAGTCCCTTCGGATATGGCCAACCTCTCCACACCCCCAGCATTTCGCCGGTTCCCTTCTGTCTCCCTTCAGCAGTCCCTTGAGGGCGTTAAGGACAACCTGCTCCAGGGCGTCCTCCTTCCGCTCGGCTTCTACGCATGCGTCGTCCCCGACCACCGCCCGAACGCGGCCACAGCTCCTTGACGCCTCCGTCGCAGCCTCGTATTCCAGGGCCATCGAGAGGGCATCCAATGTGCTCTTGGGACGTGACAGCCGTACCGCCCGCTGCATCTCCACATCCCTCAAGCCGTCGATGAAGGCCGAGACCGCGAGACTCTCCGTCATGGACTCCGCCGCTTCCGGGTAGGCGAATCTGACTAGTTTCGCGATGTCGGCTTCGAACTCCTGAAGGCTCTCTCCCTGCTTTTGTCGTCGGTTCTTCATTCGGGATTGGTAGACCTGCCCCAGGTGTGCGTGCCCGTACCGCCTCTCCAGCCTTTGGACGAGTAGGTCGAAGTTGTCCAGCTCCCCCTCTGGAACAGTCTGCAGCACGTCGAGGGCGTTTCCTCGGAGGGCGACCGTCAGAGCCACTGCCTTGTCCCTTGGCGCCCAGTTGTTGGCTTTCGCCGCTGCCTCGAACTGCCGGAGGTAGTTCTCCCAGGGTATTTCCCCGTCGAAGGTAGGCGGCTTCACTCGATGACTAGCAGTAGGAACTGCCTCGATCCTGGTTGCCTCCTCGATCCTGGTTACTTCCTCCGAGTCGTTAAACGGGTTACCTGAACTGGACATGTTTTGCCGACTGGGCTTGAAATGCATAGATTGTAATTGATTCCCCAATTCTCGCAGCTGGTTTTCCAGTTCCAATCGTTGGATTTTCTCGGTCTGAAGCGCGCTGTCAAGATTTCCAATTCGGCTATCCAGCTCACCATGGAGTTCTTCTAATTTGTTGTCCAACTCACCGTGGAGTTCTCCTAGTTTGTTATCTAACTCGCCGTGGAGTTTTCCCATTTCGCCATGGAGTTCTTTTATGTTGTTATCCAATTCACCATGAAGTTTTCCTATTTTGTTGTCTAGCTCACCATGAAGTTTTCCCATCTCCTTCATTTGGTTATCCAACTCGCCGTGGAGTTTCCCCATTTCGTCGTGGAGTTCTTTTCTGTTGGTATCGAGCTCACCGTGGAGTTTTTCCATTTTCTTCGTTTGGTTATCCAACTCGCCATGTAGTTTTCCCATTTCGCCATGGAGTTCTTTTTTTATGTTGTCAAGGAGTCGCTCACCTTCTTCCTCGAAGCAGAAAGTTTCAGGGTCCTCTCCATTGTCGTTTAAATATTCCTCCAGGCGTTTCTGTAGCACTGCTTTCGACCCTGTCGTTTCGAGTTCTCTATCTTCTAACTCACGTTTGAGGTCCGTCACTTTTAAATCGCGTAATTTCTTCATTGTTTCTAATTTATTTCACAAATTTATCCCACTTCTGACACCACTGTAACGTTTTTACTATCGACTAAAACTAAAACACTACGCGATTATCCTAATTAATTTATTTCTAACACTACACTTATAAACTTAACTTAACAATCACCTAATTCATATTCGTAGACGGAGATGTTTATTTATTTAACGCGCCCGATCTTTCGCTCGAATGTTTACGCACACCGGTTCAACTCTGCTCGCTTCGGGTCCGACATTCCCTTTTTATGGCAGGTAGAAGCTTCTCGTACTTTCGGGATTATTCCACGAATTTCTCCTCGGGTTTTCGGCGAATCGAAACGACTCGGTCTTACGAGAGTGTTCCTGCTCTTTCTAGAACGGATTCGCGGAACCCGGGCAGTCCCAGACGTGTTTATTTGGTTTCGGCGAGCCGTTCCGTTACAATACGTTCATTTCTTGATAATTATTTTATATATTGGCGTTTACATAAAGAACTTAATATGAACATATCGACCTATAGGCAGATGGCCCATCGATATCTTTACCTTTATATATGAGATGCACTCTGGGTAGTTGTGGTAACTATCTCGCTTAGGAAACCTGCCAACGTTATTAAACTAGTTCCTCTATTTTGCCGAAACGATTTTTGAATGTACTAAAAAAATAATCTTTAGGGTTTAACCCAATTCAGAGTTATGAAACTGACACCTTGCATAGAGAAAAAACGGCATATTAATTATCTTAGTTATAAATGTATATTTGCCTTTATCTAACGGTACCCAACATTACTAGAAAAAAAAAAGACAGTTAAAGAAGGAAGACAATACTAATTTGATGTTTTACAAGTTTCTAGATTGAACACGCTCTAACATTTGAAAAGTATCATAAGCACTCGTATATGCACTGATAAGCATCATAGGCCGTGAGCCGAGCTTAATTAATTATAATTAATAAACACTCGGGTATTTGTCTGTTAGATATGTATATCTAAATGGATATCTAAGAGTGCCTTCTCATACGATGATTATATTGTCAATTTTGCATGTATAATCTCTTTCTTAAAAAATTCGCTTTTTCTTCAACAACGTCATTTTCTGGAATTTCCCGAAAAATTTCCCAAAAGGGAAAATTTTAGAGAGCTTTATGGGTGAAAATTTATATTTAGACTCCTTATTACATTATAAGTGTCATGCTGTATAAATTTTTCCAAAATTTTCATAAAATTTTTCCAACAAGAGGGAAAATTTCGGAATTTTTTTTTGAACTTTTGGAAAAAGGGCTCCCTACGTTACTTGGTCTTAGTCCCTGGGCTCCCTGGTTTCCTACGATTCTAGCGAAATCGGTAAATGGTGCCATTTGGGGCTGTCTGGCATAACCAAAGGACCACCCTACGTGTCTGGCATGTATGTTTTTGTGTAATACAATTAAACAGTCAAGCTAGGCTGAAAAGATGAGCCGGTTTCCTATCAGTCAAAAGAGGTCGCTAAAATAGCTCTGTTTGGGGAGGTCTGGCGGTGTGACCGCCCCACCCTATTTATGTGGAATGGTTTTCTTCGTGAATTGTGCATCGCGAACAAAAAAACCAATTAAATTTTATTTTGTTTCTTATCGCACTTTGGTACCCTCAATTTTTTTTGGATGACCCATTTTGGTTATTCACGTGAAGAGCAATCTAAGTATGTTTAAAATTTAAAGTGGTTTCCTATAAGATACTTTTTAAAACTCGGCTGACGGTCTATCGTGAAGCACTCGTATGCGCTTAAACGTGTGTATTAAGAGTATAAGCTAAACACCTGTTAACGTTCGTATTAACGTCGACCATCGGCGGTAGGCGCCCCGTCCGCACCCGGCGCGCCGGATACGTCCTCCACGTTCGCTTATGCAACCATCCCGACGATTCTCGCCGGATCGGAATGCGGCGACGTCTTCCACCCTCCTGCTATCCTATCGCCGCGAAATCCTCAAAGGCGGTACTTGGGGTTTGGCAGCGACCGTCGGGGCGTAGCCCTAAAACGAGGAGGCCGACACGCTCCCTACGGCTGCCCCGACCAGCCGCCGGCGACCGCCGAGGACGCCCCCTTCCCCCGAAAGGGGGGCGAAATCGAGAAATTTGGGGGGAAAAGTCGACCGTTCATCGTGGGGGATGCTCCCCCGAGCTCCGCTCCAAGATCCCGCGGTTCCGAGACAAACCGACCAACAAACACATGAGGATACATGAAGCTTAAGTGTGTGTATGTTAGGTGGCTCAACCACTCCAAATAAAAGTCGAATTCGGGAACCCCTTTTTAATTATTAGGGAAGCGCCCGCTCCCTCTCGGACGACGGGACCGAATCGCCCTCGCCCTCTCGCTCTTCTCTTCTCCATGGGCGGACCCGCCCGCTCTCCCCCATCGCGGAACACCTTCGTGAGCTCTCTATGCTCTCTAGGTGACGTAATGACGGGTCCACGGAGGAGGAGGGACCGGGCGGCATAATGGGGGGTGTTGCCCAGGGGGGGGGGTGAATTCGCCGAGGGGGGTGATCGCGACCGGCCCCCTCTCTCTAGCCGAAGGGGCAGTCGGAGGGAGTCTCGAACTCGAACGTGGTAATGAGATTCGAAAACCGAATATGCCTGGTAGTCTCAATCTATTGTCTGTGAGGTATTATAAGTGTGCAGTTAAGGTGGCACCCTCTTATCATATTTCACATTGCGATTATCATTATTGAATACAATCTAGTCTCTAAATCAATCAATAAAAAAATAAAAATTTCCCGGATACGATTTGGATAATGTGGGACCAAGCCATTCCGTTTAACTGAAAGTTTGGATAATGCAGGATTAATTATTATATTCCTGAATTCATCATATTAAAATAAATTAACAACTTAATTGTTTGAAATTTTTCATGAAAAATTATAGTACGTACCTATGTACCTAATAGATATATGAAAAACGGATTAAGCGCTTGCTTCAACTCAACATATTGCCTCTATTCCTAGCCGAATATCTCTCCACCTTTTCATCAGTAAAATATCACTTGCGGGTGTAATGGGTTGTCGAGAGATTTATTAAGAGCCTTCATTCCTTCATTATCGGAAATTCTGGGAGTCTCCTCTTCCATTTCCTCCAAATTTTCATCCATTTCTTTCTTGCTAGCTGTTCAAAATTTCAATAAGCTTATCATTTGTTATTTCTTCTTCCAGATCGTCACCAGTAACCCAACTTTCAACTTCTTCTAATGTCAAGTTTTCACACCCTTAAATTTTTCTAAAAATTTTTCTAAAAGTTCATGTAGACTTTCTTCAGCAGGCTCTTCCAAATTTTTATCCATTTCTTTCTTGCTGGCTGTTCAAAATTTCAATAAGCTCATCATTTGTCATTTCTTTGTCCAGATCGTCACCAGAAACACAACTTTCAACTTCTTCTAATGTCACATTTTCACACCATTAAATTTTTCTAAAAAGTTCATGTAGACTTTCTTTAGCAGGCTCCTCCAAATACCATCCATTTCTTTCTTGCTGGCTGTTTAAAATTCTAATAAGCTCATCATTTATTATTTCTTCTTCCAGATCGTCACCAGTAACACAACTTACAATTTCTTCTAATGTCACATTTTCACACCATTAAATTTTTCTAAAGAGTTCATGTATACTTTCTTTAGCAGGCTCCTCCAAATTTTCATCAATTTCTTCCTTGCTGGCTATGGAAAATTTCAATAAGCTCATCATTTGATTATTCTTCTTCCATATCGTCACCAGTAACCCAATTTTCCCAATTTTTAAATTCTTCTAATGTCACATTTTCATACCCTTCAATTTTTCCAAAAAGTTCATGCAAACTTTCTTCAGCAGGCTTCTCCAAATTTTTATCTATATCTTTATTGCTGGCTGTTCAAAATTCCAATAAGCTCATCATTTTTTATTTGTTCTTCCATATCGTCACCAGTAACCCAACTTTCAACTTCTTCTAATGTCATATTTTCACACCCTTCAATTTTTCTAAAGAGTTCATGTAGACTTTCTTTAGCAGGCTCCTCCAAATTTTCATCCATTTCTTTCTTGCTGGTTGTTGAAAATTTCAATAATCTCATCTTTTGTTATTTCTTCTTCCAGATCGTCACCAGTAACACAACTTTCAACTTCTACTAATGTCACATTTTCACTTTAAAGTTTTTTCAGCAGGCTTTTTTATAAAATTATTCAATTTGTTTTAAAGATCCTTTATCTATTAGACCATTATTTATTTCAAATATTATGTACCTAGTAAGTTTTTGACCTGGCACTTTAAATTTTGACCACCATTGGTCAAAATTATTTAATTTTAATACTTATAAGTCATTCATCCTAATAGGTACTTCCAATTTACTTAACTTATTAGTAATTGAGTGAAATGCCACTTAGATATTTTGAAAACAATATTGCGAATATATATATTTCCAAACAATATCAATTTAATTTCGAAATAATTATATTTTCTAAAATAAACAAAGAAATTATTCCAAAATTTAAGAACACAACATATCAGACATCATGATATTGAGACATTGCAACGTATCGAAGCACTAAAAGTACTATAACTATACATTACACTTGATAAAATATTTCAACAATACGTTTTAGTAATATGTAGTTATGTTAGAAGTGCGTTGCTAATTTTCAAAGTACAAGGTTTGACGACAAAATTTCTTTGCCACATTAAGTTAAGCTAATTTCATTACATCAGTAAATAAAATAATTTTTACTTATTAAGATTCCTGATAATGATGTCAATGAGAAGTATAAGTTTAGGATACTATTTCTAATTATTTTCACCATGGAGTAAATTTTTAATGTAAATCGATATATTCCTGTAACAACCGTGGGAAGGTGAGTAAAAAGCGACAAAATGTCTATCAATTTATTCTCTGGGTGGTTAGATTTGAATCTGACATAAGAAGGAGTAATGGTATTACTCTACTCTTGTCATTATTATTCCATTGTAAGTATTAATGAACATCATCACATATCAAAACTTGCATATTCAATGAAGCCATTGTTTCTCACTTGTAGAGAAAAATTACTATTGTAAGTAGTGAGCAGCATTACAATAATTGTGATCAATTTTGCTCTATGCATGCATTTGTACTATACTTGCTATACACCCCTATTTTATTATCTAGTATCAATTCGCACTACAATTTGGTGAAGGCATGTTAATGTTTCAAATATGGTAAACCTTAAGTTTCACAAAAATGATTTCAAAATTACTTCAATTTTTCAAAATTTGAAACTAAAGCCATTTGTATATAGCTATAATTGTCTTGTTTTGAGCCCAGTAATCTATGTTTAACTCATATTCCAATCTTTTTGACATGTACAAAGAGTAATTCAAATTCACGTTCCAAAGTTCAAGCAATAATTCTTTAAATCCTGTGCATTTCTAATTAGACGTCTAGCCCTTAAATTCACTGCAGAATGAGTTTAGGTACCTTAATAATACCTTTCGTTTAATAAAATCAGGTATATTAATTCGACGGTGAATCTATTATGACAAAAACTATCCAAACTGGTCATATACTAGCTAACTAAATGCAGATCGAATACATATTCTTGGGCAATTTAATAAATCAAACTAAAGGATATTCAGTACTGAATGATTAAAGGAATTACAGTGATGTAAGAAGCCATATTCAACAAAAATACCCATATAAAAGGTACATCGATATCAGATTGTTAATCAAGTAAAAGTCATTTCAATTTTTGAACTTTGCAATTGCAATTTGCATCTGCAGCTAATACGAGAAAATTTCGATTGTTAATTGCATGTTCGACATGTTACACACAAAATTCGAACTGAACAGATTGATCTGATTTGACCAGTTTGACAATCAATATGGAAAATATTTCGTCGCCAGCACAAGGTGTCGCTAAAGATGACGACCAAAGGAAGTGAGGTGACAATACAACCATACAAGTTGTTATCCAATTGTTGATCACTTATATTAATCTCGGTAATTTTCCTTTCGTTGTCAACATCTCTTGTCAATGAGAAAAAAAGTCATATATGGCAGTTGAGAAAATTAATTAGTAGGTATTATATTAATCCCCATTTTATTATTATCGTTCCGTGTATTTATTTAGCTGGTTAATTATTAATTAGATAGAGTGAATATCGCGTTTAATACTTTATTGCGCTGGTAGAATTGCGCATTGGAACAGGAAAATAATAATTGTTATTTCACTAATTTGAGTTTATTCTTAATTTATGAATGAGTGACTTATCTTTCAAATTTTTACAGTGACTGTGCCTTGTATGTTAGACAACCTGCATAAAACAATCTTTTAAAGGACTCTCAGGATTATTTCTTTGTTTCCTTATAGGTTTTCTTTAGTCAGTTACAGGACTCTTACTTCATAAACTATGAAATATATTATTTGAATATTAATTTATTTAATTATCAATTTAAACAGTTCTTCCAAACTAAAACTAGGCCAAATTAATTTCCCAATTATTTTTTTAAAAGAATTTCTGCTTTTTCAAATTGATATAAACAGCAGTTATCGAAAAATAATGGATTTTTTGGAGTCCTGCAAAATTGTGCCCATTCACCATTTCAATGATTAACTGTAGGTGTAGGTATATCATTTCCTTTCCAAATGTAAGAAGCTAAGTAAAATTTTTAATGGCATGTATTTGGCAACCTCATTTAGTTCCAATTGTATTCAGCATATTGTAACGGGAAATGTAAACAGCAGCGCAAAATGTGTTTACTCTTATCGGACCTCGGTGGCTTCCCTCAAAAGAAAGCCGCTACGCTAATTGAGCACTAAAAACCGTCTCGAGCCTTTCGCCAACATCTTCTTAAAGAAGGAATGATTTATTACCTCCTAGACATTTCTGGACGTTTCTAAGTAAACATTATTTGGGAAAGGAATGACCTGAAACTATCGCGAATACAAATTGAGGTGTATATAAGCGGGTTTGCGGTCGGAGATTAGATTAGACGTGAAGCCGCGACATAGTAAACAGGCGAAAAACGGACCATTGAAATAAAGTTAGGAAATAGTTAAGTGTGTTATATAAATTAGTTCAGTAATAGTCTAAGATAAATTAAGTAGTGTGTAGTGTAAAATTAGGACAGTATAAATAAATTACAAGTAAACGTTACAATATAAATACAAACGATTTCCTCGTCTAAAAAATACCCTTAATTTTTTCTGTTTTTTTGGGATTTTAAGAATGGAAATGGACTATAAATATATTGAAATCGACATTTTCCAATTTTCATCAAATTTCAAACATTTCTATAGTGTAACGTTTATTTTCTAATTTATTTACATTGATCGTACACTAATTTATTTAACACACTTAACTACTTGTACACTAGACTAGACACTACATAATTTATTTGTACTGCTCCGCTTTCGCATCGTATGTCGCGTTCACGTCTGCTTCTCTACTTCTAACTATCTCCCTCGATCACAAGCCCCCTTATATATACACCCCAACCATGATCGAGAATCGTCTCGTACATTCTAGAAGGTACGATTGTTCCTTTAACAACGCCTACGCAGGAAATGTTCAGAAGGTCACAAATTACTTTTCGTAAACAACAATCCAGCAGAATTCATGCAGCTGTCTTTTACGCGTCGTAGTAATTCTTTTGAAGTAACCGCTTCACTCGGAGCGAGTAAACATGTGTCGCTTTGTTTACTTCTCGCATTACAATAGATTAGTACTTGCCTGTAAATAATATAGAATATATAGAATATATATAGACTATATTAATAATATTCTAAGAAACGAGGAGCAGGCAGTGGCAAATTTGACAAATAACGTATTTCAATAGATTACGTTTAAATCAACAAAAAATGTATAAAAACATATAAGCTAGTTTGGATGGCATCCGCCTATCATCTTACTTTCTTTCGGTCATCCACATCTAGACACCCTGTATACTACCAGTTTGTCATTTCTGCTCAGCCCAATTACATATTTATATTCTCTGTAAATTTACGACGCATTTATTCCAAGTTTAAATTCTTAAAAATTATAAAACAATCACTGAGCATAAGCTCTTTGTGTTTAATACATATAAGCAACACTGCCTTTTCTCCTACAGTGTAGGTACTGTACTCCTCCCGGAAGTTGGTCAACTCAACATTCCGTAAGCATTGATTAGCGTCTATTAAACTTATTAAACGTGTAATGCCCACAGATTTCCACGAGGTAACTCGATATTATCACAAACGGTTAAAGATTTAAAACTAGCTGGCGGCCAAATTGGTAACCCGTTAGGTTAAATGATATATTAGGTATGTATATACACACTTGTACAAAATAGTTAGCTACTACAATCTAGCACAATTTAAGCGGACTTAACTGTAATACTCTTTCTAATTTAGTTGTATAAAATTTTTTATTGTTTTAGGAAATATTAAAGATCGCCTCAGCGATAAATATGATATTATTTAGAAAAATATTGACAAACTTGCTAAAATGAAAATTCATTATTTTGAGCTAAATCAAATTGTGATAGTAACTAGAATATGACCTCATCATGTTTCTGTAATTAGGTAGGCTAATTACATTGACAAGTGGTAGTAATAAAAATCATTCTAAAAATTTTATATATAACTAAATTTTAGCTACAGTAGCTAAAACTTATACCTCTCCAATGGAGTACGAGTTCTTTCCGTTTATAAAACATACAAGTTTAGAAGATTTCTTAAACGTAAGTGAAATATTTAGTTTCTTTAAAAACTACGTAGAAATTTACAGAACTAAAAATTAGCCAAAAACATTGAAATAGGAGAAATTAAAATTTTATATGTATTTTTAGTGGAAGAACGTTTAGCTTATGTGCTACTTGCAGCTAATAGAATTAGCTAATTTTAGGTGTAACTGATATAAATGGCTTTTTTTATGGAACAGATGGTCTAAATTTTTAGTAAAGGTGTGACATTGAAGCATGTCTTAGATTGAACTTTTTTGGTTTCTGTAAAGTAAGTTTAGGTGTGCTTTGCGTCCCTAACATTATATTATTATCAAGTAGATTAATAGTTATTTATTCAACACATGACAGTTATGACTGTCATTATTAATGTCATTTTAGACAAGTAAACTATCAATAAATAACACACTAGTGAGTTATGGATTATAACTGATATTCATAATAATCATAGTTATCAATTATCAATTATCAATAATTATCATTCATTCTGACATTTATAGGGTTCTGAGATGCAAGTAGCTTTGATATGATCACAAAGCTTAATAATTATTATCTCATAAAAAACCGATTTCTTCCATTTTTTGGATAAAACATTGTATGCCACTCGCGTGTTATGTTTCCTAAGTCACTTGAGAATTTATATATAAATCTCGCGTGACTTATTTTCAACATAACACACTAGTACCATAAATATTATTATTTAGACTTTAGCACCCTCCTTCTATCTTGACAAAATATCTTAATTTACTTGTAACATTCTGGTGATTAATCGTTTAAATTAATTATTCATACAACTCTCAACACTTAAATGGCCAATTAAAAGGCACCAGCTAAGATAAACAATCAATTAGTTGTGCTAAAATCAGAAAAGTAAAGATGCGTTTATTTGTTTTGATTGATGAAAAGTCATATCGGACAATTCGCATCAATAGCATCATTACGTAACACATTTTTCCACGTAAAGCTCGAGATTTCTTCTTTTGGATTTACCCGAAGGTCACAAACAAGCATCGGATTGATCGTTGCTGCGCATTGTTACTTATTATTTATCATTATTAAGTCGCCATAATAAAATTACGACCGATCCGGTCACGAGGAACGTAAATGATTCGAATTAATGTCAAAAAAGTGATCGGCTTCTTAAATTGGCGAGGCTCGTTTTGTTTTCGAAACAGCTCTTATAAATAATTAAGCGTTTTACGTCACGAGAGATAAGTTTTTATGCAGATAAGGAGGTTGGGAGTTTGAAAGATAACGCGTGCCTGCGGTAATTACATATTATAAGAAAAGGAATAAAGATTAGGAATTGATATTTTGCCAACGTTAAATTTCGATACCAAAAATGATAAACGAAAAAAATGTTGATATTAGAAATAATGATTAAAACCAATGTTTATGATTGATATACAATGGAATACTTCACACAATTGTTGGGAATTGTAATGTAGTTGTTGGTAATTGTTTTGAATTCCATTTCATTGATTGATTTTTCGGTGACTGAGTGGTAATGAATAATGGATTTCCCAGAAACATTTGAAACTTGCACAATTCAATATTAAACATTTTCGTATTATTCGAAAAGTTAGCGAGGTGTAAATGTGCAATCAGCTCCAGAAAGATGGGCATCCTTAAGCTTAATATGTATTTTTTTAAATAGGGGATTTACCAAATATTAACATATTGGTCCAACATGAACAAAACCTCATAAGAACATCATGTTCTCTTATTCCAAAATGACTCACCTATAGCCTATACTCACCTATATTATAGAAATGTTCACCTAAAAAGATACATCGGTGAGTATTTACCAAATATGATACAGTTAGGATGTAATTTCGACGTGTGACTTTTCCTAATACATCGTTAGCGACTTAATACGTTCTGATATAAATTCACTATATTGCATAATTCTTCATGTAGATTTGTCGTGAAAAATGGCACCAATTTGGTCGAATTGCCCTTAAAAATTAGTAATTTTGTACCAAATACAAATGGTGAAATAACCTAAGTGACGTAAATTTTTAGTAAGATCTCAACTAAATTGTTAGCTAGTAGTCTAGTCAAGATGTGTGTTTGCTGCGAAAAATAGTTAGAAGGCTCGGAAAAAAATAAGCGATAGCTCATTCGACGCGGAATGCAAAACTGAGAAATGGGTTTTGAGGATTTTTCTGCTAAGAAAAATTGCAATTGTTATTAACAAAAAAACGAAAAATAAAAACGCTCTTTCGATTTTTTGATGACAACTCAAAAACTATAAGAGATAGAGGAATTTACAGAAAAGATCCTTAAAGAGGAGGAAATTTCCAATAAAAAAGTCCCTACTCCCGGATTTCTATCTGTAATATTTATATTTTTAATTTGTTGCTGAAAGTAAGGCTCCGCTCGACCGTTACGGCCTCTGAAGCGACTACGTCAGAGAAAATAATTTTTTAAGGTACTAAATATTCGTTTAAAAATTTAAAACAAACTTTAGTGTATTCTATACACTTGATGGAATAAAGTCCCGTTGGAAAAAAAAATTTAAATGCATTTTTGAAAAAGCTAGCCTATTATTAATGAACTAGTTATTTTCGTACTTCCGTCTTCATTGAAAGCAGGCTAAATGTTGAAATAAATTTTCAATAAATATTTTGCTTCTTGGAGTCCTTTCTATGAGTGTACTCAATAAAGTGACGTCATAAAATTATTTAAAATTTCTTTATTTAGTTTACAAGGACTTTTTAAATTCAACAAAAACGCAAAATCCAGAAATTGTTGTTAAATTTTTTTTTTCTCCTCTATGTTATGTTATGGCTGTTTTTATATTCAAACTAAATATTAATAGAATGGGAGAAAAAAAAAATTTTTCACTGATAGTTTCATTGTTTATTAAGTTAACAATTTGTCATAAAAAGTTTTTGAATGTCACAATATCTTTTTTCTAATAGGTACCACTAAAAATTAGATAAACAACCATATGCAACAAAGTGAGGGAAAAATATTTTAAATATTTTTGTTACGTCACTTTGTTGCTTATGGTTGTTTTTGTAATTTTTAGTAGTAATAGAAAAACAATATGGTGACACTCAAAAACTTTTTATAACAAATTATTAACTTAATAAACAGTGAAATTATCAATGAAAACAAATTTTTTTTCTCCTGTTCTATTAAGAGCCATTTATAATGATTTTTGAACACAACATTATTCATAAACTAATATTAAAAAAAAGATTATAAATTATAACAAAATTTTGTAACAATTTTTTTTATTTTAAAAATCATAATTAATCCTAAACAATAGAATGGCAAAAAAAGAATTTTCAAAAATATTAAACTAAGCCCTTTATTTATAAACAATTCTTAAACAAATAGTAGCTGTAAAAGAATTTTTCCACAATTATTTAATCCTTTTAGTTTGAATATAAAAACAGCCATAGCCTAATATACAGACAGTTTCTAGAGAGTCGCAGTATGGTATAAACATAAGAGCGAAAGAAAGGCCATATATTTCTCGTTGGCTAAACAGAGAACGAACTTTTGCGACGTTGCTGGCTCGCGAAACATCACAGTCATCGCCACACTCTATCGAATCATTCGTTATATAACCTCCGACGGGAATATTTGGAATGGGTTACGGACCGGCCGGCCGGCAACGTTGCAAAACTTCCTTCTCTGTCATACTAACGAACTACTATTAGTTTCTCTTTCGCTCCTTGTTGATTTTGGACCCTGCATTTCAATAGAATAGGTCCGTATAAGAGAAAAACATTTTTTAACAACAATTTCTGGATTTTGCGTTTTTTTGTTCACTTTAAAAATTCGTTGTAAACTAAATAAAGAAATTTTAAATAATTTTATGACGTCACTTTATTGAGTACACTCATAGAAAGAACTCCAAGAAGCAAATTATGGAGAATTTATTTAAACATTTAGCCTGCTTTAAATGAAGACGGAAGTACGAAAATAACTAGTTTATTAACAACAGGCTAGCGTTTTCACAAATGCATTTATAGTTTTTTTCCAACGGGACTTTATTCTTTCAAGTGTATAGAATACACTAAAGTTTGTTTTAAATTTTCAAACTAATACTTAGTACCTTAAAAAATTATTTTCTATGACGTAGTCGCTTCAGAGGCGGCAAGTAACGGTCGCGCGGAGCCTTACTTTCAGCAACAAATTAAAAATATAAATATCGCAGATAGAAATCTGGGTGTTGGGACTTTTCTATTGGAAATTTCCTCCTCTTTAAGGATCTTTTTTGCGAATTCCTCTATCTCTTATGGTTTTTGAGTTGTCATCAAAAAATCGAAAGAGCGTTTATGTTTTTCAGTTTTTTGTTAATAACAATTGCAATTTTTCTTAGGAGAAAATATCCTCAAAACGACTTTCTCAGATTTGCATTCCGCGTCGAATGAGCTATCGCTCATATTTTTCAGAGCCTTCTAACTATTTTTCGCAGCAAACACATCTTGACTAGACTATGGGTTATGTTGTAGATATGTTTGGGAACTGACGTGTCCTATAAATCAGACATTTCCCTGCATCAAACATTTTTTTGAAATGTGGCAACACCGCATTATTTTGTTAACCATCGATTTTTCCGGAAAAATGCCTTGTAAAGTTTTTTCGGTACAAATTAGAAGCTCTCGCAATACCCCTAGTTTCCCATGACTCCTCATGACAATACACACAAGACACAAGTGATAGAATTACCCATCACTCTCTCAAATTGCGCGCGACCCCCAATAACCAACACTTCGGTAAACCATCTTATTACCTTCGACCTGTCATTGATTTCGGACACTCGATAGTGCGCAATAATCTCTCGTACGTCGCAATTAGGTAGAAGCACGGACGTGATTAATTAATCGAAACCAGTTCCTAGTATCGAAGAAAAACTCCGTGACGGTCCGGTCACGGAATGAAAACCGGAAAACGGACAGCGCGCGCTCAATTCGAATTCCGCGTCGTTGCCTGGCAACGTCGAAACGAAAACAAAACAGAACCTCCGTCCGAGAGAGAAAGAGAGAGGGAAAGAGAGGGGCCTCCCTATCAGAGAAAACCTGACTGACTGACTGACTCACGCCGCGCCGTTTTTAATCAGTCGTCAGTTAGTCATACAGGTGGTTACGTCGCGGTGCGTGCTCTTTAATTGTCGCCAATAGCAACGCGGGTATTTACTTCCTACTTTCGCGAGTCTGCCGATTCCGACGCGGGATCGAGTGCGTCCAGAGATCGATCGCAGTTTCTTCCTCGATCGCCCTGTATATGGCTTAAGGTCTCCGTTCCGGTTAACCTCGCTGTCCACTTGACTTATTCGAAGATGGTGAGTGCGTTCGGTTCTTCTTTCTCCCTTCCCGTTTACGTAATGTTTTGGATCCGCGTTTTCGGCCACCAGAACTCTGAGTCACGCTCGAACTGTCCCCGATCAAATCGGTATACCGTGTTTTGTTCGACGTGTAAATAGTAGAAAGTTTTCGATCGGAAACTCCATCCCGAACGGGCGAATATTTACATGGCAAACTGTTTACAAACATAAAGTTGCTTTTGGGACAACCTGTATGCGAAGCGCATTTATGTACCAGTAATGTACCAATTATGTTTTGTCCTAAAGCTAAAGGGAGTTAAATATTCCTTAATCACAGTCCTAATCTCATAAGGGAACCAGTAAAAGACTTAACAGGTAGCTGTGAGCTGTGTCATAGGCTAGCCGTGTCATACCATAAGGTTGTAGAGTAATGAGGTAGATTATTTCGTTAGATTTTTTGGGCTACAGAAAACATTTTTTGGGTCACATTTTTTGGTATGTTTTGGTTTGCTTCACCTTAATCTCACACCGAGAAAAGGAATTTATGGAAATTAGGCTCGTGGCAGAACTCGTCTGCATCCTCCATAATATACAGTGTGTCCCAGGACCAAAAATCTTATAGTACCAATATAATCGACCGTCTACTTCCTTGATTATTAGTTTTTGCATTAAAAAACACAGTCTTTTACCAAGGGATCAAAAAATATTTTTTTTTCGTTCAGTCTTGGAACAACGTGCATCAGACGTGAAGTTGAATCGAGTACTCACTCCAAATCTTCAAATGAAACCCTTGGCGGGTACCTGTGGTCATAGTAGGTACAGTCCTGCCAAAAGGTTGCTGAATAATGAGTTAGGTCAGATCTTTCGATTTTCTAAAGGAGCTATCAGAAAACGGTTGTTTGTGTCGGTTTTGCTTTGCTTGGTGCCCACTCTTCTTAATCTCACACTGAGAAAGGGGATTCATGATAATGACGCTTGTGGCAGAACTCGTCTGCATTCTCTATAATATACAGTGTGTCCCAGGACAAAAAAAAATCTTACGGCAATAATATAATCAACCCTTTACTTCCTTTATTGTTAATTCTTGGTATTCAAAAATTACAATACGTTAAAAAATATTTTTTTGGTTTAATCTTGAACCAACATTCATCAAAAGTGAACTGAAATCCAATATTTACTCCCAGTCTAATAATGGACCCTTGGAGTCCATTATGACCTGTGGTCATAGTCCAGTCCTACCACAAGGTTGCAGAATGATGAGGTAGGTCAGACTTTTCAATTTTCTAAAGAAGCTATAAAAAACGGTTGTTTGGGTTGGTTTTGCTTTACTCATCTTCAATCTTCTTAGTGTCACCCGCAGAAAGGGAATTTATGTAAATAAGGCACGTGGCAGAACTCGTCTGCACCCTCTCTAGCATACAGTGTGTCCCAGGACCAAAAATCTTATGGCACTAATATAGTCAATCGTCTACTTCCATCATTAGTAATTTGTATCATAAAGAAATACAATACTACTTTCAAAAAATATTTTTTGGTTCAGTCTTGGAACAACGTACCTACATCAAATGTAAAGTGAAATCCAATACTTAGGTACTCTGAATGGAACCCTTGACGAGTACCTGTGGTCATAGTCCAGCCTTGCCACAAGGTTACAGAACAATGAGCTAGGTCAGATGTTTCGATTGTATAAAGGGCTATAAAAATAGTTGTTTGGGTTGGTTTTGCATATTGCCCAATCTTCTTAATCTCACGTCGAGGAAGGAAATTCATGAGAATAAGCCTCGTGGCAGAACTCGTCTACATCCTCTGTGATACACAGTTTGTCCGAGGAGTAAAAATCTTATGGCACTAATATAATCAATCATCTACTTCCTTCATTAGGTATTATTTTTTTGCATAAATCATACAGTACATTCACGAAGGGTTCAAAAATTAGTTTTTTTAGTTTATTCTTAGAACAACTTGCATCAATAGTGAACTGGAATCCAATATTCCCTCCCAGTCTCATAATGCACCCTTGGAGGGTATCTGTGGTCATAGTCCAGTCCTGCCACGAGATTGCAGAATGACGAGTTAGGTCAGACCTTTCAATTTTCTAAAGAAGCTATAAAAACGATTGTTTGGGTTGGTTCTGCTTTGCTTATTTTCCAATTTTCTTAGTGTCACACCCAGAAAGTAAATTTATGTAAACAAGGCTCGTGGCCGAACTCATCTGCACCCTCTATAATATACAGTGTGTCCCCGGACCAAATATCTTATGGCACTAATATAATCAACCATCTACTTCCTTTATTATTAATTTTTTGCATAAAACTACTTTAGGGTATTTTACAGTACTAAGGGTTGAAAAAATATTTTTATAGTTCAGTCTTAGAACAACATGCATCAATAGTGAACTGGAATCCAAAATTCACTCCCAATCTCCTTATGGAGTCTTGGCAGGCAGTTGTGACCATAGCGCAGTTCTGCTATGAGCTTGCAAAATAATGAGTTAGGTTAAGGTCATTCAATTTTCTAAAGGAGCTATAAGAAACGGTTGTTTGGGTTGGTCTTGCTTTACTTAGTGCCCACTCATCTTAATCTCACACCCAGAAAGGGATGTGAATTAGGATCGTGGCGGAACTCGTCTGTATCCTCTATAATATACAGTGTGTCCCAGGACAAATTAATGTTACGGCACAATAATCAATTGTCTGCCTTCTTCATTATTATTTTTTTGTATAAAAAATTATAATACTTTACGGAAGGTTCAACAAATATTTTTTTGATTCATCCAATCAATCTTGGAACAACGTGTATCAAAATTAAGCTGGAACCCAATACAGACTTAGCAGCTGACTGTGAACACAGTCAGTTCTGCCACGAGGTTGCATGAGTTAGGTCAGATTGGGATTTTAAAAGAACTGTAAAACTCGGTTACTAATAACCGTTTTCCTTTGTGGCATTTTTTTAACATAAGTTCTGATTAGAAAATCAAATGGCACACTGAAATATAAAACGGTTTCTCAAAGTAACTAAAAATATAAGCGTGGGTCGTAAGCGTTCCACCAACCATTCCTACGTCATATTGCAGGCGTATGTAGTAGTTCTTTACATTGTAGATAACCTAATCTAACCCATACTGTGATCAATATTTGTGGTGTAATGACATTTAAAAATGTTAATTTAACGGTCTAATTCTAAGATTCAAAATTATTAAAATTCAATTCCAATACCGATTAAGACAAAATAAAGTTGTCTCTACTGAAGAATGTATAGGTGTTATTTTCGAATTAGTTCGAGATGATGGAGCTGCTTAGATCTACATAAAACTGCGTTAGTTTTCAGAATTTTCAAACAAGTGTGTAATGAGAAACTGAAAATAATGATTCCCTTGAGTTTCTATACATCATTATCTATACCATCTATCTTATCTATATAATGACACAATGGTAATCCTGTTATACCTTATCTCCGCATGTTAATTTCCTTACTGGATTATCCTTTGAACGATTTTGCAAAATCATGTGAGCCCTTATAAGTTTTCCGTAGTAGACTCATTAATTCCTCCAGAGCATCAACAAATTCCGTTCTGTCTTTGTAGCGTTAATTACATATTAGTTATTAATAACGATAAGATTAACGGCACCGTCTTTTTTTCAATTCTGCCTGTTCTATGGCCTGGTTAAAATCGGTGTTTGTGAGGCACCATACATGGTGCCTGAAGGTATATATCAGTTATTGTATTTTGAAGCTGTTCATAAATCAGCTGGATGATGAGGAATTCTGATGAGATGAATCAGCATTACGCTATTCTATTCTTCGGGTCGTCCTTAGCTGTATAGGAAGGTGTTAACGAGTTTGAACGTCTCCGTTCGTATAAGCGTTAAATATTTAAATTATGATAAGCAAGTTATCTTTGAGTGCTTAATGTATGCTTAGTTGTAATGAAATAATTTGTTGTGATGTTACCATGTCGATGTAATTATCCCGTAAATCTTTCAAAGGTTTTTAAACACTAGAAGAGATAAAGTGATTTTTTCCGTTTGTTTTGCTGAAATTATATTTTTTATAAGAAAAACAGTTTTTACTAACGATTTTTGCAGTGAAGTTAAAGTACTACAGTCTCTATAATAGTTAGATTTTAGACATTTCAAAATTAGCTGACTAAAATTATAAGACTTTAGAGGATTAACTTGAAGATTTTTCTACAAATTACATTTTGATCCACTACAATGTTCATTCACTTTATTTAATAATTATTATAATTTATGTTTAGTCAACTACAACTCATAAATATCTCGAAATTTGTCTCATTAATACAAAAAACGTGTAATGGCCAACGATATTTTGTCTTAAATTTTGTCAGGTGTCCATTTCACTCTTCCCAAAAAGTGAAAATACGTCCTACATACTCAAACCCCGCAAATTGAATTAATTTCTAATGGTGCGAATTGGTACATTTATCGGTTCTGACATTATATCAACAAATACTACTCTACTATTTAGACCAGTCGGATTTGCGTAGGTTTTTGATTGATTTCCTAGTTAGTTAACCTACATTTTTAGCGATCGTGGGTATGTCTTCGTTGAGTCATCTGTGATATAAAGGTGGTTGATTTAAATTAAGCCCGCATACTCCAGATATGGACTCTTAATTGATTCACGACTTATTGAACAAGATTTCATAATTGAGATACAGTGAACCTGGGCATTTTACGATCTATATGCAAAGTCCTGATTAAATTGACATGGTTGATTTTTTTGATAATTTTAAATTTAAAAAAGTTGTAAAACAACATATCTGGCCATTTTTATTTTAATTAAAAAAAAGCAAACGGATGATCCTGCACCGTTGACTTTAATTGATGGTGCTTTGTGGTCAATTTTAATTAAGAGATGTTTAAATTTTACCTGAAAGGGGAAATATTTAAAAAATAACCTTGAAATGAGGACGTAAAGCGGATAAATATGATAATAACCTTTGTGGAAATGTTAGCTGGCAATTAAGTTAAAAGATAAATTATTTTTTGTATGAGGGTACTTAACAATGATTAAGCAAAAAAAAAATAAAATCTAATTACTTGTAACTCTCCAATAGTCCTCGTGAATAAACGAAAACTAGCAAATTTTGTAATTGTACAGTAATTGCATTTATACAAACACATTTATATAAATTGGAACAAAATTTACATGTGGCGACATTGCTTTCAAATTCCAAGTCCTGAATCTTAATTAATCTTAATAACAAATCTGCTTTTAAGGTTTGTAATAGTTTTTGACATCAAAATTTTCAATAATGCGTTAAGATTTTTAATCTTATTTTCCGGAAAGCGACCTCTGTTGTCGAAATTTATGTTATTAATGTCAAAAGATTATTTTTTTCCTACAATCTTTAAACAGTTACATACCAAACCGTTGGGGTAGTTTCTACCCTTATGATCCCTAACAATCATATTTAACCTTGGAATACTGCCATTTTCAATACGATTAACCCAATTAGCCTATAGTAATGAGCCTAAATGTCACTTCGCTATTGAGATAATTGAAATAATTAAAAAAAAACATGTAACTTAAAATAATAAATTAATTAAACCTCAGCTAATTTGTGAATAATTTGGAAATGTGTTAATAGATTTGCATATATTTCAGTAACATATTCACTAAGGTTTTTTAAATATCTTGAGCCCCATCATACCCCCTCCCCTATAGTTTGTGAATTTTCTTTTTTCACTCCTTGTAAGTCTTACGAATTTAATAATACAACTTTCCACCATACCTGCACGAAACAGCAGAGTATTTCATTAGAACTACGCACACGTACATATTTATCAAACGGCAGAATTATTACTCACATATAAGGCAAGTAAATTTCTTACCCAACAAATGCTAACAAACGACATCTTGTTACACAGAATTGCGAGCTGAAGCAATCGTGTCAAGGTTTTCGAAGCACCCTGTACAGCAATAACAATGAAATGTACGAAAACCATAAAAGTCTTTGATATTCATTAAGTATCTGCGCCTCTGAACCATTATTATTTATTGAAACGTTTCACCGACGAGTATGTTAATTCGATACGTAAAAGTGTTAAATGGAAATGAGTGTGTTTACGATGTGAGTTTGTTCTTAAAGAATGCGTCTATATAAATAGAGTGGGCGATGTTAGAATTTACTTAAAAATTATGGGGAAGATGTAAAATATGCAAACCCCATAAGTATATACATATAATATGTATGTTCTAATATTGTTTGTAAATATTATCTACTTAACGCGAAACGTAGTGTTGTAGTAGTACGTTTATTTTTCATTCAGGCAGTATCTTTACAATGTTACTTGGGACACAAAAGAAAAAGCAAAGAGTGCTCTTTGACCGACCCTCGTATATTTAGTGCGAGTGGTTTGCGGTGCCGACACAAGCATAAGCAGTACGAACTGCATGGTCTGTATTGAGTAGACTTAAGGGCGCTTTTAAGACCTAACCTGAAATGGCTATTACGAGTTTACGTTTCTTTTTAGCTGTCCCAAGTAGGAATGGACATAAGTTATCCACTTTTGAGTCCGCAAGATTTCTCCTGACGAGTTACGTAAAGTGTAAGAATTAACATTAGAAAAGTTAAGCGTTTAAATGTTCTGTTTGTCCAGAATAGAAAAACATGTTTTTTTGTATTCTAAATCAGCTGTTTGTATCTAAGGAACGTTTTGGAAAACCGTTGATAACGTTTTATTGTTCCACCTCTTATCTCGCGCAGATAACGACATGATTCACGTACTAAATGGATTTAGTTTTATCGAAATTACTTTCATTATAAACAAAACGAAATCTTATTATGAGTAAAGTGTAAGTCGCGTGTTATATCAGCCCCTAACAATAGACCCTTTTAATAAAGTAAAGTGCATAGCTAATCACTATTAGGATTGTATAAATATAGGTTCCGTAGAACAAAGCTTTAGTCTTGGTCAATTTGCCGTACCGATCGTACCGAACGTAGTCTTGGTCAATTTGCCGTACCGATCGTACCGAACGTAGTCTTATTCAATTTGTCATACCGAACGTATCGTCTCCATAAATAATATTGTATCCACATGTATTGTATTGAAACCTAAAGTAGTGTAAATAAATAGTTAGTGGTTTTTAAAAACGTGTTTCTCGACCCGGAAACCGTAACTGGCGCAGTCAGCACGGATCATCTCAACGCAGATCATCCACGAACCAAACGAAGATTAGGACCCACATCGCCCAAATCTTGCGAGGACCACAGCATCCAGGACTAGCATCGCCTCAACCGCCGTCGGACCTCATAGACGATAGGACAACCGAAGTTTGGGACCCATATTGCCCAAATTTGCGAGGACAACGAACAGCGTCAAGGACACGCATCGCCTCTTTCGCCGTTGGACCTCATAGCAGTTAAGAAGAAACAGAAACGAAGGTCAAAGAGACCTATATTCCAGAAAAGCAGAGACAACGGAGACATGAAAATCGTCGTACTTCACATGTAAGTCGTTTTAATGTTATAAAACAATTGTCCAAATATTTAATGTCAAGTGAAGATCTTTCCAAATTGACCAACACTCTCGAAAATTTGAGCGTAACGAGTTCAAATTCTCGATCAAACGTAATAAGACCCGCAATCCTTAACCCACCTACTCCAAAAACCACAAAAATGAACCAATTGAAACCCGAATATTTATCCTGTATCCCAGATTTTAGTGGAGACCCAAATGACCTTAACAGATTTCTTAGTGTAAGTGAAGCTTTAATAAATCAGTTTTATGATAAAGTCAATCCGGCAAATTTTCAGAATATTTACTTATTAAATTCGATTATTTCAAAATTAAAAGGGAACGCAAAAACAATCGTTAACATACAGGGCACTACCGATTGGGAAAGCCTGAAAAAACTACTGTTAGCAAATTTCTCTGATCAAAGAGATGAAATTTGTTTAAATCGTGACCTAATCATGTTGAAACAGAATCCTAATGAAACTGCTCAGAATTTTTACGACAGAGTTCTACACATCCTAAATTTATTATGCTGTTACATAACGGCTCATGAAAAAACTGCAGCAGCCCAAGATTTAAAACGAAATCTATATCAAAACTTAGCATTAAAAACGTTCTTGTCAGGTCTTAGGGAACCATTAGCGACAACCTTACGGTGCATGAAACCAAAGTCACTAAGTGAAGCCATGCAATACGTAATTGAGGAAGAGAATGTCCAGTACTTTCAAAATTTTGCTCATAAAAACCCAAATAAATTTCCAAATTCTTTTAAACCAAACCATCAACCCCAATTTAACCAACATTCACACTATAATCCTTGTCAATTTAATCAACATCCACATTATAATTCTCGTCAACAATTCAACCAACATACCCCAAATAATTTCTTCAAAAATCAAAACAACTTCCCTTCGCAACCAATCAACGTTCAACCAAGAAATCTACCACCACAAAAATTTCTAACTAACGCCCAAGTTTTCAAACAACCTCAAAACGTCAACGTCTTTAAGCCAAATTCCGCAATGAGAAAAAATCTTTCACCGCCAACTCCAATGAGTACGTCTACTCGAAATACGTATCAACCAAGACCCTCAACGTCTAACCAAAATTTCCGAAATCCCCAAAATTACCAATATCGTCCCAATATGTTCCAGAATACATATAGAGCCAACAATCAAAAACCTCCTTTCGTAGCCGAAGAGCTATACAACACAGACATTTACGAAAACGTACAAGAGATAAATAACGAATACGAAGACGAACAAAATTCTGAATATTATGATGATGAACAAAATTTTACCAAACCAGCCGAAAAAGTCAAAAAGAAATGACACCACCAATAATAACTTTCAACACAATTTCTGAAAAAATGAGCGAATTACCGTACATCATTTTCCCAGAATATAATATTAAATTATTAATTGATTCAGGATCAACAAAGTCATTTATAAATCCAGAAATTGCAAATAAATACTTTCCAAACTTAATTAAAAATGACCCATTTATTGTTTCCACAGTATTCCAAAAATCATCACATCAGTTTAGTGCCTCGATTCCGCCATCGAAAATTTTCAACTTAGATCCTTCTAATAAATTAAAATTCTATCTTTTCAAATTTCATGACACTTTTGACGGTTTAATCGGAATTGACAATTTAACGACACTTCAGGCAGTTCTTGACTTCAATACTAATCACTTGATAACACCTTTCGCCAAAATTAAATTTCATTTATATCAAACCAAACGTTTTAAAGATTTAAATCAAATTACAATTCAACCACGTATGGAACAAGTTATAAAAGTAAAAACTTCAATTCAAAATGGTGAAATAATCATTCCACACCAAAAAATCCAAAATTGTGAAATTCCTGAGTGCCTAACAATTGCGAAAAACGGATACGCACTCACAACAATTTTAAACAGTAATGTAAAACCAAGTACAATTGATTTTTCTGCACCAATTCCAGTAGAAAAGTTTGATCCAGTAGAACTCCAAAATTTCGACTTAAATCACATTGATACTCCAAATTATAAAACATTCGACTCATCAAAAATCAGAACTGACCATTTGAACATGGAAGAAAAAGCCAAAATTATCAAGTTATGTGAACAATTTTCAGATATTTTCCATCAGGAAAATGCACCCTTAACTTTTACGAATAAAATAAAACACCAAATTAAATTAACTGACGAAATTCCAGTATACACAAAAACTTATCGCTATCCTTTTATCCATAAACAAGAGGTTCAAAATCAAATTAAAAAAATGTTAGATTCGAATATTATCAGACCAAGTACTTCACCATGGTCATCTCCAATTTGGATAGTTCCAAAAAAATTAGATGCTTCTGGAAAACAGAAATGGAGAATAGTAATTGATTACAGGAAACTTAACGAGAAAACAATAGATGACAAATACCCATTACCAAATATTAATGACATTTTGGATAAATTAGGAAAATGCCAGTATTTTTCAACTCTTGATTTGGCAAGCGGTTATCACCAAATTGAAATGACCGAATCAGACATCGAGAAAACAGCCTTTAACGTAGAAAATGGTCACTACGAATTTTTAAGAATGCCTTTTGGATTAAAAAATGCTCCAGCCACATTTCAACGAGTCATGGACAATATTCTTCGCGGTATTCAAAATGAAAAATGTTTAGTATATTTAGACGATATCATTGTATTTTCAACCTCTCTTCAAGAACACATAGAAAGACTAAAATCAGTTTTCCAAAGACTACGAGAATCAAATTTCAAAATTCAATTGGACAAATCAGAATTTTTATGTAAAGAAGTTGCTTATTTAGGACATATAATAACTCCACAAGGTGTAAAACCAAACCCAGACAAAATTAAAGCCATTAAAAATTTTCCAATTCCAAAATCAACAAAACAAATTAAAGGATTCTTAGGTTTATTAGGTTATTATCGAAAGTTCATAAAAGACTTTGCGAAATTGACAAAACCTTTAACTAAATGTTTAAAGAAAGGCGCAAAAATAGAATTAAATGATGAATACGTAAATTGTTTTGAAAAATGTAAAAATTTATTAATTAACGAACCAATTCTACAATATCCAGACTTTTCAAAGAAATTTAATCTAACAACCGACGCATCGAACGTAGCGTTAGGCGCAGTTTTATCGCAAGGACCAATAGGTAACGACCTCCCAATAGCTTTCGCTTCTAGAACATTAAATGATTCAGAGCAAAATTATTCGACAATCGAAAAAGAACTTTTGGCAATAGTATGGGCAACCAAATATTTTCGACCTTATTTATATGGAAGAAAATTTAACATTATAACGGATCATAAACCTTTACAATGGTTATTTTCGCTAAAAGATCCTAGTTCAAAATTACATAGATGGGAAATTAAATTAGAAGAATTTGACTACCAAATTATTTATAAGCCAGGTAAAGCAAATACAAACGCAGACGCACTTTCTCGTATCGAAATCCATACGAAAGAATTAAATGATTATTGGAAACAATTCGATGATTTAATTGGTGACCCAAATAGAACAGTAACGTTTGATAAACCTCCTGAACAAAACGCAAACACTGACCTAGACAACATGTCCCTTATCGTACAAGTAGACGACAATGAACAGACGCAACAAGACGCGAACGAAAGTGAAAATATTACGATTCATTCGAACGTAGATTGTAATCCCATTATAAATATCCCCATTGTCGAACATGCAGTAAATTACGGTCAAAATCAAATTATAATAAGCTCAGTCCTACATTCACCAGCCGCACCAAAAATAACTAACTTATTCGATAAAAAACAAAGAATTAATGTTCAAATTTCGCAAAATAATTTTGAAAATGACATAGTAAATTTTGTTAAAAATTATACCGTACCTGACGTAAATTATTTTCTGTATTTTGAAAACCCAGATATATACGAACCATTTTCTTTAGCATTACAACGAAATTTCAAATGGACATCTTTACGATTTAAACGCTGTAAAAAGAAATTGATTGATATTATTGATAAGAATGACATTAAAGACACAATCCAAAATTATCACGAAGGCAAAACTAATCACAGAGGTATAGAGGAGACCCTAAATAGAATAAAAGAAAAATACTTCTGGCCAAAAATGAAAGAATCAATACAAACTTATATAAATCAATGCGAAATATGTCAACAAGCAAAATACGATAGGAAACCAGTAAAAACGCAACTAAATCAAACACCAACTGCATTGAAACCTTTCGAAATAATTCATTTAGATACTTTTACTTTTGAACAGTCAAAATTTTTAACCATAATTGATAGTTTTTCAAAATATGCACAAGCCTACTATTTAACCTCATTAAATAGTACGGAGATTGCTGACAATATAATAAATTTCTTTTCACATCATGGAATACCTAAAATGATCATTGTAGATAATGGAACCGAATTTAAAAATTCAGTGATTACAGAACTTTTATCTTTACACAGAATCCAAATTCATTTTTGTTCACCAAACCACCCTCAGTCAAACGGTATTATAGAAAGATTTCATTCAACATTAAATGAACACTTGAGAATATTAAATACACAAGGTTACAAAAATACCCCAGTTAAGATGAAGATGATTTACGCAATCCTAGCTTACAATCATTCAATTCATTCAGCTACAAAGTATAAACCTATTGACGTAATTAACGGGCATATAACCAACAATGACCCATTTAACTTGGAAATAGATAAAATTCTGTTAAACGATTATGTGCAGCAACATAAGGATAAAACAACGGTATTATATTCGAAGATAAACGCTGATTTAATTAGGAATAAGGAAAACCTTTTAGAGAAAATAAATAAAGACCGTGACAAACCGGAAATCTTTCAACCCGAACAATTAGCTTTTGTTAAGAAAAATATAAGGCAGAAAAACGTAAACAAATTTGAAAAACCGAAATTGATAACAGCCGTGAATCCAGATAGGAAAGTAATCGCTACAAGCTCACAATCTAAAATACATATGGATAACGTGAAACGTCCACTTAGACAGACCTATTCATTTGACTAAAACCAATGTTTTTATTCTTTTCAGATTATGCTTGTTAAGCATCCTTACGAAAACTTTCGGAAAAGAAGAAATAAATTACAAAAATTTAGAAAACAATCCCGGCATAATCCCCTTAAAAATAGGTACGTCAAAAATAAAAGAATACTCTCACACTTTAATTCATTTTTATGATTTAAATCCGATCATTTACGAAATAAACAAATTAAAAATACAGTCGGAAAATATAACTAGTCACTTAACTATTAATCAACATTATTATAACGAAGTATCTAACTACTTAAAAATATTAAGTTTTATAGAGGAAAAAGTAGAAAATAGAATAATAGAATTATCGCCACATCCAAGTAGAGTTAAAAGAGGTTTAATTAACGGCTTAGGATCTATTTTTAAGACTATAACTGGTAATTTAGACGCTAATGATGGAGAAAGATACGAAACATTAATTAAAAACCTGCAAGAAAATCAAAAAGCACTAAGCACCTCAGTAAAAAATCAAAATTCCTTAGCAGTATCATTAATCAACAAATTTAACGAAACAGTAACAAAAATTATGCACAATGAAGAAATCTTAAATTCAAGAATTAAACAAATTTCAGGAATTGTTCAGGGAACTGTAAACAGAGATTATACTAGATTTATCAAGGACACATTGATCCAAATAATCAATATGTTCGAGATAATAAATTCAATTTTACAAGATATTGAAACATCAATCGTTTTCACTAAACTAGGCACTGTACATCCAAGTATAATTAAAACCACAGACTTATTTCACGAATTAAAAAGATTAAATGAAAAATTTAAAACAAATCAATTACCATTAAATATCACCTTAGAAAACGTATCAAATTTCAAAAAATTAATAAAAATCGATTCTTTTATATTAAATAATAAAATCATTTACCTATTCCATTTACCAATAACCTATCCCTATTTATTTGAAATGTACCATTTGTACTCGTTACCTACATTTTCGAAAGGGAAATTTAAGGCCATAGTACCAAAATCAAAATTTGTCGCAAAGGACACATTGTTTTATGTACCGATAAGCGAGCCTTGCATTGAAGCATCGGCGAATTTCTTCATCTGCGATAAGAGCGCACTTCTCCAAATGTCCAAAGACAGCCCTTGCGAAATCCAACTTCTAGAAATGAAAACGCCTACAGGATGTATCCAGACGGAAGTCCAGATCGCTGACAGCATGTACCAGAAAACAGAAAACTCCAACCAATGGATCGTTATTCTACCCCAAGAAGAAGTACTTCAACTTCATTGTCACGAGCAGAGGGAAATCGTTCGACTAAAAGGAACATATATTTTTGACATACCCGCAGGATGTCAACTTTCAACAAAACGAAAACTTATCACCAACGAAGAAGATGTAACTACTGGTCAAGTCATCCTACTTCCGAAATTGAATCCGAACAACGACGTTCCACTTCAATCGAATTACACCCTTAACCTGGAGAAAAGCAACCTGGATGAACTTCACGTCATCAAGCAGGAATTTATCAAAAACGACCCTGTGCTCAACGAACCGGTAACTTACACCCCAAGTGCCTGGACTATCATCGTATACATAATTATCGTCATAGCTCTGGTGATTGTCACAAAACGAAGACTCCAGAGAAAATTCCAAAGAAGACGAGAAACCACCGCAGCCCTAGAACTGGAAGACGTTCGACTTCCGCCCTCGTAGCCGGAACTCGAATCTTCGGGGGGAGGTGTTATATCAGCCCCTAACAATAGACCCTTTTAATAAAGTAAAGTGCATAGCTAATCACTATTAGGATTGTATAAATATAGGTTCCGTAGAACAAAGCTTTAGTCTTGGTCAATTTGCCGTACCGATCGTACCGAACGTAGTCTTGGTCAATTTGCCGTACCGATCGTACCGAACGTAGTCTTATTCAATTTGTCATACCGAACGTATCGTCTCCATAAATAATATTGTATCCACATGTATTGTATTGAAACCTAAAGTAGTGTAAATAAATAGTTAGTGGTTTTTAAAAACGTGTTTCTCGACCCGGAAACCGTAACTCGCGTGTCACACACCTAATTTTCCATTACCCAACGACGTGAGCGTCTGTTTCGATGATATACGTCGTTTTCTCGCGTCGCTGCTGCTTCAGAAAAGACGAAGAAGAAGCAGAGCATAAAGCACACAAAAGAACAATGTGGATGACAGTTTTGGAGACCGAGGAGAAAGTCCTCGGGGATTACGTTCTTGTTTCGGTGCAACAGAAGCGGAATCACGCAAAGTTCGAAAGACAGAAGTATTCTTATGAAATTAAAGTTAATCTATACTTTTCTAAATTTCAAACGTGGACTGATGGGAGAGATTTGAGGTTAGAAATTAGTCTTCTATTGATCACCCCTTAGTGCGAAGTGTAATAAAATGATAACTAGCTTAACAAAATTTCCATGTTGAATTTTAGATTAATTATTCCTACTTTAACTCTTAAAATAACCGGTTTTGAGCATACTTTTTCTTCTTCTGTTAGGTAAAATATACCCAGTTTTCGGCATAATTTCAACACATCAAACTACAAAAATTAATAATTTAACAACTATTTCAGATTTATTCCTAATATTTTTATCATAGTTTTTATCCTAGTCCTAACTTGATATAGTAATTTTCGTAGAAATCGGCATTTTAATGAGTTATTTATAAGAAGATGGAATCAAATTTTCTTCGTTGTTAATAAACAGAATCGAAAAATTCCCGATATGTTGGATGACGTTTAACTCGTAAAAAATTACATATTTATGATTAATTACCATAATTATAATTGTAATAATTATCACGGTGTATTCAACGCCGATAGAGAATGGCAGTGTTGCCAAATTATTAATCAAGTGATGAACTTCTTACCGATACATACTGAAATTATATATAAAATTCTATGTAAATTTGCTCTCCTAATTGTTTTCCAACAACAGCTAAGGAGACAAATTATTCACCATGAGCAATTGTAAAAAATATATGCATTCCGCTTCACTCGGCTTCCATTTGGAAACCAAAAGTCATTATTAAAATTGTTATATTTTTCAATTATTGTTAAAATACCATTGAACTTGTTCCACTTCAATATTCTGAAAATTTAAGAGTTAAACTTATTTTAAAAGTATTTTTTTGTTTTTAAATTTACATTTAAATTTAGATTTTTGACCTCTCATTTTCAGAACGTCCTACTGTAACGTTTTTACTGTTTACTAAGACTAAACACTACACTATTTGTCCTAATTAATTTATTTCTTACACTACACTTATAAACTTAACTAAACAATCCCTGAACTTGATTTATATTCGCACACAGAGATGTTTATTTTTTATTTAACGCGCGCGGTCTCTCGCCCGAATGTTTACACAACGATTCTTCAACTGTCTCGCCTTGGGTCCGGCATTCCTTATATACCAGGTAGAAGCCTTCTAGACGTTTGCCGGAATATTCCCGAAGTTTCGGGAGATGATTCTAGAATTCGCGGAACTTGTTATCGCATCGAACCTTCTCGGCTCTTCGACCGTCGGCTTCGACCCGTCCTTCCCGGGATCGCAATTCGGCGAACTTGTGTAGCTCCCGGCGTGTTTATCGCGGCGAGCCGTTTCGTTACACTACTAAATACTTTGTCAACAGTTTCCCTTTTCTTTTCCAAAGTAATTAAGCTCTTTTAAAATTAATAGTTTTGTGCATTTATCGCCATGCAGTGACATTACACTGCTTCAAAAGAATATAATCATTTTATAATTAATAAATTTTGAAATCTGCATATTCCATAGTTTTTTGTTTTAAAGACTTCTGTTTTCTGTTGTTGTTATTGATAAGTGAAGAAGAAAATGTGTAAATTATGTTAGAAAATAGAGATATTTTGTTGTATAACAATTAAGATCTCAAACAACTTATGGTTCAATTTCAGAATTCCGATATTCTTTAGAAGTATATTGATCAATTGCATTTTTCTGATTTTTTTGTATTATTCACCTTTGAACTGAGTGGCAAATACATTTAAAACGGATTAACACGCTTCCAACTATTAATTTGAAGTACGTGCAGTTCACCTGTGGAATTTAACTCACCTGTATTTTTCCTGACTGCCATGACGAAATGCCCTGAAATTAAATAAAAATCTTAAGTCTTGAAGAAAGGCGTTGTTATATCGTATTAATAATTTTATTTTAACTATGAAAAACATTGTTGTTATGAAATTTAAAGTTATTCTCAATAAAATGTTATGCTTGGTGTAAAATCCAAAGTGCAACAACCATTTTGGACATTAATTTTTTTTCAGACATGTACAAGGTTTGTGAAAAAAATTAAATATTGCTCAATAGTAATGTACGATTTTAAGTACTAAGCACCTTTTTTCTGACATTAATAATAAGAAGGCTTTTCATTTCATTCAACACGCTGTATTAGTTATTATTATTAGTTAATTAACTAATTAGCACTTAACTGCCTTGTAAATTATAACTTAATTATGTAATTAATTTGTTTAAAAAACAGCTCGTATTGGAGTAATATTGTAACTTATTTGTTGCACTAAATAGACTGACTATTACATAAATTGAATAATTATTCTAAAAATATTACACATATCTATTTATTGTAATATATTCATACGTTTATATTTCATAATAATAGAAGTTTTGCCACTGAAATTGGCAGTAATATTTTCAACAAATTTACCACATCAATTAAACCCGATAAATAGTCTACAATTAAAATTTTCATCTTGTGTCACCCTAAAATTTAAATACATTTTGTTAACTTAAATTAAATTAAAATTAGCCTAAGATAAAAAGTTAACATCAAAAATTTTTAAAGAGTTTACACTGTGTTAACTGAAATTAAATTAAAATTAAAAATTAAATTTGTGTGAGGCTAATCTAACCAAACCTAACCAATGAGAAGGAATAATAATAAACGTATCACTTTGCTTCGATGAACTAGTGGCTATCCCTGTTTCAATAGGAAAAAAACTTAAATAGCTAATAATTACTAAAATGCGTGTAAGAAGTCCATAACAAATTTTGTAGTCTTTTGGTAATTCCTGTGTACAAATTTTTGTAATTTTGGGTAAATACTTTTCAAGTAATTTCGTGTAAATCTTTGCAATTTCAGGTGTACCTACTCGTATCTACATTTTATTATTAATAAATCTTTCGTAATTTTAAGTAGGTAAATCCGTTTGTTATTTATGCTTTCGTGATTTGAAGTAAATATTTTTGTCCTATTTTAGTAGATATCTTTGTACTTTCTTTCGTAGTACTTGTATTTTGTTAGTACTTTTAAGTTTAGAAGATCCTATTACGTTGCTAATTTCGAGTAGATAACTTTTGTAACATTAACTGTGTATAATGAAATATCTAATAATTACTAAAATGCGCGTAAAAGAGTCCATAACAAATTTAGTAGTATTTTGGTAATTCTTTTGTGTATGTGTACATATTTTTGTAATTTTGGGTAAATACTTTTCAAGTAATTTCGTGTAAATCTTTGCAGTTTCAGGTGTACACTTTATTTTTAATGAATCTTTCGCAATTTCAAGTGGTAAATCCGTTTGTTATTTATGCTTTCCTGATTTGAAGTAAATATATTTGTCCTATTTTATTAGATGTTTTTGTACTTTCTTTCGTACAACTTGTATTTTGTTAGTACTTTTTAAGTTTAGAAGATACGTTGCTAATTTCGAGTAGATAACTTTTGTAACATTACCTGTGTAAAATTAAATTTGCAACACGTAACAATAAGTAAATTACATAATTATTTTAATCGTTCAATTGGTTATAATCACTAAAGTTGTGTAGGAGTTAGAAACTAGTTTCATAATTTGAAATAGGATTCTGAACTGATTTACTTATATAATATTTACGAGGAGTGATTTAAATATTTAAAAAAAATATGTAAAGTGTAGTTTTGTGCACGTTCAGAATTTTGTTCCTTGTAAACGTAAGTAAGCTAAATGGAAATGTTTTTATTTTTCTAATCAGTTTCTATTATTCTGATTAAAGGTGTATTTTCAAATTCAGGAAATTGACCAAAACTGAATTACCGAAAACCATTCTATATTCTGTAGTACAGGATTCTATATTCGTTTATATATTTATTATATCCAATCTTGACAATCATTTTTGATGAATTTATTTATAACAAATGTATTGTAATAGGTACATGCTAAAATCTAAATTTGTGAATTATATAAAATTCATTAGATATTTTAGTGTTAATTTATTAAATTGTTTAGTTCAATCATAGCGTTCCTTTGTTGGTACTGTTTCCAAATTTCGTACCTATGTACCCTAAAAAGTAAAGAAGATAAAACCCTTTGTGAAGGAGGACCGCTGTGTGCAATTCTGGTGCAATTCGATCTCAACCTGTAACAAATAAATCGTCACAAATCGCGTGCACTACCTATACAGTTATAAACCAATACAGTTTTTCTTTTTCGCACCGCAATAAACACCTTCGTAAACAGGGAAAGTTAATCGCCATTCAATTCCGCTATTCCGCTAGTTTTGAAAAGGCCACTGGCCAAACTCCGCTAGGAGGTCAAGCCGCCGCGAAACAAAAGATATGTATCTCTTTTTTTTTACACGCAATTCGGTTTCTTTTCGTGTGACGAAATCGAGCGTATAAATTAGGATTATTTTCGTATTTATTGCCTTCTTGCTTTGTTCAAAGCGAGAAAACGGTAAAGAACCCGTATAATGGGAGTGTGATCGAAAAATAAATAATGGAAACCATGAAGTGTTGGTGAAATGAGAGTTTCCACGATAACCAGCCTTCAATTTCAATTTCCTGCCTTCTTTCTAATTAAACGTTCTTTTGGGATTTTGATGTAATATCGCTCTATTCCACTGAACGTAGCCTCATTGTTCAGTGACGAAGTTATTCTTTTAAGGTAATACTGGCTACAGGCGTCCTTTATTTTTTATTTTAAGAGGTCACACGGTTATAAGCTACGCTGCATATGAGGTTTTCGTCAGTTTTGGAGCGTTTTGTGGTTTCGTTAATGGCGCGAGTGACCTTAGTGTTTTTTTTTTGTATTTGAAGATAATTCTCACATTATATTTGTTACAATATCATATCAAAACATTCTTCACGCCTCTCGACTCTCGGTATTTTAATTTCAGCCCCGAACTACTTGTGATTACAGTAGTAGTAATGCTATGATCGTTCTGGGCCACTAGTTCACATTTATGCCACGTGTCTCTTGGTGGCGCCACTAGTGGCGAAGGGGTTCCACAAGAGGTGTCCAAATTAATTTATACAGCTAAAAAGCATCTTTCAAGCAGCTTTAAACGGATTTAAACATGTCCAGAATAGCTTTTAGTAGCTCCCCGCCACTTCTGAAAGTCAATTTCTTTCCTGAAACAAAGTTTCAACCTTTCCAAAAAAGCGCAACTTCTTTAAATCTGCCCCATTTTTTTTTAAATTAATGTAAATTTCAGTCGTTGCCATTGTTCTCCACAAAATGTTTCAATCTGCTACCAAAATAAAGCTAATTTTAGCCTTTTCAAAGAGGCGAAGCATAATTCAAACTTTTTCTTTTCCATCGCCACTTTCTTTCAATTTGCCCCAAACTATCTAGCATTTAGAACAAATTTTTGCCGTCGAACAATGGCAAAATCATTTGCCAATTTGCCTTGTCCAAAAAGAACCTGATTTTAATCTTTTTCAGAAATAAAGTTTGTTTCGACGTTCTACAGAAATGTAACGTTAAATTAATTTCTTCTTTTTCTTCATAAAACAAGGTAAGTTTCTTTCTTAAAACAAGATTTCATCCTTGCTTAAAAAGCAGAGCTTCTTTCAATCTGACTCAAATTTTCTACAATTTAAAACAAATTTCAATACTTGCCATTATTCTCCAAAAAACCAAAACCTGATTTTAATCTCTTTCAGAAGTAAAGTTTATTTAAATTTTTCTAGAAAGCATTGCGTAATAAAAACTTTTTCCTTTTATCCAGATAGCTTCAATGTTCTTCTGAAACAGAGTTTTGTAATTTCCCAAATAGCATAGTTTCTTTTAATGGGTCCCAAATCTCTTGAAATTCAAAACAGTTTGCGTTCTCCAGAAAGCATACCTTGTTCCCAATTTTTCCTGAAATGGAGTTCAGTTAGACCTTCTTCAGAAAGCAAAGCCAAATCGAATTATCATCGTTTTTCTCAAAAATTCAAAAATCTCAAAATTTCTCAAATTCTGTGCATCTTCCCCAAATTATTCAGGATTAAAAATAAATTGTAATTTTCACAATCAAATGCAAATTTCGATCTTTGCCATTTTTCTTTAAAAACGCACCTAATTTCATTCCCTTTCTGAAATAGAGTATATTCAATGGTTTCCAGAAAGCATGGCATATTTAAAAAATTGTTTTCTCCAGAAAACAAAGCAGCGTCAATTTTCTTCGCAAACAAAGTTCATCATTTCCCAAAGAACATAGTTTCTCTCCTAAATTCATTAAAACTCAAAACAAGTTTTCTCAATTGCTCTCCAGAAAATGGACCTGACTTCAATCATCTCCAGAAATAATGTTAATTTCGACCTTTCGTAAATTTGAAATTTCTCCTTTTTCTTCAGGAAACACAGTCACTTTAGTCATTCCTGAAACAAATTTTCAACCCTCCCCACAAAGCACAGCCTCTTTTAATCTCCCAAATTTTATAGAATTCAAAACAAATTTCAATTTTATCCATCGTTCTCCAGAAAATGAACCCTATTTTAATATTTTCAGGAAATAATGTTCAATTGAACGTTTTCAACCTTTGGAAAGGTCATATATTGCAATAACAATTAGTAATGATATTAATATTATGTATTAAGGCTTTCAAGTTAACAGGTTGCTGTATCGCAACGATGCTGGTTGTGTGGAAATCATCTGGTCAATTATCTTGTTTCTTGTAGTACGGATGTATAAATATATATATTTATATTGCCTTACGTATTGCCTCTTTCTTACGTCAAAAATGTGAATTTCCCCAATTTTTCTTCATTTGTATGGATACGTATGCACAATTCTTTTATGAAGACTCCAGTCATGGTAGTTACCTTTGACCCGAACCGTCCAACTTAACTTCCTGATGATTTTGTTTTCGCATATAAGACATCGTGATATGTTTGGTCCCATTGTACATGTACTGCTTAAGCTTGGTTACATTAATTCCAGGTTAGTTACTCTAATAACCAACAGTCGGAACTAATCAAAACCTGAAATTGACGATGTTGCTTAGAGAATAAACACAATTGTGTTAAACCAAGAGCAAACGTAGAATCTGCTCTGGGTAAACCAAAACAACTTTTAATATGCGAATTGTTTAGATTGCAGATCTGTGCAACTTCAAAAGTTAATCAAGTTAAATTAGTAGGATCTACAGTAAATTTTCACAATTGCTACTGATGAACCGTTTTTAGCCTCCACGCCTCTTTGGAATCAAATTTGGAATTGGACTCGTTCAATCCCCGAAATGTCCACAAGGCATCCAGTTCGATTCTCACTCGAAGTACCTAATGGTTTCTCGACATGTACACGCTCCTTATAAATTTTCAATTCGTCCCATCGTGGCTTACCATAGAAAAGCGGTAATTACCAGTTGCAACACCTTCGCGGGGCCTGATATGCTAACAACGAAAGGCGCGTACCTATATCTCTCTTTCGGATTCCATCACTTTAGGAATGGAAAAGGTCGCGCCTATCCTTGGTAATTGTATCGCGAGCGCCGCGAAATAGATTACTTCGATTCGAGAGAGAGAAAAAAATCCGAAACTCGTTATTAAGTAAGGCTAGGAGAATGAAAAGCCATCGAGAAAACGTGACCGAATCGTATTGCGTTTATTTTACGATCTCTCTGTGGTTATTCCATTGTGTTTCCATAGAGTCCGTTCTATTAGCCATTGTCGCCGGTTCTTCATTGTTTTTCTCCGTATGCACATAAAGAGGAGTAACAGTCGTGCAGAAATAATCGACAATGGAATTCAATAGAGACGGAGCTGTCCGTAAATTTTTAATTGATCTCCTAGGAAAGAAACATCCAGCAGCTTCGCGCGTAACTTCTTATTTTATTACCTCACATCCAACTTGGGCAAGAATCGATTATTTTTGCGACGGACGTTAAAGCGAAGATATAGGTATATGCCAACCCACATTCACCACATCCGTTCCGTAACGGGCCTTTAATGTCTGAAAAATCCATAAACTCCTTATAAAACTCACCGTCAGAAATGAAACGAAGAAAATTATAAAGCCGCGAAATGAAACAGGACGACAATCAAGAAGTGTCTTAAGACCTAATTTTATAGAGAAGAAATTTGTAATAACTAATTTATCTGTACAGTACGTTTCAAAATAAACGATAGGTTATCACTTTTAAAACGTAACCCTCGAGTAAGTAATACGTTCTAAAAACTGAATTGTTTCGATTAGAAATATATGTCAAATCCTTTGAAATTCACCAACCAATCAAACTACCAAAAAAGGATGCTAAGTTAGCATGTAACCAATTTTACTTTATGTCGAAATATAGAGAAATCACCAAATTGGTACTATAGGCATTGTACATATATTTTAATGCCCATATTATTGTGTATATGTATTTTCACCCTCTCAGCCTTCTGCACCTCTTCACCCCTTCACCCCTCTTCACCTTCTCACCTTTTTTTTTCATGTTTATTATATTAAGATTAAAAGCAAAATTCTAAAGAAAATGATTTAGCTAGTGATATAGCTTACATGAGACTGAAGGAGGAGCAGGTGTACATCACGGCAGGACAAATGAGCCATCTCCCGGCACCTTCGCGAGGAGCAGCGCGTTCTATCAGTAGATCATTAATGACTGTTTTTTAACAGTCTGTTTGAAGTTTGAACCGAATATTTTTTGACCACTACTTTGTACATAAGGTTTTATGGGTTTTTTAAAATAGTCCAAAAACCAAAAATTTGCTCATAATTCATAACTACACGATGTTGGTGTGACGATCTAGCTAGACCTTGACCCTTAGGACTTGATGAAGGATTCAGTGTGGCCCTTAACTTAAAACATTTTATGGGCTAGACCCTTTCACGTCAAACGTGTTCTCAGTGTGTAGTTCTACAGTTTCTATACCTCTCTCCCATTTTATCACTCTCACTCGTCTCATGCCGCTTAGCACAAAGAGCAAGTTATTGTCTCTTTCTCATAACACCGTGCAATTAATTTAATTTAATGCCTGCAATTGATGGAGACGAAGATAAAGGTGGAATGTTGTATCGTCATATGGCGGGCTGGCAATTTATTAATCCAGACGCTTAATTACCATTGCAGAAAAATATGCGAGAAAGCTAGTATGTAGCTACATAGAGAATAAGAATCTAATGAAAATCAGCGAAAGGGCGTACTTCAAATACCTACTACTTTTAGTCTTTTGACTCAGACCTGTACAGTAAACTAAAAGGTAACATCAAGGAATTCTTCTCTTTCGTATCTTCGCTACTATCCCATTCCTCTCTATCGTTACGTCCCATCACATCAGTCTCGGATCTTTATCCGCATTCTTCACAACGTGTCAACCTTTCGAAAGACATTTCCACCGATCCTCCCACGCGATGGAATTAATAATCTGCGACGTGAGATCGCTATACTCTTAATGCCGTCTTGTAGATCCGATTTACTGTTGCGATTAATCCCTCGTTCTACAGTTAAATCGCGAACTGGTTCCAGTCAATGGAAGTCGATTCTGACAAATGACATCTTCTCGACTGTGCCCAGAGAAGACTTTGGTTTAAACACCGGTTACTTGCTGACGGTAGGAAGACTCTGGGTTACGTTAAGTGTGTCAAGTCGTGGTCGTAAAGCATGATTCAAATCAAGGTTTACGACTATCACGGAAAAAATGATTCGGTTTATGTACCGAATGAGTTAAGTGTACAAGGACTAGTCGCAAAGTTTGATGTTTCGGCGACAGCCAATCAATACTAAACTGAAATTGGGCAACCTCAAAACAATTGAAGCGAGAGTAGAGGATGGACGTATTGGGACAAATTAAATAGTGAAGCAGTATTTCACGCACATGTAACGTGTTTCAATTCTGTGAGAAATCCAGCAACAACAAAAGGAAATCAATTTACATAACCATAAAAGAATGGTGAATGAAAGTCGATGTTACGAGCCTACGGAATGTGTAATGAATTTTATATTACTTTTCTGACCCCCCTCGCAGGACACGTTGTACAAATACCTCGGATAGTACGTGACTCCGTTTTTAACGCCCGTTAAAGACGTTGTGTTTTCGTTTGTGAACAAGAAATCGTGAAGAATCGTGATAAAATTATTTAGAAGAAATAGTCAATTTTGAATACACACTTGAGTAATTGATAATGGAACAAAGCTTATTTCCAAAAACTAATCAACCGTATAATATTTAAGGCTAGTTTTATTGAAATCAAAATATTAGCATCATTTTGGTCTACTGCACACCCCTTTGGACCAACCATGACTGTCTGGTATGCCAATTATTATGAGCACGCCTCAAAACATGATATATTGGACGCAGAAACAAATTTGGGAATGAAGCAGAGATTTGAGGTCAAAAATAAAAAAAAAACAATAACCAAAACAATTGGTGTCCAACAATTTTTGTGTAATTTTCTCACAGTAACTAAGGAGGTAATATCAGTAACAGTATCAGTAATAATAACTGCCCGATAGAGTTTTGGTATACTTTGAATAAAATTATTGGTGACATTTTCGCCCCTTTGTTCCAACTATCTCTCTGGTTTACAAATTATTATGTATAGCACGTCCAAAACGTGATCTATTGAACACATCAGACTGTGGTTTGAATTCTTTAATGACATAAAAAGATAAATGGCTACTTAAAAAAATCCTCACAAAACCAACAAAAATTAAATTTTGGTGAAAAATATTGAAACTTAGTGATAGTGATGTAAATGTGGCAGGAGAGATAGCACGCATGATTCGTCACTTTCATAGCATTTTATGGTTATGTCCGTGATTGTGGTTATTTCCGTTGTATACTTTAGTGCAAATGGATCTATTTTGATGCCAGGGCCAATCATTTCTAACATGTGCTCAGCACTTACGTTGCTAGCATATATGACGCTTTCTAGGAACTATTCAGATGGATATCGAACATTTTGTTAATACACCATTTGAGCTCCTAAGGTTCTTGCTCCAGATTTACATATACAATAGCACTCTAATATGACACCGTCATTTTACATTTTACATCTTCATCATCTTTACATCTTTCATTTACATACATTTACATCTTTACATCATTCTGCATCTTCATCAAATGCAGTTCATAGTTGTTTATGAGTAACATGTTAATCGTGAAAATGAGCTTATCCTTATTAATCCAGTTTCATTTTTATTCCTATTTGTATTACATATTCCTGATCCTCTTTAGCTTCTGTATACTGAATATATGATTCAGCCAAACTCAATAATACTGCGGATATCTTCGATGTTCCATTGAGTGAAAAATGGCACCTGGTCTTATCAGTCTAATTCTTCTCAATTTAAGGTGTTTACAAATATTTTGATAACTTGTTTCGTTTCAAGCTTCTACTATCCTTCCTGCTTTCGTCACGGCATGTGATTCATTCTCTTCTTCGGTTACTTGTTTCTATTAATGATGGCATTCGCAATTGCTCAGCATTGAAATAGCATATCTCGTGACCCGTCAGAATAGCCCAAGTCAAAATAGCCCCGACAAAATAGCCCCGAACAAAACGGCCCAGGACAAAACAGCTTCATACAGAATAGCCTCGAGCAAAATAGCCCCGACAAACTAGCTCCATCAACTTCTGTCAAAAAATCTGTTTGGCAAAAATATCTCGGTAATCATTTTGCGGCAATCTCAAAGTGGGCAGGGATGAGTTGCCCCAACGAAATTGACCCGATTATCGATTACTGGGAAGACACATACTTAAGAAGAATTAGGCGTAATAGACGGATGCAACCACGTTGTCCCATTAATATCTGGAACGTTGATCAACGTGTGGTTGCTAGGTTCCCAAGAATAAATAATTCAGTGGAAGGATGGCAAAGAATCAAAGAACATTCCAACAAACTGCGGATTGTCATCAACCATCTCTCTTTAAGCTCATGGAGCATTTCTGCAAGGAGCAAGATATAGTTGAGATCGGATTAGCTCGCATTGCTGCTGGAATTGTCCATCCAGAGGGAAGTAAGACAAAATATGTTCAACTGAATCGCCGTTTAGAAGCACCAATCGGAACCTATGAAAATATGGAAAGTATAGGCTTTCCTCGGAGCGTTCCCCCAATCTGAAAATGTAATTCTTTATATATAATAATCTAGAGATTTCATTTTTTTTGTATTTTTGCTTTGTTGGATATGTACATTTTCCAATAAAATACTTTGTGAATTGATCGGTTTTTTCTTTGGTTTGCAATTTTCATAACCAAATGGTACAATAGCCACGTTAATTTGCCTGGGACTAATTTTTCGGGGCAATTTTGCTCTAGGCTATTTTGTTTGTAGCTGTTTTGTCTGGGGCTATTTTGTTCTGGGTTGTTTTGTCCGGGGCTATTTTGTTCGGGGCTGTTTTGACGGGGCTCTTATGACGGGGCACCAGCATATCTATATCTAGAAATAGCCTCGCCTTCAAACCAGATCTGCATTATACGAACATGTCGAATCAATTGGTCTCTCAACAATTCAAGAAATATAAGGTCTTCGAATTTTCAATATATAGAGCAACCAACATTGATGGTTTTGACATAGCCAATAATAGTTACGCAAGGGCTCTTCTCAATATTCAAACATGGATTAGTTGTAGGCAACTGCTATAGTTTCGTGTAGTGTTGGTTGAATAACTGATAAGCAAATTCAGTGACATGCTCTTCTTATTTAGTAACTGCCCAGTTACTGCTACTGCACGATTCTCTTGAAGATTAATTGAAAATGACATTCAATAGCTCATCCATCACTCATACCTCGACATACCTTAAGAAGAGATCATTTTTATAGATATATCTATAACCATTAGAACCAGATTATTTAACTGCACTTTCTGTTCAGCATCTATTTTTCTATTCAACACCTATTCATCATTTTATGGACAGTCAGTTAACGCCATGTGCTGGCGTTACAAATCAAACATGTATGAGAAGATGTTTGACGCACTAAAATTCTCAGTACAAGTTGGTTAAGTATTTCATATTTTCATATTTTAGCCTCCTTTTTGCTAATTTTTAGCTTTTGTACATATATTATCTAATCTACATTGTACATGTACATTCTTAATTAAATTTAAAGAAGAGTCAAAGTATCTGTAGAGTCCCAATGCATTTGTAAATCCTTTTAATTAAAATAAATATGGTTTGAAGAGATCAGATCGGCTCTTATTGTAGAACAATAATGACATCCATTCTTATGTTAATAAATCTTCAAAGTTCTTCGTCATTCTTGTTGGTGTAGGATAGGATAATAGAATATTTTGAAATCACGCCCTCTCTTCCTAATGGTTTGACAAGTGTTGTGAGAACATCGTAGTATAAAATTGAGGAATTTCAAGCGGTCCGCGACATTTGGGCGCCGCCGTTTTGGCGCTGCCATTTTGGCGCCACCGTTTGGGCGCGAGGACATTTTGGCGCCGCTGTTTGGGCGCGAGGACATTTTGGCGCCGCCGTTTGGGTCCGAAAAAATTTTGAGAGAAGAGAAGAATCGCTGTGTACACGAAGAAAAAAAACAAGTTTTTTCTTATACTCGTATATTTAAATTTTTTAATACGTTAATACTAATAAGAAAATATTAATAAATAACAATATTTAATAATAATAATAAGAAAAATTTTAATTTTAATACACGACTATACGAAAACACTCTTCTTGTTCAAAAAAAAATTGTTGTAAGCGATGTAAGTTTATTTTAAAAAAGCTACCGCTTCGGCGCCAAAATGTCCCAGCGCCAATAGAGCCGGCGCCCATACGGCAGCGCCAAAACGGCAGCGCCAAAATGGCAGCGCCCAAACGGCGGCGCCCAAATGTCCTGCTCCGATTTCAAGTGATATTCGTACACACGAGTTACTGTAAAAATTTTCTTTCAATGCTTAAAACACGCACTTTTTGTGAAAGACTTTTTAGGCGAGAATAAGAAGTGAAACTTACCTATATAAATTTGCCACAAAAAGACAAATTTACTTCTATTAATGGGAAACCTCCCAGAACCATTTTTACACTTTGTCCCAAATCTAACCAACACAGTGACTAATCGCCGTTATACCATGTACTACACATATACCACGAATTATCACGTTCCGTTATTGTTTGCATCGACCTTCGTTTGTTTTTTTTTCCAGATACTCCTTCTTATTGTCTCACGATGCATTTGAAATAATAGAACTTCTCACTTTTGTCTCACAGAAGAATAAGCATGACAGAGTCTAGACCCGAGAATAAACGGCGGGACAAGCCTTGACCTATAGTTGAACATACTTTTACTACGATCTTAAATTAAAGATACTATATAACAATTAGTAGTAAATGACGGTAAAGCTGTAATTAATTACGTGGTACGAACACAGCGGATTCAGCAGGTTCGAAAACACGAGGACAATTATTGTGGAAGAACGGTTCAATTGAATTCTCTACTTAAATGTTGGTTGTACTCTTGAAAAGTAGGGATATTTTTATTATAAATTGAGGGTTTAATTTACTTTACACGTACACACTAAATGTCCTAAGGGATAAATTACCATTTCCCAACAAGAAGTGCCAGGACGGTCTACTACGGTTAAACTTCAGGAAGACATTGAGGGATGTAACGAAGTCTTCACCACGTCACAAAGTAATAATTTAATTCATAATAGGTAGGATACCGGTTTCAGCTTTAGCCATCTTCAAGCCTAACACAAGCAAGGAGAAATGAACAATTAGCACAAGTAAAAGGTGTCTTGCGTACCTAGGTAAAGGTCGTCCAAATCAAGTTGAAATACATTAAAACACAAAGAAGCTCCTATAATAATTGTCGCTAGATTTAGAGACGGAAGTTGAAGATACCGTGTTCCAAATTAATGTACCTAATTATATGAATCATTTAGGAAACTTTTTTTAATTGAAAATTACAATTCAGAAATAATTCACTGGTCGATAATATCGACGATTGTCTATGTAGTATCAATAATAATAATCACACTGCTAAAAAGGATCTTTGGCTTCCTCATTAATATTTACCATAAGATAAAATTCACACCTGAAATTAAAAATAATATATTGAATTCACAAATACAGAAGCTAAATAATCAAGTAAAATTTTCGATATATACAAAACCTATGTAAGTATTAACGTATTGACGTTAATTCTAACTATCTTTAGCGACATAAAAGGGCTGCTTTCAGATATTACACCTACAGATTATTATTCATTCCACTGTCACCTCCTAATTAAAAGTAAGAGATCAATACTACTATAAGACAAGAGTAGAATAGAACAGTAATAATTATCATATTGACAAACTTATTTCTAAAGGTAAAGCATACTCCCTCAAAAAACATTGTTAACCACAAATTCCCACATTGTTTACTAAATACTTTAGTTTTTACAAAATTTTCTTAACATTACTGATACACCTAAACATAATTTATCATCATTATCAATTAATTATAAAGATCACATCCTTCTCATTTGAAAAGTGGTGTTCTCGAATTAGTTTGTGAGTCATATAGTCTATTCCAATATTTAATAAACTTTTCATGACTTTACTCCAACGAAAAACTCGTCCATGTAGCACCATACAACTTCAAAACACAACAATAAACTGGACTTTGTAGAAGACATTGAAGTCGATAATGAAATTAAACCCAACAAACCATCTTAGATAGAACGTTCATTCTTATTTATAGAAGACTTACTTAATAATAGAATGTCATAAGTCATAAGTTACTTTCAGTGTACTTAGTGACATTCATAAAATGTAGCAAACATAACCTCCAAGTTAGACAACATAAAATCACAAAACTATTGTAAGTCGATAGTTTCATACTGGCTCAATAAAATTCCTCTTCTTATGTATTTAATATTTTATGTTTCTCTACCGCCATTTGTGCGATCATTTGTAATGATTTTTAAAATGTTCATTTTATTGTTGCTGTATGTTGGTATCTATCTGGACGTGTAATGATACATTGTTTAATAACAAACAACTCTTTTAAAGCGTTAACATTTACCTGTCCAAAAAGCCGGTCTGCGAAACTATTAAAAGTATTTCACGTACATACAGAACGTTTTTGTTCATCCTTCCTAACGTAAGACGTTCAAATTCTATGCTACTGATTATTGGTTCTAGTATCTTGGAGCGTTTCTAACCACTGCCCGGTATATGGGAATTGGCGAACCCGGGCGCAATATTCTTCTCACCGCGGCGCGCAATTGACCTACAGCCAATATTTCATATCCCTAGCCTTAGTAGTGCTATCATTAAATGTTCCCCAGATACAACGAATTTGCCGGTTTAAGTTTATTTTCCAACTTAACCTCAGAAACTTTTCCGTACTTAATTCTTCTCATTGGAAGAACGAATTGTCCATCTCGAGCGAAATAAGTATGTCGCACACGTACCGAATGCGTACCATTGTGTGTCATTAACGAAATTTAAACCTAAATTGACCTAACCTTTGTTACCTTCCACTCCAATCGACTATTTTTAGCGGGTCGACAATAACACCTTATTGTAGTCGAATGATGAAGAGGCCAGTCATTGTTCGCTAATAGAGCCGCAGTACCGAGCAGATCATTTTTTTTTACACAGTTCGAAGAGGAGAATTGAAATTTTGAAATCGCCAAGAGTAGCAACACACCTATTTTTACCTTAAAAATTGGGGGAAAAGTGTGTGTGAGAAGCGAATTCGTTACAAGTTTGCTTCGTTAATTGATTTATTTCTATGGCGCAACGGATTGCGAAGAAAACGAATTTCCTCCTTTCGCCCTCTCACGATTCTAACATTTCTAAAACGTTTCCATTTTCCACGCTCACGAATCGATTTCGCAAAGTCCATTGTTCGATTTTCAACCGCGACATTTTTCGATTTTGTGCATCGTCTCGTAGAAAAGAAGTGCACCAAAACGCAACGTTCCGCAATATCTTACAATCGTTATTATTACGTCGATTACATAATTTTCGGCCGGTTCGGAATCTCTTGTTTATTGTTTCGCGAATAATAACTACAACGTGGATCCGTGTGAATATTCACCGTCTCGGTGAATCACCGAGGGCTTTGTGTGCGGAATCAGTACACCGTCTGGAAATGTTCATTTTCTACAACTGTAATCACGTAATTGCATTAATTACGGAAAACGCCGGATAAGCAAACGCAAGACGTCCACCGCGATTATATGAAATATAATCCCATGAAGGCTGCTATTAGGTGCAATTAGATTCTTTAGAAATTAAAATCAAATTTAGAGATTTAGCCCTATAAACAACTCCTGGTACATCCCTGGTTATTTAATGGGTCTTTGACTTTGGTGTAAAGGTTGCCAACTTTCTTAATGGTACTGTCAGCTATCTTAATAGGCTGGTGTTACTTTAATATGTTGGTAAGTTCGGGTGAGAGTTCTTGGATGTATGGAAGGGACCGGTATCTTACGTTTAGTTCAAGCTCCTTACCTTCCAGGTACGTCTGTCTCTCCAATTATCATCATCATCATCATCCAATCTGCTTCTGTTCATGTACTCCTTCTATCCATGTTAGTCAAGGCCGCCCTCTTTTCCTTCTTGCCACTGGCTGCCAATTCCAAATTCTTTGTAGCCATCTATCTTCTGGCATAAGCATCATGTGGTCACACCACCTTAGTCTCGCACCACTTTAGTCGTTTAACCTTTATTGTTTCTATAATATTAGTGTCAACTTCTGCCCTGTTTCGTATTTCCTTATTTCTTATTTCATCCATTAGTATTAGACCTCAACTTCGTCGCTATTTAATCCATCTCCATCACTGTTAATTTCTTCATATTTATTTCAGATATTTCCCATTCGTCAGACCCATATGTGGCAACACTCTCAATTACAGTTTGATATATGTGTCTTTTGGCATTTCTAGATATATTTCCTTCTCCATATAAGTGGGTACAGTTGTCTGATAGCAGTTCTACCCTTTGCAATTCTATTTGAGATTTGTTGTGAACTGGGGTGCCATGCAACATCCTCTGGGAGACCCTTGTTAACTGGAAATTCTTCTGACAGACATTTTTCTACTTTTTCTTGACCTGTGTTATTGCAATATAGATTTTTGACAGCTTGACCATTTTCACACTTGTAACCTTGAAATTCTTCTGACAGACAGTTTCCTACTTTTTCTTGACCTGTGTTATTGCAATATAGATTTTTGACAGCTTGACCCTTTTGACCCTTGTTAACTTGAAATTCTTCTGACAGACATTTTTCTACTTTTCCTTAACCTGTGTTATTGCAATATAGATTTTTGACAGCTTGACCCTTTTGACCCTTGTTAACTTGAAATTCTTCTGACAGACATTTTCCTACTTTTCCTTAACCGGTGTTATTGCAATATAGATTTTTGACAGCTTGACCCTTTTGACCCTTGTTAACTTGAAATTCTTCTGACAGACTTTTTCATACTTTTTCTTGACCTGTTATTGCTATATATCGTAGATTTTTGACAGCTTCAATTAGGTATGGCCTTACACCTTGCTTCTCGATAGCTATCCAGAGTTTAAATATTGTACGTATCGTATGCATATCAGTCGAATTAAAAAAATCTGTCCAAAATCAAGGCGATTTATACACAGGATGTAAGAAATGTAACTGTAACGAAATTATACAAATCGAATAAAATTAAGAATACTTTACAGATAAAATTATGTAATGCATAAGTTAATTACTATTATTAATTATAATAATTAATATGCAATATAAGTTAATATTAAACGCAACTGACATGGTTGTAAGCAACTATTTTTTGATCAACTGTATATACCAACATATGCGGGAAATAATTCTCGTTTTAAGGAAATCTTACGGTAGAAGCGTTATATATCATATCAGATACACCTTTGAAATTTATGAGCAATGAATCTTCATTAAATGTCAGGACTACCGGATTTTGCAGAAAGAGCGGGATTAAAATGTATGGTAGCGCTCTTAGAAACACAATGAAAGCATATATATCCATTACTTAAAAATGAGTCTGTAAAGTACTTCATAACTTAAATAGCTTATTTCATAAAATAATAAATTCCTTAAAACTAAGAATAACTTTTTAGAGAAAAGCCCCGATCAGAAAATTTATCTTTTTGTAGTCACATTTTTTCAAATGAAATTTATACATACAGGGTGATTCGTGTAGAAGTTATAACATTGTCAATAAATTTTTTAAATGGCAACTCCCATTTTTCATTACCTGCTGTCAAAGTGCAAATTTCTTACACGTACTTAGGTTATTACTAGTGTTACTGAAAATGATAATAAAATAGAATAAGAATAATAACAATAAAATAGGCCTAATTTTATGGCGACGATAACTTCCAAAAACCATTAAAGTAGTAACTTTTTTCCCAACTTACAATTTAGGTGAGATATTACTAGAAATTTACGTTAAAAAAGGTTATTTCACCAATTGTATTAAGTGAAAGTTACTGATATTTACCGCAATTCAACCATCTTTCACGTCAAATTTACGTAAAGAAATGTATTTTTTTATTTATTTGTTTAGTAGTAAATTTAGTAAATATTCACATTTCTAATTAAAGAAATCTATCTAAGTTGGATTAAAAATTTACTTCATGGTAAAAACAAATTTCTCCTTAGATTAAATTTCTATTGTTTGGAGATATATATTCGCCATATTTATTTCAAAATATCTAAGTAAAATTTACAATTTACAATTGAAAGCACCTATTAGGATAAATAATTTATTGGTAGCAAAATTATTCCTGTTGTCTTTGATTGCCACTTTGTTTAGTGAATGTCGTCTCAACACGACAGTCACAAATACATAAATGCTAACAATTACATAAATACATAAATTACAAATATATAAATACTGTCAATATAATTAATTCATGTAATTTATTAATATAGCGTTATATTTCCAATCTGTGTACTTATTGAAAATTATTAGCTTCATTACAAATAAATTTATTCCATGCTATATATTTAAATGTATATTAAAATAAAGGAAGTATACCACTGTTAGAATTTGACCAATAATTATGCACGGATCTTCAACTGGTCCAGTTCCAATTCAGGTTAATAGAAGTACAATTAATTATAATTTCCATAATATAACTTTATTTATAGATCAGTTTCTTTGGAATATTTTTGTGTTATTATTTAGTGTTAATAAAAGATATAAAATTTCATTTCACACTTAAAAGGCAATTCCACCACCTAATTTATAAGGGATGGAACGTAAAATTGTACAGGCAAACAAAAGATACTATTCTGGTAGAACATGAACCTGAGTTACAACAGGGTTAGCATGGTAAAATTGTACGGGTCTTCTAATAGGTAAATTTAATATCACTAAATGTGAATCTGATAAGAATTCCTTAAGTAACTTGAAATGTTAAATATGGATGGCATTGGTAATGTTTCATGTAAAAATTATCACTAAATCGGCTACGATAAATGTTAACATAAAATATAAAGCGAAGGAAGCAGTGTAGCATTATCACCACCAGATCATCCCTTTATAGTAGTTAAAAATAACCAAGTTATTAATAACAGTAAATCCATAAATGATAGATGAAATAATTAATTGTGTGCTTTAATAGGTCGGAGGATTTAGAATATTCAAAAGTAAGAATTCGTCACGAGGTACAGCTCACACCTTCTGAAGTAATTGATAATGTTCTTTCATGATATTGGCCCTATTGGGTAGCCAAAAGTGGACGATTTGAACATCAAATCATTAAAATTTTGAAGGTATGTCATCATTAAATCGGGTATGCATTATGAAATCCCCGTATGTATTAATTTCACTTGGAAATATTTTCGACTTGGAGTATTTTTTTCCAAAAATTTAATATTGTTCCTTGAAAGCAACGTACTACATATAATACATATCGACCGTAACAACTTATTTATTATTATTACTGTTGCTGTTATTCTTCGTTACGCAACCTAATTTTTCTTGCATTAAACTCATTATGATCATACAAAAATAATTTCCTGCCTTCAAATAAGTACAGTTAGAGTACGTAATTATACGAAATTTGCTTTTTTGTCATCTCACTCCGTCGCTTTCACTCGATAACGAGACCATTATGTCGACATCGTTTTCGAGAGACCAAACATTAAAAAACGAAGTTAATTTTGATATTTAGATTATCTAATTTACGATTTGAATTGGTGTAATTTTGTAAAAAGGATCACTTCGATATTCTAAAGGAATTCTTCTATGGTATCATTAATTTCTTCCTTCCTTACGGTCAGAACATCTACCACACGTCTTCTGCAATACTTTGTCGCCTGAATTAGCTGCGGGCTCGTTACGTCAGCGAGAGAATTAGTCGTCGAAACGACTCTTGAGCTGTCTGTAACTTCATCTTCTTTTGCTTTTAGCATAAGAATGTGGCAAAGTGGGCCAAACGTTGTCCGTGGACCAATGGTGGGCGTACCACAACAAGCCGTCAAAGATATACACGAGGAAAAACAGTGCGACATCCGGTATGAGTACACACGATTGTTTGGATGGTAGTCTATCTTATGAGGAATTGGTTTGTTACCAACTTTGTTAGTGGTACAAAAACGTTATTACCTCTTTACCTCTTTGAGTAATTCTTCGTTTAACTCGGAAAACATTTTTTTTTCTCTGATCAAATATCTATTATTTGTAAATATATATTTGCTATATTGATTTCAAAATATTTAAGTAAAATTTCGCTTAAGTTACTTACAATTGAAAGCACCTATTAGGATGAATTATTTATAAGTAGCAAAATTAGGTAATTTTGACCTCTTGGTCACAATGTATATGATTCAAGATTAGGTACACCAGTTATTTTCTGGGTTTATTTTTGACAGTAGGCTATGGTTTCTGATGGAAAATAGTCGTCGATGAGCTTTTAGGGCAGACGTCAATTTATTTTGTTGTTAATTATTTCGAGCGAGGCGCGACTACGCCGCTCTGAAAATCTAACGAGCAGATCCAGGTGCAACAGAACGTTTTACGCTCTGATTGGTCCCGACGCTCGAGGAGATTTGGTTTTACCGTTATTTTCGAATCTATGGTAATCGGTGAATCACGACAAATCCGCGACAAAGTGTGATGTTTTACACAATCGGCATTTATTAGTGTAGATATTTTAAATGATTACAGTCAATCTCTTATCAGTTTTTAATGGTTTTGGCCATTAAGGTTACTAGTTCATAATTCAAAAAGCATCGTTTTCCTTTTCTTCTACATCAGGTATTATGCATTTGCCTGTTACGGCACCCATTTTTTTTCTTAATCTACCAATACTTCTGCCTCTACATTTATAGTTCAGTACCTCCTTTGGAATTCTTCATCTTGCATTCTGTCTACATGCTCTTTCCATTTTCTCCCATTGTCTGTAATTCTTTCATTTCCACTAAAGACGTTCAATTTTCTTCATATATCATCATGTCTTATTGTGTCCATACGTGTGCAACCTTCAACCCGTCTTAAAAATTTGATGTCTTGACTTTGCAACCTATTTTCATCTTTCTTGGTTATTGTCTAGGTCTCGCTACCGTATAGGCCAACCAATAGAGCTAAAAAGGAATACATTTTCGCACTAAACCTACTTGTATACAACCTATACTATCGTGTAGAGGATAGTTCATAGATGAAAACCCACTTTTTTGCCCCAGCGAAATCGGTGTTGGGATTTTTATAAACAAATTATAGTGCAAAAAACGCAATTTTTTAGTTTTTTACGAATATTGGGAAAAGTAATAAAGGGATCGTTATACAACCCATAGGAATTTTGTAAGGAATCATAAAACCTAGAAAATGGTTTGCTGTACAACACGATCGGACCATTTTTCACTGAGAAAATCTGGGAAAACCCCCAAAAATCTTTCTTTTTTGAAAAATTCGTAACTTCGACAAATTTGAGGCTGGAAAAACTATCTTCAGGGGTAGTGATAGGTAATAATGTGTTATTTATGTGTGCGGAAGATGGTTTTCGACTGATGCGCAGTTTTTGCACAATCGCGTCATAAAGAATTTTCACACCATTTCTTGCAAAATGTGCGATTTTATGGGAATTTAATTTTTCTTAATTTTGCAAGCGGAATTTTAAATCAGAAACCAGTATCTTTAAAACGTATATCTTGAATTTTCACGTACGAAGTGGGAAATGTATGAAAAAAGGCCCTAAATGGTGCTCCGAATGCCCGAAATCGCTGCTAGACAGTCTCAGGCAGCTGTGGTGGGGGAAAAAGTCAGCCTTTTATGCGATTTCGAGCGTTCGGAGCAACTTTTAGGCCCTTTTTCAGTACATTTCCCACTTCTTACATGATAATCCAAGATATACGTATTAAAGATACTGGTTTCTGATTTAAAATGCCGCTTGCAGAATTAGGAAAAATTAATTTCCCATAAAATCGCACATTTTGCAAGAAAAGGTGCGAAAATTATTTATGACGCGATTGTGCAAAAACTGCGCATCAGTCGAAAACCATCTTCCGCACACATAAATAACACATTATTACCTATCACTACCCCGAGAATAGTTATTCCAGCCTCAAATTTGTCGAAATTGCGAATTTTTCAAAAAAGAAAGATTTTTGGGGGTTTTCCCATAGTTTCTCAGTGAAAAATGGTCCGATCGTGTTGTACAGCAAACTATTTTCTAGGTTTTATGATTCCTTACAAAAGTCCTATTGGTGGTATAACGATCCCTTCATTACTTTTCGCAATATTCGTAAAAAACAATAAAATGAATTTTTTGCACTATAATTTATTTATAAAAATCCCAACACCGATTTCGCTGGGGCAAAAAGGTGGGTTTTCATCCATGATTATCCTCTACACGATAGTACTATAGGTTTTGACAGGTTAAATTTTAGTGCGCAGAAAAATCTTTATTGGTTGGCCTAGAAAGTCAGGATTGGTACAGCCTTCTTCTTATAACATTTTATTTTCCGGAAATCGTCTTGGAAACAACATTTTCCTGCTTATTTACGCCCAGGAAAATTGAATTTTCCGGACTAGGACTGTGAAGACTTTACAAAACCCAAAAATGACATTTTTTCCAAATTGTTGGCTATGTAACTATAGTTGCCAACAAAATTGACAAACTTGATTTTTTGTGGAATTGGTAAAATATTTTTTCTAAAATTTGTAAATTTCGTCTTGTTTCCACACATAAATGCGAATTTATTAAGTTCTTCTTCAATATTCAACCTCTATCATATAACATATATCGCAGCCTAGATAATTGAAATGTGACACCTATTCTAATATTTGACTATTTATAACTATCTTAGATCTGACTGGGTATTTACTTGAAAAAGCCATTACTTTGGTCTTAGATGGTGATATTTTCATGTTATGCTCTGTACATATTTGTTACAGTTGTTTGTGTATTCCTATTTTCAGATCGCCATTAATACTAGGTTATCTGCATAAAAATCGAGTTTAAAACTTTTTTGATCTGTTTAAATTTCTTTTTGAATTTATTTTTCCATTGTTTTATGATGTCAACTAAATATATTGTAATGCGAGAAGTAAACAAAACGACACATGTTTACTCGCTCCGAGCGAAGCGGTTACTTCAAAAGAATTACTACGACGCGTAAAAGACAGCTGCATCAATTCTGCCGGATTGTTGTTTACGAAAAGTAATTTGTGACCTTCTGAACATTTCCTGCGTAGGCGTTATTAAAGGAACAATCGTACCTTCTAGAATGTACGAGATGGTTCTCGATCATGGTTGGGGTGTATATATAAGGGGGCTTGTGATCGAGGGGATTATTAGAAGTAGATAAGTAGATGTGAACACGACATGTAGTAAACGATCCTCAAGCGGAGCAGTGTAAATAAATTAAGTAGTGTCTAGTCTAGTGTACAACAAAGTGTGTTAAATAAATTAGTGTACAATCAATGTAAATAAATTAGAAAATAAACGTTACAATATATTAAATAACGCTGGGGAAACATTGCAACCTTGTCTAACACCTTTGTTTGCTTGTTTGTATTTCTAATGTTTCTCTTCCGTTTGTATGGATTAAAATTTTAGTATTGTTATACAGGCTTCTTATTGCTCATATTAGTTGTTTTGGATGTCCCCGTTTTTTCCATCATATTCCATAATTTTCCTCTATTTGGGTCGTGAGAAGCTTTTCCTAAATCTATAAAGCTGATATGTGTCTCTTTATTAAATTCTCTGTATTTTTCAATAACTTGTTGCAGTATGAATATTCCTTTATTGTAGATCCTCCTTCTCTGAAACCTATTTGTTTTTCGATTCAAAAGTAATTAATCGAAAATATGTTTCAAACGTAAGTGGAGTACATTAAACATGTCTTGTGATATGAATTTAGATGTGAATTTGATGCTAGTTTTAAAATTTATTTAAAACATTTAATTACGTTTATTATCTTGGAAGTCGACCTAGTCCCACTTCTCACCCCCCCCCCCTCTGAAATTAAAATTTACTATTATTTTAATTAATATATAATTATTATTAAAATTAAAAGTTAGAATTAAATATAATTAATATTAAATATTATTTTAATATGTATTTTTCTGAGAATCCAATACATGATATTAATTAAACAATTACCAGAAGTGCACATGAGCAATAATTACTTTGCCCATATTTTGCTCTACCAATTTGATGTTAGATAGCTCTGCATTCTATGGACACATTCGAAACAGGTGGCAGTCCAAATCAGGGATCTTAACTTGATCATGATCTTGTTAATTTTTGGAAAATATTGTAAATTTCAGAGAAATTATGTAGGTAATATGTCTTCTGTTTCTACCGATTTTCCCATTTTCAAAGAAAATTATGTCATCACTTGTACGAAATTAATCGATCATTACGTCTAAATGAGCACGATCACTGCATTCGTCTTCTGCAATAAAAATAATTGGGAAACCGAGATGTCCACTACCTACCATCTTGCTATCTATCGCTTTCTACAACCCACTAACGTAAATTTTACTTTCCTTACTCAAATCCTTCATAACGAACCATGTGCGTGCTCTAACGAATTAAGTCCACTGTATATATCGCTTTCTTCTGTGTAAAAATCAGTAGTAGGTACTTACCGTACACATCATGAACGGTTTCGGGTCATTACCTCGCGATGATTTGTAGTGATTTTCCTCGCGAGAGCGACGCATGTCAAAGTTTTCAATTATTTAGAAATATCTGCGATTATTCCAGTTATTTATATGCGATCCGCGAGCCAACCGATGCAAATATGTTTTTATTATTATCGATACTATCTTGTTATTCGATGTGAAGCTCGGGGTAACGACATTATTTACAATGCAATTACTCCCGAAAATGATCCATAGAATCGTTATAAATTAGACAATGGCGTGTACTCTCGTGATTTATTCGTTCGTAAATAATTGTCAGTTGTAATTATTACTTCCTCATTAAACGTATTAATATTATATGTATATTTAGAGTAGTTAAATAATTCTTCTACTCTCATCTCGTTCATTTCCGCTTCCTGGTTCTTAAACGAACTTATATTAGTAATAAACGGAAGATTGTTCTATGAGAATTACCGAGGAAATATTTAGTTTGACGAAGGAATATTATAGGGGTTGAAGAAGCTATTAGAATGAGAGCGGAACGAGCAAGAAAGGGCGGTATTGGCCCTTAAGGGTGTACTTAAGCGGTGCAAGCGGGAAATCTAACGTGCATAGGTTCCCCGAATGGAAAATGTATGCAAGATTGGTCTCAGTAATAAAGGCACTCCGAAGAGCTTTGGAAAAAAAAATCGGTCAAGAACAACGGTGGAATGGAATTACTGGAAATAATTTTTAAATTCCTAACATGGCCGCTAAGGAATGTAATTGCTATGGTAATGTAGAAAAGAAACACCCTTTTCTACTCCTACGATTTTTCAATCTTCGCCTTACGTTCATCATGCATTTCCCGCACGGTAAGAGATGCGTGTCTTCGATAACCTTTTCGTGTATTTATCTGTAGATACGCAGGTAACAATCATGCAAATGTTCGCCACGGAATTCAGGTGCGTTGGCTGGCAATCGAAGAAACGATCCGACAGTAATCACTCGTTGTAATAAGTGTAGAGTACATTTCCGTCGTTAGATTTAAAATGATTTCCTTTAGTAGTAGGTACCACAAAGACAGCTCGTCATTATACTATGAGATATTAAGTAGTATTAACCTGTTTGTATGTTACTTCGGAAACGAGGCGAATGTGTTATGCCTTTGCACCGTAATTGGAGCAAACATTGTGTTATACAGAGTGTCACGAGAAAGAAGACTAACTTTTGAATTAAGAATTTTCGAAAAAATGTATTAGATTATGACTAGGACTTCAACCTGCATCACTAGATTTCAGTGTTACCAAACAGATTATTTAGAAAATGTGTCGTGCCTTCCTTTTTTCTCCCCATCTAATCTGATCTCTTCCTACAATCATCTAAAAATCATCTAGCTAAAGACGCAACGAGGACAAGCTTCTGTCAAGAGTAATGGCCACTTATGTTGGGTATTTTTGGAATGCCCATAGTGCTTGCTAAACAAGTAAATTGACCGGCGGCGGTCAACTCGTAAGGAATTTTAATGCCCCACCCTAAGATCGGTCATCTCGTAAGCGAACCGGCAGTTAAATTTTTAAAGGGTAGTTTTGGATGAGTCAACTCGTGAGAGGATTCTCAGAAATAATCGAGGGGATGATGATTGCAACGAAGTAGTTCGGATATTTGTTGAAACTAAGAATATGATATAAGGGGGTGGTTTGTTACGTTCCAACTAAACGGTGACGAGCACCGAGATAGTTGTGGGTTTTATTAAAAGGCAACGCGGCAAAGACTTGCTTCTTGTTAATAACCGTCGGGTTCCGCCGGGTTTTCCTTGCTCACTCGCAAGGAATACGATAATCCCCTTTTGGGATTTTTCAGGTCAACTCCTACGAGTTGACCGATCTGAGAACCATATTCTTACGAGTTGACCGATCTCGGCGAAGGTCAAATGCGGACCGGGATAAATTCTTACGAGATGACCCGTGCCCAAATTGACAACTACATTCCAAAGTCAATTTACTGTCAAATAGCAAATAATAAGCAACAGGGACCAACAAAGACAGACACATCTGCATAACTCATTCCAGCGAACTAAGTGATCCCGTTCTCGTATTGTGAGACAGTGATTTGTCATGAAGGGAAGAATAAAATTATTGATTATTGAAGTGTTTTACGAACGTAACTATTTTATCGTCGATACTTTGAAGAAATAATTACAAAATATAACTTATTTCCCAATGTGACAAAATAACTGAAACAAAGACCCCAATCAGTTTTCTTATTTTCCTGACACAGCGGCTCATTTACGGACATATTGATTGAATAAAAACCATGGACACCCTGCATAAACTAATATAATTTTTTCTAAGGTTTTAAGGTAAGCGTTATGTGATTCTAATACACACTCAGAATGGTGTATGGAATAAAATCAAACTAATTTCCCTAATAATTAGCTTTGCCATCTTTACCCATTCATAATAGGAATTGTGAATCATGGAAACTTAATTTTCTCCTGTGTTGCAACAGTACCAGATGTCCAAACTACTTTTAGAGTTGATATTCTATGCATTCAAAAATTGGTTTGTGATATTTACCTCTCACTTATGGAAATGATATTAAGTGTGTAGAAGGAGTTAAAGAAGAAGTAGACTTTGTAGAGTAGTTTAGTTGTGTTCCGTTTTATGTTGTTAATTTTACTCTCGTTATTGCAACCCTTGATATTTACTCAGGAATATTTATATTTTTCTATTTGTTCTCCATCTTTTCCATATATTTGCAAACATAAATTTCTTGCAATATTCCAGACTTTATACAGATACTGATGGTATACATACTTTCTGGATTGGGAGCTTGCAACGAATTTTGTACTTCAATTAAAGGCTATATATATGGGTTAAAAATCCCCTTGACCTGCAGAATCTTGATAAATGCAACAAACCTTAAGGGTTTTGGATACAATATTTATCCACAAAATAAATAGCTAGTAACTTATTTAATGAAAACTGTTACTCAAAAATGTGTAAATCAAATTAGAACTCTTCCGGAATTATATATTGGCTAAAAATGCCTACGAGACACTAAGTTCAATTTTTCAAACATGTCCTTAGATTTTTTTAAATGACGAAATTCCCACATTTTCAGACGTTTTGCATCTTAAAATTACTGAATATTTAAGTGCTTTACTGTTGAAAATTAATTACAGTGTGCAATATTGCTTTTGCAGTGTGAAATATTCCTTTATAAGTAATTAAGACGTAATGAGTTTCCTATAAAAATTAACACAACTTCCTTAAACTCCTCCTAATTCGACAAAAGGCAACCAATAGACAAGAAAAACGCGAGTTGTAATAAATTTCATTACCTTATTGATTTCATTAGTATTATTTTGCGTGAAACTGAAAAAACGACCTTATGTTCGTCTGAAAAAGAAAGTGTTTACTGGCAGAAACTATTATAGAGAGCTGGAAATCATAAAATACTGACCAGAGGACATGTTTTCTTTCCAAAAATTTCCAAAAAGATTTTTTCCCGTGAATAACTACCCCTAATTCAGTTCTTGAATCAATTAAGCTTTAAGAAGGTCCAAAAGCCGAATAAATGAATTTCTTACTTACAAACACATTTGAATATAAGATTAATTAACCGTTTGATTCTTTTTTCCATAACAAGGGTTCCCCTACAAACGTCTTTTTATTCAAGTATGCTTATTTCAAGAGACCTTGCTCCTTCAAGATCTATCATTCCTTAAATTGTGTTCAAAAGTTGTTTATAAACTATTAACAAAACAGTTGGGTATTTTTCGTGCGATTACAGATTTGTTGAAATCCGTATTAATTACGGCAATTGCGGTGTTCTAGTGTTACGCCATGACGAAATTGTAAAACATGTAATAGGCGTTCACGTCACGCCGGTTCTGTTCGGTGATTAGCCGCAACAGACGGTGTAAACATAAAAAATATACTGAACGGTATTAAAAATATATTTTTTTGCAAATAATAGGAAGATTTTAGATTTTAAATTTAAATATTGAAAAACCCAAAAACTTCTTAGAATCACGATTTCGTTTTGTTGTCAATTCTACAAATGAAATGTCGATGTGTAACATCATAAGACTAATATGGCCTGACCAAATATTCATGGCAACATTATTAAAGTGCCTTTTAGGGTGGTTTTAGAAAAAAATGTTTCAAACAAAAATTGTAGCCATTAGTCTGGTCAGTTCAAATACAAAATTTGGTAAGAATCAGTGAAGCCGTTTTGGAGAAAATTGAGAAAAACTGAAAATTCACAGGAGTAAAGGGCCCTTCGTAGAAGATCGGTCAAGATAACGACAACGGCAAACAATAAGAACTGAGTATTAAAGTAAATATACAAACTTTAAAGAAAACGTTGTACCAGTTTTTGCGATAGGTAATCCAAAAAAAACCTACAAATGACAAGGGTAAAGTGCCCTTGCCCTTAATTCATTCTGATGAAATTTATGTGGTCATGAGTTTTCAGAGGACTCTGCCTGAATACAACATTTCAACTTTCCACTATTTATAGTTTCTGAAAAAAACGTTGACCACATACACACTCATATACACACAAAATACATACATACACACAGGCATGTTTCCGATAACATGTTTTTCGAACTCAGGGGACCTCAAAACGTCCAGAAATGCCAATATCTCAAATTCCGAAAATCAGCACGATAACAATACTTTCTCTTATTATATGAGAAGATAAAAATGGAAAAACAATAATTTCCGAAATCCCAAACCCGATCGTCATGATGAATTTAGGTCGGGGTGTCCGGTTCCTATCCCTAAAAGCGACAAAACAACTCGACTGCAATCTATAATCATAATTATAGCTCGTGTTATTTTTCGATCGTACTTATTTTTGTTGTGACGTCATCGTTTCGGCCACTGGAAAAATATTATAAATAAAATAAATCGTTTTCGTTACAGGTCCAGTAGTAATAATGGCCGCATTATGGGCGTCAAGCTTCAGTTGGTGCTAGGTATGTATCGAATGGCATGTTTGATATGGGAAAATTAGATAGGGTATAGTTGACGCGTTGGGAATGATATATTGAATTTTAATTCGGAATATTTGAAAAAAAAATCATAGAGTGTAACTAGAGTGTAGAGAGAATATTATAGAATAATAACGATAATCCCTATATCACCAGCTTTTGGTTGAAGGATTTGTTATAGGTAATTTTCTTACGAAATCTCCTCGTAAAGGACTATTTTTTAAGTCTCTTAAAAGTCTATTAAGTCTCTTTTTAAAAGATTCGTTGAATTGTTCATAATAAATAATTTCAACTCTTGCAGTCATACCAATATATTTTTTTTTTCAAATATGAAATTGTTTGACGTTTCAAACGTGCCTTACTTATAAGTTATCCCACCGTGTAATTACATATCGCTACGTTTATAATTATTACAATGTAATTAAAATGTGAAAAAATTACAATTTTATAAATACGGTGGTATGGTTTATTGCAGCAATATTTATCATAAATCATTAATCAGTTTGATTACAAGATAAACCTCTCGTCATGTTTTGTAATAAAATAAGGCAAAAAATGCTACATATTGTAACGTTTATTTTCTAATTTATTTACATTAATTGTACACTAATTTATTTAACACACTTTGCTACTTGTACATTGGACTAGACACTACTTAATTTATTTGCACTGCTCCGCGTTCGGATTGTATGTCGCGTTCACGTCTGCTTCTCTACTTCTAATCCTCTCCTCGATCACAAGCCCGCTTATATATACACACCTTGATTCTGATCTATAACCTTCTCGTATATTCTCCATATTTCCGGAAGGAACCCGATTGTTGTTTTAATAATGTTTACGTAGGAAATGTTCAGAAGGTCTTAAATTACTTTCCGTAAACAACAATCCGGGAGAATTCATGGAGCTGTCTTTTAAGCGTCGTGGTAATTCCTTTGAAGTAGCCGCTTCGCTCGGATCGAGTAAACATGTCTCGCGTTGTTTACTTCTCGCATTACAATATAATTCCATATTTGCACTCGATCCGTCATGGTATAAATTTGGTAAAAAATGGTCGCAGTATATATGCAGTACTAAAACTATTATTATCCATTTTAGTGTGTTAACAAAAACTGTACATATTAAAAGTATCAAGTATCAGAAGTATCAAAGTTATTAAATATTATCTGTTATAGAATCTAGAGATTATATAATAGACTTCGGAAACAGTTATTTATTTTGATATTGCAGCTGAATTCGAAATTTAATTTTATTTGTAATATAATAGTTATGGAGTTATTAGATTTATATAGCCAATTAAATTTATTTCCTATTTTGACTTAAAATGCATCGTAAAAGGTATATATATCTTAAAAAGTAATACATCATAAAAGGTAACAATTTTCTAGGTTAAGTACCTACTAGCTTATAATTACTCCGTGTATTTTATAGATATAACTGTATTGTAAATTTAATATTTCTTAATAAAAATTAACTCATAAACTCTTAAACTTAAATATGGAAAACTCTTATACGATTTGAAAGATATATTTCACAGAACAATGCGTCATTATTAATAGTGTAATGATTATTTTCTAATTTATATACACTAATACTATTTGTACACTAGACACTACTTAATTTATTTACACTATTACTAAACTAATTAATTTATATAACACACTTAACTATTTCCTAACATTAATTTATATCACTCTTAATTATTAATTTATTTATACGCTCTTGCTTTCGCTATTTCGCTTGTTTACTCTCGCGGCTTCCGTCTAATAATAATCATAATCTCCGACCGCAAACCCGCTTATATACACATCTCAACTGTAATCCGGAACCTTCTGGCGTATTCTTGAAATTACTCGAAATACCTTTTTTTATGTAGAAAGGTCCAGAAGGTCATAAATCACCTTTCCTTAAATAATAATCCGGGAGGTTTCTTCTTTAATAAGATGTTTTTATAGAATTCAATTAAGCGTCGCGGCAATTCTTTTGAGGTACGTCGCCTTGGTCCGATACGAGTAAACACGTCTCGCGCTATTGTTTACTTTTCGCATTACAATAGTATACTTTAAATTTAAAAGACTAGCCTAAAATTACGTTATTAAGTTCAATTATAAATAAAAAAATAAGTTTTAGAAAAGCCGTCGTTAAAAATACTTCTTGGCCGATTTTCAAAAACTGAAGTTCGTTTTGAAGGCGAATCAATTTGCTGCAATTTTATTATTAAGAGTAATTAGGTAGAAGGTATAGTTTTCAAGATATTAAACAATTCCTTTTATTTTCAATTTTGACAAATGAAGTTTTGTACGCCATTTTGTGTAGCACAAATATATTTTGAATTCAGTTCTGCAACTTCAAAAACAAATAATTATCTCATGAAGGGTCTTAGTTATAGGGAATCCTCTTATTATTAGGGCTTATTTACTTCTAGATAATACGATACGAATACGTATATAATACGAATATAATTCTAATACGTCAAATGAAGGGAATTCCATTTAAAACTATGTAGTCTATATAAATTCGATATGGACCGTTTCTAGTGAACGCTCTGTACAATCAACATCATTTTTACGTTTTTTTATTTGTTTCCATATAAACACCATGGTAGTTCATCCTGTACATTGCATAACAACCACTTCCTAAATAATATACATTTATTGTTATATATTCTTATGATAATATTATTAAATTACATTAATTAAATAAATTGGTATATATTTGGGATTTAAAACGTTTAAATTTGTTCACACATCCATGCAACTGTAAATTACTTCCCGATTCTATTCCAACAACGTAACTTAAAATTACCTCAACCGTTTTGACGACAAATATTCGCTTTTCGCAATTAGTGGCAAATATTAATTTTTTCTGTGAATGAATAACAGTAAAGTAAGCCTCGTTATTGCTATTTTAAATATTCTTCTCGGAAACGTCTAGCGCGAAATTAAATCCAGGAAAGTTCGTTAACTGTCTCGAAACTAATTTCACCGTGTTTTGCTAATGAGTCGTGTTGAGCTCGAGTACGTGACATTTGGTTAAATTCCGTACGAAAAACTACTTCGTGAATGAAATCAGGTGGATATTTTAATGATGTACGTTTCCTATTTACGTGTTGTATGTATTTATCAACAAACAACGAGCGGAAATGCAGAAGTTTTAAGTTTAAATCGGACGCCTTGAAAATTGAATATTGCAGGAGATCGTTGCAACAACTGCAATAAATCCATTTGCGCAAATTCATTTCCTAATCCATCGCTTCACGCACAAATCTCTTCTGTCTCACTGAAAATTGAAAAAATTACCTGCTCGAATCAGTATGATTTTCTTTTATTTATTGCTCTCTTTACTTTCGTTACGAATCTTTTTGTATTAGCGTGGATAATTCCTTTATATAAGCCATTATTCAACGCTTCGTTCTTTTCTTTATTAATTTTATGTAACGCTCGGTAATAAATCTCCAGTGTGGCAAGATTTATTGAAAAAAAATGTATATTTCGTAATTTGTATTAAAAAAGTATTAATTGTTCACTAATTTTGAGTGATTCGAGATACTTTTGTCACCTTATCAGTTCGTTGCTATAAATAGAAATGTGAAATGGCTAACTGGATTGGTACGTTTACGGGAATTTAAATTTACACGTAACGGTTTAATTGCTTACGTCTAATGAGTTCGTAAATATTTCCAATGGACTCGTCTTACTAGTGGGGATATATAACTGCGCGCGCATCAGATGGACTCGATGGATTGTCTCAGTTGAAAAACTCTTCTAAAACTTTGGCCACACGTAACGGTTTCAATTTTGAAAAAAGGTTTGTTTCGTAAAATGTCATTTATTCGGTGTTATAAATGAAGATATGTCTTATCTTATTAATGAAAAAAATGTTTTAGGAAAAGTTGTTCAGAAAAGTCAATAGAATTTTCAGTTCTAATTTTAATTCTGATGCAACTTGGAAAAAATATTATGTTTATTGTTATTGCAATTTTCATATACTTGCTTTTCAATTTGTGACGGAAAACTCAATCAGAACAATAAATTCCACAGCTTTCTAAATTTGATATTACGTACCCACCAATGTGATCTTTATTTATATATGGAAATATACTGATATGAATTTTCATTGACTTGGAACTTTTTCAAATCTGACGTTTCACAATTAATTTCAATTCCGAACAACTTATCTTGATGCAATATTTTAATATATATTTATAAATCAAACCAGTATAATATTTTATAAAAAGTTTGATTTTTCAAAATTGGTGCATAGTAATGGCCTCAATTTCATCGCTAATTTCCATTTGGTATCTACAACTTTTCATAATTAACGTTTTTGTGATTAAACAAATTTATAGTAGTTTATTGGTATTGCTACAAATTCTCATTAGAACACCCTATATATAGGTTATCTAGGGGTTAATTTCAATGAACCAGTGCTAAAATCCAAAATAGGCAATTCAAATGTTTGCCCAATTAAACATTTGGGCTTGAATCCAAGAATTCTGTGTACAGAATAATTCAAAATTTATATTGCAAGCTTTGTAGCGTGATTGTCCTGATCGTTTTAACTGCCAAAGTCTTAAAAAATCTCCTTATCCAAATATGGGATGTCAAAAATTACAGAAAAATAATGTATTTGAGATATTTAGAATTTCTACTATTCAAAATTATAAAAGGTTTGGAACATGATAAGTTCAGTTAAGCAGTCTCCATAGTCTAGTGATCCATATTGATAAATCACCAAATCAATGGTACAATGAAGTCAACATTAGGAAAATTTCCCAATTTTGATATGCAAATCAATAATCTTGTTCAATCACAAAAAAAGCCAGAAAATGAAGTGATTGTGATATTAAAGCAGAAAAATATCTGTGATAGAAATTAGTAGATATAACTTTGCCAATGAAAATATCATTTATGTGCACTTCTTGTTTTATCCCTTCAATAATTTTGGAATAGATACAATGTTTTGTTAATATATTTGTTTCATGTGGATATTGTAATGTTTATTTTTATTTTTATGTTATTTCAACTCAATTGTAATAACCTTAAATTTTGTTTTTTTTTCTGTTTGAAAAAGAGACTAATGTTATAGACATACAACTTTTTCAAACTGAACAATCTAGGGAAATTTTATGCACAATCTAGGAAAATTAGAAAAATAAATTTGACAACACTGGGATGGTGTAAACTTTTTTAGCAGAATTTCTAAGATACTCACCTTTTGGCATGTTGAGCAGTTCTGGATTTCCCATTTCATTCTGAAAAATGAAAAACATAATTACTATAGTGTTAGTGATTATAATTCGTCAAATAACTAAATCGAATAAGCCACACTTGATTCTTATTCTAGAATGCAGTACAAATAGTGTAATATTTTGCTGTAAATACATATATTTACATTACATAACATTACATAACCTTTACATTGGTTAAATTTTCATTAGTAAAATCTGATTCGCATGTAGGTATTGAACATAATAATGACGAGGACGTTTTAGGTGCACCACTTTTTAATTGTCTTTTGAAGATGTTGAGTCACGAAGAACTTTTATTAGAAATTTGACCTCTTGTGAGATAATTTGCAAAACAATAGTGACCTGTCATTACTGAATACATCATAACCAAATTCTTTCATTGATTTCTTTACTTAATTTGTTATGAAAACACTATTTTTGGCATTCTATGTAAACAATATCATTCGCACAAAATGTAGGTATACCATGATGAAATTCAAAAACAAACTGAAGTAAAATGTTAGCTATAAAAATCGACAATTTTATATAAAATTTGTATTTATATTGCCTTTTTCATAATTAAAAGGTTTGTTTTTTAATATGTTGGTATATAATTTGGAGTTTTAAGAATTAGGGGCCTAATCAGCCTCTAGTCTATAATGTTAAGCAGACACCTAGTTAAAAATTGTCGTAGTAAAGGATATTTTTCAGGAAATACCTTTATTCAGTCACTAAAGCTCCCAAAAAGAGCTCTCAAATGATTAGTCCATACTCTAATAGTCGATTTGTGATCGGAATGTAGATCGGAACAAATGGCTAATAGAACTTATGAAATATGGAAACTTACTCCAAGAAAGCCCAATAAAGATTTGCTCTATCTCCAGTGCTTATAGAGATAATTACCTGTTTTATCTAGTGGTATACATCTAAGTTAGTATACTAAGCTATATCTACTACTATGCCCAACTATCAATTAAGGTGTAACTCGAATTGTTATTTCAAAATTTCTATTGGTGTAAATTTGAAATTGACAAATCAGTAACTTTTGTAACCGTCACAGAACATAGTATACCAACTCTTGTTTTGCTTCCTACTTTGCTCTATACTAGACTCGATACAGATATTATCTTTACAAAGCCACTTGGATTACCGAAGAAAATGTCGACGCACCGAGCGCAATTAATAGGTGCCTTTTGTCCTATACTATAGCACAATACTTATATAATTTGGCAAAAAGCCTCCACAGTCTCCCACATATGCATAAGCAATAACACTGGCACATCTGTGTCCGCTATGAGAGTCGGGTAACTATAGTTGTAAAACTATAAAAAGCGATAAGATATTAATTTTAAATGAATATGATCCTAGGGTTGGGCACTACCGTATCAAATCGAAATGGAGTGTTATAAAGGGATAAAGGGTCGTTCTTCATAGGTACACTAACAGAATTTTGAGTTTTCTCTGATTTTATTTATTTATTAAATGTAAAAAAATCAATAAACCACATTTAAATTCTGTTATTATACCGATCCAGAATGATCCCTTTTCTCTTCATTGAAGTTTATTTCGTTTTGATACAATACTACTCTAGGAACATGTTTTTCATAAATCTTTGCAACCTTTAGAAGGGTTGTATTACATTATAGTTACAAGATTTCACCTAATTCATCGTTCCCGATTCTCAGACCTTTTCTTTTCCTGTAACGTCATTCAAAGTACCCAGGTACACACAGTTATATTTGAAATGTTAGAACCGCAACTCGCGTTCCTCATTAATTTCTTTCGTCTTTGCATTTCAGGTCTGGTCCTAGTATTTCTTTCGTCATGCCACTCCAACTCGACGACTTCCTCCACCACGGCCGCCACGACCACGACCCTCAGCCCTCCCCACAACGAGAGGAACCCGAACCTGATCGAGGAACCGCCAAAGACTGATCCAGAGATTAAACCGGCGACCAAGAGTACCCAAACGCGCAATGATTCCGCATCGGGCGAGAACGAGAAGAAGAGCCAACACGAGAAGGGCTCGAGGGCGATCAACATCGAGCGGTACGTCTCGCCCGAATTCCAGCACAACGTCTTCACGCTGCCCGACCACTCGGACGCCGAGAAGTACCTCGAGGAGCCGTTCCCCCAGAAGTCCTCCACGTCGTCGGGCGACTTCCCGGACTTCGACCTGACGACGCCGAGGACGGCTTTCTTCGACAACAAGTTCACCGAGGCGATCCAGAAGCTCGAGCAGGAGTACGAGGCGAACCGCGGCGTGGAGCGTGACGAGCACGAGCCCGACGAGGACGAGATCGAGCACGACCACGAGTACATGCACGAGAACGACGAGCTCGAGAACGACCCGATGGACAAGATGATGGAGAGCACCGAGGAGTTGCCGAAGAACATCACCTACAAGCACACGAAGATCACCAAGAACAACACGGCCGACAAGAATTTCGCCCACAACGACTTCACCGTCGTCCACGTCAGGAAGATCGACATCTCCACCAACTTCAACGATACGCAGGTCTACACGTACGATTCCGACAGGGACAGGAACAACTCCAACGCGACCACTCCCAAGACTGTCGACACCACGAGGAAAACCGTCGCCCTCACCAAACCGCCCGTCAACAAAAACAACAGCTACATCTTCAACAACAAGATCGAGACCGAAACCATCAAAGCCATAAACCTTCCCACTGAGGCCCCGGCGAAAAGCTCAGAGAGCTCCGAGAGCATTCCGAGAAAAACCGACAGCAACGAGTCGGAAAACAAAGAAAACCTCCACAACCCATCGCTTCAACCGGCAGTAACCGATAGAGCAGAAAACGCCATAACCAAAACTCCTTACGAAAAAACTGAAAGCGCTTTGGAAGAAAACCCACGAGTACCATCAAATAACATCAAAAAAGAGGATAACTCGTCCAACAAAACTCAACCCAAGGACGCCGAGAGCGCAACTAATGATTACACCATGAGCAAAGATCACGAGGCCATGATCAAAGCGCTCTTCGGCTCACCAGAGAGACGGGGAAATTTCGCTCCTCACGAAAAAACCGAAACGTCGTCCACCAACACAATTGGAAACGCCATAACCAAACCACCACCTGAAAACTCCACCGAAAACGTAATTACCAAATCACCAATCGTATTAACTCAACGAAAACTCTTCGAAACATTCCCCACTGCGACCGAAGCACCGAGAGAAGAATCATCTCAAACAAAACTATTCGAAACCCTTCCAGCATCCTCAACAGAAAACGTCATTACTAAACTCCCTTCAGAACCCTCGACTGTTACAGAAATTCAGGCAACCGATAAAACCACAACCACCGAAAAACAAAGACTGGAAGACGTCACCAATACTGACGCAATCGAAACTTCATACGCTACAACATACACAACCATTCCAATAACTGAAGCTAGCACTGAAACCTCGTCTACTAAACCTGAAACAAGCCACCCTACCGAAATCACTGATACAACCGAACTGGAAGTTACCATCGCCAGCACCCTTCCTACGAACGAAGAAACGAGTTCTACCGACAAAAGAGAAGCAACTACCTTAACTGGAGAGCTGATGACTACTGAGGTAGTAACTGAGATTAGCTTGGTTGAAACAAAAACCAGTATCACGGTAGAAACCACTGAGATCCCCAGTACCGAAAGCACCTTTACAACTAGTACCGCTGAAATGGAAATCATAACCGAAATACCATCTACGACTGCAGAAGTCCTAACAACTTTCGAACCTCCGATAACCGTCACCGCATCCGTAACAGAGTTGCAAAGTGGATCTAAAACTTCAACTAACCCAGAAACGATCACCACCGAAAAGCTATCGAAAGAGTCGATCTTCCCTGAGACGACGACCTTCGAAGGTACCACTGAAGTGGTCAGGAAGCGCTTGAATGAAGACACAACCGAAGTCGCCAAAGTGACCGAAGTAACGACCGAAAGTACAACTTCACGTGAAGAAGCCCAAACGACAACGAGAAGTGAGACCCAGCCAGATTGGGTCCCTCCGTCTAAAAGAAGGAACGGCGATGCGACTGAGGAACCCATTACTCGCGTCACAACCGACGAAGGCGACGATTACTTTACCCAAACGTCATCCGCTACAGATAAAAATGTGACTGGCGATGGTGGCGGCGGTGAGGGGAAAGGAAAGTTGGCCGCCATTGTTATTTCTACCGTTGGGGCGCTTTGCTTGGTTCTACTCTCTGGTCTACTGGTAAGTTTTTCAGGCAAATTCAATTCAAAACTTCTCCTAAATTCTTAATATTTCTGTTTTAGTACGTAATGAGGAAGAGGCAGAAGCGGTTCAACTACATGCAGAACTGTCGACCTGTCAGTCTGGACGATTACAGTGTGGAAAACCTTTCCGCTTACAACAGCGTCAGAAGGAAAGGCTTAAACAGGGCATCCAAAAGGTCTTACGGCAATCCTGCCTTCGATGATCCCGTAAGTGGAGTGGAAGTCTAAGAATATTCGACTTTTACTTTTAAATCGTCGGGAGTCACTCACTTATTTCTTTTTTAGAATGCGCTTAGCCACCCACTGAATTTCCCAGCTCTAGCCAAGTTTTCGACTAACGTGGAAGATATGAAGGCAGAATTTGATGATATTCCTCAAATTTCTGCTACAGCGAATGAACTACCGGATGGTTGCGAGTCCAAGAACAGATACGCCAATGTTATTCCTTTACCAGAAACGAGGGTGTTCCTGAGCACGATAGAAGGTTGTCCTAACAGTGATTACATCAATGCTAATTACGTAACAGTAAGTGGAACCTATCAAATAAATCATGTCAGTTTAAATAAGCAGTTCAGTCGAGTTAGATAATCTTGTAGTATTTGTTGCATACCTAACATTATCGACTAACTGTTATGTCGTTTCAGGGTCCCAAAGACTCCAAAGGCTACTACATTGCCTGTCAGAGCCCAATGCAGAACACCGTTGACGATTTTTGGAGGATGATATGGGAGCAGAACTCCAAAGTCGTTCTGATGATTACTCATTTATTTGAAAATGGAGTGGTAAGCGAATCTAACAAAATTTATATGGTAAAAATATTAATCTCGTATTTTCTAGGAAAAATGTGCGGATTATTTACCGCCATCCGAAGTCCTGGATCGCCATAGATTATTTGGGGATTTCCAAGTAACCCTGAAAAAGCGTGATGTCAAGGAGAAATATATAATTTCAAGTTTACAGCTGAAGGTGAGTCGTGTTTGGAAATCTAGTTTAAGAGCGATGTAACCATTGGTGTTTCCTTATAGAATATGGTGTCTAACAGTTGGAGAGAAGTAACACACTTCTGGTACCTGGGTTGGCCGGATAAAGGCGTACCGGCCGAAGCTAATTCTTTAATAGCTTTCCTTATAGAAGCAAGGAGCTACATGAAGTCTTCCACGTTAGACCGAGTAAGCGAAATAATGTTGTGAAAGGCTTATACAAAAATTAATTATCGTTCCATTTTGTTTTAGAACTTCCCCAGCACAAACGACTTGAGCAGTCTGCCGAGCATCGAGTCAAGCCCAGTCGTAGTACATTGCAGTCCTGGCACAGGAAGAACCGGAGTGGTCGTAGCTTGTGATATCGCTATAAGGGAATTCGAGCAGACACGTCTCGTAGATGTCCCCAGAGTCGTATACAGGATAAGAAGGGACAGAGCCGGTGCTGTACAGACTAAAGAGCAGTACATGTTTATTTATAAGGTAAGGGGCAGTGTGAAAATTATTTTATGTTGGTAAATTAGTAGTTATGCATGTAATTTGTATTGCCTATGTTTCGAAATATCATTGAACGTTTTATGAAGTACTTATACAGTTGTACATTTAGTAATAACATTTCTTTATTTATTTTAGGTTGTCAGCTTGTATGCTGCCAAACTGACTGGAGGAGCCCTAGATTCATTCTAGCATTAAGTTTTAGAGTCGTAAAATGTAACTTTTAAGATTATAGTTTTTAGAAAATGTTTGTGATATCAAATTCCCATGTGTATATTTTACGATCAAATTCTATGTGTACATAAGGGTATATTTTGAAAATTGTAAAAAAAATTGTAGGAAAACCAAAAAGCTATACATATAGTTGTGTATATTATGTTGTATGTAGATGAAATTCGGCTCTCTATTACCATTATTAGTGTGATTTTTAAAGAAAACCTTTCATTCCCAGAGATTTTTATGTAGGTATTATTATTTTTGTTTTCTTGTTCGTGTCGATTGTAATTTTAATTCAAAAATTGTTATGTTTTATTTATTGCTTATAGAAAAGATGAGTGCAAAATATATGTAATATCAGAGAGTAATTTAGTCGTTTATTTTAGATCAGCTTACCTACCAAACGTTTTCATTGTATGCCGTACATTTGCAAAGCTTTTTAAGTTAAATTGAATCATTATTATTGAGCTGGTAAATTCATTGCATTATGCTGAGCCCTTATTGCATTCAAAAATCTTTGTATAGGAGTAGATTAATCAGTATGTAATAACTTTTATTGTTTCTGGCTGTGTTGATTTCCTTTTTCGGTAATTTGATTTCACGTCTTATTATTGCTTGAATTCATGCATCTCCTTGTATTTAGATTCATCAAATGTTTTCAACTCCTCTTGTCTATAGAAGTATTTATTGCCTGATTATTGTAATTTCTGTTGATTTTCTTATTGATTGTAAGTAGGTATTATCATCTAATTATCTCAATAACATTTCAATTCATCTTTGTCTTTATGTACCTTACCATGTTTTTTCCTCCATTTATCTATTATCCTGTTATTTATTGTTTTTTGCCCTTCACTCTCCTTCTCTAGTGTGGTATTTAAACCAAGTATCGTTTACAGTATTGTCTGTCGATTATCTTAAAGCATTCTTCCGTTTTACCTCTGAGCTAGTCTTATGTGGGTTTTGCAGGTTCTTGTTTTGTTTTCCTGCTTAATTTTTTGGTTTGTTTTTACAGTCTTGTGTCTTCCAAATAGTTGGTAGGTACATTTTATGTAGGTACTACTCTTTCTTTTGTTCTTTCTTTAAATATTCTTCCTGTTGTTATTCCTAGAAGCTTAAATCAGGAGATCATTTCAAATTGTCTATAATTCGTTATTGTGTTTACTTTATTGATTGCAAGTCCAAATTCGCTTGATTTATTTAAGCTATTTCCAATTAATTAATAGCTTTTAGTAGCTTGTCAAAGACGTTTGAAGCTAATTATTATTCCTCCGTTGTCATTTATATTCTATTTGTTGTAATATTCTTATTAGTCTCACTTTCGTTTCTTTCTCATAATTGTTGTAGTTTCCTCTGTGTCCTTTATCGATGTGATTGCTTTGATAATCCACAATTCTTGGATCTTATATTGTTTCCTGATTTCATTAATTGGCTGATATATGTACTTTCTGAATTGTTCGTCATTTTGCTAGAGCTCAGCCAATTACGCATTTGCTCTTTTTAGATAAATTATGATTCATTCAACGTTCTTATTTAAAATTATTTATAATCAAATAGAACTGAATTTCTTCCTCTCTCATTGGACACATAACTGTAATCCATGTAAGTGACTAACTTATTGGCATTTGATACATTAGGCTTGATCTTTAATTTACATACAAGTTCCTCGAATCAGCCGATTGAGCATGCTTAATAAGTCACTAAGTAATGTATATGTGAAGTTTCCATGAAAAACCAGTCATTGTGCCGCTTAAAATGATTGCATCAAAGATTCCCTATTAATGTTTAATAGGGACCAATTGAGGACTGTTTAGTAGGTTTACTCATTTTGTAAACATCCCAAATAATCAATGGTGTGTAGAGTTTCTTCAAAATGCGTTGGAAGATTTGCTTGATGATGTACCTACTTTAAGGTTTAAAGAGAGAAAGTTACTTCATCTGTTTGTCACTTAATATTTTTAAAAGTTCACCTCAAATAACCTTAACTTAGTAGCTTACACCAATAAGCTCATACCTCTAATGCAAATGGATTCTGAGTCATTAAAAAAACTGTTTATTCGACACCTTGTATAAAGGTGGGTAACTTTATAAGGAAATATTTTTTAAATTTTTAAATTTATTAAATCACTCAGACAAAATTGTTTTTTTTAAACACCCAGTATTGAATTAGTTTGTTTTTCATATTGCCACTATTATTCTATCTTATATTCCTTTATATGATTTTATTTCTTGCATCGTTCTTTCTTTGTATTTATCTATTAAATTCCTGCGATATTTTCTGATTTCAGGTTCCTTCATATTTTTCTTTTCTTTTTTTGTATAGATTTTAATTGGATTTCATTTACCCAAGCAATTCAATTTACTCAACCGCATCTCTTGAATTATAAAATTTGCAAAAGTATAAACCTGTTTATAATACGAAATCTCTTAATAATCGCGGGTTGTGTATAAGTCCGATATTTTTAGCAGAGAAGCTAAAAGGAAATACTAAAATTGCAACAAAGACCCCACATTATTTGAATGCTCTTCACACCATGAAGGTTAGCATGTACTTACTGTAATAAAATTAAAAAAATAGAATTTGTGTAGAACGCTCGATTGGCCGTACGTATTCGTACATCTCTAATACACGCATATTACGTGGTAATTAACCATCTACAAATTGTATTTTTTCCATTAATCCCAATTAATTCACAGAAATGTAAACACATCGACAGCAATCTAATGCGAGCCGAAGAATTAGGCTCGTTACTCGGTGGATAATTAAGAACAATTAATTCCGGATATTTGCAGATTTTGTTCAATGTAACCAGATGAAAACAAGTCGATAAGTTTCCACTGAAACATGGTATAAACGGATGAGTATTCTTGAGAACATTCTTTAAGCATAACTTAATTTAATAAAGAATCGATAGATTATTGACACTGCTCTGCTGCCTTTTATTTTATGATCGTAGACTAATAAACTTCATTCGTATAAATAATAAAGCGTTAATGACAACCACTTGTGTGTTGTATCCAAGCCTCACCTTTACAAATTTCTCGAAGGTGTAGGTCTCAGACTAGTTTGAACCAGAATAATCCAATTCGAAGTGCACAATTCCGATTTTTTTACATTAAATATAAATATATAGTATGAAATGCTAATCGGTGTTTTGTCGGATTTGAAGGGGAAAATTTGATTTAACAATTATCGGTTGAGTAAATCGACGGGGGAGAATCAATTAGTTTTCAAGTAAAATTAGGTGTTAAATGTGTTTGTACTTAATTTACACAATACATAACTAAAAATATTTTATAAACCGATTAAAGAACGGCGGTTTATCAATACATTTCTAAAATCGTCCAGTGGATGTATAGCACTATAAATCTTTGTTGCCCGATTTCCTTCTTTCTTTTTATGTTTTATTCACTAAGGTTCTCTTTTATTAAAAATAGTTTCTAATCTGATAGATTTTTTATTAATTATGTCATTACGCGTCGAGGTAACCTCCTTCCCAATTAAGAATAAATAATGGTAACAATTACAGAATAATTGTAGGAGGTACTTATTTAAAATACGATTGTCACGCTAATCCTCTTTACTTCGCTAAATTACTCATGAAAAAAATGTTAAACAACCGGTCATGGTAAAGGTCGTTAATAATATTAGCGGTTTTCGTCACAATTTCCCAGAGAGGATTAATTGCTATATTTCGTAGTTTTCAAACATTGCAATTTTTGCATACATATGTTAGCCAATTTGCGTCTCAAGTGCGCTCAATTTAAATAAATTGCTTATGCGATAGTCTTGGTATCGCCGGTTGTGTTAAACAACTGGACAATTCCCATAAAAATGATAATTTATGAAAAAACGTACTAACACTGTGGAAAATACGTGCAATTTAAAATATTCGTGTATAATTTTTTGCACTTTAATTATTCTCACCGTCTTATCGCGTAATTAAACGATACTGATCAAACTTTCGATAGGAGTTTTAATCGGTATCTAATTACAAGAAAATATGACCTTCACTACGTACTTTCCACTTAGAATTATTAGAATCTAGTTTAAGGACATAGAGGTATATGTGTGATTTCGCGATGACACACCATCAAAAAGAAAACTTGATAGAATAAGACATTATTTTAAACAAGTAGTTTTATAGCCTTGCATTTGCATAACAATTTCTATCTTTGCTTTACCCTGGAACACCCATGGTAGAGAAACACTCCAGAAACCATAATTTAGTTACTCAAATTTGTCGGCCCATTTCCCCAATAATTCCTAATAAAAATGATTCGATCTCAAATGTTCGCCTTTTAGATTTGAATTTCAAATTCATATTGACCCGTCTAATCGAGGAACAATATCTCAATTCCGACATGTAAATATTAAAACTGTAAGCGCCGAAGATGTCAGGAATGATCCAGATTCGATTAGCAATAAATGAAACACGCAGCGATGTGGAGGACTGAAATGTATCAAAATATTTAGATATGTGAATCATTATGTAGCGTATCGGAGTTATTAATAAGAATGGATCCGAAGGAGGAACGGTTAAATTTGATCGATCATTGATCCTTCCTTAATAAAGAGAGTGCTTGAATTATATTGCTCGTTAAAATGCCGAGTAGGTACGTACCCATTATTTTTATTTAAATTCCGGTGAATATTTCGATAAAAATCAACGATGCTCTTAATGAGTATCTGATGGCGCCGTTAAAATACCACAGGAGGTTACATATTAACAATGACTGATCCAACAAAGGAAAACATTTTTATGGTAGTTGAGATTGTATTAGTGGGGAATCGAAATAAATCAAAGGATTATTGTTAGGTTAACCACCGGCGAAGTCCTTCCCCAATGGACCGTACTGAGAAACTTGGAGCAACATTTTGGAATAGGTACCTGGTTTGGTACTCTTTGTTGAAATGGTATTGACACCAACTATCCTTTCATTTACGGCTAATTATCACTGGATCCTGATAATCCCTATAATCTAAGCGATCTTATTCTTTAGGTGCCGTCTTCTATGGAACGTTGGCGATGACTTCTGAAAATTCAACTCTGTCTTGAGCCTTTCTTTTCAGTGACTGAAAGTCTAGGCCCGTGCATTCTTTCATCTTTCTCAGCCACGTCATTTGTCGTCTACCAGGGCCTCGTTTACCCTCGATCTTTCCTTCTATTATGAGTTGTAAAAATTTATATCTTTCATGTCTGAGCATGTGCACAAAATACGATGTTTTCGTTTTTTAATTGTTTCAATGAGTTCTCGATCCATACTCATACGCCTTAGAACCTCTTCGTTTCTGATGTGATCTGTCCACGGAATTCTCAGCATACGGCGAAATATCCACGTTTCAAAACTTTCCAGTCTGCGCATAGTATTAATCTTCAGTGTCCATGCTTCCATACCATATAGGAGGACACTATAAACATAGCTCTTCACCATACGGTAGCGAATAGACAGACTCAAATCCCATGAAGCAAATAATCGTTTCATGTTGAGGAATGCGTTTGTGGCCTGTTCTATTCTGTTTTTTATTTCCTGATCTGGATCCACTGCACTGTTGATCAGACAAACAACGTACCTGATTCTCTCAATGATTCTCCTTCATATACAATTTTATCTAGATGAGTCTGTAGATCTTGAACGTTGTCAGCAATCAATAGAATATCATCGGCATATCGGATGTTATTTATCAATTTTCCATTTACTGTTATGCCTTTCTTTGTGTCCTGCACGGCTCTTACAAAGATTTCCTAAGAATACAGATTGAATAAGAGTGGAGATAAAACGCATCCCTGTCTAACGCCTCTCTGGATGTAACTTCGATATCGCCGATTTCTGTTCTTACAAAAGCATTTGGATTCCAGTACAGATTTTGTATTATTCTGATGTCATTAGGATCCAGACTTTTTCTTTGAAGACATTTCATTATTACTTCGTGTTTGACTTTATCAAACGCCTTTTCATAGTCGACAAAATACAAATATACATAATTTTGTTGATCTCGACAATTCTGTAATAGTACAATTAAATTAAATAATGCCTCTCTGGTTTCCAGTCCATTTCTGAAACCAAACTGTTCAGGGCCCATGTTTTTATATATTCGATTATGTATAATTTTTAAGAATAATTTCAGCATATATGACATAAGGCTGATGAGTCGGAATTCGGTGCATATTTTGGGGTTTCTAGTTTTAGGTAGAGGAACAAAAGCAGATGTTAACCATTCTCGGGGGATTTTGCCGGTCCGATATATGTTGTTGAAAAGATGTGTAAGTAGATCGAGATTGTTCTCTTCGATGAATTTTATAATTTTGATGTAGATATTATTCGGACCTGGCGATTTCCCATTTTTCATGTTCCGCATTATTTCCTCCATTCCTCATTTATCTCCTAAAATCTTGTTAAAATTTTGTTATCTGTGCTCGTTAGTGTATTAATATTTTTGTTGTTTCTTATTCCGGCTATTTCTTTAATTTTCTTACGAATCATATTGTCATCATGTCTTTCCTGTAATGCCTCCAGTTCCTCACACTTTTCCATCATCCAATTTTCTATTGCTTCAATTATTCTTCCTCTTATCAGTCTATGTATTTCTTTATATTTGATTATATCCTTTCTCTTATATTGTCTTGAGTCCATCAGTTCCAAAATCTCTCTGGTCATCCAGGGTTTCTTTGCTGTTCGTCGGGTCTCCATTATGTGTTCCTCAGGTTTCTGCAGTATTGGCTTTAATTTGTTCCATAACTTGTCCGGATCATCTGTTCCTCTCCTCTCGACAATCTCTCCTTTCATCTTTTTCCAATCTTCATTCAGTTCTTGTTCTATCTTTTGCTTGGTATCGTTTTCTTTGAGTAAGTTCATGTCGATTCTCTGTCTTCTTTCATTATTCTTTATCCTTTTTAGAGTGGTCTGGAATTTTGCCACCAGTAAAGTGTGGTCAGAAGGAACATCTGCGCCAGGATAAGTTTTAACTTTTGATGCTGCTTTTGATGCTGCTTTTAAATCTTTTGTTTATCATAATGTAACCTATTTGGTTTCTGACGTATTGATCCGAATTGTCTTATGGTGACTTCCACGTATACAATCTGCGTGCTGGTAGTTTGAACCATGTGTTCGTTATGGTTACACTGTGTTCTTGACAAAATTGAAGCAGTCTGTCACTTCTCTCATTCCGCATTCCTAGTCCATATTCACCAACAATATCTTCGACTTTTCCTTTTCCCACTTTCGCATTGAGGTCTCCCATTATAAGTGTTATTTCATTTTTCTTTGTAAGTTGTAGTAAACGTTGTAGATCTTCATAAAACTGTTCCATCTCATCATCGGAGTTATTGGCTGTTCGGGCATATATTACCTGTATCAGGTTGACAACAATTGGATTTCCCTTCATTTGTACCAGAAGCATACGGTCGGAGTGAGGGACAAAATTGATGACAGATTGTTCGATATTCTCCGTTAATATGAGTCTGACTCCGTTTCAGTGTGCTTTGTGGTTGTTGCTCGAGTAATATATGGTTTTATTCCCAATTTTCGTCTTTCCGGAGTCAGGCCATCTCATTTCGCTTATTCCGAGGATACAAATTTCGAGTGTGTCTATTTCTTGTATGGTGTTGTGTATTTTTCCGGCCTCGAACATGCTGTTTACATTCCATAAGCGATCTAATGTACCTAATACCTTCAATTGTTGTTTCAGTGGGGAATTGCAATAAATCAAAGCATTATTGTTAGGGGAACCGCTGGTGAAGTCCTACCCAAAATGGACCTTCTATTTCTTCTTTACGTGTTGTCTTCATTTTTTTTTCTTAATGGAGATTAGCGGCTACAAGAGCGAAATCATCTCGATCTTCTGCTGCTCTGACCAGCTCCTTAAAATTCAAGCCTGTCAGCCGATTTGCTTTACAGTTTGCCCTTAAGGATCAATTGGAGGATGTAATATTCATCGTTACGGAGAGGATGGCCCATGTAAGTTATTTTCAATAATGTCACCTTGGTGGTGTTAAGAAGTTCCCTTCCCTTCCCTTCCCCAGTCTGCGTAGAACTTCTCCATTACTTATTCGCGCCGTCCATCGTATTTTTAAAACTCTGCCATAGATCCACATTTCAAATTCTTCATTTAAATTGAATTTAAATTAGATTTTAATTAATGAATTTGAATTAGAAATTCACTTCTTGTTTATTTAGACTTGTTTTTAAAGCGCATGCCTCAAGTCAGTACATGAGCACCGACCATACCTAGCACTTTACCAGTTTTAATCATACATGGACCGTATTCGGAAAATTGAAACAAACATTCTAGAATATGTACCTAGCTTGGTAGTCTTTGTTGAAATTGTATTAACACCAACAAATTGCTACAGCCCGTTCAATATTTGTTGAGATAGAATTCCGAGAATGAGTTGCGGTAGAAAGTCATTGACGGCGCGGTCGTAGCACTCACCATATCAGCTTGTGCGTGCATTCGACATTGACAATAATGTCGAAATTTTTTAAGGCACGCCTCTGTCGTGGTATATTGTTACAGTAGTTCAGATAAGGAGGGGTTTATTGGCTTAACAGTTTCTTGGAATTCTATCTCAACAAATATTGAACGTGCTGTACCTATCCTTCTATTTACCGCTAATTATCACCAGGTCCTGATATTCACCATAATCTAAGCTATCTAGGGTACTTAAGGGTGTTCCAACTCACCGTAAAATTTCTCAATAACTTAAGGGTGTTAAAGTACTAATGAAGTTTAAGAACGTATTGTTTTTAAAACTAGAAGCACTTCAAAATTTTGTTAAATTTTAAATATCGTTAATGCTGCCAATTTTTATAGGTACAATCAGCCCAGGCGTAACCTATCACTGTTAACGAGGGAAGGTCCTAAACCTCTTGGAGTGGCAGGGTAATAAACGCGGTATATCTTTTGAAAAAACATGACAGTAATAATGATGTCGGTCCTGCACGACTACCTTCAATTTTCTCCTCGCAATGTACGAAACATCGATTAAACACGTTTGATCGAAAAATGTTTACTCTTCAATGTGTGCAAAAATTATTATGATTCGTCGTCGGAATACCTAATACGGAGATTCGAGATAAGATTTAGTGAAATTGCGTTCAGTCAAAGCTATTGTTCGTTCAGGGCCCGTGACTAACCCTAACCCGCTGAAACATTGCGATTCGTCCACAATTCAGTTAATTGCTTCCACTCTCGCTAATATTTTTCATTACGGCGCGTCTTGTAGAATTATCTCGTTTGGTTGAGATCTAATTAGGCGAAAAAGCTTTTTAAAGACGCCGCCTGCAAGCGTTTCGATTCAGTCGTCGCAGGCGCTTCGAAAAATTATAAACTGCTCGGGATAGCGTATCGGGACGCTCGACGCGTCCGTGTCGCGCTGTTAATTGTTAATATTTTTAGTTAAAAGTGTGGTGTTAGTTGGAAAATTTCGGTGCTACGAGCAGAAGAGTTAAGGTAAGTTGTTGGGTTTTAAAAGTGTGTTTAACGAAAATGCTCCCTATCAGTATTAACCAGTAATAAATTCAAATAGTACCAACAATTGCACATAAAACATGTTTTCTACTAATGCATAACGCATCAGTGTGCATGTAAAATTTAAATAAGGCACATATAGAAAAAATTATTAAATTGTGAATCGGATTCTTTGGGTGATCACATCTGGTAATCATTAATCGATATTAAATGATAATTCACATTAAACATATATCATTAGAATAATAACTAATAGAATAATAACCTAACGACTATCTCATTTAAAATAACCAGTCCTATTACAATTCAGTTCCGATATGAATTACCATATTTATTTGTTTGTATTTTTTGGGCTATCCGTCATTTAAAACTAAACCGAACCAAACCGAATAAAACCAATTAAATTGAAGCAAAAACCCGTAACGTCTAACCTTTCACTTAAAATATTTTGGTCGCATAAATTAGGAATCGTTATTTACAATAAATCGAGATTTTGAAATAATTTTTTTGATTAACGAATGCAGAATTTGAGGGAATGCATTCATTAATATCAAAATAATCTGACGTTATATGAAAAATAAAATATATCAGAATTTTCTCAGGTTACTATTTTAGTTTCTACAATACATGTCGAGTAGGACGCCTTAAACCTTTACGAAAAATTGATTTTCTTCCTAGTAATGGAATACATGAAAACTACTTCAGAGTTTCTATTTCTTACGATTTGAGTTTTTAAATGTTGAATAGAACGCCTTCAAAATTCAAGAAAATTCGTTTTTCTCGCTAGTGCAATGCATTTTCAGCAGGCAGGAGATGAAAAGTTGTTCAGAAAGAACATGTTCCATTTTGGCAATATTGAAGAATTATATTAGAAACATCGCTAAGGATGACACAGTATGTTTTTTAACAGTTTTATGTTTCACACTTTCCCCAATGAGAAAATAGTTTTCCCCCAATTTTCCAAGCGTTTCTATTCGTTTACTTTTAGAACGAGGGATATCTTCCATGTTGGTAATATTGAAAAATTATATTATAAACATCGTTAAGGATGGCACAGTATATTTTTTAACAGTTTCATTTATCTCACTTTCCCAATGAGAAAATCGTTTTCCCCCAATTTTCCAATCGTTTCTATTTGTTTATTTTGAGAACGATGGATATCTTCCATGTTGGTAATATTGAAAAATTATATTAGAAACATCGTTAAGGATAACACAGTATGTTTTTTAACAGTTTTATTTTTCACACTTTCCCAATGAGGAAATAGTTTTCCCCCAATTTTCTAATCGTTTCTATTTGTTTATTTTTAGAACGAGGGATATCTTCCATGTTGGAAATATTGAAAAATTATATTAGAAACATCGTTAAGGGTGACACAGTATTTTTTTAACAGTTTTATCTTTCACCCTTTCCCAATGAGAAAATCGGTTTCCCCCAATTTTCCAAGCGTTTCTATTTGTTTACGATTAGAACGAGGGATATCTTCCATGTTGGTATTATTGAAAAATTATATTAGAAACATCGTTAAGGATGACACAGTATGTTTTTTAACAGTTTTATCTTTCACACTTTCCCCAATGAGAAAATCGTTTTCCCCCAATTTTCCAATCGTCTCAATTTGTTTATTTTTAGAACCAAGGGATATCTTCCATGCTCTAAATATTGAAAAATTATATTGGAAACATCGTAATGGATAACACAGTATGTTTTTTAACAGTTTTATCTTTCACATTTTCCCAATGAGAAAAGTGTTTTCCGCCAATTTTCCAATCGTTCCTTAGTATTGTAAAATAGAATCAGAACAAAATCAAATTAAAAATCATAATGCATAAATAAATATATTTCCTCCTATTAGTAAAATTTTACAAGACATAACATAGTTTCATGAAAATGTATTACAAACGAAATTAATACAAAACCCTTTCTCTAATCATCAAATTATCTATTAACTATTTTGTTGTTCTACTACACGCTGTTTATAGTGTCAGTTCCCGATTTAAATTATCTAACTTATCTAATCAATTTAATTTCAACGAAATCATTCAGGCCATCAATGTAACTAAATTTACAGCACTATAAAATAAAATTTGATTCAAACAAATTAAAACAAGTTTTTATGCAGGTAACATAAAAAATGTTAATTATGGTTATTTTATTCGTTTATAATAGTGCCTGATAATCGGTGCAACTACTTGGCAAAACAATTTTTCATTTAATCAATTAATTCAATTGGTGAATAATTCTTGGAAACCTCATAATCCGCATAACATTTTTTTAAAAATGCATTTCGAAATTAATAATTTTCCCACTAGGACACATAGTGATGTTACCTTATATTGTTTGTTTTTTAAATATACAAAACTTGGCCTATATACATTGTTATTAATTTATTAATTTATATTTAATAATTATTTATCGTATTGTTATTAATGATTATTTATTAAAATAAATTAAACTTATTAAAATTAATTACTATAATATTATTATTATTATTATAATATTCGACAAATTTGCTTATCTTTCGTAAATTTTCAATAACTTTTCCTTCGTTGACATAGACCAGTTTTTAGTAGTAGGTATTCTCGAAAATCGAAAATAGTGAAATCATATAAGGTATTTACAACACCTTATTCTATTATACGCTATTAGGTCATCTTAAATGCACTTTATTACTTGATTACAATAAAATGAATGTGGTTTTATTATCATTTAAGATATGTCATAAATTGTTACGGTCATGACAGTATTAAAATTACACAATTCGTTTTTCAGTAGACATGTCAGGTTAAGTATATTAAAAACTGTAATTACACACTTTTTATGAAAACTGAGTCAAACTGTGCGGTTAGATTTGTATTCGTTACGTAGGGAATCTCATATCATTCACAACAATCTAAGGAGACCTTGACAATTAGAGCTACCGAAGAAATTATATGTACACAAATTGTCACTAGATTACCTTGCCCGATAAAAGAAATTTTACAAATCACTGCAGCATTTAAATTGCACATGCGCTCCGAAATCCATTTAAAAATAAATTACCGTTATTAATAATAATATCATTGTAAAGCAAAAATCATGATTAAGTATTAAAAAGTCTCAACGTGACAAGAAATCAGCGGAAAACTACACATACCAAGAGAACTTGTACCTACTAATCAGATGCTAAGTGCTGATTGTATTGCATAATCGAAGAACAAACAAAATTGATAATATGTGCGGCTGATTATCTAGGTAACTTCACCTAATTTAGTCGAGTGTAAGACAAGTATTCTGTATCCAATAGACAGTTGAAGTAATAATAGGAAAATAATATTTATTATATGATAAACGATACAATTTCATATAGAAATAAAAGTGATTAATACCAATAATTCCTCTTCTCTCAGACGGACTATTTTAACGCCATCTATTACAAAAGTGGGTCGTTTGTAGCTAAATCTCAAAAATAAAGTCGTGTCAAAGTTCTAGTCGATTTAACCATGGATCAGATCGGATATGACAGTTTTGACCTTAAGACGTGGTATATATTGTCACGCCTAGGGGGTGATGCTTCCTTGAGTGTACGCACTCAGAGTGTAGAACGGAAGGTATCTTCCATTTCGTAGAAAACATAGCAAATAGGGACAGATACACGCAAATGGTTGTAAAAAATGTGAAGAAGGTATTTAAAGAAGGTAAAAAGGTTAAATTTGACCATTCTTTGTAACAAAGAAAACGTTTAATGATGGATAGAATGCTGCGTACATAATAGTCATCTTCAGGCGGACTAACTATCATTTCTAAAGGTTCAATTATTGTAAGTAACAACAGAACCCTGGAGAAGTCAACACACGAAGACAGTACAGTTGGATAAACATGCTTAAAAATGGTGTCATGTAATAAAAATACATATCGTAATATAGGATCCAATACAATCTATATAAGAGACCATATAGTGTAAATTCTTGAACTTGACCATCATCACTGACGAACGACCTCTTCTATTGATTCACTGCGTAATTTAAACTCGTTGGTTATACTGATCATTATCAATACTTCTAACTGGGATGGACCTCACACACTCAATATTGCCTCTATCTGTAATTCTATAATTCTACATTGCTTCCAGCTTCAAACCGCTACCGAAATACCGGCGCAAGAGTTAAGGATGCGGTCCTCCTGTTAGACCTCAAGATCGGCGATATGGAGGGTCGTTTTTCGAAGAGCGAGAACGGCAGCGGCATCGATAACGCCGCCTTCCAGCTGCACGACAGCAACAACGGCAGCAATGGCTACGTCAAGACCGTCTCCCAGACCGTCTCCTCGGTCGCCCAGAATCCGGCGCCGAAGAGGAAGAAGTCCCTCATCCAGCTCACGAGGGAGGCTCTGCCCAGACTGGAGAACTACAGGAACAGCAGGAAGGCCGTCAAGAGGCCCAGCCTGGGGGAGCTGTACGAGGGGTCGGGCGAGAAGGTAAGAAAGTCTTACCTTCAGTCTTAGAAAATGGGGAAGTCTTGGACTTGTCTTGGTAAAAGGTATATGGGCACTTTCAATTCGGTTAATATCCGCAACTTATTACAATTTCTCTAATTGGAGATCGTGGCAAGGCAAGATCAACTCAAAGAAACGTGATATGACTTTTCAGAGATATTTCAAGACAAGACAAGACTCCCAGTTCTCGTCTTGAATAGTCTTGTGTCTTCCCCTCGAACTGAACTTCATATTATTTTACTACTGTTAACATAATTATCGTTTTGTATTTCAGTTTATTAACATTTTTTATACCCTCGTTTCTAAATAGATCATTTATTTACTTTATAGTATCATCTTAGTACTAATACAACTTCCATTGTATTAACACTGAGGATAATAATACATACCTAATGGTAAATAAGTGATTGGGTGTAACAGATGCCGGGCATTTAAATGAAACTATTAAGCTATCGCTATGTATACAATTTACACCAATATACTATGGTGATAATAAATGGTAAAAATTATAGTACAAACCCTTAATCTCAAAAGTAACAGTTTTACATTAGACATTATAAAAAACCCCTTTTAAGTATGTAGAGCCTTCTAGCACTTTTGAGTGTTATAAATATTGGTGGAACAAAAGAAGAGAAAATGAATATGAACATATTGAAGACGAATAATGAAACAAAGGAAGAGATCACACTGCAAGAAGTAGAAAATTATCTATTAAGCGTGTATTTTTAAAAGATATCCAAAAATGATTAAGTTTATACGAGCACAAGGAAAGAAATGCATGGGAAACCGAAACTAGTCCAAGAAACAGGCGATATCACATTATATAGCCAATTTACAAAAAGGAAGTTATTTGGAATGTTATAATTACACATATAACAATATGCTTATCTAGCTACTGGCTTTAAAATGTATTGTATAATGGTTATATTTAGATGTTAGGAAAGTAGTTGAGGGTAAATATGGAACATTAGCAAGCAACATGTACAGGGTGTTTCCTGAATGCTTATAAATCAGATGAATATCAGCAAGTTCATTAAGACATTAAGTAGAGCATAATCTAGTAGGTAATCTAAAGATTGTGTTAATCAAAAACAAATATTAAATGTTGTTTTTTTCGGTTTCAATGGATATCATGGTAATATCCACTGCAATTACTACAGTAGGAAATCATCACTTTTTGTTTTAATTTGGACACTACCCTGGCTTTTAACCGATGTATGATATGTACCAATTTTGAAAATTTGATTCTTTTTTCCACATTGTACAATACACAAACATGCATATTAAAATCTTACAGAAGTCTAGCATAACTCTATGACTGGAAGGTAATCATATCATGTGAGTAGTTAAACTTCATTCTGAATGGCTCTAGGATGCTCCAGTTGCTCCGTCACAACAAATATTGACAAACGTAAGATGAGCCAAAAGTAATGAAAATACATGAAGGTTTCAAGACCAAAACTACAGAAATCTGCATTAAATTAAAAAGATTAGGTGTATTTGCGTAAGAGCCAGAGTCTAGTGAAATTTCACTAGATCTAGTGATTTTTTCCCATTTGGTGATTTAGTGAATACTTTTAAAAAATAAGTCGATTCTAGTGAATTTTCTGTGTTTTTTTTTTAAATTGCCCAACAGCAATAATTATTGCAGTGTCAATTTTATATTGTATTGTTGAGTCAGTAAGGTTAGTAATAGAGGAACGTTAGAAGGTATTCCTTAGCCCCTGTTGGAGAATGCATGAACTTCTTGATGAACTGAAGCAGCTTTAGTAAATAATTTTACGGGTGTGAAGATAGCCACATCTACAAATCCTGTAGTACGGTAAATTAGGTGCTATTTTTTAGTCTCAAAATTTGTGCAAAAACGTCCTAGTAGAGACTGTTTATTACTAAACAAATGTATCCGATACGATTTACCTACCACCCTAGCTTTCGTTTGGGGGTTGTTACATGGGGTAAATTTATCAAAAATCGAAAAAAAATATTTTAACTACCCCAACCAATTTTTACACTGAAATTTTTTTCAGAAAATATTCATTTTTGCATAAAGTATCCCCCTGAAACAGTTTCAAGTCGAAAATCAGGGGATGCAAATACTCAATAAGGGGTTCATAAGACACTGACTTAGAAATTTTGAACTGCTACATATGGTAATTTTTTTAACTATCTAAACCAATTTTTTCTGGAAATATTCGTTTATACATAGACTTCCCTCCTGAAGCAGTTTCAAGTCGAAAATCAGGGGATGCAATATTCGGGGTTTCATAGGACACTTACCTCGAAATTTCGTACTCTTACGTATGGAAAAAAATATTTAAATATCTATACCATTACATTCGTAACTTTAGGAAACAACATTTAAATCTTTTAAAATTCGTAACAAAATCTAGTGAAATCTAGTGATTTTTAGGAGCGAGATCTAGTAACTTTCATAATTTTGACCTGGCAACACGAGCACATAGAAAGTATAAATAATAGCGTGCCTACATATACAACGAAATATTAGACATACATACAAAATATAAATGACGTACTTTATACATTGAATAAAACAATTTTTGGAAAAAGGGAATTAAAGGTACATACACACGAGATGCTTTGCGAATAAAATCAATTTTCTTTTTGAACAAATGGTAGTCAACATGTAGCTAATACACATCCTATTAACTAAAAATATATATTTTTTATCATATTCTTTTGCCATTTTGACAAAAATTGGATATTGTCCTCTTGTTTCTGCTCTACATATTAAGTAAAGTCGAACTCTCTCCCACCTCTGCCAATTGATTGCTTTATTTTTGAACGCTCATTATCGTTAAATCAATATGCAGTAAATTTTAGACTGTCCTCCGATATCCGATTTAATTATTGCAAAATAATTTTCCTGACGATAATAATTGTATTGTCCTAGTGAGACTTATTACAGCTGCGGTGTGAAATGCTTGCTTCAACAGACACACGATTAATTTGCACCAAAGGTGTTAATTTGTATTTGAGGATTAATACGATATTGTGATACTATGATGGTAAATATGTTTCCAAACAAGGAATTCTCACCAATATATTTGTTTTCTAGTTACTCTTAGAGAATTTCGGTACAGTGAAGCAAATTCGCAACGAATAATTTTATATCTACATATTACACAGTTCACTTCAAAGGTAGTTTGCATTGTTGGTCAAGACGCAATTTTAACTGCTGAAATGTAGGAACAAAACAAAAAAAAATGCTGTTTCTTAACCTACAATTCTGAACGACTTGAATTTCGAGTTTTAAATAATTGTCATTTTTGCAAGTTATTTATGTGATTAGATTTTAACATTAACATAATTATAAATAAACATAAGTTCAAGTAGGTTAAAAAATGAATTATTAGAACGTCATGCCTTATAAATGTAAAGCTGTTTGTTTGGGAAATTACGTCAGGAAATCCCACCTGGGGTTCTTTGCCCTGAATTCATATTGAATTCGGACATTGAGATTGTTGTTAGGGATTCCCCAATTAAAATTTAGAAAATTTCACCATTCACTCCACTACGTACGGTAGATATGTATAGAAACATGTTTATTGAACTGACCCAGTAATTCCCTGTGAATATTTAAGAGTGGTTTGGTCACAACTTTTTCGACTTGCCAATATGTGCAGGTATATATTCTATATATATAACATTCCCGATATGAGGTAAAACCCCATCGAATTATTAATTAATTAATAATTTAATATCGAATTAATAAGCTAGAATACGGATTAAAAAAATAATTATTATGAAACTTGAAAGAATGAATAATCAAATTTCATTATTATTTTAACATGATTGTTAAATTTTTACAGTTTTAGTTGAATTTGATGCAAATATACTTCCGTTAAGGTCACATCAAAGTGACAAATCCATTTAAACAATTAAAATAAGTAGGTAACTACACCTCACTTAACACAACTATACGATAATCTGTTAATATGATATAATGATGTCGTTTAAATATTAACTTAAGATTTGTGGAAATTTCCACAAATAAAAGTTGCGATTTGCTTGTTTGTCAACGCAATTATTTGATATTGTTATTGATATCCTGGAATGTGATTGAAACTGTAATGAAGGATTATTTAATGTTTACGTATACAACCACTCTTGAAAGATACGACGAAATTGGATCAAGTAACAGGAAATTATCTATTTGATTGAAGAATTAATTTTTCTCAAAGGTCTTAGAAAATGTCTCCTTCATACAGTTTATAACATTTTATTTGGCTTGAAGCTGGAAATTCATTTAAATATTACAAGTGTCTTGGAATAAAAAATAAGTGCATTCTGGATATAATCTCTGCAATAGTGCAGGTATGAGGTAAAATACCATTTTGTGTATGACTTACTTTTCGAGGTATTCAAGATTATGCCAAGGTGTGCTCTAATTATTAAAAGATTACAACAGATATATTATCTTTTTATTAAACAAAGGGGCATTTTTCTTTGATTTAGGTGATATAAAATGTTAAAACTGTTATCACTACATTACTTCTCATCATAATTCATCTTCACTCTTCATCATAATAACGTGCACAAACGTAAAAATTCCAACACACAAAATTTCCACGTGATCCGAAATGTACCTAAATTGACAGTAACGAGAAGAGAATGGATTGGTAATTTGTTATCACTTAAACTTGTTATCACTAGTCGAAAAGTACTGCAACGAACTTCATCTTTTTTCAGACAAATACGAATTTCATGTTTACCTGACTCTTAAAAATGCATACATTTCAAATATACTTTGAAAAGTGTTCAGTATGAAGTTGAAAATGGTGATTGTTGCCTGTCACATACAGCGAAGGATGTTTAATGGTGTTGGCAATTAAGGCGGAAAGTGACACCGTGAAATTAGGAAGTAAATAATGAATTATATTTTTACTACACTTTCAATAAGATAAAGATCCGAAATCTGGTGATTCTATGTAAAATATGTAGCAGGATTATAATTAATTTGCCATAATTATTGAAATCATCACCCTGTACAGTGCGGAGGAGTTTGATCTCATAGAAAATATATGCACTGACATTAAAATTTAAGTCCAAAAAACGTAACAAATAACTATCTAAATACGCTATAGCAACTAAGTAGTTTTTTTGTTTAAATTTGTTTTGTAATTTTTACAAGACGCATTTTGAGTGATGGGATTTAAACGCATTTGCATATTTAATTTCGAAAAAACAATATTACATTATTTTCTAATTTAAAATGATTGGATGGATAATATGACGAGAATTCGGGTTGACATTACTGCATCATTCTGAATACGCCCTTGATATTTTTATGCGTTCTACAGTTAATTGAAGTTCCGTAATTTGTCGGCCCTAATAAATGGTGAACTCCTTATTGCCTAGTCAAATAAAGAAATGTATGAAAGTAGATCGAGACCTTCTTAAAATCAAAGTTTAGGTAAAATAAAATTATAATTTTCAAAAAGTATCATTTTAAAATGATCTAAAAATTGATAACAACCCACAGACCATTAATATAACTAGACCCGGTGTTCCCATTAGAAACTGATCTTTGTTTACATGCCAACATAGCCGATAGGCGCGGTGTAAAGGGGGAAGAAAATATGGCCGCCTTTGACGAATTTTGACAGCGTACAAAGTAGCTATCCATAGGCGTATCAATAATAAGGGACAAAAAGGAAACAAAATTAAGAAAATAATTTATTTATTATTTAGATCAACGGGCAATGAAGCCCTTTACATGCTAGGTAACAAAGGTGCGAAATAAGTGACAAATGATAAATAAGGACATAGATTATCAAAATCAGCATGACAGTAATAATACATACAATAAGTATAGTCCAAGACCCATCTGTCAGAAATTTGCTTTAGATTGGCATAAGAGGTAACCGCAATGTTTTTACATGAATACCTCGGGAATAACGTCTAGAATAAGGATTGACTTATCATCCAAAGCGCATCGGTCGGGAATATTGTAAAAAATGCAACAATTTAAAAAGAAATTAAAAAACGCGTTTTTTCCCGAATTTTTGCTTCTAACTTTTTAATTATTGAATTTAGAAGAAAGTTGAAGAGAGGAAAAAGTTGCAGAATCTATTTTTACATAAAATGGAATAGGTTATAAATTCAAAAATTTATTAGCGGTTTTGCCAAATAGTAATAAACAAAAAATCGGCCCAAAACAGTGTTTTTTTAACTTATTATTTTAGGCACTTTAAAATGTAGTTAGGACTTCCATATCACAGGTACAAAATCCTCAAGTTATAATAAAATAATCGAGTAAATTTCGTTTCGATCGGATTATTAGAGTTTGCACAATAATTTTGCAATCCAGAAAAATTGTAAAATATTGAAAATTTTCAAAATTGTTTAATTTTTTTTTCCACTATTCGATTTTAATAAAACTACAGGTCATATATAAGAGGGAACAAGCTTTCATGTACTTTTGTCAGAATTAAAAAATATTTATTAGAACGGATACAGTCATTGTTTAAAGTTGGTGTCGTTTTTTTTTGCTTATAAACAAATAGATTATCTCGGCGAATTTTTTGTTAACTGAAATTCTGAAAACATAGCAGGAAAGTACTCGGAAAGACGCTTCTTTTTATCCATAATACGTTGCTATTTTGCTCCTTAGCTTCTGAGATATAACTCCTCAAAGTTGTTTAGTGTTTAATAAAATGGTTAATAATGGTTAATAAAATTACTATTTTTTCTCATATCTTAAGAAATAATTGTTTCTCACAGTAACCAGAATAATATTTTTCTTGAAATTTACATTGAAAAGATTGAAATTTAAATTCAAAAAATGTCTCGCTTCGAATTTTGACAAATTCATAAATTTGACATTTCTATTAAACACAGTTACATGGTAGAAATTAATTACCTTGTAGTACTTTTAGGTTCAAAAATTTGATGCATCGGCAATGAAACAGCATCTCTCTTTAAATATCTAGCATTGTCGGTTGCACCTATTTTAGACACAAAATCATCTTTATTGAAATGTTTTGAGCAAATATAGGACGATTTTGTTATGTTATCATTTTCGCAAAGTCCCAAAACAGAAATCCAAATATTTCTTTTAATTGGATCTGCTGGAAACCTAAAATAATAACACTGATAGAACGCCACTGAGATGATACATAACCTCAAAAAAATTCATTAACAAATTTCTTTATTTACCTATGAAAAGACAATCCCGAGGCTCTCCCTGCATCGCTATAAACGTTGCATATTTTGCACCTATTAACCATTGTTAAATGTTTCCTATTTTTATCAAAATTACTCCTGGTTAGTTTTGGTTTCGTTAGGTTAGCGGGTGACAGACTAGGACGCGTTGTTGCCACGTGTCAACTCATAACGAAAGTCTATATTATTTTAGATTTACGTACAACTGACCAACCACAGGCGAAGTAGGCTGGATGTATAAGCAAATCGTAAGCGAGAATTCTTCATTTGCATTCATGCAACAGCGCAAAAAAAACGCTTAGAATGTGCTAAGATCTTGTCAATACATTAGTTTGTAAACAAACGGGTCTAGTTATATTAATGGTCTGTGTAACAACCGCATGGGCTTTTTTGAAATAAATATTTATTAATTTGTTATAAATAAATATTTTCTATATTATTGTGAGAGATAATTATTGACAATGATACTGACTAAAATATTCATTAAAGTACTATTTACGTTACAAAATTTTATTCAAAAAAATTGTTTTCAATATCTACAAGTCATTAAAAAGAGGAATTACATTTTTTAAACCTATAAAAATATAAGTTGATATTGTGTTATATTACAACATGCAAGTACATAAGTAATGCCGAAATAGACTATAACATATAAAGTTATTATAACATATAATTTAATTTTTAAAACTTGTAATTAAACAATAATTACCGATTTTAATGCATTGTAGATAGTAAAAACGATAAAAAGATTCATTACATTTTTTAATCCAATTATAACTTGTTATGTTATGTTACAACAGGCAAGTACAACAAAAATCAGTAGTATGTAATACTGAATTAAATTATAACATATAACATTATTACTACATGTAATTTGATGTTAAAAACTTGTAATTAAAAAGTAATTAAGGTACTCGTTTTAATGAATTGTAGATATTAAAAATCCATAAAAAGATAAATTACCTACATTGTTTAGTCCTATAATAATATAAGTTGTTATGTTATGTTACAACAGGCAAGTACAATAAAAATCATTAGTATGTAGTAATACTGAATTAAATTATAACATATAACATTATTATTATAACATGTAATTTAATTTTTATTTAGTTTTATTCAATTTAATACTTGTAAATATATAACAAGTAATTACTCATTTTAATAAATTGTAGATATTAAAAAACCACTTTTTTATACACTTTAGTAAAGTAAATAGTTCTTTAATGAATATTTTTAGTGCATATCATTGCCAATAATAATAATAATAATCTCTCACAATAGTATAAAAAATAATTTTTTCAAAAATATTTATTTATAACGAATTAAGAACTAATTAGTGCAAAAAGGACCTTGAAGTTTTTATTATGTACTTATGCCACCTTAAATTTTAAAAAACCGATTGTTCCATAATTATTATAGAAAATATCACAAAATTTTCAGACGATTTCGATTTAAAGTTTGGATTTCACTTTTGAAATATTCCTAATAAATTATAATAGAAATAATAAATTTAAAAATGATCATTTTTCGATCTCTACAACATGCTCTTTGTTGTTAAAGACTCGATTTATTTATTCATGCAATTTCAAGTCTTAATGTTGATTAATAAGCAAGCGGTGTGGATTTTTTTAATAAAATGGTAAAATTTTCAAAATAGTAAAACATTACTAGGAACGTGAATATCAAATCTAAATTGAAACAAATTTATCCTTCGCAGTGTTATTAAAGAAAAACCTTATAAACAAAGTAGATAATTTTTTAAAATTGATTTTAGGGGGCAGGACCTTTGAAATACAAATTTCCAATAACATATTTTGAGAACATAGGTCAAGACGAATAAAATGAGGCATTAGTAGAGATCTCTACTATGACGGCAACAACGGCGTTTTTCAGTGTGAAAATGAAAAATTTTTTAATAAACAAATGTAATAATTCGTAAACTGATACATATTTTTTGATAAAATTTTTGAGGGATTCTTAAGGACAGCAACGGGTAAATTTTGACGCAAGTTAAGGGGTTCTTTATGCTTTATTTCCTCTGTTGATTGCAAATTTAACTTTCCACGGTTTTTTTGAAACTTGAAAATGCAGCCTGTTTCAAAAGACTACAAGAGGAAAATGTGCAATACTTCTTTTCGTAGGTGTTTTTTAAATACATCCAAAAACTTCATTCTTTGCAATTTTGCACAGTTTCATCAATGTGTAAACAAATTTTGAAAAATATCATTTCTTTTCACCTAAACTTTGATTCTAAAAAGGTCTCAATCTGAAACGAGTTGCTTTAAGATTTACGTGTATTAAGATTTTGTTTGATTGAGCTATTACTCAATGGGCTTGAGTGAAGGGGAAATAATTGGAGCTGAAAATCGGAAATGGATAAATGGTACATTCCTTTGATCACAAATGTGAAGATATTGATCTACCAAACGCTCCGAAGATCTGACTCGACTTCCACAAATTCGACAAGGAAAGTAACCTGAGGTCCCTTCTCACCCCTTTTCCCACCATTCATTCTCATGAAAGTACCCTCCTCATCCCTGCTTGTATAACTTGGAATTCATGTCGGATTCCCATTTAATTCGCAGGAGAGCAAGTCGAGCGGCATCGACATGGACGAGGACGTCTCGAGCCCTCACGTCGCCATAAAGCTGGGATGGATACAGGGCGTCCTCATACCCTGCCTGCTGAACATCTTCAGCGTGATGCTCTTCCTGCGACTCTCCTGGGTCGTCGCCGAGGCCGGCATCGGTGAGTACTTTCTGGTCCGATCTGGTGAGAACTGGACGAGAGCCGCATTGCGTCAGTACGATCTCGCTAAACCAGTCGACGTGTTGAAAAAGTTGAGGACAAAAACGATACCAGCGGGGAAAAAAAGCGGTCGAGGTGTACGTACGGGATTCGAAATCCGCGGGGGTTTTACGATTATTTACGTAACTTCGTACCCGTGGCAGTTTTGGGCTGTCCGTTTCGGTATGGCATGACCCACTCTCTCTTAAGGTTAGAAGTGTCATGTCGGCGATGAGCGATATCGAAGATATTCAAAAAAGAGATTTTAGTTACCAATCGCCATTTTGGACGCAACTCAACTGCGCCCGGGCCTGCTAATCCCTTAGGTACATCAATTGCGTACCGCATCAAACGAACGCAACTGTCGCGAATTGCAAATGATCAATGTATCATCATGAATTGCAAGCAACTCAACTAAAAATTCCTAACTTTGTTACGACCAGTGCCAGAACAATGAGATCTGTAATAGAACTAACATTTATTCTCGAAAATCTTAGTATTTGTCGAAAATTTTGAACGAAACCCCTAGATACTTTGGAAAATATGTCGACTCGTCGTTAGTTTTTCGTATCTCAAAGTGATTACATTTCTAAATCTTCTATATCTAACATCATCATTATCATAAGAAACAGATTTTATTATTATATTCAGTCATAGCATTTTCTGAAATTTTGAACGGCTTTTGAGATATTTTGGGAAATAGATCAACTCCTCAAGGGTCGATTTTAAATGAAACCAGAGTATTATAAAAAATCCCAAATCTACCATCAGCGGAAGACAAATGAGATATATATATTAAAGTCAACGAAATTAAAGATAAAATACAGATAAAATTTTAAAGGAATTTTGTGATATTGTGAGAAATGTCGACTCGTCGTAAATTAATTTGTATTCCAAAGCCAATAAATTTCAAAAAATTTTAATTTCAATATGATCAATGGCATAAGAACGAGATGTATCTTAAAGTTAACAGAACTTGCTATTATCCAAAGTTTTCAGCATTAGTCTGAAATTTTGCATGTTTTTGGATATATTTGAGAAATTTGTATACTCGTCACGAGTTCATTATAATTGAAATTAGTATAAATTCAAAAATCTTAAATCTAATATGATCGGCAGCAGAGGAATAAGATCTGTTTTATAGTCAACAGAATTAATGATTTTTTCCAAAGTTATCTAAGATTTTGAACGGATTTTGAGATATTGTGGGAAATATGTCGACTCGCAATAAATTAATTGTATATCAAAGTCAATAACTTTTTAATAAATATAATTCTAATATGATCAATGGTATAGGAGCGAGATTTATCTTTAAAGCAACAGAATTTAGTATTATTCAAAAGTTCTGAGCATCAGTCTGAAATTTGGAACGCTTTTGAGATATTTTGGGAAATACGTTTACTCGTCGTGAGATGGCTGTAACTCAAAGCAAAAAAATCTTGAATCTGTTACGATCAGCAGCAGAGGAATGAGATCTGTTTTATAGTCAACAGAATCAACGATTATCCTCAAATTTATCTCAAATTTTGAACGGATTTTGAGATATTGTGGGAAATATGTCGACTCGTAATAAATTAATTATATATCAAAGTCACTAACTTTTAAATATTTATAATTATAATACGATCACTGGTATAGGAGCGAGATTTATCTTTAAATCAACAGAATTTAGTATTATCCAAAAGTTCTGAGCATCAGTCTGAAATTTGGAACGCTTTTTGAGATATTTTGGAAAATACGTTTACTCGTCGTGAGATGGCTGTAACTCAAAGCAAACTAATTTCAAAAATCTTGAATCTGTTACGATCAGCAGCAGAGGAATGAGATCTGTTTTATAGTCAACAGAATTAACGATTTTCCCCAAATTTATCTAAAATTTTGAACGGATTTGGAGATGTTGTGGGAAATATGTCGACTCATAATAAATTAATTATATATCAAAGTCAATAACTTTTAAATATTTATAATTATAATACGATCAATGGTATAGGAGCGAGATTTATCTTTAAATCAACAGAATTTAGTATTATCCAAAAGTTCTGAGCATCAGTCTGAAATTTGGAACGCTTTTTGAGATATTTTGGAAAATACGTTTACTCGTCATGAGATGGTTGTAACTCAAAGCAAACAAATTTCAAAAATCTTGAATCTGTTACAATCAGCAGCAGAGGAATGAGATCTGTTTTATAGTCAACAGAATTAACAATTTTCCCCAAATTTACCTAAAATTTTGAACGGATTTTGAGATATTGTGGGAAATATGTCGACTCATAATAAATTAATTATATATCAAAGTCAATAACTTTTTAATATTTATAATTATAATGGGATCAATGGTATAGGAGCGAGATTTATCTTTAAATCAACAGAATTTAGTATTATCTAAAAGTTCTGAGCATCAGTCTGAAATTTGGAACGCTTTTGAGATATTTTGGGAAATACGTTTACTCGTCGTGAGATGGCTGTAACTCAATGCAAAAAAATCTTGAATCTGTTACGATCAGCAGCAGAGGAATGAGATCTGTTTTATAGTCAACAGAATCAACGATTATCCTCAAATTTATCTCAAATTTTGAACGGATTTTGAGATATTGTGGGAAATATGTCGACTCGTAATAAATTAATTATATATCAAAGTCAATAACTTTTAAATATTTATAATTATAATACGATCACTGGTATAGGAGCGAGATTTATCTTTAAATCAACAGAATTTAGTATTATCCAAAAGTTCTGAGCATCAGTCTGAAATTTGGAACGCTTTTTGAGATATTTTGGAAAATACGTTTACTCGTCGTGAGATGGCTGTAACTCAAAGCAAAAAAATCTTGAATCTGTTACGATCAGCAGCAGAGGAATGAGGTCTGTTTTATAGTCAACAGAATTAACGATTTTCCCCAAATTTATCTAAAATTTTGAACGGATTTGGAGATATTGTGAGAAATATGTCGACTCATAATAAATTAATTGTATATCAAAGTCAATAACTTTTTTATAAATATAATTCTAATATGATCAATGGTGTAGGAGCGAGATATATCTTAAAATCAACAGAATTTAGTGTTATCCAAAAATTTCTCAGCATCAGTCTGAGATTTGGAACGCTTTTTGAGATATTTTGGGAAATACGTTTACTCATCATCAGAGAATAAACGATTATCCCCAAATTTGGCTAAAATTTTCAACGAATTTTCAGATATTGTGAGAAACATGTCGACTCGCTTTATCCCAATTGTATATTAACGTTAATAAAGTTCAAAAACATTTAGTTCTAATATTTTCAGTGGCAGAGGAATCATATTTATATTAAGGTCTACAGAATTTACTATTATCCAAAAGTTCTAGTATAAGCCTGAAATTTCGAACGCTCTTCGAGTTATTTTGGGAAATATGTCGATTCGTTATAATATAACAGTACTTCCAAGTAACTAAATTTCAAAAATTTCTAATTCCACTATATTTAATGACATAAGAGTAAGAATTGTCTTAGAGTTAACAGAAACCACTTTTATTTAAAAAGTTTCAGTATTAGTCTGAAATTTTGAACGCTGTTAGAGGTATATTGGAAAATAAGTCGACTCGTCTTGAGTTAGTTGTAACTGAAAGTAAATAAATTTCAAAAAGTCTAATTCTAATATCCGTAGCAGAGGAATGACAATTCTCTTAAAGTCCAAAGAACCAACGATTGTTGCCAAACATTTTATTATTTGTCTAAAATTTTGAACGGATTTCGAGATATTTTGGGAAATATGTCGAGTCGCCTTGAGTTAAATATAGGTATTTTATAATTAATAAATCTCAAAAACTTTTAATACCAATATAATAAATATTAAAGAAATTAGATTTTTCTTGACATCAACCGAATTTAATGTTCTTTATAAAAGCCTCAATATTTGTATCAAATTTGAATGATTTTCGAGATATTTTAGGACTTAAGTCGAAAAATTAAGCGACTGGCATGTTGCAACTTAAAGTGAATTAATTTAAAAAATCCATAACTAAAATACGATCAATCGTGGAAAAATGAAATTTGTTTTAAATAGAAAGAAATTTATTACTACTTGAAAAAATCTCATCAAATTTTAAACGAGCTATAGAATATCTTTGAAATTATGTTGAAAAACGCCATGAGTTTGTTATAATTGAAAGCAAATAAATTTCAAGAATTTCAAATTTACTAACTACAAATTTCAAAAAGCCACAAAGAAAAGTGATAAGAACTCTTCAATCCGTAAAAAAATCATATCCATATAAACAGAGTGTTATTATTTATTTCCTGATAAGTGGTGTTCAGCTTACAGAATGAAAACAGTTTTGAACTTTTTTTAATTGACGTTAAATTATATAGTAATTACATTTTCCTCTAAAATGTGGATACACTTACATAACTTATTTACTTACTTACTAACTACGTACTAACTTACTTACTTACTTAAAAAGTGAATACATTACACATATTAGTACATTTTCAAATAATGGAGGGAGCGAAGCCGCGACGGGTCATCGCAAGTACTAAATACTTGAAAACTGTCATTAAAAGTTCCGTCAACTAAAACTAGAGTCGATTTACATAAATTAGTGAAAATTATACTTGACTTAATTTCAATGGCACGGAGTTGATTTGCATTGATCATCATTTGTTTAAATTCCACTTGAAGGTGCCCACCTACACGTTCAATATATTTATTGTGTCTACTGAACACAATGTATTTAGTCGTTGTCACATATATTTGCGGTTTTCCGTTAATTGATCAATTATTTCAATGTCAGCAACACGTGTGCTTATTATATACGCGGATCAACAGGTGTTATGTAGTTACAGATCTCTCAAAATACAGTGTGCTGTAAACATCTCTCGATCATTGAACTTAAGTATTAACATGCATTAATTAAGCAAACAGTGATATCCCAAAATGATCAAATCGTGATTAATATCGATTAATCTACTGTCCATGAAGTTCAGTTGACCAATTTAAACACAAAACAAACATCATTGAATCAATCAATATGGTGTAATTAGTGGGAGATTTTATTGGACGCAACAGAGATTCAGTTTTAAATTGAACCTTGACTTTGTTAATTTCGATTTCATTGGATCGACGACATTGAACAGTTTAAATTCCGATTTGTATAAAAATAATAGAAGAAAAAAGATTATAAACTGACGGGATTTTGGAAGGTAAATTATACAGCTTCTGTGAAACAGATAAATGTATATTAACTAAACTAATTATAAAATTTAGTACAAATAGCACAGTACAGAGTACAGTAGATATAGATAGCACGTTGTGCACTTCAAAATAATTTTAATGGCTAGCTGAAATTCGAAGAAAATTGCATGTAATATGGAAACTTACAGCAGAAAAACAAAAAAATTGAGACTTGCTATTAGAAAAACTTGAGATAAATCTTAACTGTGAGACAACCATTACATAATTTCATTATTAACTTTGCGGTCACACTGAAATTTTTTAATAGACACTATGCACCAATTTCTGTCTCCTTTAATTAGTCATTGAAAAATAATGAGGTATAAGATTTGATTTCATGATTTCCGATTTTTTTATTAAAATTACTACAAGTGTTTTTTCCTCGACAGGTTTCTCCCTATTGGCAATTGTAATATCAGCAGCAGTTTGTGTTATCACCACATTGTCGTTATCCGCAATCTGTACAAATGGAGAAGTCAAAGGAGGTAAGTACTAATTAATTTACTGTTTAATCACTAAATCCAAATTTATCGACGGTAGTGGCAATAGATTGATAGCATTACGGAAGTAAAGCACAGTTGAAGTAAATTTACAACTTCTAATTACGTTCCTTACTTTTTGTTATTTTAGTGTAATTAGTGTTTTTACATTTGAACTGGTGTAACAAATATTTGCGACAAATTAAATACAGTACTTATAGATAACGTTAATTATTTATTTGTCGTGAAATCAATTATCGTTATTTTTTAATTATAGTTTGGTTGCATAATGTTAAGATTTATAATCAGCATCATTTTCAATAATCGCTGATCGTTTTCACATAAACAATAATGTATTTATAATAACGATGTATGTTTAAAAAATTCTTGTTTTTGTCGATGTTCAAGTGGCTGAACATCCTACTGTTATGAGTTAGTAATATATATTTATTGTAATATAATGATTTTTAATGATGAAATACTGCCATTACTGCAGATAAATTTATTATGGAAATTCTACCGAGCTGCTCAATGGTTCTTTACTAATTGTAAAGGTAATATTTTTTAAATGAAATGGTAAGTTACATTAGGCAAAATTCCAAAATTAGCAGGTCAATGTATTCTTACAAATGATTTTGTTTTCATCAAAGGTACTTTACATTGTATGTTTATATACATAAGTCAGTTTTCGATTGTTCACACTGTGATTGAGACAACAGATCTGGAGACGTTACAATTTTTCGTTAATTTAAGGACTTATAACAGTCTTAATATACATTTCCCCTAATTAGATCCTGTATATTCGGACTTAGCTCGACCAGATCAAACGAAAAAGATAACTTTCTTTCATGAAAATCCACGTTTCGGTTAATTTTAACTTAGCTTATCAATAAAACGGAAGACGCACATGGACCAGAGATCTTTTATACTCCATAATAATGTGATAACAGTTATTAATTATTTAGATTATTTACTCCATCGAAAAGTTTATCCACAAACTGATCAAGCTGAAAAAATTGAGTCGGTATGTCTGTCATCATGCTCAATGCAAATACTGATCCAGCTGGAAACTTGTGTATTAATACTGTAACGTTTATTCTAATTTATTTACACACTGCCCACTACCTAATTTATCTGGACTATTTCCTAATTTATTTACATCACACTCATAACTGCTAATTTATTTATACAATTTCACTTGTCCGTTTATCGCACTGTTTTCACTTGCGGCTTCTCATCTAATCTCCTCTTCGTCCGCAGCGCTCGCTTTTATATGTCTTCAATAATGTATTCGGAACCTTCTGGTATATTCGTTTTTTCCTAATAATGTTTGTTCTCGAAAGGAGTAGATCATTCTTCCTTTACTAAGACGTTTCCGGAACGTTCGGGGGTTTTTATGGCCCAATTAAGCGGAGCGGCCTTCTCTCTTTGAACTGCGCCGCTTTGGTCAGATAAGAGACGCCCTGCGTGCCAATGTTTATATTTCGCATTACAATACTAATAATAACAATTATTATAAGTATAACAATTCTAAGGACTTTAATTGTAATTCAGTGCTATTTAAATAATTATTCACTGATATAGTAAACCACTGAAATTAGATTACTGATTAATAGTGAGTGGTTTAAATAACAAAATGATTGTTTTAAGGTATGTTCATCTTATTTTTAGAACTAGTAGGTAGTGATAATTGTCGCATGTAATTCACACTGAAATCTTGTAAGTATTTATATACGGGATGACATACGAAATCTCACATAATTTTTATTTATGATATATTAAAACATATTACGTACAGTACCCTTAAATCTCGTTTGAGAGACGTTACAGTGCCATGTGAAGTGGTGTAGCTACAATCTTTTGTCGGTAAATAACTAATCATGGTTCCACTTTGGCCTAGTTACCTTTTTAATATGTATATACATTCACTATAATCAACGAAATCATTGTGATATAAAGCTTAAAATATTCAGCTTTACAAGCACAAGGAAACATCTATTCAACCATAACCACCTCATGTTTTGAACTAAAATCATGTAACATGGAATCTAAACGCTACTGGACTCCATAGAAACTCCCTCGATATTCAATGTGAAACTCCCTCCAAGTTCAATTTCTGATGTTTCCTCGACCGTTTTTCCAGGTGGTATTTACTACATCATCTCGCGGTCACTTGGGCCCGAATTTGGAGCCTCCGTTGGTATCGTCTTCGCCTTCGCCAACGCCGTTTCCGCCTCCATGAACACCATAGGTTTCTGTAACTCCCTCACCGATCTCGTCAGGAACACCGCCAACGGGACCATCACGGGAAGCGATGAAAACGACGCCAGAGTCATAGGTAAGATGAAAATATACAGATTCTTTCACCAAGGAAGGTACATGGAAGAAGCAATGCAATGAAAATACCAAATAGGTACCACAGTCTTGTGGTATTTTGCCCTATATTAGACAGTTTTTGAAAAGTCTTTTCAGATGTTTTAAGAGGTATTCTCCTGCCTCCTTGAGCATTTCTGGTAACATGTCTATTCCTGGGGCTTTTCCGTTATTGATTTGGTGTAACGCTTTCACAACTTCTTCCTCTTCTATGTCAGGAAGCTCTTCTGACACAACATTAATAATTTTACATGTTTCGGTGATTTGTTCTGTCTTCCATTATGTTTCCTTCCTTCCTTTCCTGATTTCAAGGAATCAAAGATTCTATTCAAAGATATTCAAGCCTCTGTGTTGTTATATCAACTTCTCAATTTGTGCTCCTTGGTAATTTGTAGTATGTTGTCTTGTCATGCTTCTAGCTTTTTTGTTGTTGGTCTCTTTGTATACTGATGTGTCTTTTTTCCTTGCTTTATTAAGATCTTTTTTGAGATTTCAATTGAGTCATTACTTGACAAATCTAGTCACTTCGGTGACCTACTTTCCTGCTTGATGGAAGATTGGTAGCTCTCCATCAATGTACCGATGGAGCCAGAAACTGGCTAAAGCCCCTCAGGCTCAATTTATGGGGATGTTTTCGTTCTATTTTATTTATAGCTTTATTATTCTAGAACGAATTGAGCCAATAATACCACATAGTGCCTACGTATTGCAGAAATAATTTTTAATAATAATTTTTAATAAATAAGTTTTCTGTGGATACAGGGACCGCTTCCATTTTGGTGATGATACTGATCTGCGCGATCGGAATGGAATGGGAGTCGAAAGCGCAGAACTTCCTCATAGCTGCCATAGTAGGTGCCATGATAGACTTCATAGTGGGTACCATAATGGGACCGAGAAGCGACGAAGAAATAGCGAAGGGCTTCGTAGGGTTTAACAGTAAGTAATGCCGGATGTGACAATATTAATACATTTTTGAAAAATTTAACGAGCTCGTGGGAATTTCTAGCCAGAAATTCGAATCCAATAGAATTATCAAATTTTGATTATATGTTTTCGACAACAGTCTCCGACAGATGACAGTGCTTAGCACAAGGGCTTATTTATTGTATCTAAGACTCTTAAAATGGTTAACAAATATTCGTTAATTTCGAAGCGACAATTGGGTAAATGTTGAAGTAGTTATAACTAATTGTTTTGTTATCAAATTGCGTAGCAGATTTTAGAAACCTTGCGATTCATCGATCGGAGATTTTGCGTTACATTTTTTCTTCGACGTCGCGAATCTACGTAAACAAAGCCCCGTTGACATCTTGAAAATCCATACATTATCTTTATTAAATGCATATTCATGGGTGCGATGGGAAAATGGGACACAGGCGTGGAGCCAATCAATTTAATTGATAAATTATCTATTGGGGGAAAATGATGAGAATCACTGGGAGGCTATTTTTAATTAAAGGGCGAAGTCAAAGGCGTGATAAACTTAATTTTCATTTTCGAGGAAATGTTGTTCAGGACGTCGAGATGTAGGCGTCGAGTGGTCGTAACTTGATAAATTGGGTTAAGAATAGAGATTCTGAAGTGATAACAGGAAACGTTTAATATCGTTTTCAATATTTACAAGAAGGGACATTAGTTACAGTCACTAGTATGTATCGTTGAAATAACGTTGGTATTCATACTCCCCAGGTTGATCTTATATACTAGGTAATTTTACTAGGTAAAATTGACAAAATAACTTTTTATAAAAGTGTCGATTATTAAAGATTTCCTATTATTTAAATTTTCTGGGCATATATACTTACACTAACAAAATGATATACACAGGGTGACTCTGAAACAACGCAAATTCTTTTAAGAGACAATCACATATCAATAGAAGCGAACCTAATATGATGAAATCAAAAGTTACACTGGAATTCACCAATTTTAGTTCAAAAATTCGACGCGGAAAAATCTCAAATACGGATCTGTCCATTATTATAAATAATTGCGTGGTTATTGAATGTTTTTATTTTAATTTTTAAAATTACATCTTTCTTATTAAAAAAAACATTGATTAGCGTGACTGATTTTGTAGTAATGACGTCGTCGTATGTAATTCCCAACAGAAACATTAAATTTCTTTTCAATGTAGATGAATTGTACATTAAAAAATGCTGGAAAATTTTGTTTATTTCGGATTTTTATAAATTTGCTAAATCAACTTCCAAACAATTATTTTTCAAAATTTTTGTATTATAATATTGCAATATTTTGAATGGTCATGTTCGTATTTCGACGATTCATCTAAATTAAGGGTAAAAATCGAAGTTAAAAATCCGACGATGACGTCATTGCTCGGAAACTAATACATCACTTCTGCATTTGTTTGAACAAAAAAGACGTTATTTTAGGAACTAAAATCGACCTGTCCAAACAATTTTCCTAAAATAAACTTTCCAATTTTCCATAATGGATTTATGCTTATACTAATGGATTTATACTTTCCATAATAATTCAATAAATTTTCCATATGATTCAGAGCCGGAGTAGAAAGATTAGACTCGAATAATTCTAGCTGTACGTCGTTTTGATAAAATTACTGCAAACAAAATTTTACCCTGCACTTTACTCTACGTACAGTTTATATTTGTCGTTATTTTAGCCTTCATATTTACAGTATCAGTCTAAGTATGAGATGAATAGAGTTTTGCAGACGTAAAATTAAGAAATTGACGAAAGTGCTTTGTAGTTAAAATCCTGATTTAAGTCTTAGACTATTTGTACTATTACGTTCTTAGACATTTCCTTTCTTATGGTATTGGGATTAGATCTCAAGCTTGGATAAATATGAAAAGCGAGGAAATTATAAACATTAAAGCACTTAAATTGCAATACCTCAAGTTGAGATAGTGGGATCTAGATCCGGCTGTAGAACCCCAAGATTATATATATAGAAAAGCCAAGTAGTAGGTAATGATTGTTACTGATGTAATTCTCCTTTAAACCGCACAAAGGTAACATTCGTATAACACCGTATCAGAAGCGACCTTTGACTGATTCCCACTTTTGCTTTCACCATCAGCAACACTTCTACACGAAAACTGGTTCCCGAACTACAGACCTAGCGGAGACGGCGTGAACTACGACTTCTTCCAGGTATTCGCCATATTCTTCCCATCGGTCACTGGCATCCAGGCCGGCGCTAACATCTCTGGAGATTTAAAGGTAATCGCGTCCCTTTTGATCGAACAGCTGAACATAATCCGACTCTTCCAGAATCCAGCTTCGGCGATTCCGAAGGGAACCCTCCTAGCCCTGTTCCTCTCGATGACCTCCTACGGCATCTTCGTCGTTTTCGCCGGAGGAGCCGCCCTGAGGGACGCCAGCGGGAACGTCAGCGAGTTGGACTCCATCCTCGAGGGGATCACCAACAGTTCTGCCTTGGAATGCGTCAGGAACAATTTCACATGCAAATACGGACTGTTCAACAGTTACGAGGTGGGTAACAAAGACTATCATTCTGCATCTTCTTGCACTCAGCATCGACAGCATCTCCTGAGGAGGTAGCTGATCAGCATGGCTACTCTGACCTGTGAGATCAGTGTGCTGAACAGTTGCGCTGACGAAAGACCAAACTAGTTGCGCAGCTAAGAAATTCTACTGTGTCCAATACTTATCAACCTACGATTTTATCTTGCATGATAACCTGCAGAAATTCATAGATGTTGTTACGGGAAATATGTTCGAGAAATTCAAGTCTCCTTTCCCTAATAGTAAACAGAGTTTCCAAATATTTCTTCATTCTCTCTAATATAGTTTGATTCGTGACTCGGCACACCAAGGAAATTTTCAACAGGTGCCTGTACACCCACATCACGAAAGCCTCCAATCTCCTTGATGTTTCTTTATTTAGTGTACAACCTTCCAAACCGTAGAGCAACACTGGAAACACATAGCAACGGGTCATACTTATTTTCATGGCAAGTGATAAATCCTTAACTGATAACAGTTTCTTTATTCTAATTAATGCTTTCCTAGCTTGTTCTATTCTGGCTACAATTTGGTCATTATCTGTATTACTCTACGTGCTAAAGGGAGATCCTCCAGGTACATTGGGCTTAGCAACTTCTATTGGCTAGATTATTTGGTAGATTTATTATTATTGGTACTGGGTGCATTTGAAGTTGGACACGCTGTCTGGGCTAACTGGACAATCCTTAACATACCTTAGCATGGCTTAGCATATCTAAACGCTCCAATAAGACATATTACAATAACAACTATAACAGTAGGCTTCTGAAAAACTGAAATAGCGTCTTACGACTCAAATATTTCATTGCTGCTGATTTGGTAGCCTAATTACTTACTTATAAAATGAAACAAATATTACGGTCACTGGTTCAATAAATGTCAATATTGTTGAACACGTGTTCAATAAGTGAGATGGAAAAGGTCACATGGTTTGCAAACGTGAATATTGCCATAACACCAGATGCTGATAATCAGTCAGGATCCACTTCCAATTCTATATTGACCGATTGACGCTCCATCCTATTTTGAATATCAGCGCTATGAATGCGGATTCCAATATTGGCTTCCCAGAAGATATAAGAGATGTTCCTAAAGCTGGACCAAGAAAGCAATTAAGAAAACGGACTATAGAGATTGGCTGAAATGAGCAAGACATCCAATGCCAATGTAGAGTTTCTGAAAATTGAGGATTAACTAAAAACTAAATTAGAAGGAAAATGGGGTTTTATCCTCTTCCAAAAAGTAATAATGGGAAGAATCTGAGGTAAAATCCAGAAAAATCACAAGCCAACGTTACGAAGGACAATGTCACCAAAAAGTATACTCCAGAAGAAGATTGCAAAATTTTAACTGTACATCGAATACTAAGAGAATCTTAAGTGTCATTTCTCCCAAGAATCTTGAAGACTCCTAATAACGTTTCTAAGTTCTAATATTTCTAAGATTTTAGTGAAGGAGAAGATATTCTTCCCGATAACGTTATAGGAAAATGAACAAAAGGGTAGGCATATATACTTAAATTTAAACTAAATTTCGATCCACTGGACGTGTGTTAATTTTGTGGAATATCGTGCTATACTTTTTTTAATTTGTAATTATTTATATAATTTATATCGAGAGGCGATATTTTAGTATAAAAATTAAATAAACAAATTAGGAGAACTAAGAAAGTCTTATTTTAGACCAAGATTAGATACCATTTTATTAAAATTGTGATCATGAAGACGGGGTTGGTACTAGTTAAGTGCTATTAGAATTAAATATTTTGGCGGTATTTAAACCAGGGGAATCTCTCCCTTAACTGATAACTGACAATTGATTCTACTGTTAAATATGAGTGTATATCTTTGTCGTAATGAATATTTCTTAAGAAATCTAATTATTTTTATATACAAGTTTATTTTAGATCAAAATAAGGTGTAGCTTTTATAAGGTGACATGGGTTATATTTATAAATTTAATTTCGAAAATTTCATATTCATATATTACGTGCATCAGTGTTAATAATTAAGTTTTTATTATATATTCACATACTTCTTCAATTTCAACGGGCTAAAAATTTTGTTTTATAAATATTTCATGAATATTATATGAGTGTAATTTTAATAATGAAACGTTTTTATTTTTTTTATATCAAGTTTTTTGGGAGACCAAGTTATTTATTTATTTTTAACATTATTTTCATTTGTTAATATAATTTTAAGAATAGAAAACATTTTCGGAAAAAGCTTGGGGAGTAGATTATCTAATTTTAAATTCTCTTTTAAAAGTCTTTTAATCCTTTTAAATCTCTGTTAAAGTTCTAAATTAATTTTATTTCATTTAACATCAAACGCTTCCACGACACATCAAACTGTTTCAGAGGATATGTAACTCTTTGGCATACTTAATTTCACAAGGAGAAGAAATATAGTACACTCACATAGTACCTAAATCCTCCTTACTTATAAACCTAATTTGTAAATCGGTTTTAGACGTCTAAACCCGCAATTTATATCCCTATAAAAAAAGTATTATTCTGTTTAGATGATGCAGGTGATGTCGGCCTGGTGGCCGTTAATCTACGTGGGATGTTTCGCGGCGACGCTCAGCACGGCCCTGACTAACTTACTCTCAGTCCCTAGATTGATCCAAGCCTTAGGGATCGACAGGATTTACCCGGGATTGATTTACTTCTCGAAAGGTTACGGAAAGTACGGCGAGCCTTACAGAGGCTACGTCCTGACTTTCATTGTATCGGCACTGTTCGTCATAATAGGTAATCGCTGGCTCGGTTTTAATGGAAGAGATGGTGAAATTTGTTTATTTTAATTCTAGCTGATATTAACGCCCTGGCGCCGTTAATTTCGAATTTCTATTTGGCGTCGTACGCGCTGATAAATTTCTGCACGTTCCACGCGGCTTTGATCAAACCTCTCGGTTGGAGACCGACGTTCAAAGTACGTAGTACATGTAATGTTCCCAATAAGACTTGTTAAACTTGGTTTTCCATTTCTGTCTTTATAATTAACATGGTCGGTAACCAACTCGTTCGATCTTCTTTTCCAGTACTACAACACTTGGCTGAGCCTTTTCGGGTTCATAACCTGCGTTATCATCATGTTCCTCATCAACTGGTGGTCGTCTTTAATCACCTTTATAATCATTTGGGCGTTATACCTTCTCGTCGTGTACAGGAAACCAGGTAATAAACCACTTCAACAGATTCCATGTACCACTAATATTAATTTCTCTTCCAGACGTGAACTGGGGTTCTTCCACGCAAGCGCAGACGTACAAAACCGCCCTGACCACCGCTCAGCGGTTAAATTTAATCGGTGAACACGTCAAAAATTACGTACCTCAGATCCTGGTCTTGTGCGGGAGACCCTCGCAACGTCCGCCATTGGTCGATTTCGCCAATCTCATCACCAAGAACCACTCGCTTCTGGTCCTCGGCGATATCACTCCGGTAAGAAATAGAAGTCTGCAATAGAAGAGAATGTGTTTAATAGTTTAGATGCTTTATTGCAGGAACGGCTGTCTTACAAAAAACGAATGGAACGAACCAAGAGGGCTTATGATTTCTTAAGAAACAACAAAATCAAAGGGTTCTACACCCTACTGGATAACACCTATTTCGAAATCGGTAAACTAACATTTTCACTAAACTCGGCTCGCCATTTTACCTCCCTGTTCCATAGGCGCAAAGGCTTTACTCCAAGCAGCCGGAATAGGCAGACTCAGCCCTAATGTCCTTATGATGGGTTACAAGAACGAATGGTTGACGTGTAGCAAGGAGGAACTTTTATCCTACTTCAACGTGCTTCAGTAAATATTATATCCACAACTTAACGTCAATTTAATCATAATTTAACTTCCAGCGCAGCTTTCTCTCATAGAGTGGCGGTTACCATTTTACGAGTGAACGGTGGCTTGGACTACAGCAGCATTACCGAAGAAGAAGAATCCAGTTCCAACATGGAAGGGGTCTCCAAGAGTTTCGCCAATCTCAGGACGTCGGAGTCCATTAATATCATGAGAATGGATTCGAATCTGAGCCTGGCGACTTTGCCCGAGAACACAATCATTGGTGGTAAAAGAACTCAGGGATTCAACGTTTTATTTTTGTTTCTTGAAACATGTGTTTTGAGACATTATATACATACAGCTCCCACAGTGCTACGTCGTGCTTTTCGTACACCACACTTTTCTATCAATACACTCGTTTTCTGGATAGTCCTGTCTTCCATGTCTGTTTGGCCATGCCTTCCTGGACATTGAGAGCATTCCGCGTCTTCTTCTATTCTGCCGTTGGTACATCAATGCTTTTTTCCACCACCTGTCCTGCTCCATCCTCATCACATGTCCGTACCAAAGCAGTTGTGTTAGCTGTACTCTCTGCAGTCATGTATACTCGTCCTGTTCTTCGTCGTATATCTTCATTTCGTATATGCTCTCTTCTGGATATCCTGCAGGATCATATCAAGTAGTCCATTTCCACAGCCCCTATGGTTTTCTTCTGTCTATCCGCAAGTTGTCAGCAATGGCATCCATATGTTAGAATGGACTCCACTATGACTTTGTAGACTGTCAATTATGTATTTCAGTTAAATTTATCTGACCAAAGCATAGAGTTGCTTTGGTTCGAGTAGACCTTCGAAGCTATCCATTTAGTAATCATTTACGCTCACCAGACCCTCTGCACATTACACCATTTTTAAGTCTCCCTCTGCCATTGGTCCTCATGTTGCACTTGTACCAACTTACCAATTTACCCATTAAGCACTAACTCAGTTCCCATCCTCCTTTCAGCCGCGGACACGCCGAGGGACAGCACGAGGGCCCAGAACCAGAGGAAGAACAAGTCGATGGATCCGGCCCTCTCCATGTCCCACGAGCAGCAATGGGCCATCGAGAGGATGAACCTGTTCAAGCAGAAGCAGAGGAAGGGCCACGTCGACGTCTGGTGGCTGTACGACGATGGCGGCCTGACGATGCTCCTTCCCTACATCATCACCAACAGGAACGGATGGTCGAGCTGCAAGCTGAGGGTGTTCGCCCTAGCCACCAACAAGAACGAGGTGGAGCTCGAGGAGAAGAAGTGAGTTAAACGTACAGATGGAATCCAGATAGGGTTCTGAATTATCTGGATAAAATGAATTCTATAGAATAACATCTAGTTGGAAGTTCTATGGATTTCTGCTGAATCATCATCATCATCTCATTTCCGACTTTGGAGAAACAATTTTTATTAACGTAATTACTGTTTTATTCCAGTATGGCCCAACTCTTAACTAAGTTCAGACTGGAGTACTCAAGCTTGAAAATGGTGTCGCTTTTCGACAAGCCGCAGGACTCGACGATACAATTCTTCGATGAAATCTTGATGCGGTTCAGGACGAACGCAGAAGTGGATGAGAACGGTGGGTTTCGCTTAAGGCGGCTACGTTGAAAAACAATTACAATCCCTTTATTTCAGATTGTAGAGTGAGCGAGACCGAGATCTTGGCGCTTCAAGAGAAAACCTATCGCCAATTAAGACTAAGGGAGCTCCTGCTCGAGAACTCCAGCGAAGCCAATTTAGTTGTAATGTAAGTTACTTAACGTTTGCAAGTTATTTGTTTAAAACGTCTATTTGGTTTATAGGTCCTTACCGATGCCGAGGAAGGGCACGGTTTCGGCGCCATTGTACATGGCTTGGTTGGAAGCGTTGACCAGAGACATGCCACCCTATTTGTTAGTAAGGGGAAACCAACAATCTGTATTGACATTTTACTCTTAGGAATGCTTTTTTACTTGTGGAGAAAGTTTTAAAAATTAGGATTAGATCGCTCTGAACTAGAGATGTTAATACCTAAGTATTTTTAATGTTGTAACGTTTATTTATAAAACGAGTATGTTATATGTGATGAAAGATTTTAGTACAGTATTATAGTTTGAGTCTTTGAATAAATTCGTAAGTATAATCCGTTTCTACTTTTTCCTTGAGCAGGTGGATTTATAAACACACATTACTAAATATGATTAAATATTCTCGATTCTAAAAACCGAAAAAAATCAAAACAAAATAAATAGAATATAAAGCTGGAGGAGCTAACGAGGAAGTGATCCATTTACGTGCAACAATTTAAATTAACGTAAAATTAATTTTCTTGAATCTCTAGCAGGCTCCTTATAATCACATAAACCATTGTATTATTTATTTATATTATACCTACATATATTAACTTATCGGCACTTTCGATTCATTGATTCTTAAAGTGTATAGATTTTTGCAATCGCTTTAAAATTTACAAATATTATTATTCTAGCATGAGCAGGAAATTTATTAAGTACGTTTCAACAGTACTTAGGGACCTAATATTAACAACGTTGCTAGATTGAGAATTAGAAAAAAATGTTTATTACTTTGAATTTAAGTAAGCTAGAACATTATCGTCGTTAGGTTGATGTGGTGTGCATACATCGGCAGTATCCTTATGGTTTGTCCTAAATGTGCTAGATTTTACCAGACAGTTTCTCTCTTCAACTCTGGAGAAGGTCACGTGATCAGTGCGTTTACCTTCTAGCTAAAATCACTCCGTGGTCTTCTTCGTGTTTCATGAAAATCTGACGTTTGACAGAACAACACCTGCTGATTGTTTATGTTTCATGCGGACAACCTGTCAATAATGGTGAACGTGAATGTCAACAAATAATTTTTTTACCTAGTTTAATAGAAAAGCACAGCTGTGATCATCGAAAGCACCACTGTTCCACCGAGACGCCCTCTCGATAGAGGCGAGATGGAATGATACAAAAATGCACTTTCCCATTTTCTATCCGCATCTGTGATACCCAACTGGTATATTTATCTTTTAAGTGAAGGCATGACTGTGAGCTTACCAAATATGCCTACTGTGAGGAAATACAGGAGAGAGACGACGGAGGTCAGCGGCTGCCTGAAGTACATGATATTCGGCTTCAACGTTCTCTTTTGGGTAAGTCAGGAATCACATCGCAGGCACTCCAGCAGTGACTTAAGAGACATGTTCTCATTCTTAATAAAATGAACATTAATCTGCTTACAAGATATTTCATCACATATTTTAGTCAGAAACATGTTTTCCGTAAGCTCTGAATGCTTAAATGTGTTGTTTTTCAGCTTCTCGGATTGGGGATCTTGATGATCGGAGTGTGGGCTTGGAGCGAAAAAGACATATTCAATAACATCGGCAGAGTGGCCAACGTTGCACTCGATCCTGCTTTCGTTCTCATTTGTATCGGTAAGACAACCCACATTCATATTATGTATAAAACTCTAGTAGATTACAGAAATGTAAGACTTATTAGCTTTGCTCCAGTCTGGAAACTGCCCCAAATCAGATGCAAAATCCTAAACAGTTTGGAAATTGGAGAAACTCAATCATCAAAAATTTTATCCAGCTAATCTTTACAAATGTTAGAATTATAAGAAAAGCGTACTCTCTAACTTGCCCCTAACTTATAATGCTGCTAAAATCCCTGAATAGTTGGGTTCAGTTTAGGCGAATTCGAAGTTAATGCACAATGTAAATTCTAAAAGTAATTTACAGAAACGTAATATTTACAAGCGATTCCCGAGTTTGAATAGTCATAATTATTGTGTCATCTAGTTCGGATATGCAAAAATTGTACCAAACTAATATTTACATATGCACATATTGAAATCGTTAGGAAAGGCTGGTACAAGATTAGAACCATTCACAATCATTCAAATCAGCTCCAATATATCCAACCAATTTTAGACATAGTGCAGTACAGTTCAGAACTAAGTTTCGGATGAAGTGTATATCAAAAGATCGCACATATATTTTTTTTATTTTGTACATTTCTGTCTTTATTAATAAGTGTATTATGAGAATTTGATCATTTGTTGTATTTATTTTTCAGGTACCGTAACCTTCATAATTGGTTTTACAGGCTGTGTAGGGGCTTTGAGGGAAAATACATGCCTTTTAGCAACTGTAAGTTCCATTTTGTACACAGTTGTACACATACATACATACACAGTGTACACATTTTGTCTGTAGTGCCCTATGAATGTCAAGATAATTTATGTAATCAGAAATGTTCTTGATAATTCCCAAAATAATCAACTAATTGTTGGAATATTTCACAGTGCCGACGTTTCGTTCCAAGATTCTGAACATATTCATGGCTATGTCATTAAGATAGAAAACATGTCAAGTTTTCTGTATTATGTATTTATGTAAAGCAATTGTATTTTCTGTGGTTATCATGAAGTGATCAATATAAAGTAGCTTTTACTGTATTTATAATTCCTTGCATTATCTGTCGATCAGATAAATAATTTATTATTTTTTTTTCAGTATGCTGTTATTCTTTCTGTGCTTCTGCTTTTCGAAATGACTGCCGGTATACTCGGGTTTATATTTAGAGATTGGGTAAGTGGAAAATTTCAGGTTCCAGATCAATAATTTCCTTGAAGTATGGTTGAGTCATCACTTCTTTTTACTTATTTATCGCATGACTAGAGATATTCAGAAGTAGATTTTAATATGTCAATACCAACCCCATTAACCGAATGATTATGATGTGAATATAATGATATAAAGAAATTTTTTTTATATTTGTCATTATTTTTAGCTTTTAAGATATTTCTTTGATTGATTGATAACAATTGTAATGTTAAGGTTCAAACTCACTGTTTAACTTTTTTCTTCAGATTAAAGCACAAGCTACTATTGGTTTCCAAACTTTCATCATTCACTATAGGGAAGATCCCGATCAGCAGAATCTCATCGACTGGATTCAAGAGGATTGGGTAATTTTTCTAATATATATTGTTATTTATCATCTAATTATCATAATATCATGGCTTCACTTAATGTTTTACCTCTATTTTACTTTTATTGTGTGACTCTTGGGTCACCTATTTTAATTTATATTTTTTTATGTATCTGCTTCCTTTCAATAATCTTACAATTCTTTGTAGAATTTTCTTTTCTGTTTTAACTTCTCAATGATTTCCTCAGTTGCAATGTTGCGGTATTGAGGGACCGAAGGATTGGGACAGGAATAATTACTTCAACTGCTCCTCGAGGGACGTAGGAAGTAGGGAAGCGTGTGGAGTGCCATTTTCTTGTTGTAAACGTAAACCGAACGTAAGAGAACGCGAAAGTGATGATTTCTTGAATTAACGGTTTTGTTTTCGTTACAGGAGATTATTAAGAACAAACAGTGTGGTTACGACGTTAGAAAACCGGGTTTCGTAAGTATTCCATTTCCTCCCTATTTTTCTTCAAAAATAAAATTGATTCTTTGTTTGTAACGTTGTATTTAACATAGCCAGGGGAAAGACATATTTTCGAACGAGGCTGCCTAAGGGCCGGCGAGGAATGGATCGAGAGTAATTTAATTCCTGTAGCAGCCGTTAAAGTGGGCATTATGGTGCTTCAGGTATTCCTCTCGAAGCAAGAAATTCTCGATGTTCCGCTTTTGTGTCTACTTATTGTTTTGTTTGGTTTTCAAACACACCAACACGAAATTTGGTGTGTTTGAGAGATACACCTTTCTTACGAGCTCAATGTTTCTATGTTTGCTGCTTTATTACAGAATGTTGATCTGTCAAAAATTATAAACGAGCAGGGCTGTCTAGAGGCGATTGAGGAATGGACAGAGCAAAATATGATTTCTTTAGCTTCTTGCACTTTTGTTGTTTTATTTTGCCAAGTAAGTGTTTCCTTCTTTCATCCCACTACTTTAGAAATTGTAATTAAAATGGATAAGGGACATACAGCTCAAACTTCATGAGATTGTAAAGAAGTTTAACATTTTTTTGAAGTTTGCATTGGTCGAAGTTAAATCATTACCTATACACAGTGTTGTTAAGTATTTAAATACATGTATTTAGAAATGTATTTTAAATACTTTTTATGTATTTAAATACATAAGCTTAATTTGTATTTACTGTGTATTTAAAATACGTTTCTTCTGACATTTTAAACATAGTAGTTCAAATACATTTTTGGGCAATGTTAATATCCATTATTTGCTAAATTATTCCTTAAATGCTCTTACATTTATTTTATTTTGTTACAGTAACTATAAATGCGCATTTTTATACATTTTTTGAGCATATTTCCGGCTGTTCATTTGTATTTACATTTTGGTTTATGTACTTACATGCATATTTTGAAGCTAATTGTTACAGTTATGAAGATCCTATGACACTTTTAAAGGAGTTGCGATTATCTTAACGAAGGTGTACAATTCATAAAGTTTTTAAAAAAGTTGTGACATTGTAAAACAATTTTTAAGGTACTAAGTAGCTTTTCGACATTTTTAAAGAAGTCGCAGTTATCTTAAACTTAAGCTGTTGTTTCAAAAGAAGTTAAGGAGCTTCTAAAGAACTTATGACAACTCTAATGCAACACAAATCATTTGAACTGCTATATATGAAGTTGGAAAAGTAACTAATGAAGTTTTTTAATTAGCTACTTCGTTAGATCAAGTTAAAAAGTAAAGTGTCTAATGTGTCGACATCTTTGCCTTGGGATTATTTTTTAGGAGTTTGAAACTTACATTAGCCTGTTGTGTTTTGAAGTATCACTTCAATTTTTAAACACTTGTTTACAGAGTAGTTGGTAAATTACGGAAAATTGCAAAAATTTTACAATTTCATGAAGCAAAGAGAATAATTCCTAAGACGTTTTGAGGTTGTTTTAAGTGTTAAAACCATAAACTTAGGTGTAGTGTATAAAAGTCAGCCTATGTATTTAAGGCTTTTCGATACAAAAATAACTTAGATATTTTGAAAATAATTGAAAACTTCACAACTTCGAGCACAAAGATTTTAGAACTTCATTAGAAAGTTTCCATTAGAAATTAGATTCCATTTTCTTAAACTGATTTAGAAATTTCAAAAATTGAATAATGTCAACAATTTCACGAAGAAAATAATAGGGGTTATGCTTAACATTGCTGCAATTAAGAATAATTTACAACTTTAAATACTGTTTAAATACAAAAACGAAACACTTGTTATTTGTATTTAAATACATTGTCCAGAGAAGTATTTAAAATACAAGTAAATACATTTTGTAAAAAGTATTTGCGTTTGTATTTAAATACATTTTTAACAACACTGATTATACACATTTATAGTTTGACTAGAGAGAAAATTACAAGGCATTTTTGAGCTTTATGGTCCTTAATTTAACATTTTACACATTCTGAAAGTTAGGGCATGTTATTAAATTCAGCAATTGAGGATGCCTTTTCTAGATTCAAACAAATTTTGAGGTTAGGGTTAGGTATTTATTTTTAATTAATTAAAGTAATAAATCTGAAAACATTTTATTAGGAAGCAAATATTCATGAATATTTATTATATCCATGATTCCTCCATATGTTATTTTATTACAGTGATCCTCAGGAACTAAGTAACAAAACTTGCCCTTTTCATACTCGAGTATAATTTGTATTGCTGTTCCTATCAGTGTAGTCATATTTTTCTAACAAATTTATTGATTCAAACTTCGTAAGACCAGTGTTGTTAAGTAATTAATTACAATTACTTGAAAAAGTAATTTAATTACTTTCATTGTAATTGAAGCAGTAATTAATTACTTGCTTTCCAATAATTGTAATTGACTAGTAATTCAATTACTCGTTTCGGTACAATTACAATTACATTTTCAATTACTCTTCACAATTACATTCTACAAAAGTTCTTTTAAATATTTTTAGTAGGTAATATGTAAGTAGGTTAAAGTTGCTTATTGTGGGTTCTGACTACCTGCTTTTTTTTAACGCAACTCTATCCCCGATAGAGTATTACATAGATTACATTATAGACATATTTCCTATGATTGTTGGGGATAGTTGTTTACAACATTTTACCCTCTCAGTTGCATTTTCTGATTGGGTGCCTTCATGCCCTTATTTATTTATTTAAAAGAGAATTTGTCGTCATTTCTTATTGTGGCTCGTACCCGACAACTGTGACAAGTAAAGCAAGGTGAACATCGAAAAACTTCCACTTGTTTTAAGCTGCGGGCTTTTCGATGTAATTTCTTGCAATGAAGAAAAAATAATTGCAAAGTGTCAAGTATGTGTTGGTATCAATAGCGGCTTAATCAGTGCATCTCCCAAAGCAACTTCAAACTTGTAATTGTGTAAATAAAATGTAATTGTAATTGCAATTACAATCGCATATTTTGTAATTGTAATTGTAATTAATTACAATTTACTCGAAGTAATTGTAATTGTAATTTTAACAACACTGCGTAAAGCTTCTATAGAAGGCTATCCATATATACATATATATTTAACAATGCAGACTAAATTGTAAAACTTGTGCTATCATCTGATGTCATTGCCAATATGCGCAAAAATTCAGCACCTAAACACAATTGAATTTACGAACATGCCCATACTGTCATAAATAGTTGCATGAGTTAAACATATACCTGTCACTTTCACATCCAACAAAGTGATACCGTTTAGCACAACTTCATAGTAAATGTTACTAGTAATTCTGTTATGATTCAGTCACATAAAACCCCCTTTTTACCTCCTTCCAGATCCTGGGAATCTGTTTCGCCCAGAATCTCCGAGCCGACATCTTCGCCCAGAAGGCCAAGTGGCATTGACAGTCGAGGACTCCCACAGCGGTCTAGTACAGCATCCTGTACAGAGTAGCGTGGGAGTCGACCCAATCCCAGGAGTTCGTGTAAGAAACCATCCGTTTGGTCCGTTCAAATATTTTCTATCCCGAACGGTGGTGTCGAAGTCGATACGGTTCTTGTAATGTAAAATAAAACTGGTAAAAGAGGTCGCTTTTTGAAACGATGCTAGCTGATATTTAATAGTCGATGAGGAGTTATCTCTAGTCAGGTGGATAGTGTTTGTAACTAGTTCGGTCACTGCTGAGGAGTTTTGAACTTTCTGATGGGCGATTTTATTGATTCTCTGACTTTAGTGTAAATTTGACGTTTTCTATTAACTGTTGTTTAGAGTTAACCAAGTTTTATGATGCAGTATGATATTTTTTGTATTTTCGACAGATTGTATCGCTAAACTTGGGTAATCTCGATTGTTAATGATATTATTTACTAAAAGTCTGTTAACATCATCTCAAATGATATTTATTAACTGTTTAAAATATTGATTAATATGGACCTTTTTTGTAAAATTCATGACGTAACAGTTGATATTTAGATCTGGGCCTATGGCAGTATGAGAAATGAAATAAAATAAATGTGATTGACATTACGAAAAGGACCTTTATCGGTAATTTGGGCCCTTGAGTAATTGTTTACATTTCTAATATGCCAACATCTCCATGTATATAAGTATATACAGCTTTGTAATTGGTAATACTCATCAGTGTTTTAAGGATGAACATATTTTTTTAAAATCTAGACAACATACCCAATAATCTTGTGTTATTGGTATCGAATTTGTTATATTTAATGCATATTCCATTCTGAGGAAGGGTCAAGTTAAACGTTTTATTTATTATAGTTATATACTTATAGTATTTTTCTACCTTTACCAATACATTCAATACTTATCAGTATTTGATATGACAACCATTTGGGCTTTCCAATTTAATTGCAGCTTAACGATAATTTGCCTCATCCTCATGTTCTTTACATACTATGTGTGTATAAGAAAGAGATTTTAAAGTTTCTAGTTGGGTAATTTTTCCTTTCATCTCAGTACATTTCAGAGATTGTTTAAACTTAACTTGTGTTCGATCAAGTCGGATTTATAAATGACACATAATCAATCGTACTCACTTATTCTTAGGACATATTTATTATAAGTTTAAATATTAACTTGTGATATTTTCCCATTCCAACTTCTGTTATGACGAAGTTATGATTCTGCAAATGTGTTGCATAATGTTATGATGACTAGTCAAAGGAACGAAGTGTCGTATAGCGGACAAGTCAAACTGAGGAATTCAACATATTTTGTCGTGTTTTCCTCTGGATTATACATTTACAAATTGCATGTATTATATACATTTCGGAGGTACTTGTTTTCGCAGTATTTTGTGTAAGAATTTTTTGGATTTAACTTGTAAACCATTAACAAAAGTATTGAATATACATATACTCAAAATAAAAATATTTGCTTTTTTTTTCATTTAGGTAAATTGTCCTGTTGCAGGTTTGAGGTAAACTACAAACACCAGGTTCACAACTTAGTTATTGAAACTGTCGGTATCGCACTGTTTTGTCTTTTGGCCAATTCCGCCGCAACTTGATGCATCAAACGATCGGAAGTGCCTTTGACGTGGAAGTTTCTCTGAAATCAAATGCACCTCAAACCGCCGAATTACGTTAACGTGATGGAATAAACGAGTCTCTCAGGAATTCTCAGGTTTAGGAGGAACCACTGCAACTTCGACTCGTTTAAAGTTGGAGCGCATAAAAAGGAAGTATCAAGCGAATAATTTGAGTAAAGTTTTAGGTGCGTTTGAGGGAAAAATGCCAGAATTAAATTCGAGTAGATGGTAAAATCAAGCCGTCTTTAAAATTGTGAAATTGTTTTGTAACTACGGGAAATAACTGCGACATAACTTCTTCATTGGGTGGTAAGTTGTAAAACCGATGGACTATAGGGTTGAAATGAAAGGTGAAATGTTTAGAACCACTTTTCGTATGATGTATATAAGCAATACATTACTGTACTTCCTGTATACAATACAACAACCCTCAACATATACAGTTTCTTGTAGAAATGTATTGAGTAAATAACAGTCATTTTAAACATCTTAATCACTACATCTTGTCACATTGGCTTCTGGAGACAATCCATTTCTCGTTCCAAATAAGTGTGTCAGTGAAAAGTGGAAATAGCCTATTTCAACCCCAATTCACCCCTTCTCTCTCGCTCTCTTTTTCCGTCTACCAATTTCACTCTCTAATAATCATTTACAGGATTTGCCCTCAATACATGTAACCGAACAAATTATTAAAATGAGTTTGCCCTTTAATCGGAGTGAATTGATCCAAATAACCGTTTGCTTTGTGTTTGATCACGGAGGTATATACAGTATAAGAATATTTTTATTTAATTTTAATGCCTTTAGTCGAAAACAAAAAACAAATAGGATTTTATTACAAGGAGACTGAATTCAAATTTTGAAATGATATGTTAAAAACAAATGATCAATACTTTACTTTTCATGTGTGTATTACATTCATGGAGCTTGGGGGTTTTTCCTGACTCAATCTTTTATTAATAACGCATTGCCTGATTTCTCGTGGCGATTTTATAGTTTGTAACGCCCTCTCGATTCAATTACTAAATGAAAGGGTTCCATGAATTTAGTAAAACTGACCGCAATGAAAACCCAAAAATATATGAGATTAAGCGCAAGGAACATTGAACTTGTGCCTATTTTTCCAAGCGAATCTCAGTTCCTTTTGTGAAATCCCAAAAATTTCCAGAAATCTATAATAGATTACAGACATAGTAAGCAAACAAATTTGTCTATGCAACCCATGGATGTAAGAGCTTTCAGAGGAGCATAGTGCTGCTCTGATTACTTTTGTGTAAAAGGAAAATTCTTTTTTACATATAGATATAAAAAAGATCCAGTCTCAGAAGAAGAAGATGGAGTAAATATTATGGAATCAACTTACAACATTGATCCCCTCAAAGACGAAGGAACCATTTTTCTATATAAATTAAGACTAAATTGCAACAAAATATATAAGGAAATGCAAACGATATATGTGAAAGAGTTGAAATATGGAAAGTCAAAGAAGCAGCCCAAGAAGCGTTAAGTCTGAAGCAAAAGAGAAAACATCAGAACAGTATATTTTTGCAGGAACTCACAAAGGACAAAAAATGCCTCTACGAGTTATGGCTGAACACACAAAATCTCGATGACAGAAAAGAATACAACAGACTCAGGTGTTTGGTAAGGAAAGAAACAAACAAAACAAAAGTAACGCATGGGATCAAAAATGTGCCCAGATAAATTCCTTACTGGGAATTTCTAGATCTCGAGAAGCCTGAAAATGCGTAAATAGCCTAAGAAACATCAATAAAGTACAACGGAGGCTAGATGTAACAGGAATGAATACATAGGGAACGTATTAGGTATAAGAAACTTCTAACTGAAAATAGAGCTGAATTCAGGGGACAAACAAGAGGAGTCATTAATAGCGATAACATAAATAGAACAAAGATTGTAGATCTGTAGACACTGTAGAAGAGATTAAACAAACACTCGAAACGATGAAACACAATAAATCTTCAGGTCCTGAAGGTGTTCCTATTGAAGTACTTAAGTATGCTCCTGACCAAGATATCCAAATCGTATGTAAAATGTATAATAAAATAATGAATAAAGACGAGTTGCCAGAAGAGTGGAATCAACTTTTTATAAGCTCAATACGCGGAAAAGGAAACAAAAAAAACGTGACAATTCCAGGGACATAGCTGCGACATCTTCAATAGGGAGACTATGGACGCATTATCAAAAAAAACGACTTGAAGAAGAAACATCAGAAATTGAGGAACAAAGTGGATCTAAACCAGAGAGATTATGTATAGGTATGCAACCTTTTCACTCTTAGGCAGATTTCGGAAAAATATGTAGCTCCAGGGAAAGAATTACATAGGTACCTATGTGATATTTATTGACCTGAGGAAAACCTATAATTCCGGTATCTTGTACTAAACTATGGCAAGCAATGGAGAAGACTAGCATTAGTGAAAAGAACACACAAAATATAAAGCTAATATACAAAAAAGCAAAGAGTCAAGTGAAAATTGGAACTCTGTTATCAAAACCATTCAATACTGACAGGGGGTTACGACAAGGTTGATCAATCCCTCCAACTCTATAATGCGATAATCAGTTAATATTAGCAGAGGATCAAGACGATGCCAACTACATGATCAGAAAATTAATGGACGAATACAAGGAATGGGATTTAGAGAAGACACAAAATATATGGATATGAGGGAAGTAGCAAGAGGTCTGAACGTGGAAGGAAATACAATAACGCATACAACACGACAACACAATATAAATATTTAGGGGTGACGATTCCTCAAGATGGCAGAGATGAAGTAGGAAAATCGGGCAAGGAAAACAATAATCAGACAACTACGTCCCTATCGGTGAAATAAAGATATAACAGAAGAAACTAAAACAACAAATGTACCAGGTGATTCGAAGATTCGAAAGCTGTGTAACCTATGGTGTGGAGATTTGGATAATAAATAAATGTAATCAGGATCTGCTTCTTCTTGTAGAAACGAATTTCTGGAGGAAAAGTGCAGGTACTGGGTGATCAAGAATGACTGTTTGAGTTGGCAATCCTACCTGGAGGATTTTTTTGCCTAAGGGTTTGCAACGCTACAACCAGATATGTTTATTTGACAAAAATTTGACATAACAATCAGCGATAAGATTGTAGGTTATGTGAATAAAAATTAACGCTTAAAAAATGAAACTCGAAATACAGAACAATAATTTAATTAAACAGCTAAAGGTAATGCTCAAAATGCCCCCGATTTTGGTCCAGACATAAATTAACTCTTCTTTTTAGGCTCTCGAAGATATTCACCAGCATATTAATAAAGGGGTAATGTTTGCCACTTCTTGAACTATTGCCTCTCGCAGCTCTTCTTCAGTATGCAATATGTTCCTAAAGACATTGTCCTTCAAGAGCACAAATAACGAAAAATCTAATGGAGTGAGATCTTGACCTGGTTGGCCAAATGCCCTGACTAATTACTCTGTTGCCAAAATTCTCTCTTAAATATCCCATATTAGTAGCACGAGCCGTATGTGCCCTTGCAGAGTCTTGTTGGAAATATCCAATTTGACGCTCTTCATCTGATAATTGGTTTATAACAGGCCTCGAAAGGTGTTGGATATATCTCTCCGAATTGACGATGAAATTAAAAAATATCGGCCCATACACCCGCGTACTTGAGACTGCCAACCAAACACCAACTTTAACCGAGTGCAAATGTGTCTCTCTGATAGCATAGGGATTTTCACCTGACCAAATTCTGCAATTTTGTTTATTCACATAGCCGTTGAGATGAAACCAGGCTTCGTCGGAAAAGAAGGTATTGTCAAAGATATTATTATTATTTAATATGTCATTGAACCAATTGCAAAATAAAACTCACTGCGGGTGATCAGGAGGGGTTAATGACTGGAAGATGTAAATTTTGTAAGGGTGGTATTTTAATTTCTTTTTAAGCATAGTGGAGCAACTTCCATATGATAAACCTGTAAAACCGTGAACAACATGGAAAAGTGGAAGTCTTTTGGGTAAGAATGAAAATTGGTTGAATAGGAGGCATAAGGACCAAACCTGTTTGAAGGGAGAGCTTTCTTAAGGATTTGCGAGGACTTGTTTGCATTCGAGTTCTGATATCCTCGACAACTTCCTCGTTTAGAGTAGAAGGTCTACCAGTTGATTTTTGTTTGCTTACGTTCCCTGTGTTTAAATAACGTTCAACTACTCGCATGCAATGTTGCAGAAAGACAGCAAAAGTGACCAAAATCTCCGGAAACAACTCCTGAAATTGCTGGTATGTCGCTTCGAAAGAGTACTGCCAACCAGTAATTGGGTTATAAATCCCGCTTCGAAAGTACGCCATTCCAATGAAAATTTCGTGTTGTAAAGTAAAAACCATTTTAAATAAATAAATTTGAAAAGAATACCAGAAATTTGAATATTAAATAGCAAATTCAAATTACCAGTTGTACCATTTAAAAATGAAATTCAGCATTGCCAACTCGTTGGCTGATTGTTCTTGATCACGTTGTATATCAAGGATACAACATATACGAAACAAGGCAGTTGGACAAAATATGCATGTAGAAAATACCATTCTTGTTGAAATAGTAGAAAAAAACTATTGTGGTGTGGTCACAAGCAACGCATGGAAGAAATAGAATACCAAAACAGAAAAAGCGGAAGACCCAGATCAGAATACCTAAGAGGAATAAGAAATGCCATGGAAAAGAGAGATTTAGAAGAAAGCGATTGAAGAAACAGGAGAAGCCTGTTTAACCTTTAAAACCTCGCGATATATATATTCCCTGATTTCTCATGGCGATTTCAACTCGCACCTATTTTTCCAAGCGAATCTCAAAGTTCCTTTTGGGCACGTCTCGCTCACCGCAATCTTCGCCCTTTCCCGATTTCCCCACCGTTCGCCTCGTCGCTTTTTTCAAAAATTTTCCCGACGAAAGAGTTTCCCACCGCCGGACACCCACCATCATCAGACGCTTGCGTCGGAGGTTCGCCGCAACTTTTGGCGGCTAAACTCGCCGCCCCCGAACTTCAGTACGGCTGTGTTCATCCCCCTGCGATCGCGGCACGGGAAATAAGGGTCGTAAGTGTGTGTGTGCGAGAGAAACGGACGGAGCGCGCGGAAAACTTACACAAAACTTGTGACGGGAAAATTATCCCTCCGCGGATTTTTCGATTTCCCGCGACGGTGTTATATCGGTTCGGGATGGGAGTTAACTGAAGTAATTTTCTTTGTGTTCCCGGCGAAATTGCGTGGAAAAGTTTTCCGATCCGGTGGCGTTAGTTGTAGTTTCGGCGTTCATATATGGAGGGAGAGTTCCGGATTTCTGTGAGGACTTAATGTAAGAAATTTGTTTTAGAAGTACCTACACTTGAATGTTACTCAAGCTTTTACTGTCTTTCGAAAAATACATTTTTGGAATTTTTGGAATTTTTGAAAAATTCCTGACGAAGGTACAGAATTCATGTTTCAACATTACAGTACTAAACAATTCTGATTTCAATTTCCATTCTCGGTTATTTGAAATAATTTCACCATAACACACATTTGCCAACCCCTAACGGATTGTCACGTCATATTTCTTTAATATAAACACCCCATTTTTTCCGACAAAATGGAAAAGCAGACATTTAGAAGAGTTGCCAAGGGGTCTACGTAAATAGATGCCAATATAGGGAAGACCCTGCAATATGGTATTGTTGAACTCTTGAGAAATCTTTGCTACCATTTTCGCCAAAAACAGGGATTGGGGGTGGTTTCAATTTAAAGGCATATTGGAATACGTCATTATTGATTAGGGGATGAAGAACACAATTAATTACATTTTGAAGTGTGGATTTTATCCCTTGAGATGTTTCACAATGGATGTTGTGCAATATTCCAAAAGTGTCAAGATGAAAAGTAGAAGGTTAAAATTTACAAAAAGACACTATTTACATCCCTACTAAGCCTTTATGATATTTTTAAAAATTACAGATTTCATTTATAACTCTTGTTTAATTATTTTTATTTTGAAACGATCACTCGTTGTTCAACTAATGTTTTTAAATCGATTTACAACGTTAGACAATTGTTATCAAAGTTCGGCAAATTTGCTCGCAAATGTAACTTTCAAAATAGTTCTTAAAATTAGCAATTCTATTGATATGATAATCTACATATTAAATTATAAAATGTGGAGATGCAGCGGAAAGTTAAAGCTCACTTTCAAGCTTACAGAAAGAGTCCTTGTATTTTGAGAATTTTCGAAATTAATTGATTTCTTCATCAAACTGCTGCGTTTGCCGAAAGGAAATTTATTAATTGATATTAATAGTACACATTTTCTTCGTTCATGAAATATTCAATCAATAACCATTGCTCTTCTCTTTTGGCTGCTTCCCAACAAAATTTCTTAAAACAGTAGTAGTAGGAGGAGTAAAACAGAGTAGGAGGAAACAAAATTGGGGGCGAAAGTTTGGGTTGATTGGGTGTTAAATTTGAGACTAATACTGAATGAGGTTATTCAAAAATGTAACGATTTTCTAGAAGTTTATTAGGTTCACAAACCCCCAAAAGTGATTATTTTCAATTTTATTACTTAGGCTTTTGGGTTCTAAGTCAGTCTCATGTCAGACGAAAACTAGATTAAAACTAAAACTAAAAAAAAACTAGCTAAATTCGAAATGACCAATTGAAACATTTAGACTTTCTAAAAACAAAAATAAAACTAATAAATGGGTTACAGTGAATATTAGAACCTCAACTGCCTTTCTAATGCAACTAATTTGGGAAATTGTGGAGATAGAAGTGTGAAAGTTAAAGGAGTTTTAAAAAAGGTTTTTTTCTAATTCGATTCAGCTTGAAGGTTACTTTAAGTGGCGGCGGTCAACTCGTAAGAAATTTTAATGCCTCAACCTAAGATCGGTCATCTCGTAAGCGAACCGGCAGGTACATTTTTAAAGGGTAGTTTTGGATGAGTCAACTCTTAAGAGGATTCTCAGAAATAATCGAGGGGATGATGATTGCAATGAAGTAGTTCGGATATTTCTTGAAACTAAGAATATGATATAAGGGGGTGGTTTGTTACGTTCCAACTAAACAGTGACGATGGATCGCACCGAGATAGTTGTGGATTTTATTAAAAGTCAACGCGGCAAAGACTTGCTTGTTTTTAATGATCATACGCGTTTTATGACCTTAGGATCGGGTTCCGCAGGGTTTTCCTTGCCCTCTCGCAAGGAATATGACAATCCCCCTTTTGGGATTTTTCAGGTAGTTCTAACCCTTACGAGTTGACCTTATTCAACTTATTACCCGCGACTACCTTTACGCGTCTTAATTACCAAAAACTAAAAGTTTTCACCGCGTGCAAACTAATTCCAATCAACAAACTGCGTTTACCTGCCAACCCATTTAATTTATCGAAATTCCCATTTAACATCTCATTTTCTCTCCCATCCCTCCTTCGCAACCAGTAACGTAATGAAGGGTTGAAGGGGTACCTACCGGTTGCAGGTGTTCCATATTACCACACTAATTCATATTTTACGTCTCGTTTAATCCGTGGAAAATGAGCCGCCACGTACCCTACTTAAACTGCGATTAAACTGAATACTTTTATAGCAAGTACACTCATGAAATATTACCTCGAAAATAAACCGGAGGAAAGGATCCTGGAGAGGAATCCGATGGATATAAACACGAGGACCTCGTGTTTCGTGTGTTTTAACGGGAGAAAAGAGGGATAAAAGTTGAAAGCGGATGAGAAAATGGAGAAGGAAGCGGGAAGTCATCTCGCTCGCTTTTGAAGTATAAGTGGGGATTTATTGCAAACGAACGGGGGATTAGTAGAATGTTGATTATGTTGCTCGTAAGATGGACAGTTAATTAGGGCCCTGTTGGTCGCTTAAGATAAACTTGCGACAAGGTTGGGCTATAACACATTAAGTTCCCTTCGTTCAAACTAATAAGTCAAATTGGTAGAGTCCCACTGGACAAATAAGCTATTGTTTATAGATACCGAAATTTAAAACTTTATATATGGTAATCGTTTAAGCAGATCTAATGATTAAATTTCGAAATTTGTTTAAATGAATTACTAATAAAACTAATAAATAGTGCAACATCAAATTCTTCTAACTAAATCAATCGACATAATATGTTATAATTTTCTATCACCTGCATGGTCGTTTCATGTTTCCATATAAAACACTTGAGGCTACGCTTTGATAGGCCAATCTGTCACACTGTATTTTAAACTTCAAAATCTAGACCTTTTTAATAAGACCTAGCGATTAAGACCTAAGATTTCGCAAAATCATCCAGACGTTGGGTTTTTAACAAGAAAAAATGGTGCTAATATTGTATTTTGTTGAGAAGAAAACGACGTGTCTTGAATTTTGTTTAACCCAATTTGTCAAACCCTTTCTACTCAGCCTTCATTTTGAAACTCAAAAATTGGTTTTTGGTAAGTGTATGAAAATTGGGTACTTGAGCGCATAAACCATATCGATGTGGCATTTGTTCATTGGAAAAATTTATAAACAGAGCTTAAGTTATGGTACACAAATATCCCATAAGATTTAATCCCATTAATAATAGCTATAAGTGAAGACCGGACTTTCAGGCAAAAAAGCGTAAAAAAGGCTTTTTTTTTAAAAAAAAGCACAACGAAATTATCAGAAAACGCAGATATGATTTATACAAAGGCAAATGGGCAAACGCATTTCTTAAATATATTACTGAATCTACGATACGTAAAAATATATTGTAGGTAAATGAAAACAATATATTTCATTAACATCTCCTTCCCACGCAATTAAAACACATTTTTCAATATTTTCTCTAAAGTTTCGTCGTTTACCTATTATTGAGAATGTCTTTACACCGTGAAAGTAATCTTCAGACTTCTCGACTTGGTAACTGGAGTAACTCTGATTAATGCATTATTTAAAGGGTGTCATTAAAGATATTATTTTATACTACGAAAAATGTTTAGAAGGTTTTTCGAATATTAATGATGAAACATTTGTTATGGAGCCATATTTCAAAATTTCTTTTACTCATCTCAAAATATACGATTTGTCAATTCGATAATGGCAATTTAATTCATCTACTCTGCGTTACTAATGATCTCATTATTACATCGAAAGTAGTGTAATAATATTCATATTATTATATTACTTTTGGTAACTTTTAGTTTTGTTAAATTGGTACATCAGCCTGTCATGGAGACGTGCGTAGACGTCAAGGTTAAATCATTAGTATTTCAATAAATTTCTTGAGCAGCTTTGCGTATTTCTGGGGGTGTACAGGTCCATTCTACATTTTTGTCTTCCATTTCGCGCACGTAAGTAAGTAGTTATTGAATTTGTCCTAGGGTTACTAGATTTTCAAATTCAAATACGAAACGTCAATGTCAGTGACGTCAGTGTAACCAACCCACGCAAAATTCCCTAGTGTAATACGAAAACTTGAACAGCCACAATTTAATGAATTAATAAAGCAACGTAGATAAAATAGTATATTACACCCATTTAATAAGATGTATTGTCACACGAGTGCTTTAATAGAACGAGTGTCTCTGTCTTATTAAACCAGTATAATGATATACTATTCTTCTGTGTTCCTATTTCAATGGTGTATTCCACTTTACATTATTTATAAAACAATGCGTGGGCACGCAGCATATCTTTCTGGGAACTACTTATGAATAATAAAATAGAAATAAATTAGTGTCGTATTAAGAATGAAATTCAATAAAGCACATAATTTTTGTTAAGGGAGGTTAAGTACCCTCTGGAAAGCGTAAAAGTTCTGACCTGAATTACATTCTGGAAACTAGACAGATTTCCTGACCAGAAATCCGTTATCTTTTTTTGCCGAAAACAGGGCTGGATTTTCTTCCAAGGGCTCTTGTTATATGGGGATGACGCGGCTATTAAAATTCTGGTCAGAACTTCTTGTCGATATATAGCCTACAAGCAGAATATGGCCATGTTCTGCTCATCTTTTCTACCAGTTATTTTGAGATTATATATCTACTTTCTGACTAATAAGTACTGTTGATGCTGTGAAGCATACAATGGAGCGGACATTGTTTCAAGAGTTGTAATAAAAATTGCTTCAAAATAACAATTTCCCCCAAAAAGTCAAAAATGGAGAAAATCACAGAAAAAAGGCAAAAGGGGCAAACACCAAGAATTTGCACGAATGTCTAATCTTTAATTACAACTAATAGTAATATTTACTATGACCATTTTAATATATGTAATATGAAAAATGTAATAAACTCTAGAACGCCAATCAGTTCTGAAGAATTTGGCACCCCATAAGGTGAATTGACCTACTTCTGAGTTTGCGCAGTAAATAGTGTATTAAGCGGAATGCTTCACTGTGTCGTCAGGGCAGGACTAAGGGTTTTTCACTTCTCGTTCGTGATTCTGCCATTAATAAGTTGTCGATATGAATATTTGGTTGAAAATGGAAATGTTGAGTTCATAAGAAATTAAATTCACAGATTAGTTAGATTTTTCATAAATATTTTTAACTATTATAGTACAAATAAAATTGTTTTTCGCTATCTTCGCAACTCAGTCTATCACCGAAAAGCAAAATTTTGTTAGTTTTTTAGTCATCTGCCCTATTGTATTATGTATACTGTGCCACTCTGCTACTGTGTGATTTGTCCATCTATCATTCGTTCTTCTGTCAATATGCCCAACCCAGTCCCATTTAAGTTTTTTAATAAAATATATAGCATATGTTATTCTTGTGTACTGTTTTATTACTGTATTAGGTATCTTGTCTCTTAGAGATGTACCTAGCACTGATCTTTCCATAGCTCGCTGGCTACACGATTTTATGAGTAATCTAATTTGATCTGATGGCTGTTTAAAGTTTCTAACGTATGCTCTGCTTCGTCAACTTTGTATGTAATCAGCATACGTCAGTATAATGTATCAGCTGTGTCCGTGTACGTATGAACGCTTCCTAAAGGATAGCAAAGAATATTTTTTTCAACATTTGGATTTTTTTTCCAAAATTTTTCCATATGTTGGAAGTCTATCATTTTTCTGAAGTGCAGCAGTGTTGCATTAAATTACCACATTTTAAGTAACCTTGCACGAACAAGATTTCTGTCGTTGCTGATCCAGAGCACCCTGCACGTTTGAATGTTTCTATTAGGTTTTTCTACGTTAATATTCCTATGACCATTCTGGGCTTTCCACAACGTCTCATTATCCATTGTCCAGGTTTTCCAACTCCCGCCTGCATTGACCGTGCCTACGACCCCTGAACGACGTTCTCTGTTAAGACAGAAAGAATAATTACCCGCCGAGAATCAATTTCCTTCCCCGGCGAGATTACACCGTCCGGTCCGACTTCCGATCACCTCTCTCCTCGTTTCCGCTCTAATTTTTCCAAGATCGGTCCATATTCATCACGCCGCCGACCCCAATTTGCACCGCAGCGGCCGGCTACGAGCCATCAATCTAAATAAAACTGGTCAAAATTTAGCGAGCTGCACGAGTGTACGTTGGGCATCGCCTCTATCAATCTTGCCGTTATTGTTGTTGCTGTTAGCTTCACGGAAAATCGGAACTGGAATCACTGTCAAGTGAGCGGGATGGGTGTTATGGGGTTCTTAATCGATTCGGTTGTTATTCCAGCGCAAAATGACGCCTTTTAGAAATTCTATTAGAGAGATATTGCAAAAGTCCATTAATATCGCCAGGCGGTATTTAAGTCGGTCTTAATAAACAGTGCTTAGTATTTATCTTTACTTTCTTCTATCTTATCTTATCTTTACTTATCTCTTACCTTCTACTTGCCCCTCTATTGTGTGTCGTAGTAACTCGTATCTCTCACCTCTTAAGACATGACCGATATATTGCAATTTTCTTTCTTTAACGGTGTTCAATAATTCTGTTTGTTCATGCATGCGTTTGAGTACTCCATTATTGGTAATCCGCTGTACCTACGAAATTAGCAGCATCCGTCTATAGATATAGGAACATTTCGAAAGCTTCTATTATTTTTCCTGTCTGCTGATCAACGGTCCAGCTTTCACATCCGTAAAGCAAGACCGAGAGAATATAGCACCGAATCATTCTAAGCTCCAGAGCGAGACCTGACCTTTTTGAAGAGTGTTTTCATATTCATGAATGTTGTGCTAGCTTGTTCAAGCTAGGACTGTAGCTGTAGGATTGTTAAAGCCTGACTAAAAAATTGATTGGCAATTCTATTAATGCAGCTTTTAGTCATAACGAATAAATATTTGTTGGAATTCTTTCAAGATATTTTGTTTTACCAACTGTGTTATTCAAACAAAATACCATTAAAGTTGGTATTGAATAAATATAACATAAGCACATTAGGTAAATAAGTACATCGAATATTTTGATTACAACTAATTTTTCGGTCAGTTCACTGTTAGTACTACCTAGAATTCTTATGTATCCTGCTAATTTACGTTTATTCGGACCTATTCTATTGAAATGCAGGGTCCGAAATCAACAAGAGCGAAAGAGTAACTAATAGTAGTTCGTTAGTATGACAGAGAAGGAAGTTTTGCAACATTGCCGGCCGGCCTGTCCGCAACCTATTCCAAATATTCCCGTCGCAGGCTATACAGCGAATGATCCGCTAGAGAGTGGCGATGACTGTGATGTTTCGCGAGCTAGCAACGTCGCAAAAGTTCTTTCTCTGTTTAGCCAACGAGAAATATATGGCCTTTCTTTCGCTCTTATGTTTATACCATACTGCGACTCTGTAGAAACGGTCTGTATATATATTATAATTTTGGTGGAATGTGTATGCTCATTTACGCCACCAATTGTACATGAAATGGTGCATTCTCTTAACTTATTGGTGGATGTGCCGGAAAATGCTCAATGTAACAAAAGTGTCGGTATTAATTAATACTTAAAATCAATTTGTTAAACAAAATTTTTTTCAGTTTTTAAAGCAATAAATAGTATTGCTTCCTTCCCATCACCTAACTTAATTTTTTAAATATTATTCTAAACCTTCTGTAATTATTTGTAAATTATGACAGGTCTACATTACGAAGACTTCTTCATTCATTCTCATTATACATATTTTCGTATTCCAGATGAAGGTAAACAATTATCCACTCGTGAAATGGACAAATGGGCTCTAAGTTTAATATTCTATGGAATTTCATGTTTAAAAGAATATATAGTAGACATATTTGATATACAACATCAATTAAAAATTCTAAATAAGGTACACGTAATGAATTGTTGTCAACATTGTGTTTTCAGGTTTTAATAGAAATTCTGCAACTAGGTAATTATAAGTAATCTCCTCTAATGACAATTATATGGGTTGTTATTAAAATATTACTTAAATATACAGTTCTGTTTCATAAACTTTTCCAAAAGGTTTCTAATTACGGGACTATTCAGGAGATTATAACATGAATTTTCATTATTTTAGACAACAAAATATGGATACATTTAAAGTTGTGACGTCATTCGATTTTTCAACATTAATTCCGTGTTTTTTTAGTATATCATTTATGGCGACAAGCATTCCACTGCTCCATAATACGTGATGCAACTATGCAAAATGTTAAATATTGTAAAATATCAACATTGTAACATTTTGTAATGTTTGACGTAGGAAAATTCTTTAAATTATTCTATATTTCCCGCGACATTCCATTTCACTAGAAATTTTGGTTGGTACGTGAGAGAGGAAAATATAAAATGAAATTGAGTTTAAAAATATATGAATTTCTCCTAAAAGTAAAATCGTTACAAACTCAATCTACTCATTATAACATTTTCATCGTCGTCCCAGTAAATTGCTTTTCATGATACATTTTACCGTTATTAAAGGATTACATGAAGGCTCTAGCCGTAACGTCCTTTTTTGGAATTAACATAAAAACATTTTTTAATACTATAAGTAATTTTTAATCGAGCTACTAATACTAAATCCTTCATACACCCTCTATCAGCCGACTTATCTCGCTTAATCTTCTTCGACTTATCTATGATTAAAGGAAAATTAGTTTTGCGTAATCTTCAATTAAATAATTTTTTTAGACCTCGGCTGTAACGTTTTTAGTAATATTGGACTTTGTATTGATTTTAGCGCACATTAATTTTTACCCTGTTCATTGAAGCCGAATATGTTTTTCATATTATGAAACCAAATTATGTTATTATAAACATATTATGTTAATCAGATAAATAAGCTTTAATTCTTAATTGTGTTCTCTTTAAAATGCATTAATTTGTTTCTTCCTCAATACTACTTAGTTATGTAGCTCTTCAGTATTTTTAAGTTGTTCATTCTTGAGAATCCGCAGTATAAGCTTTCTTGCATAATTTGCAAAAATATAACTTAGTTTTAAAAGGGACTATGCTATGTCCCTGAATTAACCTATAATAGGAAAATTTCCATAAAGTTTTCAACACTGTGTGTCCATTAATATTATATTTTCTTAATAAAGTACATTATAGAATATAGAGATATTTTGTTTAAGGAAAAGGAACTCCAAAATGTGTTCAGTTATCTGACTTAAAATATTAGAATATAATGTTTCGATATGTACCAAAAATTAGGGTGACTAAATCCTAGAAAATACGTATGGTCAAAAAATGACCAAACAGAGAAGTCATTAATTTGAATTTCAATAAAAGGCAATTATAGTTTCTTTATCGTTATAGCATTTTAATAATTATTTCTAATAGTGAGCATCTACTGGGCAATAGTTGTTTTGTGGGGTAGTTTTGTGTCTTTCCTCCTTTTCTGTTTTAAATTTTGATTTTCACTTTGTGTTAATTGTCGCTAAGAATTTTTTTGTAAAAGGGATTGGTCGTGTTTTGTTACACATTTTCTTTCATTCCCTTATTTCTCTAATTATTTTACCCTTAGTACGCGGTCTTTGTGTCTCGTAGCTCATGACTAAAGAGCGGATAGTACGATAAAATGGTAAAATAGGCAAAATAAAAAGGCAACTTGGCAAGAAAAACTGGCACAATTGCGCAATTATAATAACATATTAAGCAAAAACGAACTGCAAAAAAATTCGGAATAGCTTATAATTTAAATAATTGAATACACTTATACAGACCATTAAAATACATATATAACATAATTAACAACATAGATACGTGTTTTTTAATATTTTACAAAATATTACTATTATTTATTATATTTATTTATTTTATTATTATTCATTACTAAAAGAACAAACTAACATTTTTTCTGTTGTTGTTAGTAAACAATTTTGTCTCCTGTCTGACAAAACTAATTTTAGTATTGAGAAAGATCTGTGTAGATGGCAGGATGTCACATACGCATACTACAGCGATGCTCTCTTTTGTATGCTCAAATCCACCTCCTCTTCAAAGCCTTCATGGATTCTTTTTTTAGGATTGATAAAGCAAGATCTTTGCCCACTACAAGCAGCATTTTTAAAACTATCTCAATCTCAGAAAAGATTTGAAGACTTTCCATTAAAGATTCGATCTTTCCCAAACAAATTATATTTTGGAGAATTTTTTCGAAATTCCCAAAATTGTACCTAGGCCTAATTAGATTTTATATCTTTGTAGTTTACTGCCGCTTGAGCTGTCTTAATAGACGCAACTTTATCCGGTGAAAATATTTAATTGTATAAAAAAATATCGTTAAATGGTTATATTATGTAACATTTATTTTTCTCTTTTATGAAAACTTTCTTTAATTGCACGAAAATGTTTAACATAGATAAGGCTTGCTTCTATCCAGGTTCCCCATCTCGTAAGTAAGTAAAGTAAGTAAGTTTATATACCTGCTTTAGTGTTTCTCAGAAATATTTCTACATTTTACCATTCCATTAATTTCAAAATTATCGAATTAATTTGAAAATATCTAAAAATGCATATCTACAAAAGTAAAATGTAATGAATCAGGCAAATATTCCAAAAAATAAGTAAATCAGGCAAAAAGGCTAGATGCCTTACTTATCCGCTCTCTACTCATGCCGTATGCTATGAGCAGCACTTGAATCCCAAAGTGAAGAAATCAACTTTTTCCTAAAATGATCTAAGACTTCCAGATTTGAAATATACCTTCCAATTTGTTGTATTTACTCATATATATATATTACATTTTTCCAAATAATCGTTATCATCCATGTGTATGAGGATACTGTTTTCTCGTCATATTCCGCTTCTGAGAAGGTCAGGATTTCCTAGGAGACGCGTCCAATAGATCACTTTCAGGAGCGTCGCTGCATCTCCAGAGGAGAGCAAAACAATGAAATAATAATAATTAATCTCGCAGTTGATTCAGCGAGAATTTATGTTGATGGCGAACACGCGAAGCAACATAGCGAAAATTAAAAGAGCGCGCCCCATCGATTTTCGAGATATGGCATTTTCATTATATTCAGATTAGCAAAAGGGCCGCGGAGAACGCTCCCCGCTAATATCCCCCCCCCCCGCTGCACTGTCGGAAAAATTTATTTTACCGCTTCATTTGGAGTGTGTTCCATTTTATATGAAATTAAATCTTTCCCTTTATCCCGCGGTGGGAGGGCGCCCAGGTGATAAATCGCGGCTTGGCGCTTTGCCTGGAGATTTGTGCGGCAAGACCGTTTTTTCTTTAGGCCCGTAATTGATTACGCACTTCTGTTATGAATGTTAAAAAGTTTGGGAACGCGTGACGGAGTTTCAGCCGGTTCGGTCCGATACGGGACTCCGGCGATCTTTCAGGGAAAGTTAGGGCGCGGGGGACGCCGTCTGGAACAAACTTTGTCAGGAGCGGAATACGAGTGCGGGACTCTTTATGTAATAGATTCGCTTAAACTTTAAAAAATGTCGAGAGCGAGCTCTCTGCCGAAAGTTTTATAATACCGTAAAGTAGTATATTTATTATTGAATTATAGACGTTACGGTTTCATCACAGCGATTTCTTATTCGTTAAGGAAGTCGTATCGCCTGTTTAACAGCCACGCAAGGTAATTGGAAAATATGGCATGCTCATCGAATTTAGCGAAGAAGGATAAATTTCTGCTTCTTGTTCTGCTGCATATCCACAAATGGATATTTGTTTTAATATTTCTCATTTTTTCTCTGTTCCTTGCGTTGTGTATCAGAGACTGTATGTCATGAAACCCTGTCCACTGTCTGATGTTTCGCAGCCAAGACATTTCTTTTCCTCCAATTCCTCTTTGCTCTCAATCTTACCCCTGATTAATACCTGGAAGAATTGGTATTCCTCGTTTTGCATTAGTGTCCAAGATATGCTGTTCTTGGCTTCATAGCTGGAAAAATACGATGTTTCGTACTTAGGTGTTTGTTCTTCCAGATTGGATATTTAAGATGTTCAAATATTGTAGCAGCTGTTTCCTCACTTCATCTTCCAGATACCCTGTGCTTGTAATTTTGCGTCCAAGATATTTAAATGACATGATTTGGCAATAGTGGTATTTATTATTGCCAGTGTACAGCGCAGAGGTTCCTCTATTATAACCATGAATTTGCTATTGTTTATGGAAATTTGCCTGTTAAGTATTGTTGGAATTCCAACAATATCTTTTTCCGCCCTTTTCATTATTTATTATGCTATATAGCCCCTCATATTTCAATCTCCCCTCAATCTCTTCGGACTAGCAAAGTTATTTTTACACGCTGTACAAATCACTTGAAAATCGCAAATTAGGCACCCAAGGGAACATAGGCACTTCAAATACTTTATATTTTCTCTTTAACTATTTTTGCATCCTTTCATAACTTTAGTCACGGTATCATTCGTCCGATATCATAGTCCCTCGCTTCATATCTTCCGAGAAGAATTGTCTCATTGTCGCTCAAAAAGAGCACATGTTCGTTACCTTCCAGCCTTCTCGGAAGGGCGACATTACCGAAACGAACAATTTTTCTCTCATTGTTCTTTCAATTTCCAAATTTCACGCCACCTACCATTATCTTCTTCTTCTTAGGAGGCCGTCTCCCTACGAAGGTTGGCGATCCAACTGGCTATAATGGTGCGTGAAACCGCACCTCTAAAAATCTCTATAGATGTCCGTCCGAACCATCGCCGCAGATCCTTAAGCCATGAGTTCTGCCGTCTGCCCACAGATCGTTTGCCTACTATCTTCCCTTCGATGAGGAGTCGAAGGAACTCGTACCGCTCCCCCCTCATTACGTGCCCGATGTATTGTAGCTTTTTTTCTTTAATGATTGTCAGCAGTTCTTTTCCTTTACCTATTCTCCTTAGCACTTCCTAGTTGGTTATCCTGTCCATCCAGAATATACGCAGTATACGGCGATACAAATACATCTCAAAGGCGTCAATGCGATTCTCCATTGATTGGCAGAATGTCCAGCTCTCGGAGCCATAGAGTAGAACTGGGAAGATGTAACAGCGTAGTAAGCGTATCCGGAGCTGTAGATTAATGTCTCTACTGGTGAAGAGTTTCTTCATGGAGATGAACGTCCTTCTGGCCTGTTCTATCCTAGATTTGATTTCAATTTTAGGGTCACTGTTCTCGTTGACGAGAGCTCCAAGATATTTAACGGATGACACTTGTTCCACTACCTGGTTGTTAATTTGAAGGATCGCTCGTCTTGGTGCCTTGGAGAACACACCCACCTTGGTCTTGGCAACGTTTATTTGTATACCATACTGTGTGCTGTGTTCATCGATGAGGTCCATCATATTCTGGAGATGTGAGAGGCTGTCGGCAACCACGACCGTATCGTCGGCGAATCTTATATTGTTGATAAGGGTGCCGTTGATTTTCACGCCCCCTTCCACATTCTCCAGTGCCTCTCGGAACGCTGTCTCCGAGTATATATTAAAGAGGAGAGGGGACAGGACACACCCCTGTCTAACACCCCTTCTGATTTCTATTTCTTCGGATGTTGTGCTCTCTATCCTAATCTCTGCAGTTTGATGCCAGTACAGTTGCGTGATGATGTTCAGATCTCCCGCATCAACTCCGGTGTGTTTTAGGATCTCGATGAGCTTCTGATGCGAGACACAGTCAAAAGCTTTTCGGAAGTCAATAAAGCAGGCGTATATATCTACATTCATGTCTCTGCATCGCTGTGTGAGGACGTTTAGAGAGAAGAGAGCCTCACGCGTGCCCACTCCGTTCTTAAATCCAAATTGCGTTTCTCCAGCCTGTCTCTCACATTTGGCATATATGCGAGTGTGGATGATGCGAAGAAATACCTTGAGGACGTGAGACATCAGGCTTATCATTCGGTGATCGTCGCATTGAGAAGCGTTCGGTTTTTTTGGCAGAGCAATGAACGTCGACCTCAGCCAGTCCGTTGGTATGTTTCCAGTTTCATGTATTGAGTTGAACAGCGATGTAATAAGTTTTAGGCCTCTATCATCTGCATTGACGAGCAGTTTCAGGGTTTCCGCGTGAATGTTGTCGGGTCCTACAGCCTTGTCATTTTTCTGGAGTTTTATAGCACGTCTCACTTCCTCTATCGTGATAGCAGGGCTGGGCTCATTGATATCATCATAGTCTCTAGGTATTTCGTGGGGTCGTGTGTCGTTGAAGAGGGCCTCAACATACTCCTTCCATCTCTTAAGCTTTTCCTCAACGCTCGTTAAGATCTTGTTGTTATTGTCCTTCAAAATACCGTAGATCTGCTTGCGTTGTGTGTTTGTGAATGCCTTGATCTTTTTGTGCAGATTAAAGGAGTCGTGCTTTTTTACCATTATCGCCGGAGGGTAAATTTTTTCTTTTATTACCAACACATCTGGTGTACTGAGCGCTTAACTTACTTACCCAATCAGTACCTACTCAGTAAGCAATCTCGGGTCCTCCAATCTCGAAACGAGATGAGGGGTCGATGGGCGGAGCAATCACATTTACCTGATGGACACACGCTTGAGACGAGAGAAACTTTTCTACACTCGCACAAAACTCATTAAACTCATAACACCTCACTCACAACGCCTCAATTCACTCGCAATCGCAAAGATATTCCAGCGGAAACACACCACTCAGTTGCATTGGCAAGCTGCAACAGCTCTACGGAGAAACAACGTCTTGCCTGGTCCTTCGAGTCGAACTTACATGACGTAAGTTCCTAAAGAGTTGCAAACCGCAACAAGTATGAATATTTGTTAATGGCTTGTAACATTCCTTGGAGGTCATCGTGATCTGACTCTGCGACAAGTACTGCGTCGTATTCCCATTCGATATCTTAATCCAGTGTTCTTCATGGCTTCTATTACTTGATCCATGATTGTACTGAATAACAGAGGGCTGAGATTGTCACGTTAGCTAATGCCTGATGCTGCTTTGAGATGCCCTTTAGAGTGAAGTACAGCAACTTACACCGAGAAAAATTTTCTTATTCATCTTACTGATGGAAGAAGTTCACATGTCATAATCTACCAAGCAATACTCGTATGCTAAATCAACAATTTCAAGAAGGTCAAACACCAACCTCTCTAGTACGTTGATTCAACCTTCTAAATAATGAAACTTAACACCCCGGTTATAATCATTTCACATGAGTGTTTCAATGAGTCTAATGAATGGTAATGAGTGTTTAATAGGCTAATTTAATTGTAGTCTCAAGTTGTATTAACAGCCCCGATGCGTTAATGTAACCGTTGTAATAGGTCAATTTGGGTGTTCTAATGAGTTAAATGAACAATTCTCATAAGTTGATGTTACCGCTATAATAAGCTATTTGTTACAACTGTCTTATTTAGGTAGTTTTCACTATAGCAATATGTTGAGTTTTTTCTTAGGTAATTTTTTTCAACACTCCTCTTAGTTGAGGAGTACTTAAACATTTTCTGCTGTGGGAAATTTTACAAATTTTCAAAAATTTTAATGTCAAACATTAACTTATGACAGTTCCGTTTTTCTAAAGAATAAGATTGACAGATGTTTTTACTATCGGTTCGTTAAAATATCTATCAATAACGAAGATGACAATACAATGTAACATGATATAATGAACCTAACCGACTTGAACCTAACTAAAGTTAAAATAAAACTGTTTATTAAATATTAACATAACGAATAAGCGCAAGTTGCAAGCGCTGCACAAAATTCTCGAAATATTTACTCTGTAATTTAAGCTGAAACATTTTGATCTGCACGAGCTATATTTTCACATATAAAGGGTATCGTGGTTCGGATACTTGAAAACTTTACCGCTTACTTCAGAGTTTTAGGCAACTTTTGAGTGGTTTTATTCATCCCGTTTTGGCAACGCGAGACGTGTGTATTTCAGTCGAACAACAGTTTTATTGTATTCGAGCAATACGTGCGAAATGTTATAAATAAAGGCAAGCCAATTTTTGAATAATCTAAAAGTTCCGATGAACGGTTCGTATAGGTTTGCTTCCATAATTTGTCACAATTAATAATTTAACAAATTATGGAAGCAAACCTATAACTGCTAAATTATCATTTCAAGGTTGTAAGCGAGTCAAAAGAGATTAACATGTTAAGGATTTATATCTGTCTTCTTCGGAATAAAACGTGAATCGTCTGCGAATTCTCCTACAAATCGTATGATTTATTCACTGCGCTCTAACTTAATAGAAAACTTTATAATTTCCAGTAAAGTTTCCAAGTGTCGTCACAATGTCGCAACTCTCTGTTTATTGTACGTTATATCTTGTCAAATCTGTCGAACTACTCCTAACATTTTACTGTACGAAACTTTTTATATTGTAGTAATAATATCACATATAACGATCGTGAATCCTGAAAGTGGAGGATTTCTCTTTCTGTTTCATGTAGATTTTAATTTCATGAAAATTCTGAAGTTTTCAAATTCCAAAATGCCACACTATGCTGCAGAAGTACTCTAACCGACACAGTCAAAACAATTTGCAATGACTGTAACAAATTGCAGTTGACTTATTGAAACAATGTGTGGTTAGAAATGTAACTCGTAAAGATTTAAAGTAGTTTTGACGGAGATTAAAGTTAAGTTAGGAAATTTGTAAGAAAACTGTGTGAACAGTTGTAATTCGCCTAAATATGAAGAAAAATACAATTGTCTGTTAAAAATTTGACTTAAGACATTTAAAATAAGTTCTGATGCAACCAGAAATACTGAGGAGTTTAATAGAAACTTAGGACAACGTAAAGAACCGACATCATTATAAAAGAAATTGCAATTGTTCGACAACACAGGACGTTTGATATACCACTGATTCTTGATTCTGATACTTGATTCACTGATATATTGAAGATATGAATATGATGTTTGGAATGTAACTTGTAAGTTTTTGAAGTTTAAAAATTTTGAAAGGTTCGAGGTTTCAAAAGTTTCAAGGTATGTATGTATGTAATGCATGGTATGATAACTGCTATATATTAAAACATCTTAGAATGGGATATAAGTTGGTCGAAATAAAAACCTATTAATCTTATTTATACAAGAAAACTAAATTTATCAACATTTTGACCAACGCCTGACAAAATTCGCTAGATGTTATTGCGAATAAATGGTACCGTTGTCTACGGTGGTAAAAATGTATGTAAGAAGTGCATAGGAAAGTAAATAAATGCACGTTTACCTGTTGGCTTTGTAACTTTTGCAATGCTTTTCCTGCACATGTTGACACTATTTTAGTGCATTTTTTCCAAGGTTTAATGGTGGCCTTCTTTATCTTGAGTTTAACATCTCACTGGAAATGGTAGTAGCATATTATGAGTATAATTCGAAGATAATATTGTTATAGAGCAGCTCTTATTCATTAAATACACATCATTAACATTTCATAAACAAATTTAGTAAGCTGAGATACAAACTCACCACGTGTTCTGACAGTTTTAAGTCTGATAATAAACAGTAAGGAAATTATCTTGAATATATCTATAGGATATCTTTGTATTTTAATTTAATTTTAATTCTGATGTGAAAATAACGAATTTAATCAATTTCTCAAACTGTAATCATAATGCTACTTTATATTAAAACTACTTTCGAACCACCTTCATAAGATATATTTCTATCATAACGAGTTGAGCATTGAAATAAAAAGTCCCAAAAGGTGAATTCGAATTGCTGTTTACCGATTTGATCAATATAACCCATTTATAGAGCATATTTAAAACTAGCATTGACTTTTATCGATTTAATGTAAAATTAATTCCGAATCAAGTCGTATTCGGTATAGTTAAAGCGCTAAAGATAGTTATTTTGCATAGTATATCATTTTTAATTAAAATTGATGATTGGTGTAGTTATTATTGCTTTTATTTAAGATTATAACAAATATATTTTTTTTTGCCTTGCTTTGCCTCTTTCCTTGTCAATTTATGGTCTGTACCATACCCTTATTGTCACAATCCGACAGCCGGTAATAACTAATAACTCGTGCAGTTTACTGTCGCCCTACTAGAATTCAAGCCATTAGTCACAAATTCTATTTGTCATTTCTCTTTCGTTATTGCTATCAATTGCCTATTTTTGGATATTATTCTGTAATACATATACATATATATTGACAAACCGTACCCGGCATGCGTTGCAATGCCACGTAAAGTTTAAAAAAGAAAGATGAATAAAAATTATAGACGACCCTGTGGACTTCGTATAACCTACATATATTTTTGAAAAATATGGTCATAACTTGATACAAATTTTTTATCTACATTGAACTAAATGCAACACAGTTATATACATAATCAATTTAAGGCTTTTTGATGTACTATATTTCTTGTTTTTTTTTGCGTGCGTAAATATGTATATACTTATATAGATCATGGTTTTACGACTCGCGAACACGCGACGTATAATTGCCCATGCGCGAAACAGGAAAACTTCAAGTTGATTCCGCAAACTGTCCTTGTATCTGTAATTGTACATTATCTTTTTAAATTTTTAATAAATAATTTATCAAAAACTACCTTGAAAGTGGGCATGAAATTTTCCTGTACAATATGCGTTGTACCAAACGACGTCATTTGAAAGCAATTATTATATTTTTGGATGTTGGCCAAGAAATGTTTAGAGACATTTCCCACCCCAGAACCTAATGAGCGTAATGGATCTGGTGGTGGGAACAATTATTGTGGCAATTTGACTTTACCAACAGCACAACATAATCCAGTAGATTCACCGCTGTATTTTATCGCTTTAAAATATTGACGAATGATTGTCATTTCTCCAATCGTTACGGAATGGTCGGCACAATAATCTATTTCCGGGTCGTAGTGGAATACTATTCGTTCTAGGTTTACAGGAACACTGCGTCTGCGGAGTGGCTCTATTTTATTGTGTCGTGCTCGCTGCTGTTGTATTTGATGTCTCCAAACTCGTATTAATCACAAACTAACACCAAACATAGGCACCCCTTCAGGAGTAAGGCAAGGTGACTCTCTTAGTCCAACGTTATTTAACCTTGTCTTAGATCAGGTTATTACTGAAGTAAAACAGATGAATATAGACTATAAGCTCGGCAATGATGTGATCAGTTTGATGGCATATGCGGATGATACTGTAATTTAGCTGAGAACGAGGACGACCTCCAGAGACTCCTTTACCGCTTCCATCTAACCACACAAAAATACAACATGCAAATATCGACTGCAAAAACCCAATCAATGGTGATATCCAAGGAACCGCAAAGATGCAAACTATCCATCAATAACAAAACAATAGAACAAACTATGACATTTAAATATCTTGGTGTAGATATAACCAGCGAAAGGAACCTGATAAAAGAAGTAAAACCACAAGCAATCAAGAGCAATAGAATATCCGGAGCTCTTAAAGAAATAGTATGGCAAAACCAATTTATGACCAGGGAGGCTAAAACCCGAATCTACAAGACCTGTATCCGCCCAATAATGACATACGCTGCCGAAACCCGAGCGGATACATCCATTACAAAAAGAGTATTGAGAATATCCGAAATGAAGATACTGAGAATGGTGGCCGGCTACACACTGATGGATAGAAAAAGGAACAGCGAAATACGAGAAATATGTAAGATACAAGACGTGGTTAGATGGGTAAGACAGCGACGAAGAGAATGGAATGCACATGTGACAAGGATGGAAAGCAGCAGACTGCCAAAAATTGCTAGGGATAATAAACCTAATACAAGAAGACTCCAGGGTCGACCTCCAAAGAGATGGGCACAAAGCTGGACCTCCGGTTCGCAAGAAGCTACAGACTGAGGCTAAACGAATGGAAAAATAGGCTGTTTTGCCTATTAAAAGAAGAAGAAGAAGAAGAAACTCGTTCGATTCCAAGCCTGTCTACTCCATAATTATTCACTGTTGAACGCCATTCTGTCATACCAATACGAATGTTGTCAGTATCTGTCTCTCGCTGGTCGTCAGTGCGATTTGCACGTGAGGTAGCTCGTCACACATTTGATTGACATCGACGACCTAAGTCAGGTCGTCTTTTCTTGGCATTGTAAAATCAATAAAGTTCTCGCGCACTGACAACCTGATGATAGATTTTATTAATCGTCTAGATATCTATTTATTTGATAACCAACTGACACTATACTTTCATTTGTTTGATTACAAATGTCAAATTACAAAACGTACGTTTTTTAGTATTTCCGGTACTTATTATTATGGACTTCCATAAAGATTTCAAGATCAAAATTAACAAAATCGGTCCAGCCATTGTAGAGTTTAAGCGAGACGAACGATCAGCAATTCATATATATATATATATATATATATATATATATATATATATATATATAGGGTAGTTAATTGTGGCTAACTAGTTAAACACAAGGATATTAATTTAGTGGGTTTGTAGCCAAGAAGGTTCGGCAAAAATTAAAGAAAACTCTTCAACTTCTATGAAAGCTTTCGAATGTATTTTTCATTCTTCATCAGTCATGCTAGAAAATGTATATGGAACGTTATAAATCTGCTAGAAAATGGTAAATTATTACTTACAGTTATGAGGTTATTATGTAGCTGCTACAAAATACATGAAAAGTAGAAGGATCTACACGATTAAAACTGATTACAATAGATACCCCATATAGTCGTACATGTGATCTGAATCTTTATAGGTTAATACAAAACTTAACCCTAACCTTACTATTGAAACATGGAACAATGAAAATTTGACAGGTTTTACTAATCTAATGGAACACAAGAATATGTATGTCAAGTTGTATAGTTACTAAAACAGAATTAAATTCTGGCGATGCGAAAGGAGAACACAAATCAATCTGGAGGGTCGGTATCTGGGCTAAGGTTTGAACGCCCTTCCCTAAGTTTGCTGTCCAAGAATAAAATATTCGAATAAATGATATTAAGGTTCTGGATATCGGCCCTCCTATTGAGAAGGTTCGTACCAGTAAATATGTGAGCCATTTCAAGAAAGTTACGTTTAAACAAATTGGACTCAGTCGTTAAAATGCTAACACCCTCAAAATTTGGTTTGTGTCCAGTCTCGATGGCATGTCTTGCCAAGGCACATGATTGTTTGTTACAATTAATATCACTCCGGTGGGCAGTGAGTCTGTATTTTAAGTTACGTGCCGTCATCCCTATATATGATTGGTCACAATTATAACAATTGATCTTATACACCGCGTTAGTTTTTTCTAAAATAGGTGTTCTATCTTTGAGTTTGGTGAAAAGATTATCTACCTTCTTTGTAAAACGTGAAGCAATGAACAAATCCGTTTCTTGTTTTAGAACTTTTATAATCTTGGGCGTGATATCCTCTATGTATGTAAGAGACCTAAACTTCTTTGAGCTCTCAGGTATCGTGACTTCATTACTGTTCAATTGTAGATCCTTCTACTTTTCATGTATTTTGTAGCAGCTACATAATAACCTCATAACTGTAAGTAATAATTTACCATTTTCTAGCAGATTTATAACGTTCCATATACATTTTCTAGCATGACTGATGAAGAATGAAAAATACATTCGAAAGCTTTCATAGAAGTTGAAGAGTTTTCTTTAATTTTTGCCCAACCTTCTTGGCTACAAACCCACTAAATTAATATCCTTGTATATATATATATATATATATACATGTATATGATACCGTAATATCAAAAATTACCTTCGTTCGGTGGCCATGGATTTTGAAATGTTTGTCGCAGCACCCATCCTACATTTATATCAATAATTTTTTGAGTGTCAAAATCTGTCAAGTCATTACAAATTTGTAGGTTATTGATGATGTCAGTGTAACTTCACAGAATTATTTCAAAAGTATGATATACGCTGAGACTACCGTTTTACATTCCATGGCAACTCTTGACTAAGATAGTTTTTGATATCACAGTACAATATACAATATGATATATATACATATTGATATTTCGTAATCCATGCTTTAATAACTATTATTCAGCACACAGTATTTATTAGCTATAGTGAATCTACCTCAAGTGTAATATTTTTTATTCAACTACCCCATTTAGCTAGAAAATCCACCCCCTGTGTTTTCTGTATCACAAGTAGTAGTCGCGAACATTTTTAAAATTAGTTGTATACGAACTTAATTTCGTTGGATAACCGTACGGCGAAGATCTATTTTTGTGCTGGAAAGGTCGCGCAGATATCCCAAAACTGACGAAATCCTATCGATTTTGTCATAATCTTAACAATTCCTAGCCGCGGGGGCCACAGTAACATCCCCCCAGAGAAACTAAAGTGAAAATGTCACCGTTTCCCGCAGACCGATCCCCTTTTCCGACATGCAGGCCACCAGTAGGCGAGAATCGAGCCTTATGTATCTCCGCTATGTGCGCCGTTGGATTTTTTTTATCGATATCGGCAAAGGGTTCGATATATATATACACTAGCACCCAGTTAAGTGGAAAACGCCGGTGGGCCGTCTCAAAGCTTGTGATCATCTGTCTATGTATCTGCGATGTTTAAATTCAACTCCCTCTCCCTCTCTCTCTCACACACACATTCTGTCTATCAGTTATCGATTTTACGTGATGCCGATGATGATCATGATGATGATGATGATGATGCTGTCGGACCATCTGCGCTCATCCGGCATTCGGATCGTTCGGTCGGAGTGGGGGAGGTTAAGTGAAATTCGCGTCTGATTTACACGAAATTTTAATACGGAACCTGTCATCAAGGGGCGAATTTATTACTCTTATCGATAGCTCGGAAAATTTTATTGGATTCGTAATGGAATAATTTCATTCGGGATATACTTCAAATATAAAAAGAAATTAAAACCGTCGTATATTAATGAAGGGGATAATTAGAAAAAATGATGATTATATCATGGCGGTCGATGTAGATTAAAGAAGTGGCTGTATTAATTAAAGTATGTTTTCATGAGGACGATTTTCAGGCAAAATCGGAAGGTATAAATTGAGGTAGTGTGGCAACGTATCATATTTTATCAAACACATTTCGTAACTTTCCTTAATCTCTAAATCTCCATTGTACATATGCAGTTAATGCTAGGAAGTATGAAAAAAATGACATATTAACTGAACCAGAGATTAACTAATCCAAGGAAAAAACTGGTTCGGATTTATAGTCTTTCACGTATTTGAAGTAATTTTTTAGGCGTTTTAGTAGCTAACAACCTGCTGCCTTATCCAAAGAATAACTAAGCCAGATATTAACTATCTGGTGGACCATACTGTTTTGCTCTGAATTAAATAGGTGCGTTCACTTTATCAGACATTTTTTTTAAAAAGTTTTAAGGTCAATTTTGTAATCAGCGAGTTTATTGCGTGGTTATTGCCTAGCTGAACCATTGAATCTACTGAATTAACATAACCTTTAGATTATAATTCATTGCACTTATTCGCTTGGTTAGCTTTTTAACCAAGGCTTAAAAAACTGGTTCGACTCTCAATTATCTAAAGACATTTTTTTGCGTTTTCTCTTAACTAAAGATTAACTACCAAGAGGATAATTAATTTGAGGTCAAAAATATGGTTCGAAATTAAATAGCAATTACCATTTATTTCGCCATTTTTGGGGTTTTAAGATTTGTTTTCTAATCCCAGGTAATGCATTGGTTAGTTGTCCTAATCAAGAATTAACTAAACCAAAGGATAATTAATCTGAAATCGAAAAAATTAGTCGTAACTAAATAGGATCCTTCACTTTTTCAGAAATGTCTTATGTGATTTTAAGATCATTTTTTTAATGCCTGCTTTCCAAGTTTAATACTGGTTTAACCAACTGATTCGATCAGCTTAATTAAACATTAATTGACCTTAAGATTAACTAAACCGGAGAGTTGAGAATTAAAAAAAATCTTCATTTATTGAGACATATTAGGGCGTTTTAAGGACCAGTTTTCTAATCCCTAGTTAATGCATGGTTATATCATACAAGGAACTGAGTTTAAAAAAACCTTCCGCTTAATATTTTTAGCAGTCATTTAGCTGGTTAGCTGTCTTAACCATTGATTAAACTAACCGAAGATAAACCAATCTTGGATTAAAAAACTGGTTCGAATTTAACAATGGTTCTTTCACTCATCCAAAGATTACCTTTTTGGCGTATAAAGGGCAGCTTCGTAATCCTCGGTTAATGCATGGTTAATAATATTAAACCCTGGTTAAACCATAAGACCATCGTCTAAATTAAATAGTCATTAGAGTAATTCGGTTGGTTAGTTGTCTAAAACCAGAGATTAGCTAATCGGAGATTAAAAACTGGTTCTGATTCATATAGGGACAATTATTATCAGATATTTTTTGGTGTGTATAGGTCAGTTTTGAAATTTTGGATTAAACCCTCTAATTCCTAGTTAAAGCATTCAAGCGAGTTAAATTGATTTTTCGATTATTAGTGATTTCAGTTAACCGAATAGTTAGCTGTGTTAACCAGTTATATAAACCAGAGGTTAACTAATTTGAGGTCAAAAATTATTTGAGAATCAATTCGAAATTTTTACTACACATTTTAAGGCGTTTCAAGACCAGTTTTATAATCCTAGGTTAAAACATGGTTATTACTTAATATCTTGTTAAACCCTTCACTTAATTCCACCTAATAGGATTCTTTTAAAACATTTTAATCCAAGCATTTAATCTGCGGTTAATAGTATGTTTTCACTTAATCCCTGGTTAGAGCATCAAAACAACTGAATCAAAATGAACCTTTGGTTTGTCATGATAACTATTCAGCTGCTAGAAGCTGGAATTAAATAAACTGGTTCAGATTTACATACTAACTCAAACTTTTCTTATAACATTTTTTTCGACATACAAATGCCTAACTGTCGATTTTACACCTGGTTATTGTTTAATCTCCGTTGGAAGCATTGAAATGACATGACAGTTCGTTTATTCTTTATTACATCTGATCTATTAGCTAGCAGTCCTAACCAAAGTTAACTAAACCTGGGATTAACGTATCTATAATCAAAAAACGAATTAGGATCCTTCATTTATTCATACTTTATAGTACTCTTCAGTTATTTGGCTGGTCAGTTGTCATAAACAGTTGTTTATTAGTCTACATAAATATTAATCAATCTGAGATTTATAAACTGAGTCTGGTTCAAAAAAGTACCTTCACATATCCAAAGATCTAATTTTTGGGTTTGAAGGGTAGCTTTATAATCCCCAGTTAATGCAAGGTTATTAGGTAATCCTGGCTTAATCTAATATTTGATTAACTAATTTAAATAAAAAAGGAATTTTTCGAGTCTTAAAATTTTTTACCTAAATCCTTTTAAAACTTTAACCAAAATTTGTCGTTTTTTTTTTAACCAAATCTCAATTCGATAATAACTGAATGTATTGACATATCTCTGATGAGCCCTTTACCTAATTATCTGCAAAGGATTTATTTTAAATTTTAACAAGAACTGTCATGATTTGAAATCGCACGGTAAGTGTTAGTAGAGTGTTTTTAATAAATTTGATTAATGGTAATAATTGTAATGAGTCAGTCGAGTAATAGTGGATTGATTTCAGTTTAAATTATATGTATCGAACTGGCGAATGCCTGCAGAAGATTTTGATGACTATTATCTAACCTTCTTCTTAGTTGAAAATTCTTAATAGATTCTACCACAAAACCGGTTTAAAGATAGCCACATCCACAAATTTTGTAGTACGGTAAAATAGGTGCTATTTTTTAGTATCAAAATTTGTGATAAAAACGTACTAGGAGAGACTGTTTATTACAAATGAAATGTATCCGATACGATTTACCGCCCTAGCTATCGTTTGGGGGTTGATAGATGGGGTAAATGTACAAAAAATCGAAACAAAAATTATTTTAACCACCCCAACCAATTTTTACACTGAAAATTTGTATCGGAAAATATTCATTTTTACGTCATGTATCCCCCTGAAACAGTTTCATTCGAAAATCTATCTAAACAAATTTGTACATCGAAAATTTTTGTCTGGAAGCATTCCTTTGTACATAGACTACCCCCGAAAAACAGTTTCACGTCGAAAATCAGGGGATGCGATAGTCATACTGGGGTTGATATGAGACTTCACCTCGATATATCGTACTCTGACGTATGGAAAAAAATATTTAGGTATCTAAACCAATTTGTACATAAAAATTTTTTATCTGGAAGCATTCCTTTGTACATAGACTACCCCCTGAAATAGTTTCAAGTCGAAAATCAGGGGATGCGAATGACTATTGCGTTCCCTAATTTCCGACTTGAAACTATTTCAGGGGGGTAGTCTATGTATAAACAAATATTTTCAGACAAAAATTTTCGATGTAAAAATTGGTTTAGATAGTTAAAAAAATTGCATACGTATGAGTTCGAAATTACTAGGTTAATTGTCTTATGAACCCCCGAATGACTATCGCATCCCCTGATTTTCGACTTGAAACTATCTCAGGGGGTAGTCTATGTATAAATCAATATTTCCAGACAAAAATTTTCCATGTACAAATTGATTTAGATACTTAAATATTTTTTTCCATACGTAAGAGTACGATATTTCGAGGTGAAGTGCCATATCAACCCCAGAATGACTATTGCATCCCCTGATTTTCGACTTGAAACTATCTCAGGGGGGTAGTATATGTATAAAGCTATATTTCCAGACAAAAATTTTCGATGTACAAATTGGTTTAGATACTTAAATATTTTTTTCCATACGTCAGAATACGAAATTTCGAGGTGAAGTCTCGTATCAACCCCCGAATGACTATCGCATCTCCTGATTTTCGACTTGAAACTATCTCAGGGGGTAGTCTATGTAAAAAGCAATATTTCCAGACAAAAATTTTCGATGTACAAATTGGTTTAGATACTAAAATATTTTTTTCCATACGTCAGAGTACGATATTTCGAGGTGAAGTCTCATATCAACCCCAGAATGACTATCGCATCCCCTGATTTTCGACTTGAAACTATCTCAGGGGGGTAGTCTATGTAAAAATCAATATTTCCAGACAAAAATTTTCGATGTACAAATTGGTTTAGATACTTAAATATTTTTTTCCATACGTCAGAGTACGATATTTCGAGGTGATGTCTCGTATCAACTCCTGACTGACTATCGCATCCCCTGATTTTCGACTTGAAACTGTTTCTGGGGGATAGTCTATGTATAAAGGAATGCTTCCAGGAAAAAATTTTCGATGTACAAATTGGTTTAGATACTTAAATATTTTTTTCCATACGTCAGAATACGAAATTTCGAGGTGAAGTCTCGTATCAACCCCCGAATGACTATCGCATCTCCTGATTTTTGACTTGAAACTATCTCAGGGGGGTAGTCTACGTAAAAAGCAATATTTCCAGACAAAAATTTTCGATGTACAAATTGGTTTAGATACTTAAATATTTTTTTCCATACGTCAGAATACGATATTTCGAGGTGAAGTCACATATCAACCCCAGAATGACTATCGCATCCCCTGATTTTCGACTTGAAACTATCTCAGGGGGGTAGTATATGTATAAAGCTATATTTCCAGACAAAAATTTTCGATGTACAAATTGGTTTAGATACTTAAATATTTTTTTCCATACGTCAGAGTACGATATTTCGAGGTGAAGTCTCATATCAACCCCAGAATGACTATCGCATCCCCTGATTTTCGACTTGAAACTATCTCAGGGGGGTAGTCTATGTAAAAAGCAATATTTCCAGACAAAAATTTTCGATGTACAAATTGGTTTAGATACTTAAATATTTTTTTCCATACGTCAGAGTACGATATTTCGAGGTGATGTCTCGTATCAACTCCTGACTGACTATCGCATCCCCTGATTTTCGACTTGAAACTGTTTCTGGGGGATAGTCTATGTATAAAGGAATGCTTCCAGGAAAAAATTTTCGATGTACAAATTGGTTTAGATACTTAAATATTTTTTTCCATACGTCAGAATACGAAATTTCGAGGTGAAGTCTCGTATCAACCCCCGAATGACTATCGCATCTCCTGATTTTTGACTTGAAACTATCTCAGGGGGGTAGTCTATGTAAAAAGCAATATTTCCAGACAAAAATTTTCGATGTACAAATTGGTTTAGATACTTAAATATTTTTTTCCATACGTCAGAGTACGATATTTCGAGGTGATGTCTCGTATCAACTCCTGACTGACTATCGCATCCCCTGATTTTCGACTTGAAACTGTTTCTGGGGGATAGTCTATGTATAAAGGAATGCTTCCAGGAAAAAATTTTCGATGTACAAATTGGTTTAGATACTTAAATATTTTTTTCCATACGTCAGAATACGAAATTTCGAGGTGAAGTCTCGTATCAACCCCCGAATGACTATCGCATCTCCTGATTTTTGACTTGAAACTATCTCAGGGGGGTAGTCTATGTAAAAAGCAATATTTCCAGACAAAAATTTTCGATGTACAAATTGGTTTAGATACTTAAATATTTTTTTCCATACGTCAGAGTACGATATTTCGAGGTGATGTCTCGTATCAACTCCTGACTGACTATCGCATCCCCTGATTTTCGACTTGAAACTGTTTCTGGGGGATAGTCTATGTATAAAGGAATGCTTCCAGGAAAAAATTTTCGATGTACAAATTGGTTTAGATACTTAAATATTTTTTTCCATACGTCAGAATACGAAATTTCGAGGTGAAGTCTCGTATCAACCCCCGAATGACTATCGCATCTCCTGATTTTTGACTTGAAACTATCTCAGGGGGGTAGTCTATGTAAAAAGCAATATTTCCAGACAAAAATTTTCGATGTACAAATTGGTTTAGATACTTAAATATTTTTTTCCATACGTCAGAGTACGATATTTCGAGGTGATGTCTCGTATCAACTCCTGACTGACTATCGCATCCCCTGATTTTCGACTTGAAACTGTTTCTGGGGGATAGTCTATGTATAAAGGAATGCTTCCAGGAAAAAATTTTCGATGTACAAATTGGTTTAGATACTTAAATATTTTTTTCCATACGTCAGAATACGAAATTTCGAGGTGAAGTCTCGTATCAACCCCCGAATGACTATCGCATCTCCTGATTTTTGACTTGAAACTATCTCAGGGGGGTAGTCTATGTAAAAAGCAATATTTCCAGACAAAAATTTTCGATGTACAAATTGGTTTAGATACTTAAATATTTTTTTCCATACGTCAGAGTACGATATTTCGAGGTGATGTCTCGTATCAACTCCTGACTGACTATCGCATCCCCTGATTTTCGACTTGAAACTGTTTCTGGGGGATAGTCTATGTATAAAGGAATGCTTCCAGGAAAAAATTTTCGATGTACAAATTGGTTTAGATACTTAAATATTTTTTTCCATACGTCAGAATACGAAATTTCGAGGTGAAGTCTCGTATCAACCCCCGAATGACTATCGCATCTCCTGATTTTTGACTTGAAACTATCTCAGGGTGGTAGTCTACGTAAAAAGCAATATTTCCAGACAAAAATTTTCGATGTACAAATTGGTTTAGATACTTAAATATTTTTTTCCATACGTCAGAATACGATATTTCGAGGTGAAGTCCCATATCAACCCCAGAATGACTATCGCATCCCCTGATTTTCGACTTGAAACTATCTCAGGGGGGTAGTATATGTATAAAGCTATATTTCCAGACAAAAATTTTCGATGTACAAATTGGTTTAGATACTTAAATATTTTTTTCCATACGTCAGAGTACGATATTTCGAGGTGAAGTCTCATATCAACCCCAGAATGACTATCGCATCCCCTGATTTTCGACTTGAAACTATCTCAGGGGGGTAGTCTATGTAAAAAGCAATATTTCCAGACAAAAATTTTCGATGTACAAATTGGTTTAGATACTTAAATATTTTTTTCCATACGTCAGAATACGAAATTTCGAGGTGAAGTCTCGTATCAACCCCCGAATGACTATCGCATCTCCTGATTTTTGACTTGAAACTATCTCAGGGTGGTAGTCTACGTAAAAAGCAATATTTCCAGACAAAAATTTTCGATGTACAAATTGGTTTAGATACTTAAATATTTTTTTCCATACGTCAGAATACGATATTTCGAGGTGAAGTCCCATATCAACCCCAGAATGACTATCGCATCCCCTGATTTTCGACTTGAAACTATCTCAGGGGGGTAGTATATGTATAAAGCTATATTTCCAGACAAAAATTTTCGATGTACAAATTGGTTTAGATACTTAAATATTTTTTTCCATACGTCAGAGTACGATATTTCGAGGTGAAGTCTCATATCAACCCCAGAATGACTATCGCATCCCCTGATTTTCGACTTGAAACTATCTCAGGGGGGTAGTCTATGTAAAAAGCAATATTTCCAGACAAAAATTTTCGATGTACAAATTGGTTTAGATACTTAAATATTTTTTTCCATACGTCAGAGTACGATATTTCGAGGTGAAGTCTCGTATCAACTCCTGAATGACTATCGCATCCCCTGATTTTCGACTTGAAACTGTTTCTGGGGGATAGTCTATGTATAAAGGAATGCTTCCAGGAAAAAATTTTCGATGTACAAATTGGTTTAGATACTTAAATATTTTTTTCGATACGTCAGAATACGAAATTTCGAGGTGAAGTCTCGTATCAACCCCCGAATGACTATCGCATCTCCTGATTTTTGACTTGAAACTATCTCAGGGGGGTAGTCTACGTAAAAAGCAATATTTCCAGACAAAAATTTTCGATGTACAAATTGGTTTAGATACTTAAATATTTTTTTCCATACGTCAGAATACGATATTTCGAGGTGAAGTCCCATATCAACCCCAGAATGACTATCGCATCCCCTGATTTTCGACTTGAAACTATCTCAGGGGGGTAGTATATGTATAAAGCTATATTTCCAGACAAAAATTTTCGATGTACAAATTGGTTTAGATACTTAAATATTTTTTTCCATACGTCAGAGTACGATATTTCGAGGTGAAGTCTCATATCAACCCCAGAATGACTATCGCATCCCCTGATTTTCGACTTGAAACTATCTCAGGGGGGTAGTCTATGTAAAAAGCAATATTTCCAGACAAAAATTTTCGATGTACAAATTGGTTTAGATACTTAAATATTTTTTTCCATACGTCAGAGTACGATATTTCGAGGTGAAGTCTCGTATCAACTCCTGAATGACTATCGCATCCCCTGATTTTCGACTTGAAACTGTTTCTGGGGGATAGTCTATGTATAAAGGAATGCTTCCAGGAAAAAATTTTCGATGTACAAATTGGTTTAGATACTTAAATATTTTTTTCCATACGTCAGAATACGAAATTTCGAGGTGAAGTCTCGTATCAACCCCCGAATGACTATCGCATCTCCTGATTTTTGACTTGAAACTATCTCAGGGGGGTAGTCTATGTAAAAAGCAATATTTCCAGACAAAAATTTTCGATGTACAAATTGGTTTAGATACTTAAATATTTTTTTCCATATGGAACGTATTTACCCCCGAATGGACCATTGCATCCCCTGATTTTCGACTTGAAACTACTTCAGGGGGATACATGATGTAAAAATGAATATTTTCCGATACAAATTTTCAGTGTAAAATTTGGTTGGGGTGGTTAAAATAATTTTTGTTTCGATTTTTTGTACATTTACCCCATCTATCAACCCCCAAACGATAGCTAGGGCGGTAAATCGTATCGGATACATTTCATTAGTAATAAACAGTCTCTCCTAGTACGTTTTTATCACAAATTTTGATACTAAAAAATAGCACCTATTTTACCGTACTACAAAATTTGTGGATGTGGCTATCTTCACACCCGTACCACAAAGTGTAAATCCAATACGCCCGTCTTACTATGCAAACACTCACGATTTTTTACCTTTAAAACAATTTATCCAACAAAGTATTTCCGTAAATGAGTAAAACCATTCGTATGACGTTTCCTGCACTAAATAAACCCATTAATTTACAATAAAATGCGCATTTGTCCTGCGAAAAATCAAACAAACCAATGTGTGTTTACGAACGCCCCCCAATGTATTGGATTCGATATTTCAACTGGAATTACTGTTACCGTTGAGTAAAAGCAACAAACAACCTGTTAGTTACAAGTTATATGGTTACAAACGTACCGAAATTGGAGCATCCGACAACGAATTCTAAATTTCGTACAGAGATATGGAACTTTTGGTACAGTGATATATAAAGGAAGCACATCAAAGCGTGGCTTCATTGAAAAAGTACAAGTGTGTTGCCAAAATGTATATGAATAATTTCGTAAATTTGTATGAATACGAGGTTCAATCAAACTTTCAATTAAACTCCCCAACGAGTTAATTTGAGTTAAAAATTATAATTCTGCTTCTATCTTTGTTGACTTGTTTGGATCGCGACTGGTTCTATAAATTGAATATTGAACGTAATAAACTTCCACAAATGTACGTACTTTACGTCAACTTGAATAGCCAATTAATCTATATAAATGTAATAATGACTGAATGTAGGAATTTATATTGGCTTTTGTAGTACATCTTTTATTCCATCGACTTAAATCAAATATTATATTGAATTTAGAAAGTGTAAGGAACAAAGGTTATGCAAGTTAAACTTTAATGTTTTGTTGTAAAATTGATCTCAAAAGTTCTAAAGACCTTACAGACATTTTCAAGATTTTATCTTTTCTCAATGTGGGTTAAATACATTTATTCAATTTTGCCATATAAACTGTCGTTTATTGACGTCAAATCGAACCTATAAAGTCATTGTTTATTTTGTTTATTTAGGCAGCGCATTAAAATGTTTCAATCCGCTGCCTATTCAATTTTGCCGTCTAAAGTGACGTTTTATATGTTTAAAATTGTTTTCGTCGTTGTCAAGGTTGCGGCACTGAAGTTGTCATCTTGTCAAATTTTCGCTTCAAAATTGGACTAACTCCGCTAAACGTCAGTTTATATGTGGCAAAATTGAATAAAACGTTGTAATACACTCGCGGATACAATGAACGTTTAACGAGAGATATGTTTAAACGCGCGTGCGGCGCAGCCGTTCATTTTATCCGCTTGTATAATAAATAACTATTAAATCTGTATAAATGCACAAATTCATTGAGTTAATTTTTATCGTGGATCTAAATACTAAGGTGCCAGAAGGAATGAACTAAAGAGAAAAAGACATAAACCGTGGATATTAGAATTTTTGGTCATTGTAAACGTTATTTCTCACCGTGAAATCATATTTATATATGTTATATGTGCTTTTGATGTATTTTCCCCACAAAATCCGATGATGCTATTATGTTTGTCTTAGATTTAAATCGTGAAGCGCCAAATGCAAAGAAACCTTAAAAGACGGTTTTTTAAGATTTACATAGGGACACACCAATCATCTCAACATTATTCTGCTTTCGTAGACTTTTCCTGACAAAACTGTAACTTTTACTATACATAACTACTTACCATGTATAGGTACATATGCACTTTTACATTCGTACTTAATACAACAACGGTGTGTGATGCGTCTAGGGCTTAAAAGTTATGGCGATTTAATATTTTAAGAATATTTTAAGTTAGAAAATTCTAACTACAATTTAAAAAAAATGAAAAATCACCTTCTTTATTTACAAAATACGTGATTTTTTTAAAATTTTTCAATATAGAACAGCGGAGAAAAAAGCGTTAAGTAAAAAAGGCATCTTTTGGGGGGCCTCATGGGGGCAATACGAAGGTTCAAGTTAAAAAAAAAATTGTTTTTATAGTAGATTGCATGAAAAATTTATTTAAAATTATTCAAACAAGGGAATTTCACCAGAGATATAAAAACAAAAATAGCACGGGGAAAACAAGATGCACAAAATCATTGCATGGCTTGATATGTAACAACACTCTCACTAAAGAAAACAAAAACGAATATTTCAAATCGTAGTACAAACTATCACTTTATACGGAGCAAAAGTTTGGCCAGTCACAAAGACAATAAAAGACAAAATAAGAACAGTCGAACTGGACGTAATGAGAAGATGCCTATAAGTCACAAGGAACGACAGAATAAGAACTGACGAAATATGGCAACGAATGGGGGTAGAAAGCTTAATAACAAGGAAATTAGAAAACAGAGCATTACAATGGTAGAGACCTGAGAATGGGAGATTGGGAGTTAGGAGAACTGTGGAGCTCGTGGAGGCAAGAACAGCAAACTCGTAATGGGAAAAGGCAGAAGAAAACGAAGAAGAAAAAGAAGAAGAAGGAATTTCACCTTCTCCTATCTTATCTAATTGAACCCTTTAGGATCTTAATATCTTTTTAAAATTCTTGTTTCTGGCATAAACCATCTAGATCCATGTAAACATAAACGACAACAAGGTCTTAGAATCTAGATTGTTTTTGCAACAAGAGTCAGCATGATATCTTATCTCTGAGGCTTGAATCTATGAGAAGTGTAAATCCTTCATAGATACCAGATGATATGAAAGACATTTCAAAAATATGAACAGTAAATATGGAATGGACCGATTACCACATTAGATAGTGTTTCGAGTAAACTTTTAAATATAGATTTACTCCTAGGGGCATACCCAAACCTTCTAGATGTTTAATTATATGTCCAAGTTCCAACTAGATCCACAACGTCGATGGACTTGAAATTTTGTTTTGTTTCCTAAAGTTACTGGACCACAATCTGGATAACTTATCCAGAATTCGTTTATCCAGATCGAGATTCATGAGAACCCGGATCAAAAATTAGTTTTTAAAATTTTTGGATCGGTTTGATACTTCCTTGCGTCGATTTCAGTTAGTTTATTATTTTTTATTATTTTAGCTAGTGAACTAAACAAACTATATTGATTACACTGTATTGGTACTTACTTATCTAACTACTAATTAGCATCATTTTTACTTAACTCTAAATTTAAATTGTGATGAGTGACTTGATTTTGTGCTAGATATTTTTAAATTTCCATTCGTCTTGGATACTGATGTGTTAATACTGATCAGTGTGTCTCTCCAGATAAATAATAAATACTCAGCGGTAACGTTTATGATGTTATCGACTGTTTGGCCACGACGTTCCCGAACGTTGTCTTATCACGACCGCTTCAAAGAGCACTTTCCCTTTAAGTTGTCCCTCCTCTTCTCAGCCGAAAAACCGACGGCAGGGAAACTGGCAAAAATTCATAACATTCTTTTTTACGCCCGACATAGACGTTAAGTCATTTTGCACGCACGCTTGATTTTATTTATCGACACTTTTCAGTCGTTTCAATGTAAACATTTCCTTCATAATTTATAAGTACGTGATGAAAGTTCAAACTGTAATCGAATTTTAACGGGGAAAGTGGCCGGGAGTTACATCCGAGGCGTAGCGACGCCTTTACGGCGCGACGGGCGGATTTATCGGCACGCTTTAGAGTTAATTTTACGTCATAAATGCAACATGAAGACGTTTCTTTTATCGGGTTTGCAATTATTTAAGCAGATTTAAAATTATGGCTTTATATCCGTGAGGAGACATTTTTGGAAAGAAAATAGATTGTCGATGTACTGTCTGCAGCAGGTTTTATGGGCCGTGGGAAATACGAAAGTATATGGAACGTCTAGAGGAAAATTGAAGGAATTACATATCATAACGTTTGTTCTAATTTATTTACACACAGTTCTTAACACTAGTTAATTTATTTACTCTATTCCTTAACTAATTATTGATATTACACACTTAACGCGCTAATTTATTTGTACACTTTTCGCTAGTCGGCTTATCCTACTTTTTTTCGCTCACAACGTTTCCTGGTCTCTCCGACCACACCGTTTTCTAAATTTATAGCGTCAATAATGCCTTCGGGAACCTTCCGGTAGTTACGCGATTATTTTTTCTCTAATTGGACATGATGGTTTTTATGACCTCCTTTGAACTGCGCCGCCTGCGTCAAGAAACACGCTTCACGATGATGTTTACATTTCGCGTTACTATATAAACGAATAAATTATTAGAGAACTGTTAAGACATATTGGAGATGCATTCCAAACTGCCGATGAATTAAGGATTCCTTAAAATAATATTTAAGACAACACTGGCAGGAAAACACAAAATGGGGAAACCAAGATGAATCGTAGAATCTGGAAATTTATATGAGAATCTTCACTCCTAATCTTAATACAACTTCATACATTTTTACATTTACCTTTGTCTCATTTATCAAAAACTTGCAATAAGTTCAGGGTAATTCACAACTAAACTTCATAGCCCAGTCAAAACGCAAGGTATATCTCTCGAAAAGCTCGTTTTGGATGACCACTTGTTTTTAATATTTTTTGCAAAAACACCCCTTTTCAAAGGTATTTTGACCAATACTCTGAAATAGTGCTTTGAAATTTTCTAATTAAAATGTCAATGTGCAAATTTAGCAAATCTCTGTATAATCAGGACGAATTTACGTTTAAGGGTTAAAACCGCAAGGGATAAAACTACCCCTAAATGAACGAAAAATAATTTTCTATATAAAATATCGTTGAATAATCACATTTTCAAAGTCAACCTCGTGAAGAATGGACCTTAAGGGCCCATTCAAACTAGTATATTACATACGAAGTCAATTATGCTCGGATTTCTGTTGAAATGATATGTAATAATGAACGACTATCTGATTTTATGAATGATACAAATATTAGTCATATTACCTATGTGAGTAACATTACAACAAAAAATAATAACAGTTTCTGTATTATTGTTCCGTGAATTCATCGTATTTACATATATCTGACATTATATATCCATGTAATTTTTGATGTAGTATCCGATAATGTTATTTGTTTCATTGTATATCGTAATAATAAGTGGCCCGAAGTGGAAAACAGTGAAAACATTTTTTTTATAACTTCAAATTTAAGGGAAGCGTACCTTGTTCTTAAGGCAAAAATAAGTTGAATTTTGTGGTAAAAGTTGCGGGATAAACTATTGGGGCTGGCTTCCAGTTCGATAGCTAAGTCTCACTTCGCTAACTCCAAGAGTTTCTAAAACACACATTTTTTAGAGAAAACTAAAATCTTTAATATTTCATATCTCAGAAAGTAAATGTATAAAACTGTCATAAGCAAATCTCTCTATCTTTATTCATGACTGAAATTAAGTAATTAAATTTAAAACTTCACCTTAATCTCAAAATAACGCTTTTTGGTATTCCAAATAGCCAAATTCCAAATGCTAATTTCAAAATTTCTGAACCCCAAATTTCGAAAATCCCTATTTGGGAGCTTTTTGAAAGAAATATCGCATTTGCTTAACCTTCTCTCCTGAAACAAAGAAATTAATCGTTCGAATTACGTGAATCGTGAATGGGATGTATATTAGTTCTTTAACTATGTTTCAAACTAACTCTAACAATTCCGAAAATACCAGTTATTTATCGAAAATTTTTTTTTAATTATTTCGTATATGAGTAATTAAACGTCTTGTCCAGGAAGTTTCTTCACTGTGGGCACGAGGAAATCACCCATTTTGGTTTGTGGCCAAAATTTTGAAAATCCATGTTTGTTCCATTTTTTGAAAAAATGTAAAGAAATATAAACTTTCCAATTTCGCCATGAAACGCGAAGGGTTTCAAGAGGATGCACTTTAGACATATACAGCTAATTCCAACAATTTCGGAAATACCTTGATACCTTGATGAATTGGGACCAGTAGCTGGTCCCAATTCCTTTACGACCCAAATTGTGATAATCCAAAGTCGGAATATTTTTTGAAAAAGTCTTGAAATTAACTTCCTTTTCTTGGGGTTAATTACTATCCATTCGAATTTCGCTATGAAACTCGCAATGTAGACCAATGGGGCTCATTTTTGATTTTTAACAAAGTTCCAAATCCTTGACTATAAGAGTTTCAGACATATCGCGAATTTCAATAGATCGTGTCCCGGATAGAAAACGACTTTCTTATGATTCTCTGTTGGAATGAGCACTACCCCTTTTTATCACTAGAATTTTGAAAACTTTATAGTGCGTCTTTTTTTGGAATAACTTCCTTGTTTTGGGCCATAATTTAATCTCTCGAATTTCGTAGTTAAAATTAGAGAGCGGGTCAATATGATTTTTTAAACATTCGTTTCCTTTCAATTAATATTTCCTTCAACTTTAACATTTCTTAAATATATTATAACAATATAAATATCCAAAAAAAAGATTATGAGAAAATGTTTATTTCCTAATATGTAGTATTATTTAATAGGTGATAGTGATAGTCAAAAAATTTTTTTGTTCGTATACTTAATGGAAATCAAGCACTTTGTTTGAATAAAAATTGTAAAGAAAACCGGTAATTTTCTTCTTAGCAACATTTTTCTTCATAGCAACACTTTTTTCAATTGATTCATTTTGAATAAACAACTTTTCACAAATTATTTACTTGTTCAGATGTTTTGTTATCATGTCATCGGTCCATCAGCACACGCTTGTATAAAATCTGTAATTTTTTTAATATTTAAAACGCTATCTTCAAAATTTCTGGAAATCTTTCGAATTTTGAAAAATTCCGGTAAAAACTTCGTATCTTTGTTTTATATTAGATTGTATTTCGGAAAATAAACATAGCGTGTAACGTAGGCATTTGGTTTTGTTTTTTTGTATGTGACCCAACTTTCAAAAATCCAAAGTTGGGAAATTTTTGGAAAAAAACTTCCATTGGTTAACGCTCTTTTTTGAGGAAAAGAAATAAATTGTTCGAATTTCGTTATTCGTTAATGGAATGTATTTTATATTAGTTTTTAACTATGTTTCAAACTAACTAAAAGTTTCAAAAATTCAGCTATTTTTCAGGAGGTTCTTTCAGTGTTGGCACGAACAAATCACCCATTCTGGTTTGCGTCTAAAATTTTGAAAAGTCTAAATTTGTGAAATTTTTTGATGTAGCTAAATATATAAACTTTCAAATTTCGAGATGAAACTCCCAGGGCATTCCAAAAGAATACATTTTAGCCAGATAACAAATTTCAAAAATTTCCGAAATACTCCGATTTTTCTAGAAAGAAATTAAAAACATAGTTCAGCAGTTATATATCTGTAAGTAAAGGACTGTTTTACGCAGATTATCAGCTACTTGAAAATGTTTCCCATCTTAATTCCCATAAGGTAAAAATTTGTGAAGGAACAGTTGCCATAAGTTACCAACCCCTCTCCAAACTAATGTTGCGTATTGACGTTATTTAAGAATACCTATTTGTAAACTTGAGATTATTGTAGGTATTCGTAATCATACTTACAATATTGAATTACGTACATATAGAGATCGTTTTGATTTCCCAAAAACCCTCGAAAAGTTCAAGCCAATCTCGACCCTCACGTATCGGCCATCCGAGATTCCCCCGAAGAAAAGAATAATCTCGATTCCGGTATCATTTCGCAAAATACAATGGCGTGATTATAGAAGCGGTAGGATAACCCCCGAAGTATATTATCGCCGTATGTATACGTCCCCTATCATTTTTTCCCATATCCGACTCGATCTCCCGTCCCCTTCCTTATTCCGGCTCCCACGGACTTTCTCGGGGGCTCAGGTCACCTGATAAAAGCCATGGGAATACTTTATTGCAAATTGCGATACTATTCCACTTAACATTATAAAGCCGGATCGCGTCAACAGATCCGGGATCCCGGAGCCGGGAAGATTACGCCGAAGGAGACCCTCCGGGAGAGAGGGGACGCGTCCGCCTTCCCTCCGTCGACGTCTGATCCAATTTACGGACGCGCCACGAGCTTTTCTTTGCGCCCCTTTCCTCGTCGGACGTCCGCAGATTGAAAATCGGACCGGGCGAAAGGCGAGGAGGTCGTCATAGTAGGCATGGGCTGGAAATTGGCGAGACAAAACCTATCAGGTCAGCGTCGGTGGTTGTACGCTGAGAAAAATAATCACAATCAGTTGTTTTCCTCTTCGTCGTCACTTCAGGTATTAGGCGCGGGTTCGGTAAACTCGACACCAAAGTAATTAAGGGGCGAAATCGACCTGTATTTTCGACGCCGACCTGGAGGGTCGCTGTTGATTACTCTGGTAATTTCGTCACCATGATAAAAATTTAAAAATAAAATGTCTACGTATTCAATATATCACATTATTTATAATTATTTAAATAGTAGGACTTATTTCCTTATTTTGGTACATGGTTATTTGTGAATTAATAAATTCCTGCCTTTTTTTATCTCTTATGCTACGTATTTTGTAAGGCAAGTGCATACTTTAAATTTTCAGATAAATATTTTCTTGCCCTTTTATTCCCAAATTATTACCTCTCCTGACCTCGGTGACGAAAATACAAGTAGGATTAGCGTTTTAAAATCTGTCAGGAAGATTATATACCTGGCTGGTACGACTTTACATGCTCCCATTAGGCCATCGCGTGTTACGGTACAAACCATTTTCTTGGTTTGTCTACATTGGGTCGGTCTAAATTGCGGACCTCTCACTTGAGGATCTTTATCAAGTTTGTATCATATGAGGACCTTCGTCAAATGCCGTAAAATTTTCAATAACATAAAGTACCATTTTAGAACCTCTAGGCATAGACGTTATTAATATACCTGTCACTTTTTTGTACAATAAATAAAATTCGTCGTCGGTCTTCAAGCTAGAAAAAATGCAACCAAAAAATCGTCCGACTTATGTTTCCAATATTACTAAACTTCCTTTAAATAATATGGTTAACATGTGCAATAAAATAAAACAAAGTGAAACTTTGTTTTGTTCCAAGTCGGTAATGGTTTTTCCAATGGCTGAATCCAGATCCAAACAAATTTTGTTGGCGAAGACTTAGCGTTTCTCTTCGGATACTTAAGACCATGGCCAACTTCGAGAACCTGGACAACCTTCTGTCAATGCCAGAGCGTAGTAGGCTTTGCTTCGTTTGTTCGTTTGTAGCCTATTTCGTAAAAATGCATTATATTTGGCATCTTCTTTGAAAGCAATGACCAGTTGGCAACATTTGGACTGACACTTCCCAACCTTGTATTCAATTTATTTGCTATGCCAAGATTCCCAAGGGTTTGTCGTCACATATTCCCAATTGCGTCATTTTTGAGGCACTGCCCAACGAAGTAGTTATTGAACTGCTCCAGTGTAGTGTCCACAGGTGCAGATTCCATGCTGAGGAGCCATCCACCAACTACTTTTTCGGACGGTAAACGTGATGACGCAGCACACATTTTAACGTGCCATATGACGTCAATTTCACTTTTATATTTTTGAACCAGTCCCAAATCTTGAACTTTCCGCCAAAGGCTTTGATTGAAGTCGAAACTGAAACCCATCAACGACCGAAGATTGTCTAGCTACTCTAAGTTGGTCATGGCAATGTAAACCAAAGGAAAACACCAAGTCTTCACCAACTGCTTTATTCAAAGGTGAGTTGCTCAACATTGAATAAAGCAGTCGGTGAAGACTTGGTGTTTTCCTTTGGTTTGCAACACGTCAAAACTGCAACCGTCGTATTATTGAAAGGGTTTACATCAGGTAATTGATTATTTAAAGGTCCGCAAATGATTCGGAACAAACTTGTACTTGTAGGCTTGGTAGCACATGAGACAAAAACAGGTAAATTTCGTATAGGTCCTCAAGTGAGAGGTCCTGAAATGAGACGACACCGTCTACATTCCTCCTTCCTTTGCATTTGTAATTTAGTCCAGTAAATGAAGGCCGATAAACGCCCAAACAGGGGTTTATATTCTGGAAGAGAATAAAACCGGGGGCAATTGTAGGTCTCAAGTGGGTCTTTCGAAATACAGAAAGCTACCGATTCTCCGGCTACCGTGACATGGTGAAAAATGCCCTAAATTTCCAAAAATCAGTTTTCCTCCAATATCTACGAGAATATAAAATTCAGAGAATTTTTGTTTAGATACAAAAGGAAGATCAGTTCAGTAGCTACAAAAATAGTCCTGGTGATTTTTTCCGCAACATTAATATTTTTTGCCTAAAAACGCGAATCCAAAAATAAATCGCGATTTCTAGAAAATTTCTGAAGTTGGCAAAAAAAACGAAGAGACCATGACCATTTCAAACGTTCCGGTGATGTGCATTGCGAACCGATACGATAATTCCTAATTTTGTAGTGCCCGATTGATGCCACAATTTTTCAAAACTCCGGAAATACCAAAAAATCAACAAACCAAATTACTCATCATTAGGTTGTAAAAAATAAAAATTAAACAAACTTTCTGGGCTTGTTCGATGGGTTTTAGGGACCCATTATCAAGAAGGATCCGACTAATTTACTAATATTCATTAAAATATGGATGAATTTCCTACAAATCTAGAATTATCGAAGAAAAAAATTTAGCCTGGGTTTACAATATTCAAGAAAAAAAATGAGGCCCGAGGCAAAGGATACCATAGCTATGGGGTTTTTCTTTCACGTGAATTTTGAATCATCAAAAAATATCCATTTGTACTCCATTTATTGGACAATTTGTCCGCCCGCTTATGTCTCCATTTCTCAAATTTGCTCATGGATTCAGAGCTGGAGTTACAAGTAAAGGGCTCGTTTAGGGGCCGTTATCTCGAAAACTATCAAGTTTTCGGAAAAATTTATAAGGTAAATCTTTGTAGCTAATGAACCGGTCTTCCATTTGTATCTAAACAAAATTTTTCAAAATGCCATATTCTCGGATATATTGGCGGAAAACTGGTTTTTGTAAATTTAGGGCCATTTTCCACCATTCGAAGGTACCCGGAGGATCTGCTACTTTCCTTATTTCGAAAGACCTAGTTGAGACCTACAATTGCGCCCGGTTTCATCCTTTGACAACGTATAACCCCCGTTTTTCCATCATTTACTGGACTAATTGTAGACTTTTACAGGTATAAGGCGGTCCTTATCCATTCTGTCGATATGTTCTTTCCATTGTTTCCTTTGTTCTTTAATTGGTTTGTTCAAATCGAATGTTTAGTATATTTTCACCACATCTATTTTGGGACAGCATTTAACCCTCCTTAAGAACTTTATTTCTTGGCTTGTATTCCTAGTTCTTGTTTTTCTTCTGTTGATAGCCATATATCGCTTCAAAAAACCAAGTGATGTTCTCAGGGCAGCTCAAACACAGAAGGAAGGTCGTCTCAAACAAGCCCTTTTCATAAAATATTTATTTGTAGATATGTGTCAACGTTTCAGGACAAACACAGTATGTACATAATGTACGTTTGGAATGTGACTACAGTTGAATGATGGCATGTGAAATAATCATTTAATAACCATGGTGACATAACCTCTGAAATGAAGAATTTAGTATAATTATCCGTTTAACACAATCACAACGTACATACTGTGTTTGTCCTGAAGATGCCTCAGATTGTAGGCGAAACGTTGACACATATCTACAAATAAATCTTTTATGAAAAGAGCTTGTTTGAGACAACCTTCCTTCCATATACCGCTTCCATAACCGAATGCTGGTACAGCAATTGCCTTATAAAATTTTATTTGGGTATCCTTCCTAGTTCTGTTTCTGAGGGTTTTGTTTATTGTTTCGTATATTCTGGAAAATATATTTAGTTTAAGTTCTACAATATTGCTCTGGCCGTAGGATATGTGTGCATCCAATGTCTGATCTCTGACATTGTTCACTTCTTGCAATGTTGTCTTGTTTAGAACTATTGTAGTTCTGACAGGGTATATTTCTGAAAATGCCATAACTTCGGTTTTTTAACGATATTTTTTTAGGACTGATATGAAAAGTATGTAAAAAACATCAGTAACTACATTTCAAATTCATTCATTCCACACAACCTGTGACAAATCCAGAACGCACGCTGAAACCCCGCGAAAAGGTTTCACACGCTTATTTTGTGTATTTAGGCATCACACAAAGTGCCGAGTATTTCAATTTAGCTCCTCTTCAGTAATGTGAGATTTTCCTGACTTTTATGTAAAAAACTATGATTTATGTAAAAGCGAAAAACGTGAAGAACGGAACAAATTAAATTTTTTTGGACGAGACCTTCACTCCCATTTTAAAATATTCAATTTCAAAAATGAAAAAAAACGCAAAATTGAAATTTCTTACAAAGAATTCTGGAAAAAGTTAACACAATATAGGCAACCCGACACTTTATAAAATGAATAAAACGAAGGAAGCGGATATATCGCCAACAGAAGTTTATTTCTTATTAGAATTTCTTTTGAAGTTATGTTTGAGTTTATACTTGCTGAAACGGAATGCTTTATCATGTATTACAAAGAGAGCGTTCCTTGTTTAGCCATGCGATCATGACCACATCTGACCATTTGTGTTAGACCATTCCATCCTTCTAAATAGAGTGTTAGGGATATTAATCGCTTTAAATCCCCACTTTAAAAGCATGTAATTCTTCTTGAGTTCAAGTTGGCGTAAAATTACGTTAAATTATCATATGTGAGCAATATCGGTACTAACGCCAAACACCCTGCGTCCTCTAAAAACCTAACTTCAATTTATCTAACACATACAAGAAGACAGACACTTCCACCGAGATTACTAAAAAAATCTGAGGAAAAGTGAAGTATCTGCCGAGGGGAAGTCGGAATAAAGCACACGTCCTGCATCCGGCCTATCATCGACTGGACCGGAATCGACAGTGTACAAAAACCCTTCAGACCGGCGGAAAATCGAAACACATTTTTCCGAGTGATTGCCGTCGTAAGAGGAACTGGTGCCTTATGCGGAGCAGCACGAAATTAGAGAATCCGTAAAAATTCTAAACGTTCTAGCTTGCGGTGGAATTTACCATAGCATAAAATTTCTTTTGGAATAATAAAAATGTTTTTGAACTGTTCGCATATTAAATTTTTCGTTCCTGAGAATGGGAATTTCTTAAAGTACATCGAACACATTGGCGGCTCTTGTATGCTACTGACACACCAACGGGAGTGCCCTCAGATTTCAACACCTTCTTTTCATCATTAAAAAGGCACTACTTCAACTTGCTTTCATCGTCACTTCCTAGTGTTGCCCTTAACCTAAATCTTTTGTGTTAGGTTTCGCACGCTGCCTATGAAAAGTTTACATAGTTTTTCTATTAAATAAGTCAGATACTTGCATGTTATTAGTTTTTTGATCAATTTAAGCGTGAGCTTTTCCATCAAAAGTGTATTTTAACTGTTTATGATTGAATTTGGAAAATACTAATTTAAGTAATTAACAAGCAAAAATGGAGCCAATATTGTTGGTCAAACGCGTCGTAATAAAAGAATGTTTTTTCAGGATAGTTAAATAGATAAACTTACCAATTTAGGCGCTCTGCTACCATGCAGGACCGAACACGGAAACAGATTAAACCAAATTATTTATTTAGAAATAATTGTGATAAATTAAAGTTACAAGTATAATACGTTCTCCATTAAATCGATAAAATCATGAATACACAGTTAAAAAAATAAAAACTTAAATTATGTCCAGTTGTTAATGAGCCTAAAGACGAATATCACACGTGTACTAACTAGCGCGAATTTTGCCGGACGCCAACACTGTTTCCCGAACACGTGTTCCATTTGCAAACAACTTTCTCCATATTGCCATTCTACGGGTTTCGATCAATGTTTTATAGAGCTGATTTTTAAATTTTGGCAACTCCGCTTCTCTCTGTCGCTTCATTTTACGTTGAAAATTTGCTAAAGCGGCGAATCACTCGAACTAGGGATGTGATTTTATGAGTTTTGCGTGTGCCACTCGCAACTTGTTGTGGCGATGAGTCACTCGTGAAGTAAAGAGGATTTTGGTGTAGGTGTAATTATATTTTATTTATTTTCCAGTACACATGATCCATCTATTGAAAATTTATTTAGAGAGAATTTGTTACTTCTTTTGAAAATTTATGTTAAATCTTTTATAATTGACCTATTGTTTCTTCTGACAGGGCCTTTTTAGCGAGCTGCTATCTAATATATTTTGAGGTATTTTTAATATCCGTAATTGATGCAAATATAAATATCCTACAGTTGCTTTAATAAAGCAATTTGGCAAAGCCTACAAACGCCCCATACTCCTCCAAATTATTTCAAAATTGCCCATAAATTGCTTTGAAAATTTCATTTCATTAACATATTTGGAAGTACCTTATATATTGAATGGGATGATTTAACTGGAATAAACTAGTGAGGTGTAATTATGACATGAAATTAACCCTAAATAGTTAGAAATTTCGAAGTTTCAGTTAACTGAGAATAAAATTTAGTCATATTTAAATATGACAAATTAATTCTAAATAGAGTTTTTCATAATTTAAAATAAAATTTAAGTGGTTTTTCCAAACTCATGACTGTATATGAAAACAATATATATTGTAACGCGAAATATAAACATCCGCAAGCAGGGCGTCTCATATCTGACGAAATGCCATAAAAACCTTCCCTAACGTTCCGGAAACGTCTTGTTAAAGAGAGAATGACCTACTACGTTCCGGACCTTTCTAGAATACACATTAAAGGAAAAATAATATACCGGAAAGTTCTCGAGACATACTGGCGAGATATATAAACACGACTTGCGGTCGGAGAGCAGATTAGACGAGAAGCCGCGAGTAAAAACAGTGCGATAAACGGATAAAAGTGAAATTGTATAAATAAATTAGCAGTTAAGAGTGTGATATAATTTAATTACTTAGGAAATAGTCTAGATAAATTAAGTAGTGTTAAGACCGTGTGTAAATAAATTAGAATAAACGTTACAATATTCATTTATAATTCTACTAGAGACGTATACCAAAAAATGTTGTTTTGACAGCAGGGTAAGACTACCACGTAAGAAAACTAATGTCATTTGATGAAAATGTCGTTGGGAGTGCTGAAATTGAGATATGCAGACTATAAAACTGTAACGCGAAATGTAAACAGCAGCGCGAAACGTGTTTACCCCTTTTCGGACGGCGGCTTACCTCAAAAGAACGCCGCTACGCTAATTGAGCAATAAAAACTGTCTCGAGCCTGCCGCCAACATCTTATTAAGGAAAAATGATTTATGACCTTCTGGACATTTCTACATAAAAAAAGAACGTTCGAGTTATTTCAGGAACTATCGCGAATACAAATTGAGATCTATATAAGCGGGCTTGCGGTCGGAGATGAGATTAGACGTGAAGCCGCGAGTGAATAAATAAGGCGAAAAACGGACAAATGAAATAAATTAGTTAAGAGTGTGACATAAATTAATTAGTTAGGAGATAGTTCAGATAAATTAAGTAGTGTGTAGTGTGTAATTAGGACAGTGTAATAAATTAGAAATAAACGTTACAAGAGCATAAGACGAAGAGTGTTTATCAAGAAAGTTTAACTTTCTACAAAAAAAATGAACCGCTAATAAAAAAATGGTTTTGAATTAATTTGATTACCTTAGCTTTTGAGTAAATCAATTTGTCTATCAATCAAGCAATCAATCATCGAACATCAATCAATTGTACCGTAAAATAATTCAGTACTGCTGAGCTTTCACAATACATCAAGCTATTCAATATATACCGACGAGTATAAATAAATGCGTACCAAAATTTAAACCACCAAAATAAAGATTTTCCGCCAAAATGTTAAAGGGCAAACAAAATTTTCTATAATTTCATTATGCGTTTACATAAAACGATTTAAATGCAGATGTCGAATAGATTGGCAAGTAGTACAGCATTAGACAATGGCTGTCTATTTTCTATTCGTTAAATCTAATTGATTCAGCTGACTATTTCCAATTTTAACTCTCAAATGAACGAGGGGTTTGAGGAAGACGTAGAATGCAGCGTTCACGTTATATCACGTGATCCAGATTGAAATGTTTGTCAACGGATAATTTGCATTTAAATTACCCTATCGTCGAGAAGCAGTCGGGATCTAAGTTATCCATATGAAAACAAGTGTATGCCTCGATATGAAATTGTACGTTCTAATTACAATATCTATTTTGACAATTTTGCTTACAAATTTGCATATAACACGTCTGTCTAAATTTTGTATTCTGAGTTTGAAATCTTATTTGGGGACCCAATTACTTCACTCTCCTTTACAATTCTAATACTTCTTTCATGTGTAATCTGTAATCATTGCTATCAATAATCACTTCACAATTCCTATTCTACTCCATAATTTTGATTCATTATTGTGTGTTTGTAATTTAATACTATCTACTTACAAATTGTTGAAAATCTTTTCGGTTGTTAGTAATCCAAATCTACTCGTTTCCTCTTTAAATTTTACTAACTGGTTTTTTGATATTGTAACGTTTATTTCTAATTTATTTACACTGTCCTAATTATACACTACACACTACTTAATTTGTTTAGACTATTACCGAACTAATTAATTTATATAACACACTTAGCTTTTTAATTTATTTGTACAATTCGCTTGTCCGTTTTTCGCACTGTTTATTCACTCACGGCTTCACATCTAATCTCCTTCGTCGGCAGCGTTCACTTTTATAGCCCTCCATAATATATTCGAGAACCTACTAGTATTTGCTCGATAATTATTTTCCCTAATAATTATGCTTTTCTAGAAACGCCCACATGGTAATAAATCATTCTTCCTTTACTAAGATGTTGCAGGTTTTTATTGCTCAATTAAGCGTAGCGGCGTTCCTTTGAGGTAAGCCGCCGTCAGATAAGGGAAAACACGTTTAGCGCTGCTGTTTAAATTTCGCGTTACAATGTTGTCAAATGACCGGCAGCATCGGTGTATACAAAGATGAAATCTTAATAATAAAGTGAACAATAATAAAAATTAATAATGATATAACATTAATTATGTGGTTAAATGGAGTTTAAGGACGATATTTCATTGTACGTATCCAATTCATTTTAAGGGTTATATAAGGTTTAAGTTAATATCGTCAAGTGACTGGCTCCATCAGTGTATCTTAATAACAACGTAAATAATAATAAAAGTTAATATTGATATAACAATAATTATGTGGCTAAATGGATGATTTTAAGGACAACTTTTCAATGTACCTTTCCAATTCATTTTTAAGTTTATATAAGATTTTAGTTAATATTTTCATTGTATTACTGTAAGGTTAATTCATATGCAGTTGCAAATTCTTCGCTTTGTTAGTGTAGATTACATACATATTTCTACAAATATTCTTAGCGCATACTGCCCAATACAGTAGTATTTTATTCATCTTCTAGGTTGATGATGTAAATGGTAACATGGTAAATGGTTTCTTCAGTTTGCCTGAATTCGTTCCCTCTAAATCAGTAAAGTGTAACGGTATCGAAGTGAAAGTAGTTAATCTATATTCAGTCATCGCCGTAGTTACATCTAATATACCGTTGTAGGAGGTACAGTCTCCTGAATATTAACTACCCCTAATTCAATTCCGTTGTTATCCCGGAATTTCCATCGGTATTCACTCTTAAATCAATAGCGGAGTAGTGGATCCCGCCGATCTACCGAAAACAAATTCACCTGTTAGTGCGAATTCCGGGACTTCCCCCGTTACTCCAGGAGTCGGTGCGGTTCCTTCCGGGATAAATCGTCGTACATTTGTTACCGACTCCCACAGACATTCTCTCTCTCCCTCTCCCTCTCACCAATTCCATCTTCGTCTCTCTTTCTCTCTCTCTTTCCCGTCTTTTGTTCGAAAGGCTTCCTACGTTGGTGGTTTTCTTTTATTCCGTGGCTTCGCAAGTGGGACGATCTGCCCACGAGGGCGGTTATTGTTTGGCGAATATTAAAATGGCGAGTTAATTAAATCATCTGGAGAGCTTTTCCGTTTGCATCCTTAATTAAAGTTTTTGACGAATCCTTTCAAATTCCGGTATAGGCAAATAGGGCGTCATGGAATTATTACGCGGTGAGGGGGAATTGTAGTATTACTTTTGATTCGCGCTTTACGGAATTCAGAAAATCGTTTCTTTTTATCGAAGATACGGCTAGTAAGGATATTTGAATACATATCGGCGGTAAAATATACATCAATCCTTTAGACCAGATTTCCTGAAAAGTGGTCAAATTCGCTATACTGCCTTCGATACAGTAAGTTTCAATTTTCTCTTAATTACCTCCAAAGTTTCTGCCAACAAAAATATTACCCCAACTGGTAAACGATTAATTGAAACGTCCAATAGTATACTTATTCGTAATTAATTTTACAAATTTAAGAACTGTTCCAAAATTTAAAAAACGAAATGGGGCACTCTGGGAATGACCGGGAGGGGAAGCATAGCTTTATATAATACTATATATATATATATATATGTATATATATATATATATATACACGTCATGTACAGAAAAGATTGGTAGCTAGCGCGGCGCTATCGCGCCACTCTAGCCACTCTCAGATTCAGCCCACAATCGCCACGCCTAGAGCAGGCAACCGACAATACGAACAATTGTAACACGAGTTGCCACCAAACAGTTAGCACGACTCCGAAATAAATCACTTTTATCGACTTTGCGTTACTAATGTTCTCATTATTACATCGAAAGTAGTGTAATGATATTCATATTATTACACTACTTTTGGTAACTTTTAGTTTTCTTAAATTGGTAGATCACTCTGTTGCGTAGACGTGCTTAGACGTCAAGGTTAAATTATTAGTATTTCAATAAACATAACTTTTAAAATTTCATGAATCTACATTCTTGTCTTCTGTAATGTTCCCTTTCGAGGAACATGAAAACTCGGAGATCAGCTTCAATATACTTTATTACTTCTTACTAGATGATAGCAACGGATACAATCATGTTGAATGTATTGTATTGGATGAATCGATGAATTGAAATTGAGTTCTCTTTAATCCGCCGATACACCTATATTTAATACCTCGTAGTCACGTGATATATTCGTACGTTGACCGGTGAAGCATACTGAATGTGTTACACGATTCTGCTGAGTCTGCGTTCGAACATATCGAGGTATAAATGCAATAGTAATAATTATTCGCTTAGCAACTGATTACGATAATATTTAAATAATTGAAATATATGATGTAATTGACTTTTAATTAGGTCTTCAGAATATGGCCTTACACCACCCCTTCTTGGAGAACGACCTTTACCGCCGCCTGCAGAGGTAAAGTCGCTTCCGAGGAGAGTTGGTATTCTCAGCAAGCTGTAAAAGTATAAAAATTTAAGGATAAAGTTAAAATGAAACGAAAATCGTGGATGTAAGCGAATAACTATAAAAACAAGTTGATGAATTGACAGAATCTAGGGCATGAAAATAAATGTTGATTATTGTTTGAGGTGTAGCGGTGGGCTAAAACGAAATTAATAAACTTAACATGATATACATATGAAAATACACTAAATATACCAATCTAAGTATTTTAGATTAATTATTCCCAAAAAAATTAAAGCAATAATAATAATAATAATAATAAATAATATTAATAAAAAATAATTATTTCAAAATTTATCTAAGTTGAAAGAATTATTTGCACTTAAAATAAAACAATAGTTGAACTTAAGATAAAACAATAGTAACAAGAAAATATTTACCAGAAAATTTAAATATACAAAATATTACACTAAAGTTCTACTTCGTGGTTCTTATGCTATTCTGAACAAATTTCTGTAAAGTGTAAAAGGTGTTGTTCTGTAAGTCGTAAATAGAAGAATAGACTAGGAGGAGAGAACCTTGAAGTATTAGATTAGTTTAAATATTAGTTTAATATTTAGTTATAATTTAGTTAAATAATTATTATAATAGTTAATTTAATATTAGTTAGTTTCAAGTCGACTTGAATATTAATACTAATACTAAAAGATCAATATAAAGGAAACTGAATGTATGCAGTGAGCCTTAGCTGCATAATCCTAATTGTTGGCCTCAGCATCCCGCGTGATCAGCGCGTAATGGATGATGTGCCTTAAGAGCAACTATTAGGGGGGGTATTATAACGTCTAATTCGGTTCTTACTGAAACCTCTTATTTTATATTTATTGGCACTGTTTAATTTAACATTTGTGACACTGTTTAAAATATTTAGCTACATCTCGAGACATGTTTTTCCAGTAATAAGATGATTTAAGTTTTTTAAGTAATCTTTTCTGTCCGCAATGACCTCCTAACAAGTGATTATCGTGAAATTGCTTGATTAAGATTGTTTTTTGTTCGGTGTTAGTTACTAATTGTCGACGTTGACTGATAACAATGCTGATTTTATTTAAAATTTTATTCCCTAACTCTTTAAATTCGTTGGTTGTGCACAACCGGAATATTTTATCTTTCCTATTAATTCTAACTTTATAAAAATTATTATCACCAGCCATCTTTTCTAGCTGAGACAAAGCTAGCTCTAGTGCTGCTTTGTCATTAGTGATCGGGAAGCTTTGCCGGCCGGACAAGCTGCCTCTGTACCTCAAAGATATCTCGATATCTGAGGTTTTAATATCAAATTGTAGCAAGGGTAATTTACTGATTTCAGCATTATTTAAGGCTTCGTAGACTCTAGGTTGGGGAGCAGTCTGAGTTTCGTCACGTCGATTTTTGTCATTTTGTACTGTCTTAGATTTAGATCGAGTTATAGCTAAAATTTTATTTGTTTCCGAAGAAATTGTTTTCCGAACAGCCAATAACTATTAAATCGTCATATTACTGGAAAAAGTGAAAATTACTGGAAATTACTGGAAATAAAGACTTTCTTTAGTTTTTCCGCGAGTGACTCTACATCCGCGGCGAAAACTATTGCTTCTTTATGTTTTTGTCTACAATTTGAAAGTTTGTTGGCGGGAACTTGTGAGGTTTCGCACTTGATCCCGTTCTTAAGGGTGTTAATTATGTCTGTTAAAGTAGTTTCAGTTAATAAACCAACGGCATTATCTGAGTGATTCTTGGAGTTAATATTTAACAGATGTAAAGCGTCTAAGAACGATTGTAGTTTTTCGAGAGAACCATCAAATTCCTGCGGGACGATTTTGCTCGCGAAGTTAAAAAAATCTATCACGGAAGTAGCCATGTTGTTGGTGTCTGTTTGGTCGTCGTCAGATTCAATGTCTGGGTCAACGGTTAACGTATCAATTTGTTTTACACAACTATTAGGCACAATATATTTTACTGATAAAGCTTGGAATGCTCGTACTATTTTATCTCTAATATAATGAAATATGTCCTTAACTTCAAGTTTTTGTTCCTGATTTAGTTGCTCCCAATATTGTGACAATAACTTGGTTACTTTATTGAAAATGTTAACTAAAGCGTCACGTATTTCATGTCGAGTCGCTGTAGTCTTAGGTACTTCTTTCTTAATAGCTCGCTTTGATTGGCTAATTGCAAGTTCCTTGTAAGCAAGAAGATCAGATTTGAGTTTTTCCCACGTGTAAGTCATAGGTAACTTCTGCACAGTGAAAAGATAGACGAAGTCGGTAGATTAAAAAGTCAGTTATGAAAGTCAGTTTTCGCAGTGCTTGGTTTAATTTGTCATAACGTCAAGAAAATACCAGAAATTTGTTCGAACAACACGAAAGACGAAGTTGAACTTACATTAATGATGATGAGCAGGAGACCAGCGTATGATTTCCTGTCCGGGACGTGGTACACTTCACTTTCACTTATTCACTTACAACAACACTTTGATCGTTCGCCGTGGTATGTCGTCGGGGTTGTGCTGCTGTGCCTCCTCGAGTTGGTCTAGCTGGAACTGGATTGTCCTTGTAGGGGTTGGTATGCAACGGGGCTGCTGGAGCGGATGATGATCGCACGGGTTAAACGAGCTCTTGACTCGCCGTGATCTCTCGTCGAATCTTCCTCTCAAGGCGAACTTTGCACTTGCCATAGCAGTAAAATATGATTACCATTGCTGCGATGACGATGACGGTTATTTCCAAGCCTTCTTTGGTTGAGAATCGGGGTGCTGCGTTGAGTAGGGTACTTTGTCCACCTGAATTACCAGCCTGAGCTATGACAACCTCTTCCTTGGATGTGGTACTTCCCATGTTGTGAAGATCTTGTCGGAGTTGTCGAGGACCGAGCCGAGACTTCTTCTTACGTTTGTTCGTATGGCAGGGTCGCCATGTAATGTTCCTTTTTGAGGAACATTAAAACTCGGAGATCAGCTTCAATATACTTTATTACTTCTTACTAGATGATAGCAACGGATACAATCATGTTGAATGTATTGTATTGGATGAATCGATGAATTGAAATTGAGTTCTCTTTAATCCGCCGATACACCTATATTTAATACCTCGTAGTCACGTGATATATTCGTACGTTGACCGGTGAAGCATACTGAATGTGTTACACGATTCTGCTGAGTCTGCGTTCGAACATATCGAGGTATAAATGCAATAGTAATAATTATTCGCTTAGCAACTGATTACGATAATATTTAAATAATTGAAATATATGATGTAATTGACTTTTAATTAGGTCTTCAGAATATGGCCTTACACTTCCATCTCGCTCACGTAAGTAGTTACTGAATTTGTCCTAGGGCTACTAGATTTTCAAATTCAAATACGAAACGTCAATGTCAGTGACGTCAGTGTAACCAACCCACGAAAAATTCCCTAGTGTAATACGAAAATTTGAACAGCCAAAATTTAATGAATTAATAAAGCATAGTAGTTAAAATAGTATATTACACTCGTTTAATGAGACGTATACACTCGTTCTATTAAAGCACTCCTCGCTTCGCTCGTCGTACTTTAAAACTCTCGTGTGACAATACTCCAGTCTTATTAAACTAGTATAATATGTTGTACTATTTATTCTTCTTTATACTTTTATCCAAGCCAAATCAAACAAACCTAACCTTCCGGACCGTAATCGTAGGCTCAAAAACGTTTCCGTGAAGGATTTTCTCGTTCCGTGTAGATCTTAATCCAGGATGTCTACTATCTGTTTACGTTTAAGCAAGTGCAAATTTTATAATGAAATATCTTGGTTGATAGACTAAATAAAGTAATTGCCACACTCAGGTAGGTTCTTCTTTAGACGCAGATTCTGTTGATATAATTTTTGTTATTGTACAGTTAAAGCATTTTGTGTCGAACGATTGATAGCTGGCGTTACCATGGAGCAGGCAACCAATACAAAAAAAAACAATTGTAACACAGTTGAACTAAACAGTTAGCGCGGCGCGATAATTGGCCGTTGCGATCGTGCCGGTTTTTCGGCGTTTACACCTCTCACCGATTCTGCGCTTCGAGCGAAACCCGCCATAATAAAGCTATGCTTCCAAAAAGAAATAATTTTTGGAAACAATTAAAACAGCGCTATTTGAGATTATTTAAGATTTAGAACAAAACTTCTTTAACGTGTTCCGTAGTGTCATGGTCCATATCGACAAATCATCAAATCAGTGGAAAAATATGGGGTAGGTGTGTTATTTTGTGAAAAAATCATTCATACTAGTGACTTTCCGTCATGTTCAATATATCTTCTGGGTTTCTCATTGTAATACCTAAGTAAGTTATTCCTCCATTTTTTCAAACATTTCGCAATACGTCAAAAATTCATAAAAGTGACAAAATTAAAACAAAATGTTTCATCAGTTTTTTTCAACTAGTGATGGACTAGAGACGAGACATGTCTCGTTGTCGTCTCGTCTCGTCTCGAATTTCGAGACGAGACGAGACCAGTACTGATTCGAGACAAGACGAGACGAGACATAATTTCGTCTCGTCTCGAAAAGTCTCGAAGTCTCGAATTTTTTTAGAAATTGCGATTTAAGAATTTTCTTTCGTTTGTAGAATGAAAGGCCACCGGACTCCATAGCAATGAGGACGAATGCGCAGGTAAAAGGATACCTAATAAAGGGTCAGGAATAAACCGTGCCATTGTACATTAAGAGAGTAAAGTTATAATCATCCCGTCGTTTTCTTAGAATTTTGGAAGGGTTTATTATACAACAGACAGACCGAGTGGTGTGAAACGTTTATCTGATGTAATGGACATATTTAACAGTAATGTTCATTCATTAGTAGCGTAGTTTCCCAAATTTAACAACTTTTCTGATAGATGATCATCTTGGTAGGTATAAATGGAATTTCCAATTTATAAGATTTTATAAGATTATTTAATAACTCTGTTTTATAGTTCGTATCCTAACAAGTGTATTTATTAATAATATTTATTTTCGATTTTGTCCCTTTTCTCTATAATCTAATTTCTTTAATTCAATATTTTCAAAAACTGAAATATTCTTTATCAAAACATAACATCCATAAAATACTACTGTACATTCAACTTTACTACTTCGAGAAAATCAGTAAATGTTATCAAAAAAGTATACATTTATAAAAGTACCATCTATATAAGGCTATATATTTCGAGAAACGAGACGAGACGAGACGAGACGAGAGGAGACCTGTACCAGATCGAGACGAGACGAGACATAATTTTTGGGAATTTTTCGAGACGAGACGAGACTATGTCGTTTCTCGTCTCGTCTCGTCTCGTGTCCAACACTATTTTCAACGTTTTATGTCACTTTATTAATATTGATTTTATTTTGAAATTACCAAACGTAGCAATAGAAGACAAATTTTGTATAAGTATACAAAACTATCAACTTAATAAAAAATCCAGGTATTAATTGAAATTAATTTGGGAATAATTCAATGTGAGTCAGACGATCATTACTAACGAAAATAAAGGGTGTAAGAAAGTTTGACACAGCTTAGGTATTCAGATCCAAATATTATTTAAGCAAACTATTCAAAAAATGTAAATTTAATTTAATTTAAACCAGACTCGGCTTCTGTGCAATCTGACTGTGCAATCCAATTTTCATCAGATCGTAATCGTAGTTAATAGATAACTATTACATCTCCATAATAATCAGTGGAGTGTTTATTACAAGACATTGGGTCTGGAGTGTCTGGACAGAACCTATAGCGAAGCTGAAACCGTTAATCGAATTAATTGAATTACCAGTACACTATCTAACCATATAGAAGCTATTAGGAAACATTATAAAATTTTAAAATGAAGGAGATATCTACCTCTATGCATGCAGATATATTATACAAAATTTTACTAAAACAGTATAGTTAGATTTTCTTATTGAGCTATGCTGTAACTTTGAAATGACGAACTGACATGTCGCGATTAATAATTATATTCTTTATTTTCCAGCAAAAGTTGTTCAAACATTTGTTCCAAACCTGAAAAATATAAAACAAAAATGGACCAAAATTTGTTATATTTTTATTTTGGATACAAGTGTTACAACATTACATTAAACTTTCATTTGTTTCATATCGCGGCCAAATATAAGATCGTAAGTGACAGGAGTTATTAACAAATTTCTTGTAGAATATTCAATACGCACTTGTCGGAGAGTAATAGTTTAGAATAATAACAACGATAATAATGTAAACTATGTAAAATATTTATTATTCATTCATTAATTTATAGGATGATAAGGTCTGAACATAATAATTGATCAATTCAAACAAACCAGAGTTGACACCTGTTGAGCAAATTTACACACTGATATTATTCATTCGTGCCTAGATGATTGGGGACCTAATGAACTTTAAATATGTTTTTTAATTTTTATAAATTTAATTGATATTGATAAATATTAACCATTTATTCCGCGGATTGCGTGGACATAAGACTTCTCCCTATAATTAACACAGGAATGACAATCTCAAGACAAATGGGGGCAAAACGCAGGAAAAAAACCAGAAACATGCTAATCAGTCTTATGAAGTGACAGTGTTATTTGGCCTAGATTACGTCCAAAATTTTACATTTCCTCAGATCTGATCAAATTAATATGTAATGTTAACATAATCGTTTCATTTGTTATAAATTATTATGTTATACCTACGTGAACTCCAATATTAAATCGATTTTGGTGATTTCCTTTGATAACGTTATTGAATTTCTTTCAGGCTAACTTAATTCTCATAAAATATAAGTTTGATATTGCTCACTCCCATAAATTAGCCAATGAAAGGTAAATCTTTTATAAAAGAGGTTTTCTTTATTTATATCATATGTAATGGTGAATGAAAATGAAACTGAGAATTCACCATAAATTTTTATTAATCACTAAAAACATAACACCCCCATCATACTTCATGATCCTCTACAAACATAACTTTTGTTTTAATTCATTCATACATGTAAAGAATAGTATATTATTATAACGTGTGTAATGTACTATTTTATCTACTTTGCTTGATTAATTCATTAAATTTTGGCTGTTCAAGTTTTCGTATTACACTAGGGAATTTTGCGTGGGTTGGTTACACTGACGTCACTGACATGGACGTTTCGTATTTGAATTTGATAATCTAATAGCCCTAGGACAAATTCAATAACTACGCTCTTACTTACTTGCGAGAAATGGAAGACACAACTGTACAATTGACCTGTACAGCATATTTTCAGGAGAAAAGCAAGACAAAAAAGTCTTCGACGCTCTGGATATCGTACTATAGCATGCTGAGAGCATGTCTAAATGCTTATAAGAACGTAGATATATCGAAGTTTTCACGATTGCATGTTTTTCTCAAACGGCAGTCTCGTGGATATCAGCCTAAAAAATCAAAAATGTTGGATATAGCTGAAATAAATCAGTTTTTAAGTCAAGACGACGATCTTCATTATTTGGCAATTAAAGTAAGTTTATTTTTTTTAAAAATCATGCTTCATTTGTTACCTGTTTGTATTGTTTTCGTTCAGGTTATACTCATAATGGGATATACTTACTACTTACGGTCTTCATCTTATTAAGAAATATGTCAGCCTTTGACCAATCGGTATAGCTTCAAAACGTTTTTTTCTCACATACCGAAACGGCCGATGCATCACTAGAGCCCTATAGAGATTAATAAGATTAGCCAAGTGCCACGCATAATTGCTACGTTTCTGAATCTTGCTAATCCGGATCAGTACACGGGGCACTGCTTCCGTAGGTCCAGTGCATCAAACTTGGCCAATAATGGAGCAGATTTAATTACTATAAAAAACCATGTGGCCTGGAAGTCTTGAACAATAGCAGAGAGGTGACACTTCGTTAAAAAGAAAAAGAGATGTGGCGGATATGCTGAGATCATCGACATCTACTTCTACTTCCGTCGATGCACAACCAATGTCCGAGCCAGAACCCCTTAAAATTGGAACTATAAACAATATCAATTCAATCACAAATGAGACCAGTTTCGTACGAAATATTCAGGGAAATACTAACTTTAATCACCCAAAATGTCCCTGGCATTAGCATAAATGCCCAAGCCACAGTAATGTCGTAGTTAAAGTTTTCACTAATTGTACATTAGCTACTGATTAGTTGTTCGTCTTTTGGGTCATACCGTCTTTTGTACCTTGTAATGCATTTTGTACTAGAATAATCTAAAATATATAATACCAAATAATACATTTTTCATGTAAATTTTAATAATTTAACCTTGACGTCTGCGCAGGTCTCCATGACAGGCTGACATACCAACTTAACAAAACTAAAAAGTTACCAAAAGTAGTGTAAGAATATAAATATTATTACACTACTTTCGGTGTAAGAATGAGATCATTACTAACGCAAAGTAGATAAATATTATTATTGTAGGGTTGCATTTTATTTCAAATGGGTTAGTTTAATAAAGTTCAGTTCTTGGTTATGTCAAATTTATGCTCCACTTTGAAGTACCAAACATTACTGAAAAATAGTAATTGGTGCATTGATACCCCGTGGGACATATTTTAGGTGGTTTGATCACAATTATTCGGACACAAAAGTTTGTTGCCGCCCCTGTAGTACTTCTATAACGACAAGATTATGTTCGCGTCCTAGCATTACTAAGTTGTTAACCCTCCTTGTTGTCCTGTTGAAATTTTCATGGAATCTTCTTAACAGATCGAGACAAATACAATCATTTTCAAATTTAACGCTGGAAAAAGGAAACATCAACATACTAACATCTCAGAGGATTACCCAACTAAATCACACCTGAACAGCCTGCCACTTTTCGGAATCGACGGCGACGCCGTACAATTTTCTGATAGTATCATTTTTGCGCGAGATTATACATCGAGAAAGGAGCAAACTCAATTTACTTGTTTGAATACCGTAATTGGTTTAGAAATTGTAATTTTTCAAATGAGGGGTGGGAAGGAGGGATAGAGAGAGAAAGCGAACGGCGGAGGACCGAGAGGGAAAGGAGTTACATTAAGTTGAAGGAAATTGAAAAAAATACGATAAATGAGGCTGCTCGTTCGAAGGTAGAACGCTCATTTCTATGCCTAATCAAATAAATACGTGGAAAACGAGACAATCTGATTTTTGTAGAAAGTGGGGAACGGATACACGCAATTGTAATGAAATGTATGTAATTGTGATTTTCTTCAACTTTCAGTTTCATAACTTTTAACTCTAACTCAGTCGGATGATATCACGAAATACTTCACGTGGTGATAACTCATATTCAATAAGAGCGTTACTTTATTTAAAACAAACTTCATTTGTATTTCCATAAGCAGTTCTGAATTGATTCTACTCAATAGAATGTAACAATTTAATCACCACCAAATATTTCATTACTATAGCATAAACTCTATTGTAAAATATTTTGTATCAATATAACATCAATATGAACCAAAAAAATATTTTCAAGAAATTGAAGACATCCTGTCATAACACTTTTTTGGAAGTAGGACATCTGAACATTTAAACAATATTGCGAAATATTTCCGTTGTTACATTTAAAAATATTTTCTTATTATTTCCTATTAGGAAGCGTAAGAATAGATCTGATTTCAATTGATGGTATCAGCATTTTTATGTCTTAATACGATACTCCAGCAAATTGCTATTCCATATGCAGCAGCTGTGTCAAGCATAACAAGGACCAATAATCACAATATTTATGTAGGTACTGCCAAGAGCGGCACACTTCACGGATCTGAATTGAACCAATCGTAACATATGTAGGGTATGGCGTTGCCTCAGCGTAATAGAAAAATGAAATATATTATTGGTTCTCACCGAAAATTGGAATAAAATTGTAGAAAATGCTAATTTGATTTTTAGGTCACCAAGACTATTTCAAATAACAGGAAAACTTGCAAGTTGTTAGAAAACAAGTGTTTTTACATGCTTTTCATAGGAAGGAATAGATTTATTATGATTAGTTTAATTTCGATTTATTCTAATATCACTGTCTTAAATTTGGCACTATAGAGTCAATATAGTTCCTATTGCCAGACGGTACCTTTCAGAAAGTATGCCAATCTTAAATTGAAATAATGATATAATCTATAATTTACCTAATTACGTTTTTGGTACATTTACGTTTACTGTAAATTACGATTTGATATTTAGCAAATTCCAAAGGCATGCAAAAGGAATCTTTATGACAAAGAGTGGTTTTCGAATGGGAAATTTATAGGTACGTTGAGAAAAATCGATGACCTTTCATGACTTTCATTATCAAGTGATTCTATTACTACCATATCAGTTAGTAACTGCAAATAACTGCCTGGATCATACGTAAAAACAGGATTGTATGTATTAGTAAACCATGCACAAAATAGACATTCAAATCGATACTAAGAAACTTACGACTATAAAGAGAACAAAGAATTGACCGAATTTGTTGCTTCCAAAAAATTTAAAAAATAGTATTCTTGTGAATTTCAACGAACATGTGCCAGCCTAGACCAAAAAAAAAGTTTTTGATTAAAATTTGTTTTTTTTGGTGAACTATGATGAAAAAATTAATATTTTCTTGAATACAAAAAGTTTTTCGTCAAAAAATTCATTCACACTTTTCTCTTAAAATTGTTTCATGGATTGTTTTCATGTGAAATAAATACAGAAAACTTGAAGGTCGCCCCTAATCTATATTCCATTCCGTTTTAAGTATAATTCATATCTTTTGTTCAAGAAAGCTATTGAGGCCTTTTGCAATCGTTTTTTCAAGCGTAATGTCTTGCCATTAAGTGTAATTCAAAGAATGTATATATTTGTTAATGTGTTCTTTTTATATTTACTACGAAAGAGTTCAATTAGGTACTTATTTGATGATGCAATTAGTGATCGCATTATCAAGAAGATATATCAGGGTTGTTGGAAATCCCTCAAATTATTATTCTGAGAAAGAATTTAGAACAAGATATAGGATCAGCAAATGTAGACGCTTTTCTGCATCTAATTATTGAGAACTTGGTAAGGGATGATAACCGAGGATTTTCCAATTTACCCAGTTTACAACTGTTGATCGCATAGCAACGGTTTTCATTTAAAAATATTTCGTAGAATATATATTAGTTTAAAGTTAAACAAGTTAGCTTGAGTTTAATAAAGTTGATATTAAAAAAGTTATAAATAAGTTTTAAATACTTTTCAGTTAGTACATAAAGATCTAAGAACAAGAACGTGCACTCAACTAATGTAAGAGATTAAAACGGGTATGCCAGATACTTACAACCGGGGAAATTAAAATATCTAATATCGAGTATTATAATAATTATATTAAATAATAATAAAAGATAATATTAAGATAATATTAAAATATCTTCTAATATAGTAAATTTTGAAATATAGCGAAATGAGAAAGTTGCTGACAGCCCAAGATATTCCATTATCCTTGACAATCTCCTGGTTGGATCGCATTACGAACTATGGAATAACGGAATAATGCATAGAATAAGGATTGACTTATCCTCCAAAGCGCAATAGGTCGAGAACAATGTTTAAAATGCAACAAAAAAAAAATGAAAATACGCATTTTTCCCGACTTGTTTTGCTTCTAACTTTTTAAATATTGAATTTAGAAGAAAGTTGAAGAGAGAAAAAAGTTTCAGAATCACTTTTTACATAATATGGCATAGGTTAGAATTTCAAAAGTTTATTAGCGGTTTTGCAAAAGAGCAATAAACAAAAAAAAATCGGCCTAAAAAAGTGGTTGATTAATTTATTATTTTAAGCACTTTAAAATGAAGTCAGGACTTCCATATCACAGGTAGAAAATCTTGAAATTATAATAAAAGAATCCTGCAAATTTCTTTTCGATCGGTTTATTAGATTTTGCACAATAATTTTGCAATCCAGAAAAATCGAAATATATTGAAAATTTTCAAAATTGTTAAAATTTTTTTTCCACTATTCGATTTTACCAAAACTGGCTGAGAATACATAAGAGGGAACAAGCTTTCATGTGCTTTTTTCAGATTGAAAAAATATTTATTAGAACGGTCAGTCATTGTTGAAATTTGGTGTCAAATTTATAAATTTGTCAAAATTCGGAGCGAGAAATTTTTTTTCATGTAAATTTCAATCTGTTTAATGTACATTTCAACAAAAATATTATACTGGTTACTGTGAGAAACAAATATTTCTTAAGATATGAAAAACAATAGTAATTTTATTAACCGCTATTAACTATTTTAATAAACACAAATTAAATTTGAGGAGTTATATCTCAGAAGCTAATGAACAAAATAACAACGTATTATATGTGAAAAGAAGCGTCTTTCCGAGTACTTTCCGGCTATGTTTTCAGAATTTCATTTAACAAAAAATTCGCCGAGATAATCTATTTTTTATATGCAAAAATAACGACACCAACTTTAAACCTTGACTGTGATCGTTCTAATAAATATTTTTCAATTATGAAAAAAGCACACGAAAGTTTGTTCTCTCTTATATAAGTTCTGCCAGTTTTGTTAAAATCGAGTAGTGGGAAGCATTTTTAAACAATTTTGAAAATTTTCAATATTTTTCGATTTTTCTGGATTGCAAAATTATTGTGCAAAATCTATTAAACCGATCGAAACGAAACTTACAGGATTCGTTTATTATAACTCCAAGATTGATATGGAAGTCTTAACTACATTTTAAAGTGCATAAAATTATGAATTAAAAAACCACTTTTTTGGGCCGATTTTTTTTTGTTTATTGGTATTTTGCAAAACCGCTAATTAATTTTTGAATTTCTACCTTATGCCATATTACGTAGAAAGCGATTCTGTAACTAACTTTTTTCTCTCTTCAACTTTCTTCTAAATTCAATACTTAAAAAGTTAGAAGCAAAACAAGTCATGAAAGACGCGTTTTTTCAAGTGTTGCATTTTAAACAATGTTCCCGACCTCTACGCTTTGAAGGATAAGTCAATCCTTATTCTGGGTATTATTCCCGAGGTATTCATGTAAAAACATTGTGGTTACCTCTTACGTCCATCTAAAGCAAATTTTTGACAGATGGGTCTTGGACTATAACACAATTGCAACTCTTTTAATTATGTTATCTTAAAGACACCTAAACTTCTTTGAAAATGTCAGAACTCCAATAAAAGCATACCTAATTAATTTCACATATTCTGTAAGCTAGAAAATGTAGGAACAATGCAACTCTAACGGATAGCTAAGATATCAGATTAGCCAATGAGATTATAGAAATCAAGCAAATCAACTACTTCATCGCTTGAATATTTACAGCCTGCTATGAGAGTGTGGTTGTAATGTCAATCCTTCAAGTGAACTTTAGACTCAAACACAATATGTGTTATGTGTTACTCAGTTTGCTAGACTATTGCTAACACTAAGTTGTTACTTCCTAGTACAACTAAACGTTCCAATTTCGATAAGCAACATCAATAAGCTTCAATATTATTAAACGCAGAGAATCTGGCACATTTAAACCCAAACCTTCATTTCTTGCAACTCCTGCTCCCCGAAATCAGAAAATGTAGGAACAATGCAACTGTAACGCATAGCTAAGATATCAGATCAGCCAATGAGATTATAGAAATCAAGCAAGATCAATTAATTCATCGCTTGAATATTTACAGCCTGCCGTGAGAAGTGTGGTTGTGATGTCAATCCTTCAAGTGAACTTGAGACTAAAAGACGATATGTGTTTTGTGTTACTCAGTTTGCTAGACTATTGCTAACACTAAGTTGTTACTTCCTAGTACAACTGAACGTTCCAATTTCGATAAGCAACATCAATAAGCTTCAATCTTATTAAACGCAGAGAATCTGGCTCATTTGAGCCCAAAACTTCATTTCTTGCAACCCCTGCTCCCCGAAATCAGAAAATGTAGGAACAAAGCAACTGTAACGGATAGCTAAGATATCAGATCAGCCAATGAGATTATAGAAATCAAGCAAGATCAATTAATTCATCGCTTGAATATTTACAGCCTGCCGTGAGAAGTGTGGTTGTAATGTCCATCCTTCGAGTGAACTTGAGACTAAAAGACGATATGTGTTTTGTGTTACTCAGTTTGCTAGACTATTGCTAACACTAAGTTGTTACTTTCTAGTACAACTAAACGTTCCAATTTCGATAAGCAACATCAATAAGCTTCAATCTTATTAAACGCCGAGAATCTGGCTCATTTGAGCCCAAAACTTCATTTCCTGCAACTCCTGCTCCCCTAAATCAGCTTAAAGTTATTTTTTCGCCTGGCTTTTGTTATTCGCCGAGAATCAGCCGGAGCTCCTCGCATGTTCCTCGGCATTATCCACGACTAAAACTACAAACCTCTCACCGCGTATTAAATCTCGGCGAAATTTCTCTCCCCTGCTTGCGTGCTAGTGTGTGTGTATGTGCCGAGGAACATCGTCGGGAACAATGAAATTATCGTCTGATATTTCCACGCGCCATTTCTCAACTTTCATTTTCGCTTTCCGGCCGACAAGAAAGGCGATAGTCCGAGAAGGGGAGGCGTTTTCCGGGATTGGCGCGGTCGGGTTTTCGGGACATTAACGAGACGGAAATTTTACTTAAACGGCATAAGTACGAGGCGACTACGGAGGAAATGAAGGTTGTATCCATAATCGTTCGGGAAAATACAACGGAGGGGGACAGTGGGAGTTATGTTATCTCACTATTACCTGGAGGGAAAATGGGCGAGTTAAAATTGTTTATAATTAAGAATCCCGCCATCGGATTAATTCAAGTGGGAGGTAAAGTGGTCTTAAAACGTCTTAATACCTTCCATTGAGGGTAATATTAAGCATTTCTACCCTACAATAACTTCAAAGTGTTTTATATAAGCGCTCTTACAAAGTTTAACCCAACTGAATTATTTCCAACGAAATTATAGTCGGAAAACTGCCATTTGATCTCCCTTCCACCAGATCATTTTCAGCACTTCTTAAAATATGACTAATGCACTCAGATTATTGATTTTCACTCGAAGCATGAGGTACGATAATGCGGTGGAGCTCTCGTATGTATTTGGGACAATTCCAATTTATACCATCTTCTCCATAAGCAATTCCTGACATATCGCCTCGTATATTTTCGACAGGAACTTCCCCTAAAGCCTTTTGTTCCAGAAGCCTGTCGTAGATAGTACGGCCCTACAAGTTTCGAACTTTATTACGTTTACGCATTGATCTTATAACTTTGAACAATAAAAATTAATACAAACATTTAAATTAAAGATAAAATTTGGAAAAAAGATCGATATTTCGAGTTAATTTGAGTTAATGTCTTTGATATATCTTAGAGACGCAGTTAAGGAAAACGGTTTAAAGCTTGACATTAAATTTTTGTGAAACAAATAATTGTATGTTTCAGTTAACTTTGAGAATACTGGAGAGTGAATTTTATAGCATGTACTATTTACTTTATGGTACTAAGTACCGAAGGAATCTAATTGAAATGAGTTAAAAGCTCTACTTTGTGCAGTTTTGCTTTACAATGTACTGCATAATGGGGTGGTTTGGCATATATATTTGTAATTTGTGGTCGCAGCTTTATTTGGTATTTTATATAACAGGAATACCTTTGAATTTTTTAATATATTGATGTGGTAGTTAATTCTTAGGTATACTAAAAAAACCTTATATTTGATATCCAATTAAGCAGAATCTGGTAAGTAGTAGCTATAAATAATGAAATTTAATAATTGAATAAAATAATAGATTTGCCATAATTATTTTATTTCATGCAAAGAATACACGCTTTCATAGAAATGTTTTCAATTTCAGTTTTACAAGAGTTTTGTAAAAAAAACGTTAGTGGCTTTGATCCAAAATTATTGGTTTCAAAAATATTTCAAAAAATTTTCAGTTTTCAAAAATATCAGTCAATTCAGTTTCTACGAATATCCCACCACTGAAAATATATACACTTCTTTTTTCGCACGCGGTTACTTTCATACATACTTAAACAATATTACTTAAATGTGACTAATAAAACAAGCTATCGTATATAAAAAGCATATGAACTTACTGAAGCAACATAAAATCAGCAACAAAATAATGGCGCCAATAGCCTACACCATAATATTTCCATAAAATTTCTTAAGAACGTACAAGGTCAAGTTGTAAAATATGTTTAGGTTAAAATATTGATATAATTATATTATATTATATTAAATTATTATATATTGATATAATTTTATTGTACATTAATCTTTATTGATTAATTCTTTATTGATATTAGGACTTGAACTCAAATTAGATCAACCCATTTACACATTTTCTAAAGTGTCAATCGCTCATATTAAAACTAGCAATATAATAACCATAGAAGTTTAAAACAAAGTGTGACATATTATATATGGCTATTATACGCACTAATATAGAAAGTTTAAATTTGAATTTGCACGAGAATCATCCAACGCGTCTTTGCCATTAAATTTTTCTCAAATCCTTAATGTAACGTGAAAAATTTGTTCCTGATTTGATCAAGTAGTAGTAGCGAGTAGCTTGGTGATATTACAAGTTACTACTTGATACTACCCGTATCAACAATGTTAGTTCCATGGAAGATAATTTGTAATATCACCAAGCTACTCTCTGCTAGTACTTGATCAAATCAGGAACATGTTTTTCACTTTACATACTTCAATAGTAACAAGTTGAGGTTGTTTTCGTCTGGGACTTTTAATTTCTACTTGTATACATTGTCGTTTTCAGTTACTCACTGTGTTCAGTAGTATACGTTTTATTGTTCCTGTTAACTGTTGGAAGCTATGTAATTTTGCTTCTACGTCTTGTGGCTGGGCGTAAGAAACATCTCATCCCAAGTAATTAAAGGTGTTTATCCACAATCACTTTATAATAAAATTGGACTTTACGGTTCACTCTTATGAACCAATATTTTATCAACGTGTGCAGCAGATCCATCAAGCAGATGATTTTAATAAAGACACAAAACATATAAAAGACACATATCCTATTGTGCCAAGACTTTTAATGTATGTAAAAAATAATAAATAAGCTTGATTAATGGAAAAGATAGAAATAATAATGATTTCTTCAAAAATATCTAAGGGTAAATTTAGTGCTAAGGGTTGAAGGGGTGGTTCTGGGAGTGTGTTATTGGCCTATATCGTCAGCAACAAAATAGCAATAAAATATGGAGAGTGGTTTATGTATATATCTCCTGCGGTTCCGGAGATACAGGTGTGGCCTAGGTCTTCAGTCAGATTATCCCCCTTTTCTCGCTCACAGGTGGAGCAATAAAATCTGACTTTTCTTGAAAGTTGAGCAATTTAATAGCAAGAACGCAGATTTATAGGAATTACATTTTTGACTTTAATTCAGTTTGTCGAAATTATTTCAATAACTTTCTAGGTATGATTTTGTATACAAACATATGTAAGAGAATTTTTTTTAAATGGATTTTAGCTGAGCCGAGATTCTAACCCGGGTCTCCTTGATATCTCGTCAGGTATTCTACCAACTAAACTATTGACATAAGTATCAATTTCGTTTTAGATCTTCCTGTTAAACGACTCGACAGGAACTATAATGCGGAGGACGTATGGGTTGTACGCAACACACCGCACCTCCTCTCACGTTAATTGTGTGATCTGGTTCTCCTTTATAAGTGAAATTAATTCAATTTCTTCTGTTTTCTAATGCTCGCCATTCATGTAGTGCGAGCCTGAGGATGGCTTCCATGAAGCCGAAACCGGTCGTTCATCTTTGAATAAATCAATTGGTTGAGACTTGGTGTTTTCCTTTGGTTTACGTTGCCATGGCCAACTTTGAGAAGCTGGACAACCTTCGGTTGTGAAATTAATTCAATTCAGTTTCTCAAAATGAATTCAATAACCGTCTAGGTATGATTTTGCATACAAACAAATGTAAGACAATTTTTTGAAAATGGAGTGATTTTGGTTATAATAACGGCTAGAATAATAATAATATTAATTATAATATTCTTTTAGGATTTTTCTGATAATTCGAAGGTGAGTTTAATGATAAGGGTTGAAGGGGTGGTTTTGGGATTGCCCTACTAATACCTATTAGCTAATACTATACCTATATACTAATACTAATACCTAATAAATTAGCAGTAAAATATGCCCCATGGTTGATATATATATTTCCTGCGGTTCCGAAGATACAGGTGTAGATGGTGCGGATTAAGTCTTAAGACAGATTATCCCCTTTTTCTCGATAAGGGGTGGAGCAAAAAAAAACGTGGTTTTCATAATAAATTAGCACTAAATTAGCAACAAAATATGAGCCTATAGTAAAAGCTGACTTATGAAGTGGATGATCTGGCTTAATAGACATGTCTAATGCCCGGTTTCTGAAAGCATAGATATGGAACCAATACCTTATTGGTATTACAAAGTACCAAAAACCGTTTCTGAAACGTTCGACAGGGGTTATCGATTCAATAAGTGCTCACACAAGTTATCGGACCATTATGGTGCGATAAATTATGTGACGCAGGCGCACTGTGGCGTGTGGAACAACGACGACCAGCATCATTTTAGGTTAGAATAATAACTGCTCGCTAACCTTTATCTGTGACGCTTGCCATAAGTGACACGTGAAACTGCATTTTTGACAGTAACCGTATTTTCTGTCATTCACAAAACGCGCATTTCTAAGCAAATATGACGTTCCGAGATTATCGCCATCTGTGTTACAATAGAAAAATTGCATGTCGAACCAATACTCATTGAATCTATAACTTACAGAACGAATGCTTTCAGAAACGGCACTAGATTTTATGTGTTCAACAACTTTATGGAACCTATAGTTATTGAACCGATAAGGGAATATACCAGAAACCGGGCATTTAAACACTTATACAATAAATAACTACAATTTGCCCTAGTGATTGACTGTCATTTTTTCTCTTGCATTCTGGCTTGTTTTTTTTTTTGCACGACAAATTAATACCCTCTGCGTTCTGTTGTTCCAGAAATGCGAATCCGAGATGAACAATTCGGAGTACTACTACATGTTGGGGAACTACAGCTACGACGCGCAGGACGGCAACTGGTCGAACGCCTCGTCCGAGTACCTCGACGCGTGGCAGAAATGGACCGAGCTGATCCAGGACCGCGCCCTCATCGTCAGTCTCCTCCTCTTCTTCTCCATGTGCACCGTCTTCGGCAACATGCTCGTCATACTCGCCGTCATAAGGGAGCGTTACCTCCACACGCCCACCAACTACTTCATCACCTCCCTCGCTGTCGCCGATTGCCTCGTCGGCCTCGTCGTGATGCCGTTCAGCGCCCTCTACGAGGTCCTCGGCCACACCTGGTTCTTCGGCACGGACTGGTGCGACATCTGGCGCAGCCTCGACGTCCTCTTCAGCACCGCCTCGATACTCAACCTGTGCGTCATCTCCCTCGATAGATACTGGGCGATCACCGATCCGATCACCTACCCGATGAAGATGACCAAGCTGCGTTCGATGGTGCTGATAGCGGCCGTGTGGGTGTGCAGCAGCGCCATCTCCTTCCCGGCGATCGGCTGGTGGAGGGCGGTGAGGACGGCGCCGATACCGGCGTTCAAGTGCCCGTTCACCGAGCACCTCGGCTACCTCATCTTCTCCTCGACGATATCGTTCTACCTGCCGCTGTTCGTCATGCTGTTCACGTACTTCAGGATCTACAGGGCGGCCGCGGCTCAGACCAAGTCGTTGCGCCTCGGCACGAAGCAGATCCTGCTCGGCTCGGGCGAGCTCGAGCTCACGCTGAGGATCCACAGGGGCGGCACGGTGAAGACGCCCGAATCGAGGCACCTCTACTCGACGCAGGAGGACGAGCCGCTGACCGCCCTCCAGAACAACGGGCTCGCACGCGTCGCCTCGACGAGGATCAACGCACACAGCAAGAACTTCTCGCTGAGCAGGAAACTGGCCAAGTTCGCGAAGGAGAAGAAGGCCGCCAAGACGCTCGGCATTGTGATGGGGGTATTCGTGATATGTTGGCTGCCGTTTTTCGTTGTGAACCTCCTCTCGGGATTCTGTTTGCAGTGTATCAGTCACGAGAAAATCGTTCTGGCAGTCGTCACGTGGCTGGGTTGGATCAATTCCAGCATGAATCCTGTTATTTACGCTTGCTGGAGCAGGGATTTCAGAAGGTGGGTGGACTCTATTTTTAGTACGGACAAAATTGACAAAGGGCTAATTTTAGAGCGGGGGATGTGATCGATGCAACCTCCGCTTTTTGCATTTCATCGCTAATCATTAATTTTTGAAATGTATCTCCGCTAATCGAGTTTCAAGGGTTGGTTTTACAAATTTTACCCCTAAAACGCACTTGCCTTAAAAAATGACTAATTTACACCTCGTTTTCACTTGATGCATAATGCATAATTAACTTTCCAAATTTATGTTTGAATTACAAACTACCAACAGGAGGATAAATAAAAAAAATCTAATATCGCGATGCGTCATTCAGCGTAATGCTTTACTAGGTTGGTAATATTACAGATTGTTTCAGAATAAAATATTTTTCACGCTGCCGCTATCGGAAATAGCTCTTATATGCATAGATACGTGGCATGAAAATGGCACATAACATTCGTGTATTATTTTTCCTCGATGACGGAATGTAAATACTGTCATTTACATTCCTAGGAAAATCAAAAGAGTATATCAAGTTGATTTATCCCTAGTTACGCATATTTCAGTCTGACATATGTAAGTCTGACGTATGTCAGTCAACTTATGTCAGAGTTAAACATTTCGCACCCTTGCTACAAAAGTGACACAACTCAAAATTCCTACTTTTTTAGTTATTACCACGAATGGGATTAGAAATCAACCCTACATCAATCATCAAAAGTGTTTTTACTTAGCTTATAAGGGAATCGTATAGATGACGCCTGTGTCGTTTTTGACTAAAAATAATTCAGTTAGTTATATGAATAAATATCATTAAAACAGTCACAACTCAAAAGTATTTTTTTATCAAGTGGATTAAACAAAATATTCAAGTCATTTTGCAATGACCATAGTGTTATGTAACCGTTTTATTTTTTGGATTGATTCAAAAATCCGTAGCTATTCGCAAACCAATTTTTCGCGATTTCTGAACATCTAAGTTTTTTGAGTTGTGTCACTTTTGTAGCAAGGGTGCGATTTCATTTTTTGAGGAATTATGAGGAAATTCAATGACAGCGTGAAAAATCTAATAAGCCACACGGAATGTATCGACTGTTAACATCCTCGGCAAGTGACAAGCCTCGGCTTCGCCTCGGCTCGTACACACTTGCCTCGAATAGTAAAACGTCTTTACATTCTTTGTGGCTTAAATAACTATAAAAACAAACACGACTGCGTTTTATGATTAACTCATTTTACCCCTAAAACGCATTTGCCTTAAAATATTGTTAATTTACACCTCGTTTTCGTTAATGTTAATGCATAATCAACTTTCCAATTAAATATTTGAATTACAAATTACCAACACGACGATAAACAAAAAAGCATAATATCGCAATGCGTAATTGGGCGTAATGCCCAATTAGGCCAACAGGGTTGGTAATATTACAGGTTGTTTCAAGATAAAATAGCACACTTAAAAACAAAGACTTACGGCTGCCTTTAATGATTAACTCGTTTTACCCCTAAAAGGCACTTGCCTTAAAAAATTACTAATTTACTCCTCGTTTTCACTTAGATAGGTAATGTTAATGCATCATTAAATTTCCAAATTTATATTTGAATTACGAACTACCTACAAGAGGATAAATAAAAAAATCTAATATGGCGATGCGTAATTGAGCGTAATGCTTTACAGAGTTGATAATTTTGCAGGTTGTTTGAAGATAAAATAGCACACTTAAAAGCAAACACTGCGTTTAATGATTAAGTCATTTTACCCCTAAAACGTACTTGCCTTAAAAATTTGTTAATTTACACTTCGTTTTCACTTACATTTTTAATGTTAATCCATAATTAACTTTCTAATTTTATATTTGAACTACAAACTACCAACACGAAAATAAATCAAAAAACCCAATATCGTGATGCGCAATTGAGCGTAATGCTTTACAGGGTTGGTAATGTTACAGGTTGTTTCAAGATAAAATAACACACTTAAAAACTAACACTAACAGCTGCGTTTAACGATTAACTCATTTTACCCCTAAAACGCACTTGCCTTAAAAATAGCTAATTTACCACTCGTCATCATCAACCAGCCTCTTCACGTGTCCACTGCTGGACATAGACCTCCCTCATAACTGCCCATTGTCTTCGATCCTGAGCGACCTGCATCCAATTTGACGCAATTCTCTTTATGTCTTCTGACCACCTCGTAGGAGGTCTTCCTCTATTTCTGAAGGCCTCTGATCTAGGACGCCATTCCAAGATGCGCTTCGTCCATCTATTATCCTGCATTCGGGCTACATGTCCCGTCCAATTCCACCTAAGTTGAGATATTCTTCAGACCGCATCTACTACTCCAGTTGCCCGTCGTAATATTGCTATTTGGAATTTTATCTCTGTCAGATATTCCCAACATAGAGCGCTCCATTGCCCGTTGTGCTACCTGGATTTTATGTATTATCTTTCTGGTAAGGGTCGATGTCTCAGCTCCATACGTGAGAACCGGAAGAACACACTGATTATACACCTTTCTTTTTAAGCATATGGGCAAATCCGCGTTGAAGACATTTTCTCTCAGCTTTCCAAAAGCAGACCAAGTCAACCCAATCCGTCTTTCTATTTCTTTCGTTTCAATTAGATACATAATGTTAATTCATAATTAACTTCCCAATTAAATATTTGAATTACAAACTACCAACACGAGGATAAACAAAAAAGGTTAATAACGTAATCTGTAATTGAGCGTAATGTTATACAGGGTTGGTAATATTACAAGTTGATTCAAGATAAAATAACACACTTAAAAACACACACACTTACTGATGCGTTTAATGATTAACCAATTTTTCCCCTACAACGCACTTGCCTTAATAAATAGCTAATTTACACCTCGTTTTTATTTAGATATTTAATGTCAATTCATAATTAACTGTTCAGTTTTATATATGATTTACAAACTACCAACACGTAGATAAATAAAGAAACATAATATCGCAATGTGTAATTGAGCATAATGCTTTACATGGTTGGTAATATTAGAGGTTTTTCAAGATAAAGTAGCCTACTTAAAAACAAACAATTACGACTGCGTTCAATGATTAATTCATTTTACCCCTCAAAAGCACTTGCCTTAAAAAATAGCTAATATACACCTCCTTTTCACTTAGATACTTAATGTTAATTTGTAATTAACTTTCCAGTTAAATATTTGAATTACTAACTACCAACACGCGGATTAATAAAAGAAGCCTAAATCGCAATACGTAATTGAGTGTAATTCTATAGAGGGTTGGTAATATTACAGGTTGTTTCAAGATAAAATAAACTGAAAAACAAACACTTACGGCTGCGTTTAATGATTAAGTCATTTTACCCCTAAAACGCACTTGACTTAATAAAGTGTTAATTTACTCCTCGTTTTCACTTAAATGCTTAATGTAAATTCATAATTAACTTTCCAATTAAATATTTGAATTACAAATTACCAACACGCGGATTAATAAAAGAAGCCTAATAACGCAATGCGTAATTAAGTATAATGTTATTATCGCCAAATAAATCACATACACCGTAACTGCATTTTCAAGTTTTTTACAACACCTCACTGGGTAAAATAGGCGCTATACTGATTACTGGGTTTGCATGTCTATGCAGCAAATTAACTGGAATTATGCGCATATTGATGCAAAATTTCTGTGAAAAATATGTCATAAACTACGCCTTTTATACGTAACGAGTATGCAGAGTATACAAAGGGTATTTAAAAAAGGTTCATTAAGATTAACTTTTCAATTAATTGAAGTCAGCGGTAGTTTTAAATTAACTTCGAAATGTATAAATAAGTTTTCTAAACAAATACAATACAAAATTATTAAAAAAAATTATCAGTAATATAATATCACTATTTATAGTCGCCACTTGAGTTTGTCTCAAGTTGAGTCTGACTCAAGTTCAACTCAAGCCTGGGATAAGTTGGAGTCACCTCGTACCCGGACTTGAGTCTTGCTTATATAAGTAAATGACATTGACATGAAAATGTCACTCCTGTCAAAACGAAATCTTACCAAGTTTAATTTGTAAACCAGACCTCCTGGAACGTAATGGAAGATTTTTTTGTAATGAGCGTAATGACAAATCTCTTTAAAAATTTGACAGGAGTTGAGATTAACTACAGAAACAAACCACTTGTGACAGTCTCACTCGAGGTTAGCTGAACATATGACTAAAACAAAACAAAGTATAAGCAAGAGCTTATGCTTGAGACATTCTTACCGAAGTCAATCTTGAGTTTGAATTATAAATACGGCCCTATTAATAACATTTAATAGCTATTTCGATGCTTAAGCTTTATACTTTGGTATGGAGAAATACTCTTTTCTACCTTAACAGATCAAAATGAGATTTACTGGGAAATAAAATAAAAAACAAACGTTTCATCACCTTTAGCAATGACATAATTGCTTAAAGCATTATAGTCCAGTCATTATAGGGTGTTCACCTAGGAAAATCGACATACACAGTATATTAACATGTAAAAACTTCTATTTCGGCATCCTGAAACTTTCCTCAAAATTCACATATAATTGGATGGCTGCAAAATTTAAAGCCGGGGGTCAAAAGTCACAAAAATCGATTTTTTCTATATTTTTTGAAAATATCTCGTTTTCTATGAATTTTACACTATTTGTATTTAATATCAATATTGTACAGAATTAAATTCTCTGCAACTTTTGTTTTTAAATTTTCTTCATACCTCTAACTGTTTTCGAGATAGAGGGCGGAGAGCGCACGATCAGACAATCATGTGAGGTCATGGTAGTCCCGATCAAAAACTCGTAATAATAAGATTATAAATTATTGCTAAATATATAATTATCATTTATTATTAAATTTTACAATAAATTCAATCTTTCTTTCTAATAATTCTTAAATTTATCAATTCAATAACACTCAAAATCTCTTTCTGTAATTGAAAAGTTATTAAGGGACATACTTTAATTACATTTTAATTATATTCTAATTTACACTAATTGCATTTGAAATAAAAAATAATTAAGTACATCTTGTTTAAAATCCGTAAACTCTTAAATATTAAATCCATCAAATGACACTTTTAATAAAAATATTAATTAAAAATTTATCTCTTTTCTTCTTTATTTATTTAGAAAGTCATTACATTGGTATAAATTAGATTAGAATTAAAATATAATTTAACGATTTTCCTCAAACAATTTTTTAATTTCATGGCCATGTAAGTGTTATTAAATAAATTGACACTTCATTAAAAATAGATAAGTAACCAAAAAATGAATTTAATATAAAAGTTAATAATAAGTGCTAATTAAATATTTAGCAATAATTTATAACCTTAATATTACGAGTTTTTGATCGTGACTACCATAACCTCACATGATTCTCTGATCGCGAGCTCTCCGCCCTCTATCTCGAAAACAGTTAGAGGTATGAAGAAATTTGAAAGACAAAAATTGTAGAGAATTTAATTCTGTACAATATTGATAATAAACACAAATAGCGTAAAACCCATAGAAAACGAGATATTTGCAAAAAATATAGAAAAAATCGATTTTTGTGACTTTTGACCCCCGAATTCACCTAATTCAACCTAAGATGACTGGACTATTATTAGTATGAACTAAAATGCACTGATTTTCATTTTTGGAAATGACACAATTAAACATAGTTAATACAATGTTAGCTCTATTACCAGGAATACATTTTAATAATGATTAAAGTTATTTAATGATATTAATAGCACCAGACAGGGTGATAGTAGCTGTTTTTATTTTAATTACAAATTTACTGCGTATAAACTATAATTTGATTACGCTGATAATTTGATTATATTTTGAGTATACGCCATAATTGCTTTGTGACCTCTTTTGTTATAATAACAAAACTTTATTGAGTGTGATCAATTTGCAATGTATGAAATAAAAAATAATTATCTAACGCAAAATCTGAAAAAAACCTAAATAGCTCGTTTCGACATTCTAACCTCTCCTGAATCTCTAAAGAATTCTGAAGCAAATACAGGCTTAATAAAAGATATTTGCGTATAGGTAAGTTTAGGTAAAGTGTGTCACTTTAAACCAGTAGATAATTTATTCTTAAGCCACGTCCAAGCTGCAAATGGCGCTAAAGAGAATTAAAATTATGAAGCTCAAAGTGCAATTGCAGCTTTAATTTAGCGAAAACAGGAGGAGAACTCGTCAAAGCAATTGTTCATCAATTTTTGTGGTAGGCAAACTTTTCAATGGTAATTTTGTTATAAAGGAATTTATGAGATTTAGCGCAAATGAAGTTGTGAATATTTCCAATAATGGAACGATGCAAATCCACATTTTACAATTCCAATTTACCGCAACATTTTCAGGTAAATAAATTTGAATGGTATTTGTAATACAACAATAAGCCGCAATACCGTTAATCGAAGGTAATTGGATTGGTGGTTTCAAGAAAATAAGTAAAATAGAAAACGTCAAACGGTATCAATGATGACAGTTAGTGTGAAAAAATATGTTCCAGTATAGAACAAGCATGTTATCATTATTTTGTCCTCTTCACATATCAAAATGCCTGCACACTCTACATAAATTATTACTGGGTTCAAACTGTTGAAATGTCATTTATTTGGAATAACGTCGAAATGTTTTCATAATTGATCGACAATAAAGAAGAATAACAAACAAGACGATTTCACAAACTTTCCGAATGGTTACGAAATTAAAATTCATAAAAACAAAACACACAAAAATTCCCCTCTTCATTAATTGTGGAATTGCTAAACTGGAAGGAAACTCACCCTTATCGTTTCATTCATAATTTAGTTACCTAATTTAATATGCCGTGGCGCAGAAACCTCGGCATGCTTAATCCAACTTTTCATCACAGATCTCCATATTATCACAGTATAATTACTATAAAGATAAATAACTGACATTTAACACTTTACTGTGTAGGAGATGGATATAACATACTTCAGATCTATTTACAGATTGACCTTTTTGTAAGAAGCACTTTTGGAAGTGAACGGTAAACGAAATAAGGTCCAAATATAATGCTAAAAAAATAGAATAGAATAGAATATAATTTAGCTTAACTTACCCCAGATTTCTAAAACAGTAAATATCAATATTTACGAAATGATATTCACAAATTAGCACTTGAGTAAGTACGCTTTGCTTAATTTTATTACGAAATGACACTCACAAATAGCACTTGAGTAAGTACGCCTTACTTAATTTAAAAAAATTCTGTATTATGTTCCTATTAATTCTATTTGGCCGACGCTGTTTGTTCGTATCCTTTTTTCCCCTCGCCGCGGTCGATATGAAAATGTTATAATTTAATTGACGAATTTGAGTTCACTTAGATTCACTTTTCCATCAAAATAATACGGCGAAACCGGCACGCACCGCTGATTTGGAAAATTATTTTATACCGAATTGAATCAGAAGTAAGCCGGAGCTGTACGAAAGAGGTTATTAAAATTTGGGTTGGGGAACATTTACATTTTGAAGCGATTAATTCATTTGTTGTAATGTTCCGTGGGGCGAGTGATAAATAACAGACCTGCCGTAATTGTCGGGGATAACGAGTATGTTACAGGGGAGTATTAAATGCGGTAGATTATCATCGGGATATTTATTGAATGTCGTGATTTTGTGGAAAATCGGGGTACTTCAATATTAAACAATGTTCCTAACAACGTGGGATAAACTCGATGGAATTTTACGTCAAAACAGAAACTCGTTAAAACTTCTTGTTGCGGTGTTTGTATTACATAATTTAACAAATCTATTGATTGAAATTACACGATACATTTTCCTTCATTCCACTCTATAAGAACAGGACGTAATACAACTCACTCAACTATGATACAACGTGATTAAGAAATACTGTTTAAGTTGGCAATCCTAAATTTTACTTTAAAATGGTAAAACTGGAACCACTTCCGGTTGCTTGACAGCTACTTCGACGTTTAACAATGACAGCATTGACACTTGAGCGGCGATTCAAATTTTTATTATAAAAACAAGCTGTACCCGGCATGCGTCGCAATGCCACGTAAAGTTTAAAGAAAAAAGATAAATAAAAATTATAGATGACCCGGTGAAATTCCTATCATCTACATATATTTTTGAAAAATAATGTCAAAACAATACAAATTTTTTATCTACATCAAATTAAATGCAACACAGTTATACACATAATCAATTTAAGGCTTTCTGATCTACTATATTTTCCGGCTTTTTTTGCGATGCGTAAATTTATAAAGATGATGGTTTTACGACTCGCGAACACGCGACGTATAATTGTCCATGCGCGAAACTGGGAAACTCCAAGTTTATTCCGCAAACTGTCCTTGTATTAGCAATTGTATATTATCTTTTTAAATTTTTAATAAATATTTTATGAAAAACTACCCTGAAATTAGGTATGAAATTTTTCTATACAATATGCGTTGCACCAAACGACGTCATTTAAAAGCAATTATTATACGTTTGGATGTTGGCTAAGAAATATTTAGAGTCATTTCCCACCCCAGAAACTAAAGAAGGTAATGAATCTGGTGGTGGGAACAACCACGGCAATTCTACTTTACCACCAGCACAACATAATCCAGTAGCTTCACCGCTGCATTTTAACGCTTTACAATATTGACAAACGATTGTCATTTCTCCAATCGTTACGGATTCTTCGGCACAATAATCTATTTCCAGGTCGTAGTGGAATGCTACTCGTTCCAAGTTTACAGGAACACTGCATCTGCGGAATCGCTCTATTTCATTGTGTCTTGAAGTGCGCTCCATGTTTTGGGCATTTGTTGCTCGTAGTACGTGCATGACCATCTTGGTGTTGATCCTGCCATGTATTTTTCAGCTTGTCTAAGTAGGTTTTTGTTTGTTTGTTATTTTTACTTTTAGTTCGATTCGTCGGTAATTCTGTTCGGTCTGTTGTTTGGGTTTCTTCACTTCCGGTTTTGGGTCTTGTATTTGTACCTCATAGACTTGTTTCTTGGGTGTTTTATTCGTTTGACGTCAGGTACAGTCGAATTGTCTTGTAGTTTTCCTCGATCCTTTTGAAATAGTGTGATCTTATATAATTGTGCTAGATCGTCAAACCCAAGTTCATGGAACGCCTCGTTGTTCTCTTGGGCTTTCCCCCATAGTGCTTCTAGGTGATCAATCCTTTTTTGTAAGTATTCCTTGGTTTTTCTTGCACTTCCGTTTTTCTTGCAATTATTTTGTAGTTATATGGTTTCTTGGGCTATTTTTTCTTGTTCTTGAATCAACTCATCTGCTTGTTATATCTTGTCGTAGTTGAAATTTAAATTTTTTTAACTTAATTCTCTGGAAAAGGTGGTTGTGACTTACTCAGGACTTTGCTTGTCTTCTTGACTTCCCGCCGTTGTGTTGAAGTTCTTGAAGTTTTGGAGTTGTAATCACTGGCGGCTTTTCCTCCGGCTGCAGTGACTGGATATGTCCGTCGTTTCAAATTTGTAAAATTTGTAGACTTGGTGTCCTGGTGAAGTTGCTTTGACTTACTCAGGACTCTTCTTGGTTTCTTGAATTTCCGCTTTTGTGTTGGCGTCGTGTAGACTTTGTAGACTCGGTGCCCTGTCGATCTAAATGGTGTTGTGTAAGATGTGCCCGAACTCGTTCGATTCCATTATTTACTGTTGAACGTAATTCTGTCATACCAATACGAATGTTATCTGTCTCTCACCGGTCGTCAGTCGTCAGTGCGATTTGGACGTGAGAGCTCGTCACGTTGCACATTTGAATGACTTCGACGACCTAAGTCCATCTTCTCCTTGGCATTTTAAAATCAATAAAGTTCTTGCGCACTGACAAACTGATGATAGATTGTAATAATCGTCTTGACATTTAGTTATTTGACAACCAACTGACATTATACTTTCATTTGTTTGATTATAAATGTCAAATTACAAAACGTACCTTTTTCAGTATTTCCCTTACTTATTATTTATGTTTCTCACCGAAAAACCTTCCCTGAACTTCCACAAATATTTCAAGATCAAAATTAGCAAAATCCGTCCAGCCTTTCTCGAGATCAAGCTAGACAAACGAACAGCAATCCATTTTTATATATATATAGAGATGTAAAAATGGTACTATTTACATTAAAACAGGATATTTTTATTGGCTGGGCTTATTTTCGAAATGTAGTTCATGACACAATTTCTGGATGGCAATACTCCTTGGAATCCACTTTGCACTAATTTGAAGAAATGTATTCTGAAGTTGTGTTCACTATCGACGTTTTTAAACAACACTGCATGCGCGTAGTTCACCGATATTTGAATACAGACAATGTGAAGAAAGGAAATCCACTTGGTAGACCCTCCTTACTCACTGAAAATGTGGTGCAAGACGTCAGGGCCCGACTGCAACAAAGTCCTCGCAAATCGGTTAGGAAGCTTGTAACGAAGCCGATTTTCTAGAGTTGACGGTAGACCACCCACCATACAGTTCATCGCGAAATCAAGCCCATCTCATATAGATGGCGGCCGATAAGGCAACGTTCAATCTATCATCGCTTAAACATCCAGACTAAATTTAGCTAAGCCAACCGCGCCCTCCAGCTGTCCTGTACCTGAGTTAATTCAACGTCAGAACCAATACTTGTCTATGACAAGCCGTACGTTATCCGTATTTTCCGTTGCGTCCGATATCCGTTTCCGTTCTACCGACCGATATATGTAATTGTGAACTTTACCGTCCGTCCGATCAAACCGACCGAATTATTCGTTATTTGTTACATAACCGTCCGATTGCGAACGTACTACCGACCGATACATGTAATTGTGAACGTTACCGAACCGTTAGATCTAGACCGACCGATTGTGAACGTAATACCGACCGAATTATATGTATATGTGATCGTTCCGCCGTTATATGTTATGTAATTGTCCGTTACCGACCGATATATTTGAGTGATCTGTACTACCGTCAAAATATCCGTCTCTCCGAACCGCTATGAGTTAATTTTTCCCTCGTCGTGTTAGGGAAAAATTAATTCACCACAATCTTCCGCTCGCTCTCTCGCTATCACTCTCTCCTAATGTAAAAACCGCACTACCGAATATTAGACACTGCACGTTTTCCTATCGTCTCCGTATTTAACTATTTCTCTTTTATTGTGAAATTGTTAAGATAACCATTTCTACAGACAACCCTGGTAATCTCCTGAGTTCGTAAATTACCCAGGCATATTCCCGATGGAGAAAACCCTTAAAAATCTGGCGCCCGAGCAAAACCGTAAAACCGACTTTTAAAATCCTTTTCCGAACTCCCGAAATCCGTCCCAGCGCCAAATCTCCCTAGTAACCGCACTAAGCGCGTTACAAGCTTTCCCTCCAAACAGGTTTGATCCTTATCAAAAGTTCACCAATTTCCACTTATCCCTAATTTCCCGTACTCCGTTTCGTGACTTTACAGGTTTATCATATGGAAGTAGCTCCACTGTGTTGAAGAGCAAATTGAAATACCACCCGTACAAATTTTCAATGGTCCAATCCCTAAATCCTCCTGACCGTCCACAATGCGTCTTGTCCTGTAACTGGTTCAATCAGGAACTGAACAATGATGACATCTTGGATAAAACCTTTTTTTCCGATAAAGCCTGGTTCCATCTTAATGGCTATGTTAATTCTCAAAATTACTGAATTTGGTCTGGTGAAAATCCACATGCTGTTAGAACAACAACTTTACACCCTACTAAACTTGGTGTTTGGCTGGCTGTATCGCAGCAGAGAGTAATTGGTCCTGTGTGCTTTAACTTCACAGTTTAATTCTGAACGATACATTCAGCACATTCTCCAGCCATGCGTTGCCCAATTAACCGAAGAAGAGCGCGAATATGGCTACTTTCAACAAGATTCAGCCCGAGCACATACGGCTCGTGCCACCATGCAATATTTGCGGGAACTTTTTGGCCATCGAGTCATAAGTACGGGAATCTGGCCAAGTAGGTCACCAGACCTGACACCTCTAGACTTTTGTTTCTTTGGGCACCTTAAAAACAAGGTGTTCAGTAATGTTCTACATACAGGTGAAGAACTGGAAGCTGCCATTATCGAGGAAGTTGTAAACATTTCTCCTCGGATGTTAATTAATGTCTTCGAGAGCCTAAAACGGAGGGTGAATTTATGTTTAGATCTTAATGGGGTAAAGATTTTTCTCATTGAACCCGAGTTAAAGAAAAATAAAAATTATATATAGAAAATGGGAGAATGGGAGAAAAATAGTTTGTACCTGCGAAGACTTCTAGTTTTTGAGGAAAAAAAATGTTGGAAAAAATACTGAAATTGCCTATTTTCAGAGAAGAATTTCTCGGTGTTTCAGTAATTTTTACTCGCATTAAGGCCAAAATATAGTTCGATGCTTAAACTAAACGGTGACATTAACTTCGCGCCGAAATAATACCGAAAAATATGCAAAACACGATTAGAAATAGATACGTTTTCGCGCCTTCGCCATATTTAAATACTGTTGACAGACACGCCGAGAGCAGTGTTGGCAGCGGCTAATCGGCCGACATGACGAATGGTAGACTACAGTCGGGAGGAGTGAGAGAGAGAGGGGGGAGAGAGAGAGACAGAAGAAGAGAGATGAGAGAGAGAGAGAGAGAGGGAGAGAGAACGAAAGAGAGCCGCGACTGAGTCGTAGATTACTAATAGTCTAATTACTATACAAGCCATTCCAAACATACCTAATCTTCCCGACTGAGTCGTAAGCCCAGAAACGTACAAATGTATTAATTACTATACAAGCCATACCTAACCTTCCCGACTGAGTCTTAAGCCCAGAAACGTACAAATGTTGTAATTACTATACAAGCCATACCATACCAACCTAACCTTCCCGACTGAGTCGTAAGCACAGTAACGTACAAACAAGTTTCAACTTTTATCCAAGCCCAACCAAACGTACCTAACCTTCCCGACTGATTCGTAAGTCCAGAACCAGTGGAAGTACGGAACAATTCCTAAATACATATCTCAAACTAAATGCAATGTATTCTTTACAAGAAAATTGCGGTATATTGGTAGCGACGAAAGATCACATGATATAATTTGACAGTATGAAACACTTGTAATAAGCCATAAAATTGCAAATTATAAAGTTAGTAATGGGAGTGTGTGTGGTTGCCTAGGTGTAAACTGTTTATATTGTCGGATATTCTTTGTAAAAAGACGCTTGCATTGCATTATAGTAGTGAAAAAAATGATACCAACGGTATGAGAAAGAAGATAAAGGTACAAACATGCGAGTTTAATCGGAGAATGGCTTATGAAAAAGATCGCCCGGACGGTCTCGTAGGCATAATAAAAACCTCGACGTTCCATGATAAATGTCAAATTATGATTGTGTTCCGTGACAAGTATGTAACAATTTTGGTCATATCGCACAAAATTCGCATTTAACATATTTTGCAAAGAGTTTGAGCGTGAATAATAGTGAAAAATATATAAAGAGGATCACAAAGGTGTGATATGGAATGAATTTGATGTCCGCCCGTTAGCCACGAGAAAGCAACAAAGAGTGAAAGATAGGCATTCTCGGATGTAACCTTAAAAGTGAAATTATTTTTTTGCAAAGAAACCAGAAGGAATTAAAAAAAAAAGAAGTGGACCATCATGTTCAACAGTATTTTATGGACGAAAGGTGATGATTTTTTGGTGAGTTTTTAATTTTTGACGAGATAACCTCTTATGCAAAATCGCATTTTGAAAGTGCCATAACTTTTAAACGGATCGTCTCCGCACTATAAGACTGGTGTCTCTGAAACAGGTTTTTGAAATAATTTCGATTAATATATGTCTTTAAATATTTCGCGTTTAATGAGGAAAAGGTCAGCCCCATAATGGTACATGGAGCAGTACCTTTAAATATTGAAGTTTTTTCTGGTGTGGTCTTTTAATCATTGATAAATTCACATAACCTCAAATATTTGTGTTTATTTAGCTGTTGCTGTCATGCAGAGTGCAGAGATTTCCGGTGTAGCCTTGCACACTCTTAGGGAAATTATCCTCCAGGTAGGATTGCCAACTTAAACAGTATTTCTTGATCACTCTGTAACTTCGTCTTGGAATGCTTGACGTCGGTAGATTCCAGAAAACTTCAAGAATATCTCATTTAATGAATAGAGGCAGTTCGAGTGCGCTCACGTTTTTCACGGGAATTTTTCATTCTCAACTAGAACAATACGAAAAGATTTTAATTTCCACTGGCACATGTCCAAATATTTACTGGAAAGATCGAGACACTTTAAATTCCATCGCGTTACAGGACACAATTAAAATACCCAAATCTTGTACTTCCTGTACAGATTAGATTCGAGTGTAATAATCCCTGAATGTTTCGAGTCGACTATTCGAAGATTCGTTCCCCATTTTGTATTCCAATCTCGGAAAATGATTACGCTTTTGATATTAATGAAATTCATCACGAGACACGGATTAAGGATCGGAGATGAGAGACGTCTTGTTTGTTTGGAATTGAGCCTCGAGAAACGGAGAAAGTAAAAAGGATCCGGGGGGATTCAATTGAGAGTGTCGGTTTCGTCGACGGAGTTATGGAATTAACGGATTAACGTTTTGTCGTAGCGTTGTTTAGCTTTATCGGGACGAATACCTCGATAATGCCGCTAATGATGATCATTGTTAGGCGATTTGTTTGCGAGAATCCCTCGCGGTTATTGTTCAAAAAGTACATACAGACAGTTGTAAATTTTCACAATTTAAATCTTTGATTCTGATTTAATCTCTAATGCGACGATGACGAAATGGGTTACATAGAGATCTTAAGTTATCGATATATGAAACGTACTTACACTGCGCGAAGTGTCTTAAATAACTTAATGTTGTATAGAATTCTCTGGAATTCCACGAACAATAATCGATTCGTCGGAAACTGACTCGCCAGACTTTTGGATTTTGTGGCGGGACATTCCGTTACAATATGAAATATGAATATGGTATATTCGTCAACATATTGGCTAAAACTGCTTAAATTTTTTTTTCTATGTTCCGGCACTAAAATGACAGCTATTCTAGCACTAAAATGGCCGAAAACAGTGCTTTAATGAGGCTTATTAATGCATTGTTTTTGGTATTTTTTTTTGTTGGGTTGGTATCAAGATATTCCCTAATGCTGTCTGATGTCTGTCAAAACAAAATTAAAAATAAATATGGCCGCCGCGTCGATGGGGTAGGGATGCAAATAGTATGTAAGTGTTGACTCTTGTACTTGATGCGATTCGGATTCTTGAGACATGATTTCGATTTTATTTAAATCCATTAAATTTCATTTGAAAATGGTATGAAAATTGACAGATGTCTAAGAAACAGCAGTAATACCAACTTAAATGTCACGATAAAAAAATTCCCCAGATAAGAAATTTTAAATTATTTAAATATAAATAAAAATGAAATGGAAGCCGGAACATAGAAAATGTTGTAAAGTACTCGTTGCAGAAGACATTCCAAGTCCTCGTCCGTTCTAAAACTCGCCGCAAGCGGCTCGTTTTAGAATCTCGGACTCGGGCTTGGAATATTGCAACTTCTGCAACTTCAACACTCAAAAACAAGGAGGTTAAGGATGTTTCGCTGTTATTCCTATCTTTATAGGTCTTTTTGTTCGTCAAATGACGGGTACTAGAGAAAATTAAGGATATTTTAGCCTTACAAATCCAGTAAATCTGAGGGAATTCGATGTTTGCTGTTAGTGAGAGCGAGAAGAGATACTGTTATCCCTGATCTATCAATGAAAAGTATGTTTTTCCTTAAAGGAAATATCTTAAAACAAAGCGATGTAAGAATATCTTAGGGATTTGAGAGGAGAAGATGTGAATATTAAGTTCCCAAAACAGGAAATTTAATAATTCTCCACCTTGAACTTATTGATTTCTTCAGAAAGATAGTGCTTATACATTGCCAATAAATAGATTACTTTATGTTCCATTACTTATTTATTTTCAAAACTTGTCCCTCCTACTTTAATAAACACCTTTGAGTAAGCGAAAACTAGAAATATCCGCAAGAAATTATTTATTTCGTGTCTTAAATTTTTAATCGATATTAGGTTTGAATAACTGGTAATTTTTGAGACTTCGAAATTTTTGGTGAAAGTACAATAATTTTTAAGCTAATTAGATCCATCAAGATTAATCAAGAACTTTTTCTGTCCTAAATTGTATTTTAAAATTTTTATTGCATAGTAATGCTTTAAATTCTAATTATAGATCTAATTATAGAATGTACAATTTATATTCTACTTGTGTAGAGGTACAGTTTTACTAACTAGATTATCACTGTTATTTTATATTGTTGTTAAAATTAATTACTAATTAATTAATTTAAATTTAACAGAACACGCGATGTTCTAGTTCCGAGAAAGACCGATCATTTCTAAATAATTAAATAAATCAGCATAATTTATTCTTTTGTTAAATCGCAGCAAGAGAAAAACTAAACTTACTTTTAAAGATATTGCCTTTTTTAAGTTTAGCACAGGTAATACGTCAAAAGGAATAATATATTCTGATCCCATGTGATATTTGGGAACTAACAACAGCTTTTCACACCAAATGTCACTATTCAAGTTATCCGTATTTATTTACTTACCTTCGAAAGTCGAAAAGATATATTGTAACGTTTAATCCTAATTTATTTACACTGTCCTAAATTATACGCAACACACTACTAAATTTATCTTAACTATCTCCTAACTAATTAATTTATATTACACTCTTAAGTATTAATTTATTTATACGCTCTCGCTTGTGCGTTTTTCGCACTGTTTATTCATTCACGGCTTCGCGTCTAATCTAATCTCCTTCGTCCGCAGCGTTCACTTTATAGCCCTCTATAATGTATTCGAGAACATACTAGTATTTGCTCGATAATTATTTTCCCTAAATATGCTTTTCTAGAAACGCCCAGAAGGTAATAAATCATTCTTCCTTTACTAAGATGTTGCCGGGACGTTCGGGACGGTTTTTACTGCTCACTTAAGGGTAGCGGCGTTCCATTGAGGTAAGCGATAAGAGTAAACACGTTTCGCGCTGCTGTTTACATTTCGCGTTACAATCTTTAAAACTCGAATCCCAGAAACTTGTAACAAAGTTCATTTGCCTTTCAACAACAAATTGTTTTTGAACAATGTACAAATTTGCCTTTATGAGTTTTAACTTTTCTTCTAAAAAGTAATTGTAGGCGTAAATATATCAGTAAATCACTTTGAAGACTTGAATCATCCCTACATTATGCAGTAACGGACATTGTCAAACTGTCAAATATTTTTGATGTGATAAACGTCTTATAACTCGATGTGCGTGCTACCTACACTTTCCAGAAAACATTGTAACGTTACGCCAGACCCATGCGTGCGAGCGAGAGTGAGAGCGTTTGCATTGCGACGCATCTATCACTCTTCCACTACAGCGTCCGAGTGAAAGCTCGATTTGGCGATCGGCTCGGTTCGCTAGCGCGATGGAAGGGTTAGGCGACAGCACGTTAGATAAAGTTATCTGAATCTGAATATTTACTGTGTATGCCATTGCTTATTACTATTACAATAACAATTGCGGCAATAAGATAATTAATTCTTGCATTCTAAGAGTTTCATTAGTTATATATTCTTATATGTTTTTGCTTGGATCATTAAAACAAAGTAGTATCGGTCAACGTGTTCAGTAATAATAGGTTATGTTACGATTTCGACTAAAAAATTATGATGAGTGATATAAATGATCGTATAAAAAGTCGACTGCTTTCATTTAGTTTTCAATGAAAACAATTATCCTGTGTAGCAATTCATGTAAGGTTCAAGATTAATGTTCAGCTTCACACATATAACAATGTGTCTAAAATGACAAGTTGGACCGGCCAACCGCAGTGTAAGAAAACCTTCTAATGATAATTTAGTGATAATAATTCTATTAAATTCATAAACGTATTCCATTTTTCATCAATGTTTTCTTATGACGTCATCACGTAAAAATTATCGTCCATAAACCGACTTTATAGACAACCAATATTTTATTTAAAACAAGCCGTACCCTGCATGCGTCGCAATGCCACGTAAAGTTTAAAGAAAAAAGATAAATAAAAATTATAGATGACCCGGTGGAATTTCTATCATCTATCCTAGTCATCTATATTTTTGAAAAATAATGTCAAAACAATACAAAATTTTTATCTACATTAAATTAAATGCAACACAGGTATACACATAACCAATTTAAGGCTTTCTGATCTACTATATTTTTCGTCCTTTTTTGCGGTGCGTAAATTTATAAAGATGATGGTTTTACGAGTCGCGAACACGCGACGTATAATTGTCATTGCGCGAAACCGGGAAACTCCAAGTTTATTCCGCAAACTGTCCTTGTATTAGCAATTGTATATTATCTTTTTAAATTTTTAATAAATAATTTATGAAAAACTACCCTGAAATTAGGTATGAAATTTTCCTGTACAATAGGTATGCGTTGCACCAAACGACGTCATTTAAAAGCAATTATTATACGTTTGGATGTTGGCCATGAAATATTTAGTCATTTCCCACCGCAGAAACTAAAGAAGGTAATGGATCTGGTGGTGGGAACAATTACGGCAATTTTACTTTACCACCAGCACAACATAATCCAGTAGCTTCACCGCTGCATTTTAACGCTTTACAATATTGACAAACGATTGTCATTTCTCCAATCGTTACGGATTCTTCGGCACAATAATCTATTTCCGGGTCGTAGTAGAATGCCACTCGTTCCAAGTTTACAGGGACACTGCGTCTGCGGAATCGCTCTATTTCATTGTGTCTTGAAGTGCGCTCCATGTTTTGGGCATTTGTTGCTCGTAGTACGTGCATGACCATCTTGGTGTTGATTCTGCCATGTCTTTTTCAGCTTGTCTAAGTAGTTTTTTGTTTGTTTGTTATTTTTATCTTTAGTTCGATTCGTCGGTAATTCTGTTCGGTCTGTTGTTTGGGTTTCTTCACTTCCGGTTTTGGGTCTTGTATTTGTACCTCATAGACTTGTTTCTTGGGTGTTTTATTTGTTTGACGTCAGGTACAGTCGAATTGTCTTGTAGTTTTCCTCGATCCTGTTGAAATAGTGTGATCTTATATAATTGTGCTGATCGTCAAACCCAAGTTCATGGAACGTCTCGTTGTTCTCTTGGGCTTTCCCCCATAGTGCTTCTAGGTGATCAATCCTTTTTTGTAAGTATTCCTTGGTTTTTCTTGCACTTCCGTTTTTCTTGCAATTATTTTGTAGTTATATGATTTCTTGGGCTATTTTTCTTGTTCTTGCATCAACTCATCTGCTTGTTATATCTTGTCGTAGTTGAAATTGTGAATTTTTTAACTCAATTCTCTGGAAAAGGTGGTTGTGACTTACTCAGGACTTTGCTTGTCTTCTTGACTTCCCGCCGTTGTGTTGAATTTCTTGAAGTTTTGGAGTTGTAATCACTGGCAGCTTTTCCTCCGTCTACAGTGACTGGATATGTCGGTCGTTTCAAATTTGTAGAATTTGTAGACTTGGTGTCCTGGTGAAGTTGCTTTGACTTACTCAGGACTCTTCTTGGTTTCTTGACTTTCCTCTTTTGTGTTGGCGTCGTGTAGACTTTGTAGACTCGGTGCCCTGTCGATCTAAATGCTGTTGTGTAAGATGTGCCCGAACTCGTTCGATTCCATTATTTACTGTGGAACGTAATTCTGTCATACCAATATGAATGTTATCTGTCTCTCACCGGTCGTCAGTCGTCAGTGCGATTTGGACGTGAGAGCTCGTTTCGTTGTACATTTGATTGACTTCGACGACCTAAGTCCATCTTCTCCTTAGCATTTTAAAATCAATAAAGTTCTCGTGCACTGACAAACTGATGATAGATTGTAATAATCGTCTTGACATTTATTTATTTGACAACCAACTGACACTATACTTTCATTTGTTTGATTATAAATGTCAAATTACAAAACGTACCTTTTTCAGTATTTCCCTTACTTATTATTGATGTTTCTCACCGAAAAACCTTCCCTGAACTTCCACAAATATTTCAAGATCAAAATTAGCAAAGTCCGTCCAGCCGTTCTCGAGTTCAAGCTAGACAAACGAACAGCAATCCATTTTTATATATATAGAGATGTAGGTAACAACTTTGAGCATATCTATGATATATTGCGATTTTCATTGTTCATAATCGCTTTAAAATTCAAATCTTTAATTTAAAAAATAGGGGTTGCCTGCCACTAAAATGAAGAGTGTATTTGCCATAGATTATTGTCATAGTGTATTTTATTTCAAAAATTCAGGAATTTTGGGTCTGGTTTTATTGAAAATCACTAGAATGGAAATACGTAGTAGTTCAAAATAATTCCATCTAAAATGACTGTGTATAGATTTTTCAATATACTTTTATACAAAGCGTAATTATCTTTCATTGTTATATAATAGCAACGTTGGCAACAATCGATATAAATCCCACTCATTGTTCGGGAAAATACAGTCCATATTTCCGTAAGTAATCCCTCTATTTACAATTTTCCTCCAAATTTTCGGTATAGCGGAATTGAGACGCATCCGTAAATCTTGAGGCTCTAATTAAAAATACGCGGGAGCTTTTTCGCTTCCGGTTGTCTCTTTTCTTCCCCGTCCGACTTTTCTTTCTCCCATTTCTATTCCCTTTTCGTTTTCTGACTGGCTTCTGCTGAATTGGCGCTTTTCGTTTCGATTTAATTCCCGTTAAGTTGGAACCGAGTAAAATAAGGGGACGGCTCGCCGAAGAGGCAGCTAATGCAGATATACACGTGGGGGGCGTCCTTGTAAATAAAATACCCACGACTTGCCTCAGCTCTCGATTACCAAGTTTATTATGTTTATCTTTAACTCATAGGCCTTCGCTCATTTTCATAACCTTTACATGTAATGTGAGATGTGAAGTAAAGTTCGCCCTGAGTTGATTACAACGGTTTGTTTAACTTTCCTTGACAAGTGTTCCTTGTTTATACCGAACGTTTCTGTAAAAGATTTACATGCTCGACGTCGCTTTCGTAGAATATTTGTGGAATTTACATTCGTTACGCTGCTTTGTTAGTAAAACGTTCTCTCGATTTCAAATCAGTTATGATTTCCATTCGGATTAAAACCTAGAACATCTCGTCAAAAGAATATTGATCCCATATTACCAAATCATCCAATCAGTTATTCGTTTGAGTAATCCAATTAAAATTCTAGTGGTTTCCGCCGAAGGAATTGGTTTCCTTCCTGTTACCATTTGTGACATAAAGGAAATTCGCCAATAATTAATCGAGGGAAATTGGAACTGCTTGGATACAAGGTAAATAATATTTTTCTGGGACTTCATTCTTAAAATCACAACAATACCGGCAATAAGTATATCGAGTGTTGTACATATGATTTATGATTAAAATACTCAAGAAGGGAAAGTGATACGTAGTAGATCACAGTATAAGGGATGTTTTCATAACGATAATGGTGCTAGAAATATATCATGATTTACTTGAAGAGTTCCTAAAATTGTTGCACTCTTTTATTTCTCCGATAAATTTTATAATTGATCAATAAAATAATGCTAAAGGCATACTAATATAAAAATGCACAACTATAGATATCCTAAGATTCACCACTTCTGATGTGAAAGCACATAAAAACTTTCTTAAATAGTAACTTATAGCGTTGCGGGACGACGCCATTCATGACACGTCGCCTTTTCACTAACCACAACTCTCTTGAACATACTTGAAACAGCATCTATCACTACATCTATAAGATGTTTTGAACACTATCGCCCAAAAGATGAAATTATGCAATAAACACAGTTCCTGCGTTTAAATATATCAATCTGATGGTATCGCAACAATGGAACTCTCCTATTTAATCGCTGTTCCTGATTGGCGACTCACTCTGGGGATAACTTCACGCCGAGGATCGTGAAAATTCTACTAACATCTAGATCAGAGGAAATGTTCTAGTATTTTTGTTTTTCAAGTGAGGCATAGAAATTTCCTTAATTTCCACGTAGACTTATATAGCGACTAAACCTGTTTTATGCTCAATTCTGTAGATTACACCTGAATAGCACCGCCTGCACAGAAATTAATAAGACTTCTGCGCAGTTCATTATTATTCCTGAGCGGTTAATAGTACTAATAACATTGTCCTCCCGAGTTAGTAATTTTAGTGTTTTAACTTCAATTCTGTAAGCAAATATGTATGCTTATTGCACGTCTGTCGATAGCTACATAACAATTGAAATATTTAAAACTGTATTCTGTATCAATTTTTACAGTACTTGAACTGAAGTGAGCTGATAACTTGATTCTAACCTATTCTGCATATCACTTCATAAGAATCGATTTGGATAATCACAGTTAAATAGATGTGCAATCATATCTTTAAGCCAATCGGTGTGATCGTGTTAATTGATACACATCAACCGTAAGAAGTGAAACGACTAAATCTAGCAACTATGTCGGCTTGCCTTAATAACTCCCTAACTATTAACCTCAGAGACGTAGCGTTGGTGTCGTTTTTTATTATATTTAATCAGCTCTCTAATGACACATTAGGCATGCGTCGAATATTAGGCCTCTCGCTTTATTGCATTCAATGTAACTCCATGTCTAACATATGCTGGGCCTAGTGTTATTTTCAAATATTTTTTTTTGATATTGTAACGTTTATTTCTAATTTATTTAGACTGTCCTAATTATACACTACACACTACTTATCTTAACTATTTCCTAACTAATTGATTCATGTAACACACTTAACTTTTAATTTACTTGTACCATTCGCTTGTCCGTTTATCGCACTGTTTACTCTTTCGAGGCTTCACGTCTAATCTCCTCTCCGATCGCAAGCCGGCTTATATACATATCTCAATTGTATTCGCGATGATTCCTGAAAGAACTCGATCCTTCTTTTCCCTAATAATGTTTATGTAGAAACGCCCAGAAGGTAATAAATCATTCATTCCTTACTAAGATGTTGCCGGGACGTTCGGGACGGTTTTTATTGCCCACTTAAGCGTAGCGGCGTTCCTTTGTGGTACGCCGCCGTCCGATAAGCGAAAACACGTGGCGCGCTGCTGTTTACATTTCGCTTTACAATATTGATATATACGTTGGGTACTCCAACGTTACCGGCGCCTCCACCATATGTCATACTCAGGGATAAGCCTGTGTGCTAGGTTGGTCAGCGTGGAGAACTGATAAGAGTTAAAGGTTAATATTGGTACAATACAATACAGATAGGTAAAAATACACTACAAATGGAACTCAATCAAAGGACACTTGGGGAGGAAAATAATACTTGAAAATTAAAAACCAAGAGAAATGACTTAGTTACAATAAATGATTAAGGGTAGCTTACATTGGGCCATGACGGAAAAGGAAAATGCACTGTACCTAACGAAACTGTACTCAGCCCATAGACATAAGTTTGTAATGTCATACAATGTATTATCCGCGACATGTCGAAATTATTGAAAAATTTGGTTGTCTGTAAAGTCGGTTTACGGACGATAATTTTTACGTGATAACGTCATAAGAAAACATTGATGAAAAATGGAATACATTTATGAATGGAATAGAATGATTATCACTAAATTATCATTAGAAGGTTTTTTAGCACTGCGGTTGGCCGGTCCAACTGGTCATTTTAGACACATTGTAATGACATGTGTGAAGTTGAACATTAATCTTGAACCTTGCATGAATTGCTGCGCAGGATAATTGTTTTCATTGAATACTAAATGAAAGCAGTCGACTTTTTCACGATCATTTATGTCATTCATCATAATGTTTTAGTCGAAATCGTAATATAACCTATTATTACTGCACACATTGACCGATGCAAGAACAAATATGTGAGATTATATGGCTAATCGAACTCTAAGAATGCAAGAATTGAATACCTTATTGCCACAATTGTTATTGTAATATGAATAAGCAACGTTATGCACAGTAAATATTCAGATAACTTTATAAATAGTAGTGTGCTGACTGCTGTCGCCGTCGTCGCAGACGACGGAGTGGAAATAGTGCAATCACCATTCAGCACGCGAGTAGCGCGTACCCCTTCGTCCCCTTCCATCGCGCTCGTGAACCGAGCCGATCGCCAAATCGAGTTTTCACTCGGACGCTGTCGTGTAAAAGAGATAGATGCAAGGTCGATCTCTGTCTATTGTTGTCGCTCTCACTATAGCTCGCACGCATCGGTCTGGCGTAACGTGACAATGTTTTGTGAAACGGCAGGTAGCCGGCACATCGATTTATAAGACGTATATCACGTCTAAGTTTGAAAACAGCACAACATAGCATTAGTTGGATTGAACGCAGTACAAGAGAAATATTTTAATTTGGTAAATGGTAAACGAATTTATTCTGATTTTTATACAAACAATTTTATAATTGCACAAGGTAGCACAAATTGGGCTTAGAATGACAAACATAAATGTGGCTGGGCAAAGAATTAGTACTATTACATTGATTATAAAATTAATGTGATTTTTATTACTTCTATCCTTATTATCACATAGGAAATATCCTATTTTTATTAAAAGTTTATATTTTATATTGTAATTTAAAATACTTTGTATTACTTTCCGTTGTTGTGTTACCAATGGTTCATCGAACCAGCTATGGTTTTATTTACCCAACATTCTTTATCACAGCATTTCCCTCTACTTTAAAGTGCCGTCTAACGCTCGAAACAAATGGCGCGAAATTCCCTGTATATTCCTCTTCCTGATTTATTTCCAGGCTCCAATCCGTGGATAGGAAAGATACCCGAAAAATATACGTGAGTGGTGGAGTCGATGAGGAACTGAGCGAAAATTGCGGGATTCGCATTTCGCGTCACTTACGGCTTCAAAATGATCTATCACTATGATTTTTCTCGAGCGAGTTTGTATCGTAGGAGCGAATCAAAACGGGAAAGTACCGCGTCATCGATGATTTCGCCTCTTTTGCGTGTAACGGTGTTACTTATTGGTTTTGTGTTAGCATCAATCTATGTAAAATGAAAAATTTCAAAATCAATTTCGGGTCGTCGAGAGCGACGCCGCCGGTACGCGGGCGAGGGGATTATTATTATTATTATTATTATTCGATAGTTCCTAAACCGTTTCGAAAATCGCAATTTTCCAAAACATTTTCTAATCCCCCTCCAGAAATTCCCCGTTCGATCCTCTCGGAGATTGCCAACGTCGACGAAATCGTAAAGCCGAGGTGCCGAGGGAAAATCGCTTTCCGCGAGAGAAATGCACGTCGAAAATAGATAAAATTATGAGATTTTATTTGCGAGCTCGCTCGAGATGTTTATCAATAAACACCGGTTGATTAAAGGGAAGCAAAGCGGGGAAATTGTAGGCCTACGAGGCATCTCGTTCGAGTTATGCGTTAGGGGTTGACAGTTGTCACTCTTCGGGGGGTTCAATAAAGATTTCTCGTGCCCTATGACATTTCGAAATATCTTTGTTGTTCGAGTCTGTTTTCCTTTAATGTAGAAGAACACACGTAAATATTACACGTTACAGAAATATAAACCTCTATATGTCTATTAAACGAGGTACCTGTCTCGTGACAAATAGCAAGAAAAATTTCTCACCTAACTGAGAATTCAAAAAAATGAAATGTGACATTGTCTACGTTTTGCTTAAAAAAAACATAGATGTGTTCAAATATTGCGAAAAAAACAAGCTTGTTAGAGGAATTCTCTCCAGAAGCGTTAAAATAGTAGGTGAAAGGGCAAAATAATAGAAAATAGATACAGAAGTATCAATAAGAGAACAACTGTTTAAAGAAAATTAAATTTGGAACGGATTAATGTCCTCCCAAGGGCCTAAATTTCATTATAATACATTGAAGTGACAAATCCATGTAACGTAATACGTCATATCATCGAAAAAATTTTGGTTGTCTGTAAAGTTGGTTTACGGACCATAATTTTACGTTATAAGGAAACATTGATGAAAAATGGATACGTTTATGAATTGGATAGAATTATTATCTATCACTAAATTATCATTAGAAGGTTTTTTCACACTGCGGTTCGCCGGTCCAACTGGTCATTTTAGACACATTGTTGACATGTGTGAAGTTGAGCATTAATCTTGGACCTTACATGAATTGCTACACAGGATAATTGTTTTCATTGAATACTAAACAAAAGCAGTCGACTTTTTACACGATCATTTATATCATTCATCATAATTTTTTAATCGAATTCGTAGCATAACCTATTATTACTGCACAAGAACAGATCTATGAGAATATATAGGTAATCGAAGTCTTAGAATGCAAGAATTAAATTCCTTATTGCCGCAATTGTTATTGTAATAGTAATTTGGCATTCCAACGATCTGTCAAAAATAAATCCAATATGGCCGTTGTGGGCAAACAACTACGTTATCTGTGACTATTGATCGAAAAGTATTCCATTTTATGTTTTTGAGAGTGAGTTAAGTTGTTTTCATATTTTTAAAGTGTACAGTACTGTTTTTTCGAACAAAGATGCTCTTGTATGCTTTCACTTGTGCTTTGCTCTAGTTACTATGGGTTAAAACTAAATATGAAACGATATCCATGTTGGTGACAGGTGGAACTCCGTGAATAGAATTGTCCAAATCTTCAACTTTCAATAAAAATGGATCCACATTATCGATTAACTTCAGCTTCTTTAGATAACTGCAAAAAATATATATAGAAATGCAAACACAAAACTTTAGTAAGTATTTTCGAGCCTACCGTGGCGATTTTCCAACAATAATGTCTTTAAATATTCACTGCATCTTAAAAAGTATATAAGCGCTAACAAAACCGATAAAACTTTCTAAAAATCACCTTTTCACCAACAAACAACATAACCATGAACACTTTCTAATGGCGCTGTCAGACTGTCAAACTTTGTTTGCCCACAGCCGCCATATTGAATATCACGTGGTTTGGAATGCCTAATAAGCAATGGTATGCACAGTAAATATTCAGATAACTTTATAAATCATAGTCGGCAATACCGCTAACGTCCAGCTGTGAGCTGTCGCCGTCGCCGCCGACGTAGTGGAAGGGAGATAGATGCGTCATCTCACTCCCGCATGGCTCTGATAGACTACTTAAGTGCCAACGTCACACGAACGGGAGGAGCTTCCAAACCTTCTCAAAAAAATCGATAAAACGTGTAATTCGTCCATAAGAAAGTTTATATTCTATATTTATTGCTAATTTTGTTGTAAATAGGTGTTGCCAGCTGTATATTGTGATACAGTTTGTTCAAACCTATGTTATCTATGTTATCTATGTTATCAAACCTATAAACCAATGCATTTTCATATTATTTTATTCTCGTCTTCAAAAAACTCAATAATGTTGCAGATCTTCAACATATGTTTGGATGCCACTTTCAATCAAAATTCTGACTTCAAATGGTTTTATTTAACTAAAAAGTACACAAAATATATCAGCCTTGTAAACAAACACATAACCTCAAAAAAGTAAAATGGGCGAAAACTAACAATTAGACTTACCTTTTATTAAAAACACTTTGTTAAAACGTTGAACCGTCCTAAGTTTTCACAAAATATTGAACTGGCCACTCTTATTCACGTCAAAACTAATAATAAACTTCAAAATAAAATCTCCTTATGGGCAAATTGCGTAGAAGAGGGTATTCTTCTAAACGGAGACAGACTGAATAATATTCGGTACGCCGACGATACCATGGTGATAGCAGATAGCTTGGAAGCATTGCAAAGATTAATGAACCATATCACGCAGTACAGTCAAAAATATGGTCTTAATATCAACGTAAAAAAAACAACAAAACAAATGATCATCAGCAAAAGAAATATAAATGGAGCTCACCTATATATCAACGGAACTCGAATTGAACGTGTTCAACAATTTTGCTACCTTGGAACCATCATAAACGAACAATGGGACAGTGCACAAGAGGTAAAATGCCGTATAGGAAAGGCCAGGACAGTTTTTAACAAAATGAGTGCCATCTTCAAAAGTCACAACATATCCCTAGAAACGAGAATAAGGCACTTAAGATGCTATGTTTTTTCTGTTTTATTGTATGGAGTAGAATCCTGGACACTCACAGAAGCCACCACTAAAAAGTGGAAGCATTTGAGATGTGGCTGTATAGGAGAATGCTCCGAATACCATGGACAGCTCACGTTACAAATATAGAAGTGTTAAAGAGAATGAAAAAAGATCTAGAAATCATGTACACAATTAAAAAAAGAAAACTAGAATACCTAGGGCATGTTATGAGGAATAAGGATCGATACTCCCTACTGCAAACCATAATACAGGGAAAGATACTAGGTAGGAGAGAGCCCGGAAGAAGAAGAATCTCATGGTTGAGGAATTTACGGACTTGGTTTGGGAAAACCTCAGCAGAACTGTTTGGAGCGTGTACAAACAAAGTTATAATTGCCAACATGATTGCCAACATCCGAAACGGATAGGTACCCTAAGAAGAAGATGGGCAAATTACACGCTTTATCGTCAGACTTAGGTGGTCCATTGGTTGTGTGGTACCGGTCTCTCTTTCACTTGGACGCTGTAGTGGAAGAGAGATAGATGCGTCGCAAGGCAAACCTAAGGTCGATCTCTGTCTATTGTTCTCGTTCTCACTCTCACTCGCACGCATGTGTCTGGCGTAACGATTCAATGTTTTCTGGGAAGTGTAGGTAGCCCTCACACCGATTTATAAGACGTATATCACGTCAAAAAAGTATTACACCATGAAAATTAATGAAATAGCTTTCCATACAAATAGTGATAAAATACTACAGAATTCAACAGAAAGAGGAGTGTTCAACACATCAACACATGTCTAGATGAAGAAATGAGCTCGACCGAAAATTTGGTTTCAACGCTTATTTCCTGATATGTTCATGTAACACGGCGAATTAATAACGAGTGATTACTTGCAGTAAATTACGAATAATATACAGTTTAGCTTAAATTCAATCATTCTGAACCTAGAAATATGTCATTTACAAACAGTAAACTGAGAATTAAAGTTATGAAATTACAAAGGTTTGTAATTGTGTAATTGTGAATCATAAGCAAGTCGCCAGTAAGTTTTAATTGAGTTCTTGGTCTGTAGTGTCGTGTTTATAGTATCGCATTTTGGGGGAGTTAGTTTTATTTCTACACGTTATGATTGGTTGGTTCATTTTAACATCTACTTGGGCAGAAGGTGTTAATAAACAAATTACTTTGTTTGTTACTTTGTTCTAACGCATGTCGAAAAGGACAGAATTGACTAAAACCTTTTTGTTAATTATTGCAGTTGAATGTTATCTAATAGCACCAAAGTGAAATTATTGGGTACGCTGGAATTTCAAATGTACACGATGTGTCTGAAATGTATAAATTACAGTAGTGCTTTACCGAAAGGTAAAATCAAGTTTACATACTTATTAAGTCGGCGCAAGCTTGAAACATATCAATCAGTCTTAATTCGGTTTTCAATAAAAATAGTTAAAAAAATGCAATAAAACTTCCTGAAACCAAATTTACTTATTTTAACAGTAGAAAACAAATTATGAGAAAACAGCAATTTTTTTCCATGCTTAAGACTTGTCCCATCCGTTATAAACTTAATTCTTTCAGTGTCTATTTTAGGGAGAAAGTGGTGTTATTAACGCATGTTGAAGCAAGACAGTTAGTAATTGACTAAAAATCTGTTAACTAAACTTGTTAACTAAAGGTGAATGTTATTGAATTAATTATGAATTATGAATGTTATACGCTGGAATCTCAAAACATACAGGATGTCTCTGAAATGTGTAAATTACAGTAATATTTATTGCAATAAGCACAAGGTAAGATCATGTTTAATTATTGGGTAGGGGCAAACTTAAGACTTATATTGCTCAGTCTTAATTCGGTTTTTCAGTGAAGATAGTTCATGTCAGTTTCAATGAAGATAAATGGTATTTATGAAGATAGTTCAAAAAATGTAATAAAACCTGAATTTATATTTTCTTACTTTAAGAGTAGAAAATATAGTGTAAGAAAACAACAATTTTTTTCTCCATAATTAAACCTGGCGCATCCTTTATAAATTATATTTTGTAAGTGTCAATTATGGGGGAGAGAGTGGTGTTATGTAAAAAAATTTAACTGAAATTGGATTCTAAATAGTAATGAATTCTACTGTTCTTTTCGGGATTTTTGGGAAACGAGTTTCGTTAATATTTGTGGGATGTAGATACATATATAATTCTCTTAAAAAGTTGCTATTTTTAGGTCGGATTTGGTTTTATGTGAGACAATTGTTAAGACCCAAATTTAATTAAACATAGATTCGCATAACGGAGTTTTGTTTTTGTAGGCAGAAAAACAAATACAAATTAATTTCATTGAAGCTTTGGATCGATTAATTCATGAAGATTCATGATTACAACTTGCATGAAGTTGCACAGGTGAGATTTTTTTAAAAGAATGTCTTTGATACACTGCTTGAAACATGTTCAAAAGATTGATTTTGATAGAGGAGTAAAAATTCCAACCAAGTTTCTAATAAAATGTTTTTACTAAAAAAATATTGCCTTCTGGAATCAATAGATCTAGATTGATAGCTTGCTCAGAACCATGTTTCTATTATTTTATGAAAACAAAGATTTATTCGGGGGCGGCGGTGGTCGTGTGGTTTAGGCGCTGGCTTTGAATCAGGCGATCACTGTCGTCGTGGGTTCGAATCCCACGTAATCCATGGATGTTGTGATTGTTGCGGGAAGTGTGTAAAATGTATCCAAAATCCCGTCCTATTCACGCCGGTAACCAGGCCGGATAGGATCGGATATCCTGTAGGAGGGCGGGACTAGGATACACACACCCTGAGTCGGTAGAGCACGGAGTGGATCAACTGGGGTGAGAGCCTTAAGGGGGTACAACCGTGCTCGAGGACCGTGATTCGGAGCCCACGTTAAACTGTAGGTCCCGTCCAAATTGGCCACAGCAGCGAAAAAGAGACGTTAACTTAATAAGACAAGACAAGACAAGACAAGATTTATTCGAAAAAATAAACAGGGAAAGGAATGGGGAGAAGCAATACACCATACACGAGGAAAGAATTTTACTTAAACCTACCACAACCAGATTCGTGATAGGTAAGTACCATCTTTAGGTGAGTAGTTGATTCTCAAAGAACTTTTTTATAAATTATGAAGTATCTTATATTGTTTGTATAAACTGTCTTTCGTAGACGAAAATACACTAAATTCCATATATCTATAAACTTGTCGTAAGTAAAATAGGCATGTACTCAAACATAGTTCAAATCAAGAGCAAGCAAGACAGTTTTTCTCTCTACTTATCGTGGATTGATTAAACACATTTATTTGTTCTAAACTTTCCAAAAATGTTATCCTCACAATCGACGTGTTGAAAGTTGCTTGCGGAGCTGTCCTATCACAAGATTTTGATGGAAAGGAACCACCAATTACCCTTGCATCAAATTATTTCACTAAAGGAAAGAGTTACAAGGCAACCCTATTGAGCTGAGTATAATCTATTGTGCTAGAAAATACGTATTTTAAATATCCTTTAAATGACTTTCTAGTCAAACTTGATAACAGCCTACCTTACTTATACTACCTACTTGTAGCCTACCTATCTTCGATGAACGATCTCAGCTCTAAACTGACAAAGATGTGCCAATACTTGGCAGAATACACTTTAGAAATAGAATATTCAGTGGCTTTTGCCATAGCTCGAAAAAAATATTTCGATTTCTTAATAATTGTTTAATATCTACTAATACAGCAATTTTAATGATGTCCCCAAAAATTAATTAGTTTTATCGTCAGAAGTAAGCCGTGTTTTGCCGATGGTACAATACAATTATTTCCAATAATTTGTATATGTGAACCTGATTCGGTTAGAGTAAGCACCAAGTGTTATGCTTAAAAAATTACGAAGGTCCAGTACTAAAGGTATAGAGTCAAAATTGTGTTCCAAATCGAACGAAAATAAATTTATGAAATTACACAAAAATTGACTAAGAAGGTATACTCTAACCAGTAGCAATTGGAACACTGAATACAATCTGATTTACCGAGGACATTCGAAAAGAGCCCGTTGTCTCTATACAAAACCATGGGACTTATCTTTTTGCTTATTCAGAAACGCACTGGTATTTTCAAAATGCAGGTGTTCAGTTGCCCAAGTGAAATCATATATGAGAAATGTATGGACATGTACAGATAAAGACCTATAGGGTCTATTGGACCGCAAATTTTTTTTACGACAGCGGCACTTCGTTTGTATCTTCTTCTTCTTCTAAGGTGCAGGTGTACAGTCGATCAGTGAAATCGTGTACGAGGAAGTACGCGAGACTCTACAGATACTGGATGGGCCACTGGACCATAACACAGCGACCACGTGTGCTTTCCTGGTGATGTCTTGTTCCGCACTTATATTCGAGAAAGCAGGGGTGTGTGAATGTGTGTGCCATTTGTTTGTGCGATTTGGAAGTGAATTCATTGTTAGAGTTATTATCCGTAATGATACGCCCATGGAGGACAAGGCGGCATCGCTCTTCACTACTTAAAAAGCCATTAAGTGTTTTTGTTGCCGTTCCAGTTGGGACTGGACGAAGTATATAACAAACGCAATTAAAAATACTTTTTAAGAATTTTACTTCAATTCATATATTCGTATTGATATGTTTTTTTAATATTATTTCCATATTGAATAATAGGTTTTATTTAGGTTAACTTTAAATATATGAGAGTGTTATCCATAACCATGTTAATTCATAACAAAATATGAATTGACGAATGATTAAAGTACCGTGTTTCTTTGTCCTGTGAAACGTTGCGTCTGGATTGTTCCAATTTATATAGTAATTAACATATTGTGCTTCTATATTAAAGGTGAAACGTTATGTTAACACAGCGCGATATAATATTCGGTACATTATCGATTTCCCCGTGACACACTTATTTCCAATCAAATAATGTACTTGTTTAGTCATTGATAAAAAGAATACGTCGACAACAACATCGGTATGAATACTTTTTTCACGTGAATACATCACCTTCCATTCGACATATTCCACTTTAATAAAACCTGATAAATTCGTTCCATTCATAAATCCGAATAAACAAAAATCTGTACTTCCTTGTGTTATTACTGAAATGGAAATGCGTACGTTCAAACAAATGCCCAGCGTTATGGAACGTAACGGAGAACGGGGGAAACCTAAAAGCCCCGATTCGAAGGTGATCAAAAGATAACGAAAACCATACACCCGAACAATAACATCCAACATTTCATCTTTTCCCATTTTCCCGATTCCTCCTTACCGGCGAGGCGACTCCGAATTTAGTGCATCCTGTTGTTGTGGCGCGGATTACATCGCAGCGACATAATTCGCCGGATTATGGATAAGGGGGAAGGAGTCGAAAATGCGACGACAGAGTTTATTGCAGCGTATAGGGGAAACGGCGCTATATAATTTATTGAAATGTACGCTGAAATATTTATCTATTTTCAGATTTCGGATCCGGAATGGGACCGAATGTCTTTTCGATTTGCTCCCGGCAAAAATGGGCCGCGTTCGGGAACGAGGAAGGAGAATGCAAATTGACATGTGAGGGGATATGGTAATATGAAAGTCGGTGATGGAGACGTAGCATTTTCCTTTTCGTCAGATTAATAAATACAGGATTGGAATCTTCTTAGGACGCCGTCTCCGCACGGAGGTTGGCGATCCAAATGGGTGTTATTGTGCGGGAAACCGTAGCTCTGAAAATCTCTATGGATGTCCGTCCGAGCCATCTGCGTAGATCTTTCAGCCATGAGTTCTGTGTTAAGCCGACAGACCTTCTTCCTCGATCTTTCCCTCGATTATCAGGGGAAGCATCTCATAACGCTCACCTCTCATGAAATGACCTAGGCACTGCAGTTTTCTCTCCTTGATTGTTTCAAGAAATTTGCCGCCAGGGTCCAGCTTTTACACCCACGTAAAAAGACAGGAAATACGTAACAGCGTAGAAGTCGAATCCGGAGACCAAGGTTAAAGTTGCGGGCTGCCAACAGTGTCCTCATGTTGTTGAGGGTTTCCCGCATACTTCGTCAATTCTGGCCTTGATCTCTACCATTACGTCGTTGTGCTGGTTAACTAGCGTACCCAGATATTTTAGAGACGACACACGTTCTATGATCTCTATCTCTTCTGATCTAATAACCTTCTATTGGAATGGAAATTAAATAATCTCAGAGGTTCAGATTTCCTGGAAATCTATTTGACTGCAAGTTTGAACCGCTTTAAACCAACAAATTCATTTCTGATATACACTATTGTAACAATATGACCAATACAAAATTGTGAGAAACAGAGTGAACACAGAAATTCAGACAATCAAAAGAGGGTTCTCGGAGAAATACTTAATAGACATGAAGCATGATCCATACGGAGGTCAAAGAAAGATATGGAGTATGCTACGAAACCGCAAAAAAACAATTAATGAATATGTACAAACCAAAGCAATAACAACAGAAACATGGGAGAGATACTTTATAACTCTATATAGTGACACACACATAGACGAGATAATAGGACTGGAACGTGAAAATGATTGCAGCGAAGACAAAGAGGACCAAAACCACACAATAACAAAACAAAAAATTGAACTAGTCGTGACTAAGCTGAAAATCGGAAAGCACCAAGACTGGATAATATTCATAATGAGCTGCTCAAATATGGGGGTAACGCATTAACGACGAAATGCAAATTTTATTTTATAAAACATACAATAGGACAAACGTGTCAGAACAGTGGAAATAAAGCATCACAATCCCAATTTTCACAAAATTACAGAGGTATCAGTCTGTTAAGCGCACTTTCAAAGGTATTCACAAAAATCCAAGCAGAAGAAATCATGCAGACTGGCATCAGTGAAGAACAACAGAGGATTCGACAAAACAGATCCACCATAGATGCAATATTCATTTTAAGGCAAATAGTGGAAACAGCCATTGAGTATAACAAAATTGCCTTTATGTGCTTTATTGACCTCACGCAAGCCTTTGATAGGGTTAGACCCTGCGATGTCCTGAAAGAATATTAAAGGAGAGGAACTTGAATCCCAAAACAATTGATATCACTAAAGAAATGAACATCGGAAATAGCACCTTAATAAGAGCAAATAATAAGTTTTCCAACAAGATAACAGTCTCAACGGGAATCAGGCAAGGGTCTTAGACCAACACTCTTTAATATTTTAATGGATCAGAACATGGTGGAAGTAAAATCTGCAGGGAAAGGATGTAAACTGGGCAAGAAAGAATTTAAAATAATTTGCTATGCTGACGACGCGGTGATAATATCGGAAGATGAGGACAATCTGCAGAAACTGCTTTATAGATTCGAAAGAGTAGCAAAGGAATTAAACATGCTGATCTCTGTCCAGAAAACGAAGACTCTAACCATATCAAGAGAACCGGGAAGGTGTAAGTTAGCGATCTACAATAAAAGTGTAGAACAGGTTATGTCATTCAAATAACTAGGCGTTAATATCACAAGTAACAGAAACCTTAAAGAAGAAGTCCGAACACAAACAATAGCGGCAGCGAGGGTATCAGGATACCTACGGGACGTAATATAAAGAAACAAACACATGAGTATTGAAGACAAACCTTCAAGAAGAAGAAGAAGAACAACAACAAGAAGAAGAAGAAGACTATTGTAACAGAAAGTTTCGCCACAATATAATCACAAAACACCTGTTTGTTTTCGACGAATCGATTTCCGTTCTTGGAATTCCACAAAAAATTTCATAAGAGGGGACCCCGCCGAACGGAGGACTAATCACAAACGGCGGAACGAGACTAATACTTGACCTGAGCGGCCGTGCACGTAAAGAGAACAAACAAGTGTGATGTAAATTAGGTATTAAGTGTTAGTTCTTAGTGAAAATAAATTAGTTTAGACACTTCGCGGAGTGTCATATCTATCCCGTAAAACGTAAACTATTATAACTTGCTACGTTCCCCCGAAAAGGCTAAAACTCCTCTTGTCTATATAATCAAAACGAATTAGTGTCCCGGAACGATAATCAAATTACATTTTATTTTTAGGAGCCGAAACCGCTTCCTTCCCGTATCTCTACGCGTTTATCAAGGTAAACACGAATTAATCACCGGTTTCTAAAAATTAAATCGCTGCGAATCTATTCCCGACAGACACGAAAACCATTTTTATCGACTACTTTTTCGTTCCGTAACTTAACGACTAACTAATCGACAGTTTTGATGAGATATTTACAGAACGACGAATCACGCGAACGAGTAAGTAACGCACTCGCAGGGGGAGTTAATCGTTTTCGATCCTCAGATATACGTTATTTTTACTTTCTCATATAATAAGAGAAAGTATCGTAATCGTGCTGATTTTCGGAAATTTAGATATTGGCGCTTTGAGGTGCCCTGAGTTCGAAAAATATGTTTTGGAAATATGTCTCTGGGTGTATGTATGTACCTTGAGATTATTTAAATTTATAATTAGAGTAGGCTATGATTTTTAAATTAGGTTGACAACACCACCTGCTGACAGTTTCATTTGAATTGTCAAAGTGACGCTCCGAAATGTTTAATTTAGAGCATAAGATTTTTCTTACAGAGAGTTATTTTAAGCACGCCGAACGGCAAGAAAATGGTGAATGGAAGTATTCTATACAACGGTGCGTAGATGATTTCCAAAATATATTCCCTAATTTTTCCCTTGAATACCCAAAATTGGTTCAACAAATCTATCAATGGGTGGAAAAGTTTCGTAATGTGTTGACCGCTGGTCGAAAAGCTGGTAGCGGAGCCCCAAAAAAAAGGACACCTGAGGTTGTGACAGATGTTGCAGCACGAATGGAACACTATCCTAAAAAAATCTCTCCGCAGGCTTGCACAGGAGACTGAACTGTCTTATGGAACTTTATGCCAAAAGATCTTAAAAAAATCCATATAAAATAATGGCTGTCCAAGAGCTTCTCCCAAGAGATTTTGGTGTCGAAAATATTGTCAATGGTTTTTAAACAACTGGAATGATAACAACATTTGGATCTTACGTTTTTTTCCGACGAAGCATGGTTCCATCTTTCTGGATATATAAACAAACAAAACATGCCCGTTTTTCCAAAATCTTCACGACGATGAACTCTTGCATGGGTACTTTCAACAGGATAATGCTACAGCTCACAAAACAAGGTAAACCATGGAAAGAATTCACAAGTTATACGATTTGTCTATCCTAGATTATTTCATTTTCCCATACCTCAAAAATACCGTTTTTAACAATAATCCCCAGAATCTTGATGAATTGCAAAGTGGCAATTGTTAACGCATGCAACACTATGACTGTTCAAATGTTGGAAAATGCCTTTGAAAATATGAAACTGCGAGTTAACAATTGTATCCAAGCAAGAGGAGAACACCTTGAGCATTTTCTTTAATTTTCAATAAATCTGCATTACTTTCTAGTGCTTCATTTCCTTTCTCAATCTCAACCACTGAACTGCAAAATCTTAAAGGTCAAAATAATTATCAAAATGTTTACATAACCTCTAATTTGTGTGTGTGTGTGTGTGTGTGTGTGTGTGTGTGTGAGAGAGTAGTTAACGTCTCATTTTTGCTGCAAGGCTAATCTGGACGGGACCTACAGTTTAACGTGGGCTCCGAACCACGGTCATCGAGCACGATTGTACCCCCTTAAGGCTCTCACCCCAGGTGACACACTCCGTGTTCTACCGACTCAGGGTGTGTGTATCCTAGTCCCGCCCTCCTACAGGATATCCGATCCTATATGGCCTGGTTACCGGCGTGAATAGGAACGGGATTTTGGATACATTTTACACACTTCCCGCAACAATCACAACATCCATGGATTACGTGGGATTCGAACCCACGACGACAGTGGCCGCCTGACTCAAAGCCAGCGCCTTAAACCACACGGCCACCGCCACCCCAACCTCTAATTTACACAGCGAGTCACTTTGACAATTCAAATGAAACGAGTAGGCTATGGGAGTTGGTGTTGCCAACCTAATTTAAAAATTATAGCCTACTCTAATTATAAATTTAAATGATCTCATGGTATATATGAATGTGTGTGTATGTGGTCAACGTTTTCTCAGAAACTATAAATAGTGTACAGTCGAAATTTTGTATTTGAGCTGGATCCCATAAAAACTCGCGACCACATAAATTTTATTAGAATCGGTTAAGGGCAAAGTGCACTTTAGTCTTGTCATTTTTTGACTTTTTTTATTATCCCAAAGATTGATCCGACGGTATTTTAAATTTTATATAGTTACTTTACTATTCAATTCCAATTGGTTGCAGTTATTGCCATGTTAACTGATCTTCTGCGAAGGGCACTTTACTATTTTAAATTTTCAATTTTTTTCAATTTTCTCCAAAGAGAGCTTTACCAATTCTTACCAAATTGTACATTTCAACTGAGCTAGTTACATAGCTATAACTTTTATTTGAAAACGTTTTCTCTAAAATTTCGCTAAAGGGCACTTTACTTTTTAATATTTTCAATTGCTAATTTTTTTTCAAAAAGGCCTTAAATATTTTCACTAAACTTTATATTAGAATTATCATATTAAATATATACAATTTTTATTTGAAATATTATTTCCTAAAACTGTCGTAAAGGGTACATCACTCTTAGTTTATTTTGTTGTTCAATTTTCTTTAAAATTGCTTTGATCATTTAAACCAAATCCCATAACTTAAGTTAGCTGTTTAATGAATATGCCTTTCATTTGAAACATTTTTATCTCAAATTGCTCTAAAGGACACTTCCTATGGTGGTTTTTATTTATTTTAAGTCGATGATGGGATTCTTATTTCGAACTATGGACAATAAAATATGTGGTTGTTATATTACGTAAGTAAATTTATTTATCGTTTCGATAACGTTAGTTGTATTCAAAAACATTTTTCAGAAACTTTTGTCATGTAACAAACAATCAAAAGAAATATTTATTAATAAGAGAAAATGTTAATATTCAATACTAAATTTATTTTATAAAACGATGATAATGTTGCTATGAACATTTTGGCCGGCCATATGAGAAATTTTACAATATTACACATCGCCATTTTTTTTATCAAAAGGGGCTTAAGTAATTCCCGCATATATAGTTGATCTCACCCTTATTTTTCACCCCATGGTAAAGGGAAATCTGTGGGTTTTGGATTTTTGTTCACCCTGTATATTATACTATCCCCATAATACCGTTATTCAAATCTTTCATTTTATCTATTGCAGAATTATATTTCTTGCACACACTTTCTTTGCAAAAGTTTCATCACATTTATTGTGAGTCATTTTTGAATCTATGCTCCAGTTAAGTAACGAAAATAATTCCAAAACATGTATCAAATTGTCAAAATTTAATTACACTGCATTCAAGCTGATTCAACAGGAAGTCAAGGCACTACAACGTAATATGAACTTACACTAAAGTAAGCATTGCCTATTTGTTTGTAATGAATATATCTAAAAAGTTCAGTAGAGATAACGCACGTTAATTAATGAGGCCATTTTTCAAAAATAATTATTTTACATTCCCAAGAAATTATTATATTTTCATACATACTCGTCTTGTATAATATACATTTTTCCCAATACCATGGATTACTACGATGTATCTTTCCACGGCCGTGAAAAAAATAAATAATTTCCTCGCCGTGTTGCACCTCGCGCCTCGTAAAAAGTTTTATCGAGCCGATTGCCTCGATACCTCGGATATTAACCTCCTCGGAACTTTTGATCGTTTACTCCTCAAGCGAAATTACCTCATCTATAAGATTGTTAACTGATATTACGGCACCCAACTTTAATTCTTTCGGGCTAATAGAGTTTCTCTGCGGGAAAAGTGTTTCTCCGAGGTAGGCATTGTCTCGGCGGGAGAAAAGAAGCGAGGAAAAATGGGGGAGGACACTTTTTGTGTCGAACGACTTAGGTAATAAATTAATAAGCTCGCGGAGTTTTCAATTTAATAAGGAGAAGGCAACAACGACGAAGCGAGCGACAAGGGGGAATTTCGGTATTTTAAGAATGTCGCTTTATTGTATCAACGGAGTTTTGCGTTCGTATTGTCACAAGTAATGCATACAATGGCCACGAGGTAGTTAATCGCGATCAGGAATTAAACTGAACTTACAAATTGAATAAAGATCATGACGAATTATGCTACGAATATATTTTTATCCTGATTTTATCGAAGGTGAGAAGTTAACACCAATTTCAGTAAAAAAAAATAGTTCACAAAAGATATATACTGGGTGATCAAAAATAACTGTTTGAGTTGGCAATCCTACCTGGAGGATTTTTTTGCCTAAGGGTTTGCAACGCTACAACCAGATATGTTTATTTGACAAAAATTTGACATAACAATCAGCGATAAGACTGTAGGTTATGTGAATACAAATTAACGCTTAAAAAATGAAACTCGAAATACATAATGGTTTAATTTAACAGCTAAAGGTAATGCTTAAAATGCCCCCCATTTTGGTCCAGGCATAAATTAACTCTTCCTTTTAGGCTCTCGAGAATATTCACCAGCATATTGGGGGTAATGTTTGCCACTTCCTGAACTATTGCCTCTTGCAGCTCTTCTTCAGTATGCAATATGTTCCTAAAGACATTGTCCTGCAAGAGCTCAAATAACGAAAAATCTAATGGAGTGAGATCTGGTGACCTGCTTGGCCAAATGCCCTGACTAATTACTCCGTCGCCAAAATTCTCTCTTAAATATCCCATAGTAGCACGAGCCGCATGTGCCCTTGCAGAGTCTTGCTGGAAATATCCAATTTGACGCTCTTCGTCTGTTAATTGGTTTATAACAGGACTCAAAATGTGTTGGATATATCTCTCCGAATTGACGGTAAAATTAAAAAATATCGGCAAATACACCCGCGTCCTTGAGACTGCCAACCAAACACCAACTTTCACCGGGTGCAAATGTGTCTCTCTGATAGCATAAGGGATTTTAACCTGACCAAATTCTGTAATATTGTTTATTCACATAGCCGTTGAGATGAAACCAGGCTTCGTCGGAAAAGAAGGTATTGTCAATGATATCTTTATCATTTAATATGTCATTGAACGAATTGCAAAATAAAACTCTCAGCGGGTGATCAGGAGGGGTTAATGACTAGACGATGGAAATTTTGTAAGGGTGGTACTTTAATTTCTTTTTAGGCACAGTGGAGCAACTTCCATATGATAAACCTGTAAAGCCGTGAATTAGAACAACATGGAAAAGTGGAAGTCATGGGTAAGAATGAAAATTGGTTGAATAGAAGGCATAAGGACCAAACTTGTTTGAAGGGAGCGCTTTCTTAAGGATTTGCGAGGACTTGTTTGTATTCGAATTCTGATATCCTCGACAACTTCCTCGTTTAGAATAGAAGGTCTACCAGTTGATTTTTGTTTGCTTACGCTCCCTGTATTTAAATATCGTTTAACTACTCGCATGCAATATTGCTGAAAGACAGCAAAAGTGACCAAAGTCTCCGGAAACATTTCCTGAAAATGCTGGTAAGTCGCTTCGAGAAAGTACTGCCAACCAGTAATTGGGATATAAATCCCGCTCCGAAAGTACGTCATTCCAATGAAAATATCGTGTTGTAACGTGAAAACCATTTTAACTAAAAAATTTTGAATAGAATACCAGAAATTTGAATTTGAAATAGCAAATTTAAATTACCAGTTGCGGCACCATTTAAAAATGAAATTCAGTATTGCCAACTCAAACAGTCATTCTTGAGCACGTTGTATTTATTTTGTCTATAACATAAATTTAAAAGTGTCTTAAATTTTATCAATTCCTTCTATTTCATTTCTTCTTCCTTTCTTTGTTTTTTGAGGTTCATTTTTAAGCTTCTTTGTAGTAATTCTTCATAATGATGGATCATTTCATTATCATTGATGCTCCTCCTAGTTGGATGCAATCAAAAGTACATCATCTATATATCTTAGAATATACAGGAATCTACAGGTAATTTTAATATCTTTATTTTCCCAATTCATTGCTTTGAAAAAGTCTTCAAGTTACATCGTAAATAATTTGAGCGAGATTGTCTCCCTTCTCTGTTGATTGGTAATATTTATAGCTGATTTTTATTACTATTTAGAAGAAAAGTAATTCATCACCGACTTTGTTACATCATGACGGTAACTCGTTGAAGTTATATTTATTATTTTGCGAATGGATATTCGCACTTAAACATTCTTCTATAAAAGCTTCAATTAATGGAAGGAAATTCGGAGTATCTACAAAGGTACCGAACTGAAAATTAAACGATAGCTCGAAAATAAGCATCAAAATACCGAAAGAAATTCAGAAACGAACGTAATTAAACGGTCCGCTCGCAGCTTCCCATTCATTAATAACGAATTAATTCTAAGCTGGCCCCGTCACCACCGACACTCGATCGCCAATAAAGGCCGCATCGACCCTTAACGTTTCGGCAATCCCAAATATTAATCAGTCTCGTAAACGAAGCCAATACATCAAGGCGAAACACCCGACCATTTATCAAAGTGGGAAATTAATAAGCTGACTAACCCATTTTTCTCCGCTACTTTTTCCTTACATAACAGGCCTCCTCGAAAATCTCGGGCGACTCCCCGTAATGATATTCTAGAGGAAAACGACTCGTCTTGCTCTCGCGAGATTACGTCAAGCGACGAGGAAGGATTTTGTTCGTTTGGTTGCCTCGGAAAACGAAGGACGTTTCTAATTAGAAAGTAAAGGATCTCGAGAGGGGAACGTTGGTAGGAAAAGTGGCGAGGACTGCTGGCAGGTCATGGTTGTGACCAGAATCTTCGTTGGAATTATAGACGCTTAATGGTAAATTCTGTAAAGGAATGATATGGTGCAGGAAGCTATGGTAACAGCTCTACCTTCCACCAGAGATCTTTAGCTTGTTTAGGATTTGTCTGGAACTTCACAAGGTTTTCTTGTTTTTCTTCTTCTTGCCAATATCAGGTATTAATTAGGCTTTTGCCTGTTACGGCACCCATTGTTTTCTTGATCTACCAATACTACTTCCGCCTTCACATTTATAGTTCAGTTCATAATTGGGATTATAATATTTTATTTGTATTTCTTTCCTAGTTCTATGTTTAAGTGCTCTAGATATTGTTCCACACATGAATGCAAATTTATTAGGTTTTTCTTCAATTTCGTTATCTGGATTCGTTACGGATCTGGATTACGTTAGTCTTAGCAAGTGATATTTTCATGTTATAGTCTCCACATATTTGTTGCTGTGTAAGTTTGGGACTCGATCGATAAGATCGAGAAATAGATGGATAGACTGATCAATGCCAAGCAATTTTTGTTGATTCAGTTTTTTTGTAAACTTTTTCCAGGTTTCTGATACTTTCCGAGTTATTCACGATTGAAATTGTACATTTTTCGTTGAAAAAAACCCCAGGTTTTTTCACGGATTTCTCACGAATTACTAAAGCAATTTTCATTTTATCCAACAAATTATTAGGAACAAAAATGAAGCTAACACAAGAGCAAAGAGATACATTTTTTAATGGCTTCAATAAACTCAATACGAATAAAGATATTGCTCGTTGAAGGATAGTTATTTTTTTAGAAACCCGAAATTTGGAAAATTAAATCTTAAATAACTTGGAAATGGTGAAATTTTTGGGTAAAGCAGACTTTTTTCAAGGACTTAAAGTACCTTTCAAATGAGCACTGGTAAAATGCTTTTGCATAAAAAATGACTGAGTTATAAGAAAAATAATGTCACTTTTTCTGAAAATATTTAAAAATAAAAGCCTCTAATTAAAATTAATCGTAACTCACTTACAATTTACTTTATTTGGGTATTATTGATATGATTTAAGTGATTTGACCGGTTTGGAATGCTTATTTTAGAAAAAGTAATTGATAAAAGTAAATATTGTACTTTGGAATTTTGAAAAAATGCATTTTTATTAAATACACCAAAAACTATTCATGATGCGTAAAAAGTTTTTCAACGAAAATTTAAGTTTTTTTTACTGAAAATTTTAATTTTTTTTTCTTAAATTTTTGTATCATAAAATTGAAATGAGATATGATAGTTCAAAATGAGCACTCTCGTACTATTTGTAGATCATACAAGCCCTTTAAACTCGACCCTTTTCATGATAAGGGTAATTTTTTTAACTAATATGACGTTGAAACGCTTTAAATTCTCTACAAAATTCTTTTTATAAAAAGTTTATAGCTCAAAAAATAAGGGCATTATCGTCGAAAAACCAATTGAATTTTTTTTATTTGGGAGCAGGCATTTTGGAGCAAAGTAGAATTGTTTAAAAAATGAGACATTTTATTTCACTAGTGATATATTCTTAATTTTATACAAAATCACTTTTAAATAATGTGTAATTTAAAAAAAAATATTGAAATCATTTTTTAATAACTGATATTCCCAGGGGAGAAATCATAAGGGTTGAACAAGCGGTTAAACAAATAATAATTATATTTTACTAGTACAGTAATAGATATTTGATATAAATGCACTTTTAGGTCATTTAAACTTGTAAAAAGACTTTTAAAAATATTTTTTATTATTTATAACCCTCATGGGGTAATTGTAAGGGTTGAAGCGTTTCAGCAAATAATAATAAACATTTTTAAAACTAGTTTTGAAAATTATCACCCCCAGGGGATGATTAAAAGGAATATAAATGTAAAGGGAGAAGAAGTGTGGGACGACCACGCAAAATATAACACTTTAATTGTAAAAAAAAGTCTGATAGTTTTGTATCTATTGAATTTTCCGGGATTTTCCAATTTTCCAAGGCTATGAAAATAGGATAGATATTAATATTTCGTCGAGTTACCCCAGAATAAAAAAAATGAAGGTTTTACGTTGCCTAGAAGCCGAAATATCAAAAAAAAAAATTTAGCGCGTCCAATTTCAAGTTTCGATTTCAAAAACGGAACGGAGCCCGATCTGCTATCCCCTCTACTATGACATCTTGGAATTAAGCGAAAACCTTAACTTCAAAGGGCTATAACTTTTTTCAAGGTGCGTAGATATTAAACTTATAAATCCTATAATAAAATTTAGGTCTTTATTTAAAATTGGTGAAAATTTCGGCTTTTAATATTTATTAATAATAAAGATATGATTTTTTATAAAAAAAGTTTGCTATCTCGGCTTCTATTGATCGTAGAACCTTTTGAATTTTTTTAAATGAAAGGTTTTTTCCCATCTTTTGAATACAATTTATTAAAAACGTGTGTAATCATAAATAAAAAAGTTATTCAATTTGTTTTTAAGCAAAAAATATGCCCCTTTTTAAAATGATTTTTTAATAACAATTTATTAAATATCTCTAGGGTTTTAGCCCAATCAAGCTAAATTGTTTAAATATTGAATCTCTAGGATAAACATAAGAGATATCTCGTAAACTAATAACCCGATCTGGCTGAAATTTTGCACACTTATAAAGACCCCTAAAGGCTTCACAATTCGTGTATTACATTTCACTTATCACTATTATTGCAAATGTTATTAACATTTATAAAATATTGAAAAATTGATGGTTTTTTGCTAATAATTCAATTGTTAAGTTATCGATTTTAATTTGAATAAAACCTAATTAACCGTCTTTTTATTCTCTACAACTCTCATGTTGACCACTTTTCTCTAAAATGCAACCGGAAAATTCTATGAGGAAAAAATCGATTTTCACACCTTAACCCATTGTTTATAGCAAAAATAGGGATATTCTAGCTGTATATAATCATACAATGATCTTCCCATAGGTCCCCCCTACCATTTAAGACTTTCAGATATCAGTAGAACAAAATACCGTGAAAACTATGATTTTTCAGTATGTAAGACGCAGGGCTATAAGACGCTATGTGTCTAATACTTATAGCGAATGAGAAGAGAAATGACTTGGTCCGTAGTATCACATTTGTCGAGAATAGATTGTAGCTGTTTGCAAAAGATCTTAGATTCTTCAATTTTTCCAGTTTCTGGAGCATAAGAAGCTATGGACCAGATTCCTGGGTAAAATTCTACGCTGGCCCCAGCACCAACAACGCGTTACATCATCCCAGAAACTACCCAAATTTTCTATATAATACAGTCGTCTCCTTCCAGACCAGTTCAAATACTGGAACATATTTGCCGGTACTCCGTTCCCTTTTTCGATTAGGGAAGTTTCTAATAAACGTCCAAACTCCGATTGTTCAACCTTCCGAATTTTATCTGTCTGAACGATCGGCCCAATTCTCGGCTTGTGCGAACCCTCACGTGAAATCTTCATACGAATATCCCGATTATGAGCGCAAAATCCATCACGAACCCCTACCCGAGTACATTATTAACTGACAAATAAACCCATTTAAACTTTTCCATAGCTAGTCGAACTCTCCCTCTGCCTATCCTCTATACATATATATCTCTCTCTCTCGCCCCCTTCATCTCGCTCTTTCGCGATGCTCTTCGAAGGCCGCAGATCGAATTTCTGGCGAATAATAAGTAGGATATAGCGGGGAGCCCCGTACATTAATAATATCTTGGCTGTCGATTACAGGAGTGTATTGCTTTGCCCACGGTGACGGGAGCTTTGACGATGTTCTCCACGTCGCACTACATCCGGGATTCGTATCGGGCGGAAGGTTACAAGTTGCCTAACCGGTCGGGATCCGAAGAGGGTCGTGGTCAATTTGCCTTGCGGGGGAAGTTTACAGGGCGAGGCAAAGTTATCGCGGCTGAGGAGTGGGAATTATACGAGAAATGCACGCGGGTGTAAAGTAATATCCTTGTTCCTTTATATAGACTAGTCAAGATGTGTGTTTGCTGCGAAAAATAGTTAGAAGGCTCGGAAAAATATGAGCGATAGCTCATTCGACGCGGAATGCAAATCTGAGAAAGACGTTTTGAGGATTTTTTCTGCTAAGAAAAATTGCAATTGTTATTAACAAAAAACGAAAAATAAAAAAGCTTTTTCGATTTTTTGATGACAACTCAAAAATCATAAGAGATAGAGGAATTCGCAAAAAGGATCGTTAATGAGGAGGATCGTTAACATGTTTTTCAAGACATAAACTTTCCACGCGTATATACTTTGTCTTCTCTTCATGCTATGGAGAGAATTCACGCTTCATATCTAGAGCTATCACGCTTCATACATGGATAGTTATATGAATCCAAGTCTCTTTACTTTCTCATTCTTTCTCTACAGACCTATTCTACAGAGTCGCAGTATGGTATAAACATAAGAGCGAAAGAAAGGCCATATATTTCTCGTTGGCTAAACAGAGAAAGAACTTTTACGACGTTGCTAGCTCGCTAAACATCACAGTCATCCGCACACTCGACCGGCCGGCAACGTTGCAAAACTTCCTTCTCTGTCATACTAACGAACTACTATTAGTTTCTCTTTTGCTCTTGTTGATTTCGGGACATGCGTTTCAATAGAAAAGCTCCGTATAGCATAAGCTAGTATATGCGCCTATATATCTATGCTTATTATATATATACATTGTCCATGAGGTACACGTGGTATAGAAACGCGCTGTGTTAAACCATTTTTCCTTTTAAAAATTAAATAATAATATAATTGTTTAATAGTAACTTATGGTGATGCGACAAGTGATTAGTGTTGATTTACAATTTTAAGTGTAGCAATTTTGATAAACAATGACAAATTCAATGTATTGACAGCGACGAATTTGAAATACCAAGGTAAATAATACCAGTTATATTAATAGTTATTTATGTTTTCTCGAGAGTAATAAGCGACAATTATGCCCGTGGTACATACAACGATTTATTTTATTTCCGCGATTTGTCATACGAATTTCAGTGTTTTGTCCTAGTCGGCTATTTTGCTGTTGCAAAGGTTATTACTTATTACTGTGTAGACAATTGTCCATCAAAATGACATTGATAAAAAAGGCGACAAAATGGATCTTGAATGAGCCGCAAAACGTTTATTCAGGGGAAATTCAACAAGAATTTGAAGCTGCTCAAGGAAAATTGATCCCAGATAAGTCAAGAGACTTACGTCCGGTTTCATAATGCAGGTAAAGTCCACTTTAACTTAAAGTTGACTTTGACTGTGACGTTAGAAGTAGTAACGCCCGGTTTCATAAGGCAGTTAAAGTCCACTTTAACTTAACGTCACAGTCAAAGTCAACTTTAAGTTAAAGTGGACTTTAACTGCATTATGAAACCGGGCGTTATACATGAAGGAATCTGACAAATTTTGTCAATATAATTGCAAGTCGAATGTCATTCTTGCTTAGTAATTTTGTTTGAGAGTTAACGGGCCATTAAGGCCAAATTACGCCAGCATTTGAGTGCCTATAAAGATGATTATAGTGCCAAAATAAAATATATTGTTTTTATTTTATTTTGCAACAATTATATAAAAGAGTTTTAAAAAATAACTCACCTTGCAAACGGCTGCTACTCTCTTATTTATCTGCCCTTATCTGAAGTTCTATGCCATTGTCGACGAAAATACTCACCTGAAGATACAATAAAAGAAATTAAGCACCATGAAACTGTTTAAAAATTATAAATTTCAATATTATATTATAAAGCAATTATGTTATTAAACATATATAACAATTATCTATATGTTCCGTCTCTGGTGGGATCTCTTGTGTTAAATCGATGGAAATAATATGTATTTGTAGATAATGTATCGTAAATTGTTATACAAAATCTAATAAAAGATGTATAAAAAAATTTCAAAGGTATTGCAAAATTGGAACCAATCCCGACCGATTTTTTGTAATAAGAGTCCCTTGGAGAAACTTATAGAAGAACTCGTCTGAAATTGGCGCCCGAATTTTTGAAAAAAATTCCAATCTTTAGAGTCCTGAGGCGGAAACGAATAGTTCTGGAGTTCTTTCATGAATATTTCCATGGTTCTGCAAAATTTCCCAAAAAAATGCAACAAATATTTTAAATCGAAAATATGATTTTCGCGAATAACTTTTTAGATTCGAGTCTGATCGAAAAATGGAAGAGGAAAAAGTTGAAGAACTTTTTAGGCGCTACCTAGAACTCTAATCAGAACTCCTCTAGCATTTTTTTCAAAAATATTTTCTCAAAAACCGAAAATATGATTTTCGCGAATAACTTTTTCGTTTCAAGTCTGATCGAAAAATGAAAGAGGAAAAAGAACTTTTCGAGCGCTAGGTAGAACTTTAATCAGAACTCCTCTAGCATTTTTTTCAAAAATATTTTCTCAAAAATCGAAAATATGATTTTCGCGAATAACTTTTTTGTTTCTAATCTGATCGAAAAATGAAAGAGGAAAAAGCTGTAGAACCCTTTGGGCGCTACCTATAACTTTAATGAAAACTCCTCTAGCATTTTTTTCAAAAATATTTTCTCAAAAATCGAAAATATGATTTTCGCGAATAACTTTTTCGTTTAGAGTCTGATCGAAAAATATGAAAGAGGAAAAAGATGTAGAACTTTTCGAGCGCTAGCTAGAACTTTAACCAGAACTCCTCTAGCATTTTTATCAAAAATATTTTCTCAAAAATCGAAAATGTGATTTTTGAAAAAAAATTTATGAAAAATGGAAGAGGAAAAAGTTGTAGAACTCATCGAGCGCTACCGAGAACTCTGGCCGGATTTTTTTTTGTGATTTCCAAAATTATCATTTTTTGGAAATTTTGCATTTTTTTTGAAAACCAGAAAGAACTCCAGAACTCTTGTTTATGAGCCGGAATCAACGACCAGAACTCCTCTAAGTGCAAATCACGGCGCTGGCCCTAAAATATGTTTATTGCATTTTTTTGGGAAATTTTGCAGAACTATTGAAATCTTCATGAAAGAACTCCAGAACTATTCCTTCCCGCCTCAAAACTCTAAAGATTATATTTTTTTTCAAAAATTTGGGCGCCAACTTCAGACGAGTTATAGAAGAGTAGTGTTAGAGCAGACACATTTTCCTCAAAAACAAAAAAGAAATGCGGATATTGCGTATAAGTTTTCCACGACTATAAAATAAAATGTTTGTTGCAAAAGAAATTGAATAAAAATTTTTGTTTATCTGTTAATAAAATTAAATAAATTTGTTGCAAAATAAATTTAAACGAAACGTACCATTTGACAATGGCACGTCGGCATGATGGCAACTGCTTCCAACCTTGCCCTGCTACGCCCCTGCCACCAAGAGCACTAATCACAATTTGAAACAATAATAAGAACATTATTCATAAATCACCGTATTATCAATGAAAAATACAAAGATGTTCTCAGGATCAGAATAAACTAATGTGATTGTTCTCTTACACAACAACTAATGAAACTAATAGTTTATCACCGTTTTATATTACATACAAACAATATAAATAAGTATAATGCAGTTATAAAATACTAGTTGCTTTAGGGAGTTATATTAAGAGAACACTCATATTAGTTTCATTACAAAAATATGATGACGAATAAATTAATCGAATAATTATAAATATTACTAATTAATTTGAACTGATTGAATATTTCAATCGAAATTATCGAAAAGTTATCAATGAAAACTGCATTCGAAAAAAATCTATAAACTCATAAAATCACCAAAAAAAAAAAAACTTCCCGCCGCGAACGTACGAAAACAATAACTCTTCCCGAACATCGAAGACACAATATCTCGGAAAATTCGGAAAATTTTAAAGAATTCGCCAAAAAGGCGCGTCCGATAATTAAAGAATACAACGCCAAATTAAGTTTACAACCAACAAATAATTCGGAGAAAGGAACGAAAATAAATCTGACAAAAAACCACCTCCTCGTTACACAACTACTGATAAGAGAGGCAAGTACAGATGTAAACCGACATGAAATGAGTAGAATAAATCGTATGGATATAAAGTAGAATACAACTTCGACGTCTTGTTCACAATACGATTAATTATGAATAAATAATTCATTAATGCTAGAAGAAAGCATACATTCAAATAGAAGTAATCAATAATCAATCGACCAATCAGATAACAATTACCTAATCAATCAAATCGAGTAAGTCAAAAATCTCAAAACTTTAGAATTTAATTTAAAAAAAATAATCACCTTTACACTAATGTCAATTTCCGAAAAGACCCGCGCACTTCGATACCACTTTTTCAAAAAATTGGAGAAATTTTAAAGGAACATCCAACAAGGCACGTCCGATAATTAAAACCGACCCGTTTCCTACGATTCACACGCACAAGTGATGTTCGTAAAGACGGAATATTCGGACGTCCCGATGAGTGTTTGTTACGAATGTAAGAAAAAATTTAACAAAAAATTACTTCCTTGCTGCTGCGACTGATAAGAGAGACGAGAATAGACGACATCGACGTGAAATATGTGGAATTAATTGTATTTTATTTTAAAGTATAATAAAATTTACAGTTTCGTTCACAGTAAAATTACTTGAATTTGTACGCGATTGCGAATGAATAATATAGTTAATTAACACTACAATAAAGTAGATTAACACTCGTGTAATTAAATAAGATAGATTGATTAAAAACTAAAGGCAGTTAAATGAATCGTATGAATTTGAGGAAAATGTAAGGTTACCGTTTCTTTCGCCGTGTGATTAATTGGAATCATAAGCAATTACCGATCAATAAGTAATTTGAACGGGAAGAAAAGGTAGATTAAAATTGATATAATTACAGCTTAGTGCGTTTGATGTATGTAGTCTAAAAAATGGCAAAATTCCTGCAAAATTGTCCATTATGGAGTGTTAAAAATGTAAAACAGAATATTTAAATTCACGCACAATGAACGCTCCAAATTCCTATTAATTCACTTAGATGTGTAATTTTACTTAATTAGTTACTTGTAGCTAATGTAATTTTCATTACAAATGTATAGAAGTAGGCACAAATATAGTTATTATCTCGACGTTAGAACCAAGACTATTAGGATGAACTCTTTACAGGATTTCTTTGCAAATTTATACCGGCTTTGTGGTGTACATTATGGATTATTTTATTTTATATGGATATTATTGATTGGATTATTCCACATCAATAAATCCATATCCGCATATGTATATTATTATATGGATTATTAAGGGAACGGATTAATGCAAATTGTGCATATAAGTAATATTTTTCATAAATTTTGCATAATTTAACAAAATCGACATATTTTCGCATATATCTCGTATATATTGTTTCAAATACAGAGATCTTACCAAACATTCCTTTACCACCATAACCGATTATCACAAGATGGGGAACATGGATAAACACTGCTCTTTTTTATGCAGAACGTTTTAATGAATTTGTATCTAACATATTCTTCTTAACCTGTTTTAACGTCACAAGCAATATTCCAAAATATTGTACACCAGTAATTAATTTTTATAAAAACTAATTACAGCTTCGTTCCGGAAACGCTAATTACTTTACAAAAAATTTCTGAGACACATGTAGATTCTTTGCAGATAATTACAAAATTCAGAGAGAAATGTTAAAGGAAGAGTTGAAAAAAAATGAGATTAATTAGAACATTTTGTAAAGAAAAGTGGGTTATAAAAATTCTTACATATTTCTAAAATTTTTAAAGGGGAAACTATGTTAGATGATATTGATTTAAATTATAGTTTAATCCCCAAATTGAAATATTGTCCCGTAATATCGGTTGATGCAGAGAGAACCGGTGTTGGTAAATTGGTTCCCGGCAGGTAAGAAATTAAAAGGTAGTACTTAGTGCCTCCTATCTGTGTATAAATTGGTTCCTAGGATTTTTCGTTTACCTGACAGTATATGTAAATTGGTTTACACTTACACCCGCTTACCCGAATATTTCATTACTAGAGGCCGTCAGTTGTACCACGGAGGGTACGAAACCGATAAGGCTACCCTACAGGATGTTGCTCGAGGGTATTACCGGCTTACAGGCGAAATAAGTCATCGGTCCTGTTCGTTTTACTAAACCTCAAATGTTTATCCTTGCCCTCTTGCCCTGACAAGCGATAGCGAATAAAACGAAAATAGTGTAGTCCACTTAACCCAGAAGTACAACAGTATTATACGCGAAAAAGTGTTTTGTATAAGCTCAGGTAAGTGAAAACGTTGGGAACCAATTTACACTTAAAGGTCAGGTAAACCAAAAATTGCGGGAACCAATTGGTATGTTATTTTTGACCCTGATTAACTTGGGAACCAATTTACGTGTTCCCGAGGGAACTGTTTCTGTACATAAATATATTTTAGATAAAAGGAGGCACTCGTTTTTAGTCGAAAATTTTGAAAAGCATTCAATACTTAATTTATTGTATAAATTCAGATTTGGTAACGTGTTTGTATTTTTTTATACTCGTATAGGCATTGTACAAGTTTATTTTGAATACTGTATTCTGTTGAGAACTTTAATTGAAACTGTAATTTCCATCTCATGTTATAAAACCTATTGTAATGTCATATTGAGTAATAATTTAAATCTACATAAGTTTCAAATTACAAAAAATTATTGGTCATTTTTGAACTCGTAGCCTGAATTTGAATATTTGTTATAGGAACTTATAAGTAAACCCAGAATTACTCTTAAAAATCGTTATTGGCTTTCATTAACGTTTTGCATATATTTTGATTTTATTGCATATATTGTCATTTTATTGCATATTTTATGCATATTTCACATAAAGCGGTAGCATAAAATCGTGATTCCCTTGTGAATATAATCCGCCCCCTGATTATTACAATGTGGAATTATATGGAAATTAATTTTAATATTCGGCGTAATTTATACTTTTTTACTTGAAGGTTTCTCAGCTCATTGCGACAGGGAATTATTAAATAATAATTATAGGTAACGAAAAAAAGGTCCAATTAATTCTTACTTAAATAACTTTAAGATATACTTAAATTCTAGGGTCTATTCCCAAACAATAGAAACTCGATATTATCTTTGTATGCGAATTCAAGATGCCTGTGACAAGTTTATGAGTCATTTTGGAATTTATGCAAGAATTCTGAAGTTACTACATATACGAACAAATTTATACATTGAAAGTTATTGGCGACATGTAGAATATCTCTTGTAGACTTAATTGTTTTGTAATGCTTTACCTAAGTTTTTTGAATTATAATTTACTTATAACTAATTTTATATAGATTAATAAATGTAGTATAGAAAGAGTACTTCTTTCAGAGTATTTATTTGGTAAGCTAAATTTGAATCCCCTCAGTAAAGTTATGTTAACTGTAAATATGCAGACACTTAACAAGTTAAACAGAGGTTTCACTTTAAATTCTTTTATATTCCATTTTGAGTTTCTCAACAGTATACCTAAATAGATTTGAATCGGAGTTATTATGAACAAATAAAATAATTTTACGAATGAAATGTGAAAACACCTCGTACGTTCGTAACCTAGATGTATACAAATAAATAGTTAACCATTTAAAAGCTCATTTACAAGGAACAACTAGTGCTGAGAGAACTACAATTCGGGTCATAAAGAACTTTAGTACTTGATTGTTAAAATAACTGGTAATAACTCTGGTTACGAAGGAAGAATCCAAATTCATTACTCAGGTCATAACTCGAATTATGACATTTTAACTGCTTGAAATATACTTGCGTTGTAAACTAAGACTTTAAGTGAGATACAGTTACGGTAGAGTATTTAATCTTTGAATTTAAAATTTGCATTAGGTGAAAATATGTATAACCAAATGAATTAAATAATAAATTGTTCGTAATTCACATAGCGACATGTTGATTTCTTATTGTCTAATAGAACCCATTTAATAATCAGTCAGTAACCAATACTCACTAAATTGTAACTAATTGATTATGGTCAGATTTAATTTATATTTCATAATTTGCAGTTAACACATCTCTACTTAACTAAATTGAAAGCTAAAACATTAGTCATGTTTTGTAATTAACGCTAACATAATCTGAACTGACAACTAATCTTATGGGGCGAAAAGGGAGAATTATTTCAAAATATCAGACCACCTCTTCAGAAAATAATGTCAGTTATTTTTGAAATTTGAAAGGGATATAAAACTAATAGAATAAAGGTCCTTAAAGTCAGAAATACACAAAAGAAAGATTTGTATGATACTCATATGACAGATCACCTTTATCTAATGGCAACAATATTAAATAATCTTAACTGAGAATATTTGTAAAAAAATACCTATTAATAACGATCCCTTAATATGACAACACATAGGGTTCAAGTACCTTAGATGATGTATGTGGATCTTTAAGCTCGGTTATATTTTAACTGCCGCAGTAATGTAATGCTAATAAGATGAATTAAATAATAATGATAATAACAACAACTTCACTGGTCAGGCTAATTTAATCATAGTACTATTTTAATCAGGACATCTCTTTGTAACAAACAGATAACTTTAAACCATAAAAAAGCTTTAGAATCTGTAATATTAAAATATATTTTTATGTACTAGGACGTCGCGTTTTAATCGGCGATTTGATAGAAAACCTAATTAAAAATTTATTGTGGTTATTTCGTGCGTATCACTCTTTATTTTGTGTGACATGGTATGAATGCGAAATCGAGTAGATAAGGTAAACATATAAATGCTTTTATATAAAAATCAATTTAATTTAAAAGTGATTTATGGGCTTTATGGGAAAATATAAATTTAATAGAATATAATTTGAAACAGAAAACCAAGCGATGATTTACTAATATTCTTAATAAAAATATTTTTTAGTCTTCTCCTAGTCTTGATTTATCCATTTCAATTGCTTAAAAATAATTTGAAAATTTTCTCATAACTCTTCTCGATTAAGGTTCAAAATTTATTAAAATAATTCTGATCTTTAAAACGTTTTCTACATTGACTGAAATATGTGCAAGGTCAAAGGTCTGCTTTATAAGGGTTGCATAAATATTTTTCGCGACCTTCGTCGATTTCTTCCGGTTATCCTACGATATCCATTTATACGATAAGAGCGTACTTTACCTTTAATATCTTGGTGATTTAATAAGAACAGATGTTCCTCCCTTCCCCATTGAATATGCTGCAAGTGCTTAACTTTATATACGTGCAGAGATAAACAGACGTATAAAAGAAGTTAAAAGGAAGGATAACACTTGTCGTGCCATCAAACTCTCACATAACAAAAGCGAAGCGTCCCTTATCTCCTTTTCCGGGACAAATTTCTCCTTTAAAAACCATTTTTCCGACTGTCATTATTCCGGCCGTGATTTGTCCTCGAATAGCATTAAAACCGTCCCATAAACCGGTCGTGTGAGAATAAAATTGCCATTTAGGTACGAAATTCGCTGAGATTGATGGTGTTTTATGTGAATTTTATGTGTAGACGTAGTGGATATTTACGGTTCGCCAAGTGCTACTATGGATTACTTACCGAACTTATGCTGGTAAATTTTTCAATTATTGCGGCAAGGTGTTACGTGAGTAGCATCCACTCGTATTTTTCTTGAACGAGGAAAAATAAGAAGGAAATGGAGAAAGGATCCTTAACTGTCGATAACACTATTAACTGAGGCGTTCCCCATCACCCGGTAATTTCCACGAGGAAAGCGGATTAAAACCGACAAGATTTATCGGGATCAGGCGAAAAGTAAAGTTTTTCCCGGCTTAAAACGCCAGAGGGAAAACAAGCGGGGGGATGAAACACTCGGGATGAGTTGCGCCATCCCAGCGAATTAAAAGTTCCGAAGGATATTTATTGGGGACAAATATATTATTAATCGGTGATTTTGGTGAATTCGTGGTTGAGATGTTAATAAATCACGGCAGGCGTACACGAGAGGATTAAAAGTATCGCAGGAAACAATTGTTAATTTCCCCAATAAATAGTAGCGAAATATTTTGGTTGCGATGTGGAAGGATAAACTAGTTAAATAATTTTAAATTAGTATTACTACCAGTTAGAAACTAAACGAAATACTGCCCAAGAAGCTTTGATTGTCCATATTTCGAAAGCTGTGTAAATTTGGAAAATTCATGGTTGCAAACAGTGGAAAACCCTTTAAATATTCTAACATAACATAACTTTACTGCTACTTCCACTGACGACTAATACATCTAGACGCGACGTTCTCATGAGAAAGTAGTATTTGCTTATTTATGCCAATATCTTAAAACTCTTAAAATCCATCCTCCAAGGAAAAGTGTTTGAAAAGAGAGGGCCCGGAAGAAGACGGACATCATGGCTCAAGAACCTAAGGACATGGTATTCGAAAACAACTACAGAACTGTCTAAAGCAGCAGTCAACAAGGTCATCATAGCCAGGATTGTCGCCAATATTCGAAACGAATAGGCACTAGAAGAAGATGCCAATATAGGCGGTGGCTAAATTTATTGGAAATATTGCCGCAGTCTGTCACGAATTCTGATAGATAACAAAACAACTGCCCATAGGCCTATCGATAATAAGAGTCAAACTGGAGCAAAATTACGAAACTAAAATTTAGTTCCTATTTATTACGTAAAAAAATTAATTTTGTCGAATTGTATCTTATTCTATTTTGTTACAACATATTTAAATATTTGTCGTTTCATAGCAGAACCTAATAGTAATATTTATTTTACTAAAAAACGGAAATGTGGCCATCATCCATAAAATGTTCAAAACTGTTGAATATATCAGAAGTGAACATACTCATATTTGAAATACTGAACCTTGAAAGTACTTGAAATCAACAATATTGTCAACATTTGCATAAAAAAATGATTGTAGTTCCATTAAGAAATTAAAGTATATCTCACCCATTTTACATATTACAGACTATATTATATCTGAACTGAAATACTGATTATTTATTGATAATATTGCCCTTATTGACCTGCACTGTCACGTCTTCTAATCGGTCGCTTTTTGTAATTGAATTATTGTTCCAATTCAATTTATGAATTTAATCTTTTTTGATACATTTGAGATACATTGAGAAGGGTTACTTAGTATGAATTTCTTTAGGAAATATGTAGCTTGTTAACGTAAAACTATTTAAGTCGAGGATGATTAAAATCTTCCAAAACTCTTTATTAAAAAATAAAATACTTTTTTTAATTCATATATTTATTACTTTTTTTATTTGCTTTAATGTGTTATTATCTTATTTTGTTTATACTTTATTATTAATTACATGTATAATTAGGACTTTTTATTATTAATGTATTATTTATTTTATTCACTTTATTTAATAAATTTTCATAAAACTATTTTCTTGTCTTTTCTAACTTTTTGTGTTTTATAACAGATTACTGGATTACATAAATGATCATTTCGATAATATTTGTTTGTATCCAAATAACAACAAATATTACAATTAATGATGATAGAAAATATTTCATTGTGACTGACATATTATTAAAAAAGTCTACAAATCAAAGTACCTTATTCGATCAAAAACTTACAGCTTGGCTTTTATCACTTAAACTTTACTTATATCCATATAGAATATCTTACCAAATATTATCAAAATTGATGTAAGCTTTTTCATGCAATAGAAGAAAAAAATTAATGCTTTTACTAAGAACTGCAAAGTCGAATTCAGGACAAATGAAAGACGTTTGCATATAGATAACAGGTTTAATTAAATTTAGTTTAGTTACGGATAGTTTAGTAGGTACTGTAGAACTGTGCGAAGGAAGCCTCTTACTATTATTTTCCTCTTTGGAAAAGTTCGTTGTCTCCATTAATAACACATAACCGAATTCACCATAATAAAAAAAGTGGATATTCACAAACCAGGCGACATTGTGGTGCGTTACGTATGCATCTTCACTTCCCAACAAAATTCGACACGTTCACGACTTTCCCACAAGAACGGCAACGTCGCCTCTACGGCCGATCTTACAGCTTCACGACTTTAACATCGATGGCGGCAACGTCGTGCTCGGGGCCAACGTGGAGCTGATTACCGGCTGTCGAATCACCGTGACGTACCCAGAAAACGACAGGAAGAGAGAGAGTGAGAGAACTTATATTCTCCCCCCACCATGCTTGGAATCGTATGTATTCTACAAAGCATATATATACAATACCATTTATAGCTAGAGTATTACACATTTTTGTGATGCACTCCAGCACTTTACTCTAGCTAGAGAATACAAAAGCCGAAAATAATTATTCACGAAGAAAACTGATTACATTATTGACGAAACCTATTGAAATGTCACGTCATTAACTTACTTAGCTATGATTTAATAAAAGAATTCACGTACCACATCATTCAATTTCGAAATTCCCTTAAATATATCAATCCTAATCAATAATAAATCAACAGAATTATTTATATAAACGTTATCTCCGTTGATTTACGTTGACATTTTATTCAAATCGGCCGTTTTTTAAAAAATGCGACAGATTTTTTATCAGCTGAAACGTCAGAAGTTTTATCGATTTAATGAATCGTTCCTAGACAGTTTGTTCATGCAATACTGCTGAAATATGTATAAATCATACACGCTCAAGTTGGTTAGCATCGACTTTCCAGTAAGCTTTCCGTTTTGATAAACATTTGAATGCGATGAAGGTGAAAAATACGCCTTGTAACGTCACGCTTTTTAATTTTTTCTTTTGTCTGTTGTATTAAAAGGTGCTTTCTCCCTAATTAATGTCTAAACATCCCGAACCCATTCGGCTTGTAAAGCTTCAAAATTAAAATAAGGCGTGTTCCTTTCTTTTTGCGCGAATTCCGATATTCGTCGCGAACATCCATCTCCGCCTTTTGAATTAGTAATAAGGAAAATAAAAATTTTCACAAGCATCACCGATTATTCAAGACGGGAGTTATCGCGAAAGGTATTACTGAACTGAGTATTATTAAAAATCTCCCTTTTCGTCCTTCCTCACTCGGCTGTGTCTAAATCCTGTCGTTTTCCTTTAATTCGGCAAGTGTTGCCATCTCCCCCGTCCTTTACCTGTCTTCTTGAGCAGCAGTTATTAACGGATTATTTTCGGAAAACAATGCTCGGTCTCGGATGTACTCCTTAAAATGTATGTTTAAGATGTTCCCTTCCTTTTCGGGATGTGTACCGGCTTAATGGGTTCGGAGAACAAAGGGGATTGTCTCATTGCTGAACGATTCAGTATAGAGAAAGAGAAAGCGTTGCAGGATTCGTTAGCGACGAAGATTGAGATTGTTGCTTTCCCATTACTCCCCGCGCAATCAAAATTGACATCTGGACTAACGTCCGCCATAAACTAAAGCCTGTTCGTCCATGTTAATTGCCATACAAACCGAATTTATGTAACTCATAACGATTATAGAACGTTTTGTAACATCGATACATCTATTGTATTCCGCTTTCAGGACTACCTTTGACGCTCCCAGTCGATCATGTAATGTGATGTCGGAGGAAGTAGGCATATTAACAATTTAATCACTGTGGGTATATTACAATCGATTGACAAGAGAATTGTTCATAGTGCATTTGATTCCGATGTTCGCAGAGTTGTGCACTTACGGAGTTAAAGTGATAATGTCATCAGGTCACAGTGACAATCTCAGGCGTTAATGCCTTTATTAATACTGTAACGTTTATTCTAATTTATTTTCACACTCTGTCTGTACACTGCTTAATTTATCTAAACTATTACTTAACTAATTAATTTATATAACACACTTAACGTTTAATTTATTAGTACGATTCTCACTTGTCGTTTTTCGCACTGTTTACTCACGCGGTTTCTCGTCTAATAATCTGCGTATGTTGACCTGAATGTTTCTAAAGTTGAGCGCCTGGCTCCTTACTTCTCCTTTTTTGTTATTCTTTCCTCCGCGTAATGGTATTTCCTGGGTTGTCCTGGTCGTCCTGGTGGTCCTCCTAATGTACTATTATCTTCTTGGTATGTCCTTCGTGGTTAGTCTTCCTTCATTGCCGTCTTGGGTCTTATCCTTTTTGATCTTGCGTCCTCGTCATAGTCCGTTGCCTTCCTTATTAGTGGGTTCGTGTGCTCCATTGCCTTGATTATCTTCTTCCTTGTCCTCTTCCTGATGGTCTTCTTTAGCTCTTCAATGCGTAGGTCCCGTCGTAGTTGTTCATTCCTCATATACCATGGTGCGTCCTTCATCCTTCTCATCGCTTGGTTTTGTATCCTCTCCAGTTTCTCCAGGTGCGTCCTTGCTGCTTGTCCCCACGCTGTTGTTCCGTATGTCATTATTGGTCTTATTCCTGTCAGGTAGATCTTCCTCTTGGTTTCCAGTCTCAGCTTGCTCCGTCGTCCTATTAGTGGTCCCAGTCTGTTCAGTCGGTCTTTCGCATTCTTCTCGGTCTCCTCTATGTGCCTTCTCCATGTAAGTCCTCGGTCTATGTGGATTCCTAGATATTTTATTTCTTCCTTCCATTGCAGTTCCTTTTCTCCTATTATGATGTTGGTCGTCGGTCGTCTCGTCTTCGGTCCTATGTATATTGCTTCTGTCTTCTCCGCGTTGAGTTTGATCTTCCATTTCTTCGTCCATTCTTCCATTTGTTCCACTTCTCTCTGTAGGTACTCCGTCTCTTTGTTGGGTTGTCTCGATGTCGCCGCCTTCGCCATGTCGTCCGCGTAGATATAGGTCCTCGTGTGGCTGTTCCCTCTTCCAATGGGTATGTCGCTGTTGTATAGGACCGGTGCCAATACCGATCCTTGTGGTGCTCCTGCTTCCATCCTCCTGCTGCTCGATGTCGTCCCTTTGTCCTTGATCCTGAAGTTCCTGTCTCGTAGGTAGTTCTGTATCATCTGGGTCGTCGTCGTCTTGAATCTTAATCCGTCCATCTTTGCTTAAGTTCGTTGTGCCAAATCCTGTCCAACGCCTTCTCCACATCTGCGTCCGCAGCGTTCGCTTTTTATAGTCCTCTATTATGTCTCGAGAACCTTCTTGAATACCATTTTTTTCCTAATAATGTTTGTTCTCGAAAGTAGTAAATCATTCTTCGGATCGTTTGCGGAACGTTCGGGAAGGTTTATATGGCCCAATTAAACATTTGTTTCAGAACAAATTTCTATAGCTCGATAACAGCGTTAAACAGTTCTATGCACTTATGTTTAATTAATGCAGGATGAGGCATCAAAAAGTAGAAGGGGGTAGCCCAAGTGGCGCTTTATCTAATTTGGATGATTTCGGATAAAATTGTAATTGTTTTCCATTCGTTCTGGTAGATGCCATTTACTTTATTCATTTTCCCCAATAATTGTTAAATTGTCTATATTTACTTATTTTCTCTTGAAATTATTACATCCTATTTCTTAAGTCATTACTTTTATACATCTTTCATTGTTGAATATTTGTTAAAAAGTAGCTATCTGCAAGAAAAACAAGCCTTCCATGTTGTCATTGAAAGGATTCCATAAAAAGCAAATTTATTGTAATAGATACCACATTGTCTCTAATGAAGTTGTAGTGTTTCATTGAAGAGATTATTTATTATTGTTTAAGTCTTTGCTGTTTGTTAATATTATTCCCTCAGCTGAGAACCAGATTGCTGAAATATGGTTCAGTAAAATTACAGTAAGGTTCTGCTTGCGAGCTGCTTGCGAGTTTAGATTTAGATTTGGTACACTTTATCTTTTGCATCGGAGTACTATTTCAGATAAAGTAGAAGTTCTCTCAATGGACGCAATCTCCCAGAAAATAGCAAAATATGTTTTGCATTTACTTTCGTAAAAGTTGAGGAAAAGTAGCATTGATAAGCAAAATCTCATTGATATTCATGTTAAAGTGATTTGGAATACAAATTTTGTTCAAAAAAATATATAATTGTGATACATTCCACCGATTTCTTTAATTACAAAATTGTTATAATCCATAACTCACTAGTGAGTCACGTTCATATTTAAAGTATTTTTATTTAAATGTTGCCCATGGCAACCAAACAAACAACCTGCTTTTACCAAAATGTAAAAAAGTCACTGTCAAGTCATTCTGACATTTATAGGGTACTGAGACGCAAGTAGCTTTGATTTGATCACAAAGCTTATTAATTATTATCTAATAAAAACAATTTCTTCCACTTGTTGGATAAAACATTGTATGCCACTAGCGTTTTATATTTCCTAAGTCACTTGAGAATTTATATATAAATTTTCTCGCGTGACTTATTTTCAACGTACCACACTAGTAGGTACCATAAATAACTATTTTATTTATAATCATTCAAAACTGACTTTTTAAAATGGTTGTTTGTTCACAATGTCTAAATAGCACATTTGATCTTAATGGTATCTTTATTTTTTTGGCACTAAGCACATTTGCACTTGGACTTCAGAAACGGATCGAGCCGTATGGTTATTTATTCAAATTTTAACAATACACACATTATGATAAGTTGCTACGATGATTTCCTAAAGGTGCTTTTGTGCGAATTCGGTAGAACTAACGGTTTAGTAGGTAACTCTAATTTCTCATCCCTCAGCAAATGGCGACTTCGCCATTTCTTAGGGGTGCGATTAGATCTTCTTAAATCAGTGGTAATCAGCTTCAGAATTATCTTGAAACATTGTGGATGTGATAAGATATCTATCTTCTCGAATTGCTTGATTTATTGTACTTAATAAAATAGTTAATAATTATGTTTATTTTTATTATTGAAGTTACTGAAACACAAAACACCGTTGCTCTAATTAGACTCCTTGCACTTCAATACGTATTCTTATCTTCCCAATCTCTTCTCGTTGCACTCCAAGGATCACTTCGATTGATTGAAGGGCCCAGTTTTTTGGACCACTTTCAGCGAATTCGCCATTTGTGACAACATATGTCAAATTTATTACATTTTCTACCAATTAAGCAATGAAAATTCAGGAAAATTAATCCTGGCCGGCGTGAAAGATGTATTCTTCGTCCATTGCTGTTCTAACATTATGACGAGATTGCAAGCAAGATACGATATGGTAATGACACTATTATGGTTAGTAACAACGTGCAAGACTTAAAAATTTTATTGGAGCGACGTAACAACAACTCGCGGCGATAGAATAGCAATGAGGTTTGAAAATACAAAATTTAACAGTCGAATTTACAAGTCAAATTTGATAGCGACATAAGCTCGTCTTATCAGACACACGGGTTCAAAGAACGCACACATTTCGAAAGTTCCGTAATAAAATATTTGCGCACATGAATTAAATTAAGACATGTATTCCAGGAATAATTTACCGTATATAGCTAAAGGGAATGTTTTGTCGTCGTGATCTAAACACTTTGTTTAAGGTGTTTCCTATCATTAGGCAAGCTGAGTTACTTAGGGAAGAGTCGAGTATTAACGAAAATGATGAGACTGTTAGGCAGAAACAGGGAACTTATAATCACGACCAAGGCGTATAATTTGCAATACCTCAAGCCTATAGTGAAAGAATATCGCTGCATTAGTTACCGGTTGGTAAACTGTGAAATTGGTTAAAGATAATTCTAAGTAGCCAAATGTTTGTATGAGAAGGACAAAAAGAAGAAAAAAAAGTACACAATTCAGTCTTTTTTAAAGTATAAATCCATGTTCAAGTTTGTTTCACGTAAAACATCATTGCTGCTTACAACGTTTAATGAACTATTGTAATTTCAACATGTCTTCAACGCTCAAAGCAATCTAATAAACATGCACTCATGAGCTCAGATTATTTCTCGATGAATCGAAATTCGGAGTTAGAATTATAGCAAGCGAGCGGCTTAATCAAAAACGTTACCGGACTCAGAAAATCGAGTGTATCGATTATCGTCGGTGTGTACACAATTGGCACGGGAATTCGCGATATCCTCGCCGGCGGATTCTATTTGGAAACATCGCGAAATTAAAAATGGACGAGGAAAAAGCGGAACGGATCCGGGCCGAAATTGAACGTCCGAGCAGAATTAGAACCTAGATTATTTGGAATGCAGTTGCCGATGTTATTAAGGGGGAGTTGTTCACGGAATGTATTATTGAGTGGGTATTACGGAGTCGGATTGAACAGAATGCAAAAGTAATGCGTTTTCATGTGAAATATTTACGCCTGGACGTTTCTATGGAAAGAAAAATGAAGGGACTTTTTACTTTCTCATATGGGGTACCCATTTAATAAGAGAACGTATTGTAATCGTGCTGATTTTCGGAATTTGAGATACTGGCATTTCTGGACGTTTTGAGGTCCTTTGAGTTCGAAAAATATGTTTTTGGAAACATGTCTTTGTGTGTGTATGTGGACAACGTTTTAAACGTTGCACAATACTATCCAAATAAATTCCACTTACATATCTGTTTATGACCAATGATTAAAAGACGTTATAGGATGCAGCGATTTTCAAAATGCACAGTTTGAAACCTCGTAACAACAAGTCATAAAGTCAAAAAAAGTAAGTACCATAAGATACGCAGGAGGGTACGACCGGCTTATATTGCTTTAACACACCTTCAAGCTTATCATTAACTCTCTGACTCTTAGAGTAATTTACAGGTGGTATACCAAGACTGCAAAGTTACGGTCATTACTCGTCTTTGCTTTGAGAGGCATTCATAGTAAACCGTACAATGAAATTAACTAATACAAAAGAGGTACTACATTCCCAAGAGGACATCACAAGGGCGCGTGCGAGTTCGGACCCGCTACCCTTTCACACAGCGGGGTTTCAATACGAGTTCGGACCCAGCCTACCTGCTCGCGGCAGGTCCAAAGGACTACTATATCGAGTATGGTATTAAATTGAAGAGCTCATAAAGACGATCTCGAAGGGTATATATTTTGCAAATTTCATCTACTAACTTAATTAACATAGTACATTTTAGATGCGATTTACAGTAAATATTAACCCTGATTTATTTAGTGCAAAATTAACTCTGAACTCTATCGAATGAGGTATCGTTTTAAAGCGCTCAAAAAGCCGATTTACCTGAACATATTTTTTTTATTAAAATGTTTGTTTGCTCTAGGTGTTACTATATTTATATATGGTTTTAATATACATTTATCCGATCGGATTCCTTTGCTACCTGTTTATGGTACCCGAGCATGACACCTGTGTGGGTCCGAATCCGCACCTATACCGGGTCCGAATTCTGGACTACCTGAGCTCGGTGGGTCCGAACTCGCATTCTCCGTCACAAACGAACATAAATATTCAGAAGTCGTGTTAAAAAAATTGGCTGTGCAGGATGTATTTAATCTTATTTATGAAGTGCTTGGCATTTTAGTTCTTGCAGTGCACCAGCACAACTACTCAACGAGTTATGTGCTAAAGCGAATAGCCCAAATCTAGGCATTCTTATTTTACAAACCTCTCGGGTGAAGTAAGGATGGAATCTATTACGATGAATAGTAATCTACTAATAGGAGTTGCCATTGATTAATTATAAATTCTTACAGCTTTGTTCTGTAGCTGAAATGCTCTAATCCTGGGAAATGTTGCCCATTGCCTTATAGAAATATGTCATATACAAGTGTGACCGAAACTGGCATTATCCTCCCCTTTCCCAAAATTCCTGGATATTTAGAATCGTTACAAAAGGAAACTAGGAAGCGACTCCTCAACTTTCTCAAAATCCTACAGTATTTTCAATCCTTATTAAACCAATTAGAAGATTAAGCTCACGTTACCAAGTCCACTTTACAAAGTTCTCAAAGACAACAGAATCGAATTTCATAATAAATCACACATTAGAAGTTCATTAAACCTAGTTGGGACAAAATTCTAATTATCCTAGTTTTTCCTAAAATCCCAAAACATTTTGAATTCTCAGTGAGACATAAATTGGCGGACTGAGCTCAGGTTACCAAGTTCGCATTACAAAGTTATCAAAAACAACAGGATCGAGTTTCATAATAAATCTGGCATTTGAAGTTCATTAAACCTAGTTGGGACGAAATTCTAATTATCCTAGTTTTTCCCAAAATCCCAAAATATTTTGAATTCTTATTGAGACAATTGGCAGACTCAGCTCAATTTACCGAGTTCGCATTACAAAGTAATCAAAAACAACAGGATCGAGTTTTATATTAAATCTGGCTTTAGAAGTTCATTAAATCTAGTTGGGACGAAATTCTAATTATCCTAGTTTTTCCCAAAATCCCAAAACAGTTTAAATCCGCACTAAGACAATTAGCAGATTGAGCTCAGGTTACCAAGTTCGCATAACAAAGTTATCAAAAACAACAGAGTTTCATATTAAATCTGGCATTAGAAGTTCATTAAATCTACTTGGAACGAAATTCTAATTATCTTAGTTTTTCCCAAAATCCCAAATCATTTTGAATTTTTATTGAGACAATTGGCAGACTCAGCTCAATTTACCGAGTTCGCATTACAAAGTTATCAAAAACAATAGGATCGAGTTTCATATTAAATCTGGCATTAGAAGTTCATGAAATCCACTTGGGACGAAATCCTAATTATCCATATTCCCCCCAAAATGCAAGGATTCAAAAGTTGAATCCTTATTAAAACAATTAGAACAATTAAAACAATTAGAAAACAATCTCGCGTTACCTTGTTCGCATTATAATAAAGTTCTCAAAACCAACAAGATCTAATTTCATATTAAATCTCACATTAGAATTTCATTTAATCAAGTCGAGATGAAATTCTAATTCAGATATTTCTTCCCTAAATCCTAAAATATTTTGAATCGTTAGGTACAAAAATAAATGAAAGACTATGCTCATGATGCCATGTTCACATTATATATCCATTATACATCCCGAAGTCATAAAGTAAGTTAACACAAGTTAAGGTTTGTGTTGTAAACTTTTTGGTAAGATTTTCGATATGCCCTTCCTCACTAAGATCCTAAAGAGTTACTCCTATGAGGTATCACCCTTCTTAAAATTAGTTGATCTGTATTGATTTTAAAGGCATTTCGTTAGATTCTATAGCCTAAATAGATTATTTAACTACAAACTCACCCCATGTCTTCATTTTCTCTTAGCTCATTCGATATATATCCAGTGATTCTGAATTTCTGAGACTTCATTGAGACTTGAGCAACTTCATATAGCGTCACTGGAGAAAGAATAAATGAGTCACTTAGTTGATTCGTAGCAGATAGATCGATATCAGGTGAGGACTTGATTATATTGTTAAACGCGTTCAGATCAATACTACAAAAATATTACATTTGAAGCCTTAGAGAGGTAAATTTTTAATTGAACGCGAGCAGGAGTTCTGGTTCTTTGGGAAATACAAACAGGGCGATGTGTATGTTGAAGGTATTTCGATAATATGACGACTACCGCCTACGCGGCTGAATATGAATTACGAGCATACCACTGCTTACATAAATTCGCAAGTAAAGAAAAATGTGATGCGATTTCGCTTTTGAAGTAAGTATATTCTCCAAGGAAATATTTTAATATTTTTATACAAAAAAATCCTCTCGAGACCTTTAGAATAACTGTCTCCAGAAGTTCGTGGAAAAGAAAAATTATTAACGCAGCCCACGCATAACGTGGGAGCTCACTCCCGCAGGTGAAAATATCTGCAGATATCCTCGAACGACTAATAGGCGCAGGCCATATCGTACGGGTTTAATAAATCGCGTCGGTCATGATTCCGTAAATCGTTCGCTTTCGACGTTAATTAAACCATCCCACAAACATTAACCATTATAACCGATAAAGCCTCTCGTCTCCGCGAGATTTTATGGATTCGCCAGGAAGAGAACTCATCAAACCGAAGTGGATGCAATAAAGCAAAATCACACCGTACCTACCTACTACAACAACGAGATGGGAAATCTATTGTCTTTGGCTAAATTGGCTGGATCGTGTTGTGCTGGTAAATTCACCTTGTAGGCACAGGTGAATTGAATTGGATCCGCCGTGGTGGAGGGAGGAGTAGGGTGAGGGGGTAGGGGATGGGGGAGACGACTCCTCTAGGTTTTCAACAGGCTCCGGGAGGGGGTTGCAGGTGGCGAAAATACGACGACACGTATTCGTATAGGCGCTCGTTCGTGAGAAGCGGCAGTTCGAGGGGGAATAATAATGATAAAAGATGTATTTTTCGACGGATAATTTGCCGCTATTCTCGAACTGTCACTTTTGCAGTATAATATTTAACCGGTTTTTATGAGCAGCACAGGTGTTACCTTAAATTAGGCTGGAAGTATCGAGCGACTAGCTGAAACGATGGAGCCTCATTGCTTATTTAAAAATTTCCCAAAAACTATTTATTTATTTAGTTCTAAACATACTGATTTATGTTTTAATTTAGGATTTGAGCTACTTGATTTAAAGCTGTGTTTCCCAAACTTTTGACATATGTGTACCCATTCTATAGTTTTTGCAACGCTGAGTACTCCTCGTCAAAATAATGGATGTACTTATTTTAATAATAATCAAAATACTATATTTAATTTTTCTTTTTTTTTATACATGCACAAAATTATAATAAATGAAAAATAAAATATAAATAAAGGTTATATTATAAGTGACATTTATTTGGATTAATGAGGAGGATGAAAGTGTTTGTGCTGAGATGACAGATCGTCATAATTTGTTTCCCTGGTTTTTAATGTAGTTCCACGTCCAATAGTGTTCCCTTTCTTCGGACATAATATCTACAAAAGCTGAAACAGCAACTTCACAAAAATATGAAGTGGGAAAAGGCAAAATGTATTCCAGAACTTCTCCTGCAAAAACCTATTACGTATGTAACATTTGTAACCAGTATCATGCTAAAGTAGATTCCCTATGTTTATTTTCCAAGAATCAGTCTAAGGCAATTTCCAACAATTTCCCAATTTTCCCCAAGCGACAAACCTTCTGGCATGGATATTTTGATAATGTTAAACAGATCTCTAATACATTCAATATTCTTGTTTAAATCAGGGTAATAATTTTTCAAACCCACTTGTAAAATCTCCAAATAGTGTGTTATGCAATTCAGAAAATCTCTTATGTTTAAAATATATGTAAGAAGTGGAACTCACTGGAAAATTACAAAAACACTACAGTGAAGTTCTTAAATGCATACCGACAACTTCAAAACTCCCGAAGAAAATGAGTTAAAACTCACTTAACTTCTCAACAACACTTAGTTATATAATTGTAATGAGTTATACCAAAATCTGAATTTCAATACAAAAGTTATGAATTTTTCAGTCTAAAAATCCTGGCAAATCGCAATCACACTGAACCAATTGTGCTAGAAGCGTCACAACTTCAAAACTCCTTTTTAAAAGTGAGGAAACTTACTATATATACTTCTTTTAACGTAGAATAGGCGTAAAAGTAAAGCGTTCTTTAGAATGCTTTATTTAACCAACTATTCGTAAACATTACAATAATTTGAGTTTGAATATTTTCTAAAAAATTTTAAATTCATTTCTATTTGCTCTTTCATCCAATCAGTGACAGGCTATTAAATAACCATTTCCAACTTCAAAACTCCTTCGCAAATAGGGTTGAAACTCACTCATTATGCACCCCAAGAGGACTTAAGTCAAAACCTTTAGTGAGTTTTACATACTTTTTTTGTCAAATAAACACCTTCAACTTCAAAATCCAAGCTTCCCAATGACACTTTATTTATTTTCAAATTTGATAAGTTTTACCATAATTGGAGATATAATAATCTAATGTAATAATATAATAATGATTACGATAATAATCGTAAAATGCCAATTTATCTAACCACTGTGTCAAGTTGTTAAATGGGTATTGACAACTTCCCAATTTTTCACAAAATCAGGTAAAACTTACTTTAGTTCCAGAGAAGACGTCAATAAATAGTTATAGTGAGTTTTACTGAAATCTAAATTTCATTTCCTAAACTATGAATATTTGAACCTGGAATCGATGCAAATAGCAAATACATGGGTTCAATTTTTTTACACAAAGCGTCATCACATCAAAAACTCCTTTATGAAATGAGCTGAAACTCTCTTAAACTGCTTCAATATACTTTAATAACCAACCATTAATGAACTTTACAATACTTTGGGTTTGAATATTTTTATAAATTTTTAAAATACTTGTAAATTGTTACTTCATCCGATCACCGTCAGGCTAATAACTGGACAACGACAACTTTGAAAACTCCTTCAGTAAAAGAGTGAAACTTTTTCAGTGAAACTCTCAAAACCTTCCAATATCAATAAAGAACTTTCGCTGAGTTGTGTGATATCACTTATTACTAATTCAGCATATAAGTTGTAATTTTAAGAAATGACATCTACCCTGTCCAAGCGAATTGCTCATAAACAAGTAAGTAATAACGCTCCAATAACAATTCAAGAAAATCAGTAGACGTCTCAAAATCACATCCCATCAAAAGAAACACATCGATGTTCAATTTCTATTATTAACTAAAAGGACATGTTTCGAGCCCCTGGGACTCATCTTCAGCTAAAACTCTGCATCTGTAGCTATCAATCCGTACGTCATAAGTGTAGTCACAATAAAAATCACAGTCATCAAGATAAAATTAAACAGATTAACAGGAACAATAAAAATTATAAAATTAAACATCACCCACTGGATGGAACAAGGTGACTGATTGAATCACCTGCATTATTTTTTAGACAGTGTAACGCGAGTAGTAAACAGCAGTGCGAGGCGTGTTTTACTTTTGTCGGACCTAGTCGGCGTCTCAAAGGGACTTCGTTACGCTTAATTGAGCCTGCCGCCTAACATCTTATTAAAGAAAGAATCGTTCTCGACCTTTCTAGATAATACAAGATATTTCGAGTAATTACACGAATTCGCGAGAAGGTTTCCGACTACAATTGAGATGTATATATAAGCGGGCTTGTGGTCGAATTATTATTATTATTAGACGGAAGCCGCGAGAGTAAATAGCGAAATAGCGAGAACGTTTGAAGTGAAATAAATTAACGATTAAGAAATTTGATGTAAATTAATTAGTTAAGTTAGTTTAGTAATAGTGTAAATAAATTAAGTAGTGTCTAGTATTAGTATTAGTGTAAATAAATTACAAAATAAACGTTACAATACGATTAAGATGATTGTTATCTTCTGGCTCAGCTTGCATTACCTCAATACAACAATTATGCAATTGCTGTAAGTTAGGTATGTACCTATAGTAATGTCACATAAAGTCCGCTCCAAGTTGAGGCCCATGTAATATCTAAAAGTACCTAAATCATACTATACAGCACAAATGAGAGTACCTGTTTGTAATGCACCCTCACACTTTTAGTTCGATCTTTCAGATTTTTAATTCAACCCCTGCATAGGACAAGTAAGATTTAAAAAAAGAAACAACTAAATACATATCTGTATGTACACGTCTGCTAATTGTATTTTATGAAGATCCCACACACCCCGAACTAGTTATAAAATTCAATTTCAAACCAAAACATTGGAATAATGTAATCTCGGCAATGGCGACGTTCCTCGGAAAGTTTCCATCGTTCCTCGAATAAACTCGTACCTAATAAAAACAGTTTCCCTTGCCGGCAATCTATTAAACGCTTTTCAGTCGGCAGACTAAATTTAATAGGCGAGCCGGTGGAAAGTGATTCGCTCATTACCGAGTGGAAGGAACTGCTCAAACTTAGATTTAACGGAAATTAGAAGATTTAAGTCGCGATTGGCGTAGTTGGAGTAAACAAGTTCGAATTCGAAATGATAATGTCTTGCGACAATAAAACTCAGGTACATTATTTTACTTATTTTGTAACATTTTATAAAATAATTTATTTAATATTGTAACGTTTATTCTAATTTATTTACACACACTGTCTAAACACTACTTAATTTATCTAGACTATTTCCTAGCTAATTAATTTATATCACACTCTTAACTGCTAATTTATTTATACTTTTTCCACTTGTCCGTTTATCGCACTGTTTTCACTTGCGGCTTCTCATCTAATCTAATCTGCGTCCGCAGCGTTCGCTTTTTATAGCCTTCCATTATGTCTCGAGAACCTTCTTGAATACCCTTTTTGTTCTAATAATGTTTTTTCTCGAAAGGAGTAGATCATTCTTCCTTTAATGAGACGTTTCCGACACGTTCGGGAAGGTTTTTATGGCCCAATTAAACGGAGCGGCCTCCTCTCTTTGAACTGCGCCGCTTTTGTGAGATAAGAAATGCCCTGCGTGTCGATGTTTATATTTCGCGTTACAATATTGTAGCGAGGCGACCCCAATTAACGAAATCAGGTCGACACGGCTTGACCCTCACAAAGAACCTTCTGGCGGGGCACGTACTTTCAAACATGGCACGCGGCGCACGGTGAAAACAAATATTAGTACTCCGAGTAAATACTCTCAATTTCAGTACTTTTCCCAAAAGTACTTCCAATCTACATTTACCATAAATCCTCCTGTACCTACCCTCCCGCAGATAGTGTAATGATTCTTTTCGCTATGATTTTAAGATTTTCATAATGATTAATACAAATTATTTGTGATGATCATAATGATGTGTTAAAACTAATGATAACTAAAGGACTTTAACGGATTACCTTTAAATATCTACAATATGTCAATTTCACAAATTTGGATTGGGTGTAACTCCTAATATGAAATATTTTTTAGAACATTTAAAAACCCTATCGGTGGAATAGATAGGTTATCCGAAGTAATCATATATCTTATAGTATATGGATAGCCCATTGCCTACATTTCTGGGTAGACAGTCGTGTGCCAACAACTGGAGGTAATACCGTTGGTCCACCCAGGGCGTACCGTCGTCCGAACAAAAAATCCCATGGCATGCAAGGCTAAAAGGTAGATTTATGGGTAGGATATAGAGTAATATAACAGACACGATGTGACAAAAAAATGTATACGAGGTGTGAAAAAAATACAAACGTTAAAATTTTTAAATATTTGCAAATAACTTTTTTTCTGTACATTTCTCAAAGATATGTTTTATGCAAAAGTTGTTTGCCTCTATAAGGGCAACAAAAAACCTCAGTAACATTTTTCTCTCAGACACGAAATAAAATTTTTTTGTTTTTTTTTGAAAAAAAAAATTTTTTTCTGTACATTTCACGAAAAAATATTTTATACAAAAGTTCTTCGGCTCTATACGATCAACAAAAAACCTAAGTAACATTTTTCTCTCAGACGCGAAATTAATGTTTTTTGATTTTTTTTTTAAATAACAAGTCGCCATTTTGAAACCGCTGGACCTATTTGGCCCATTATCGAACTGGACCGAGATTTTCGGCCAACTGATTTGTGTACCAAATTTCGTTGTGATTCTTTAAAAAATGCGACCTGTGGCTTGCCGACAAATTTCGTTATATCCGATATATATATAAACTTTTGAGAAATGATTAAGTATGATCTCTAGATACCAAAAAACTGAAAACCGCATTTTAATTCCTCTTTTTTCGACTTCGTTAACGGATGCAATACTAGATAAATGTACCAAAATATAGATAGAAAGATTTTAGGGTTGAAAGTACAATGCGTTATTTACAAATAAAGAGCTGCGTTGGTTTGGGACTACGTCCAATCAATTATATCGATTATCCCTTGAACCCTACCCAAGAAACGACTAACCTTCTTTATGTCCAAAAATTCACAGTTTTAACTGTGCATCTGATCCATGCTTTGGGTGTTTTAAGGAAATTTAGTGCTTTCGGGGAAACTCTTTGACAAAAAACTTAAAAAACTCCATAACATCAAATCAGAAATTTGAACAGGGAATCGATCTTTGAGCTAAATTAAGGAGATTTAAAAAAATCTAAATAACTTGCTTGGGAGTCGATTCAGTTGCTAAGAAAACCTCATATAGCTGTGTTCAAAATACTTTTCATTTCCCCAATAACTGGGATTTTAGCTAAGCAACTGCCAAATTTATCTTCATATAAATTCAATCAAAAATTTCTCGCTTTCTGAACTCCGAATGTCACTTTATGAATTGGAACTATTAATTTTAGTTGCATTGTTATTGACGGCAATTCAATAGCTGCAATGATTAATTGATAGGAATTGCATTAATAGTGGGAGAAAGAGTGGTACGTACTCCAAACAATAAAGTAATTTAATCCTGGGGAAGTTGTGACGTTAATGTCCTGGAAAATGTTGGAAAGTTTCCTGTTGTAGTTAATGAAAGACGAGACGAAATCCCACTTGGGTAAATATGAAGTGAAGAGGCGATTTAAAATTATCTGTACCGTAATATTAAACGTTAACCTTTGATTCCCTCCCATCAAGTCAGTATTAATCCTTCACTTGATAACACCGTTCCTTCGAGTCTAATATAATTCCAGATATAGAGATAGGACCCTAGTAAAGTGTAGGCGTTGTAATTCCCGTAAAACTCCTTCGTAACATCACCGAATTCTCCCCTTAAACCACGAGATTACGCGAATACCACCAGTTAGTATGAGGTTAGTTATATCTCTATTTGACGACGGAAGAAGACCGTCATGCTCTCTCTCCTTATAACGGCCCCGAGTCCTGAATTATTTCGCGTACATCCCCTCTCGAAATGACGTACGGGGATTAACGCTTCGATAATCACTTTGGAAGCGTCAGGTAAATGTACCCTTAAGATTTGTACACGCACTCCTTACACGTACGTGCGTCCTCACTTTCTCTCCCTCTCGCTCCTTCTCTATCTCTATCAGCCGCCGTGTGTTTATCAAAGGTGCGGTTCGGGTTTCTGAGACAATACGATTCGTAGGTGTCGCTGTTTGAACACCGTCTCTCTAATCTCGTGCAAAAGTAGAAAATCTGATTATCCTAACCGAACGTTCTGACTTTAACTAAACAACTTGTAGAGGCAGGATTTAATCCCGAAAGCTGCGGATCGAGTTGAAGTTTAATTCATGTATAAGCAAAATTTAAGCTTCATTATTTGTAAAACCATATTTTACAGTTGGATTTATAGACGGGTGCAAATGTGGCTACATTCTCGAATTCGTAAAAAATTTAAAGACGTAAAATTTAATTCATCCCCTTCTTTATTACCGAAGATGAAAATAGGGCTGAAAGCTTTTTTTAAGGAAAGGAGATTCCTTATCGACATCAGATGAGAGAAAATATATTTGAGACACAGAACACAGCAAAATCGAACTCTGGGAAACATCGTTTATCGCATCTGATAGTGTGGTACTCCGTACATCGCAGCGGTTACCAGAACTAACCCCCTCCACCTATATCCGTTGATAGTAAAATCTTTCACTAGAAGGTTTTCCAGAAAATCATTCACCATTATTCGATTATAGTTGTTTATTATATAAGCGGATAAAATGAACGTTTAACGAGCGATATTAACACTAACATCTTTACTAGAAGGTTTTCCAGAAAATCAAGCGTGTTAATATCGCGAGTTAAACGTTCATTGTATCCGCGAGTGTATTACAACGTTTTATTCAATTTTGCCGTATATAAACTGACGTGTAGCGGAGTAAGTCCAAATTTGAAGAAAAGATTTGATAAGATGACAACTTCAGTGCCGCAACCTTGACAACGACGAAAACAATTTTAAACATTTAAAACGTCACTTTATACGGCAAAATTGAATAAAGAACTATTAATCCGCTGCCTAAATAAACAAAATAAACAATGGTTTTATAGACCGAAGGTTGTCCAGTATCTCGAAGGTGGCCATGGTAATTAAACCAGAAGAAAACACAAAGTCTTCACCACCAATTTATAATAAATTGGCTTTATAGGTTCGATTTGACGTCGATGAACGTCAGTTTATATGGTAAAATTAAATAAAATAATTTGTTATTAGAATTTTATAGATAATTTATAAAATGTGTCTGAAGTATCTTGTGTAACTAACAAAGTAATTTCACCCCCTTTTGTTTCTTGCAATTCTGTAAATTTTTTTTTACAGTACGAGTCGTAATTGGTGCACGTTTTAAAGCTGCTTAGTATGCCTTAGTATGTTTCGATAAACCATTTTAGTGGATTTTCGAATTTTATAGTCGAATTAATCCATTTAAGTGGATTAAGTATAAGATTCTTAAAAGTTGTTCAAAACATAGCAGCGGTTACCAGAACTAACCCCTCCCCCCCACTATGTCTATCGATCCGGGTCGAATAAAATCTTTATCAGAAGAACAGTGTTTAATATAAGATCAAATATGAAAATTCAGATGAATTCAATTACTTAATAGTAGCATAAATAGATTTTCATTTCGAATTTTCTATATTTCGGATATTTCTTCCAAAAGACTCCTTTTGACAAATGAATCCCTGAAGAAATTTATTAATTGTAATATAATTTCATCTATTCATAATCATTACGTTTATAATTTTGGCTGCCGGAATAGTTGAGCTTGATTGCAAATTAATATGTAGACGTTTAATTGGTCATCTTTCAATTTCCAACAATTATTTCACATATTATTCCAGTAAGAGCACATATATGTTTCGCTTTTTCAATCAAACAAATAAAAATTTAAACTATATCATTCCTCACGGTTCCTTTGGCTTCAAATTCAGATATCAAACCTGCTCAAAAAACTCTTTGAAAACACTCGACGTTCTTTGCCAAAAGTAGCGGAGAAATAAAAGGAAAAACACGACCAAACACAGTGTTAATTGTATTCACGTGTTGAGGGAGCTAACATCGCCGTAGCCGCGCCAGCGGCTTCATTCGAGCAAAACATACAATCCTTTATTTAAAAAGTGTAAAGGTAAAGTCGCATGTAAAACACCATGACAATGAGCCTCTGGTGAAACATAAAAGAAGCGAAACGAACATGCACAATATCCTCTTTAGCACGTTGTATGTAATATGGCGCTTTTGTAATATGACCAAATTATATGCAAATGAAGGGAATGTTGTCACGTCTCGGAATATCGATGATTGTGTCCTAATTAATAAACCTCTGATTTATGCACACACTCAGGAAAACTTCGTCTCCTTGGGCGTGACAATATAATTTATTTGATATCAGTTATAACATCTAACTAAAGTCACATTTACCAGTAAAGTTATGTTACCCCAGTTAAAGTTTTTAAAACAAATAAACTATAATCCTCTAAGGTGGATTGGTTTCGTAACTTGTGTATTAGTGTAGGTTACTTATTATATTTGTTCCGTCTCAGATAAGTGACATTTTTAAGTTATTGTTGAACCGATGATGATATACAGAGGTCCACATTGCTGTCACCTCGAGTACCCAATACTTCTTCGAGACTTATTTGCTATAAACGCAAGTCAAGTCCACAATGAGCCGTAAGGGTAACAAAGGCCCTCCCGGGAATGTAATCGAGTATTACATTTCGAGGAAGTTGGGTACGCGATTTCTAAAACATGTTTTTACCATCTGTATATGAGATGAAAGCGAGGATCTTCAGCGATGGTCAGCACGCCCTCTTCTACTCATTACCGGGGTGATTTTCAACCAATAAGCGACTAGTAAAAGCGGCTGAAATCAATCTGACCAATAAGCGGAGATCGCGTTTTCGTCTCTACCTTTTGAGGAATTTAAAAAGAACACTTCGTCTAAATGCGAGAGAATCACTATCTATCTTCACCTATTCTGTTGTATTTTAAGTTGTTGCATTTAAATAGTTTAGTAAATCCGAAGATACAATTACGTGTTATAATTTCCCAACTGTTCACGCAATATTAAGTTGGCGCGTGAAGTGTACCGGTCAGTTATAACGATTTAAAACAATCGAAATTTCTGATTCGTACGCGACGTTACAATATTATTATATCCAAATAGTTTTACTGGAAGCTGAAAAGACGAATCTTAAGAGTAAAATGAAATATAGTGGAGAATCATACTAACGAATAATTGTAACGAAGTAATCTGAGAATACTATGTGTTTACAAGTATTGAATAATTAACTTCAAACGTATTTTAACCTAGAATATTAAATTTTAATCATTGCATTTTAAGATGGTTAGGTATAAGTTTTTGACAGTAAAAATAGTGTGTGACAAATAATTTTTAAAACCATAGATTTACGCGGTTTATAGAATGTAATCGTTTAGATATGTCGAAAAATAGTGTTCCATGGATTTCAACATTTGAACCCTTAGATGTAACCAATTATGACGAAATTTTAAATACAGTGATTTTCATCAGCTTAAAAGTGTTAATGGCGAATGTTGTTATGTTACGAATTGTAATCCTTTCACGGTTTATAATGTCATTTATGATTTCTTGCAAATTTTCATGGTCAAATGGTTAAACCCCTCAACTTCTTATGATTAAAATTAACTACGATACTTACTTAAAATCGAAAACTAACATTTTATCGAGTAAAACGAGAAAAATAAACATTTTATGTACAGTGCAACAACTTTTTGTCGTTTTAAAGGTGTCGCATTAGCGAAAATAGTTTAACTGTTCGACAGCTACAACCTGGGCCACAATTTTTACAAGCTGCACCATGTCTCATTAGAGAAAATGCCTTAATTGCTCGACAAACGTTTTTTGGCAGAAGGAAATATTATCTGGATGAGTTTTCCCCTGCTATTTAATTAAGTATTTTAGTCTCCTCCAATTAGTTAATGAATAGTTTTGTTTCCAAACCGTCCCAGGGTGTGTTAGTAAACCATCTTACTATGCTCGTTCTGTCAACTGTTGGAACAAGGGATGAGAATTTGTATGGTAGCGCATGCAGTCGAGAAACTTCCTTAATTTTTAAGCTATACAATTGATTGTAAGACCATTTTGCAGGGAATTTCAACGGCTACTAGTCGTATAAAGTTGAGCTTCATTGAACTTACAATCTCTATAATTTTCGAGGACGAAGCACAAAATGGTCCTCACGCTCAAAGGCAAATGTATTTAACCCAGACAATTTTTATTCCAGAGAAATAACCAGAAAAAACAGGATTTTCAGGAAGATACAAAAAAATTACATTTAAATCAAATATTTTTCCAAAACTAAGCATGTTAACCCAGTCAAACTTTCATTTTTACATATTAACTAAAGTAAATTGTAGACGGGTTACTTTCAATTTCTAGTTCCGTTAGTTTCAATGTTTATTTTTTCGCAGAAACTGCGAGTAAACAATTTTATTCTCATCATTACTCCGTCAGTTTACGTGCAATTAACTTTTATTCGCCCTCGTTTTAAAGCCACTTTTAAGTACTTTAAACGATGTTATATGGGATTTCTTCGAAAACCACCATTACAGTGTTATTCAACGTTGAATGTTTCGATTTCAATTTTCGGCCAATGAGATATCGTCTTTTTTGAGCCAACAGCTCGGATGGTATTCTATTTACAGGTAAAGAAGCAATCTCGTAGTTTTCTTAAGTTTTATTCATGATAATGTGTGTGGTAACACTTGAAATTTTCTAATGATTTGTGAAAAGTTGTTCGAAACAACATATATCAACATTTTCAATCACAATTTTCCCAATAAGAATAGACTCGTCCAAAAAACTTAGTACAACATTTTTTACAGGACTACTGTCCCAAATTCACATCAATCACTGTTTTCTTAAAGAACTCATATTTGAATACCGTCAATCATTGTACTAATAAGACACCGTTGAGACTTTATTTCCTTTTCAGAATATCTATTATGTTCATTCGACTAGGTAGAATCTTTTGTTTCCCATCTTACTCCTGCTGTTTAAATTTACTTATTTCCCTTCGCTTCAGATATAGTCAGATTGAAAAGACCCAAATCATTTTTTTTTTGTCAGTTTGGCATAAAAGCTCCATTCGATGGAATAAATATGACGGTGAATCAGGATACAACGTGTAAAAAATCCGAAGGGCTAAACTAGTGAGACAGCCGGATAATTTTTTTCCATTATTTTGATGGCCTGGTGTTAAACTTACCGACAATAATTGAAATTGTCATATCCGTCATAATGTGTTCCGATGTCAGCGTTCTGGCATTACATTTTTATTTTTAAGGACAGACGATTATGGTGTCATTTAAATAATTTATGTGTAGTGAATTGTAATGCAAAATTAATGCCAGCTTGTACTTAGACAGCTTTTACACTAATTTATAACTCGATGCGATGATTGCTATCGACGCATTAACATGAATAAATTATTATTTTGAATGCATTCGTTTTAAACATTAATTCAGAAAGAAAGCAATAATGCCTACATAACGCTGTAATAGTATTTCGGATATTAAGCGTTACAATAAGTAATCACAGCGGTATTTTCGGGTCAATATATGAGTAATAATGAACATGTTGCAAATGCATATTTGCCTAATTATTTAATAATAATACAAAATCATAATTTTGTAAAATTTACCAACTTGTCAGTAAATAAATGAATTAGTCGATAATTACGCTATTTGAGTAGTTATCAACACAATGAATTTCAAATGAACTAAACATTTCAGCATGCCTCGTTTGAATGTAGTTTACATATTTGGCACAAATCCGTCGATACCGAAACATTATAAATATGATTATCGGTTAAATTGTAAAAACATAAATCTTGTCGATTGTCTGGCTGGCTTTCAAAAATTCACCATGTTCAAAACATATCTGGCTACACGCCCACTAATTCCTAATTTGTTGGTTCTGAACTTAATATTGATTTTCAATCTCAAATTTTAAAAGTTACATTTTAAAACAATCCAAATTCAAAGTAGTGCATTTAACAACACTTGTGCTGAAAAATTTTACAAAAACTCAGCTACATCTTGAACTATTTATATTGATTTCTTTAATTGCTTTTTTTCAGAAATATAAAATACCAACAACTATTAATTATATTGCAGCAAATGCCACCCCTGCGTATTTTTTCAAAAAACTTTTTAATGAGATATTGATATAAGCTTCAAATTAAATTAAAAGTTATTCTAAATCTACAAGTATTCCAAATGATAGTGACCTGATTCATTATGTTTTAAACAAACACTCAAGTCAGAGTAACGATGTGTTTTTCCTAAAATTCGTATTGAGATTGGACTACTGAGGATGACGGAACCAAAGTTCAAAAACAAAACAGAAATTATGTGAAAGTAAATTTGAAATATGTGAAATTTTTTATGTGATTAGACATTAGACAGAAAAATATGGAATTCTAGTTCCTAAATGAACATGCTCAGATGTTAGAAATGAATATTCTTTAACAATGCTTAGGAGCATTGAACTACTGTAGAAAATGAAACTTGAATACAAAAACAAATATGTTCAAATGTGAGGTAAAGGAGTAAGTGGTTCTTGTAACCATTCCTAATGTCATAATACTAATGTGAATGGAATATTGAAGAAAAATTAATCATAATTATAAATTGTCATAATTCGCAGCCCTAATTTCCATAATAATATTTTAAACCCTTTTGAACTCAGTTTTGAATTGATTTGAAGTGTAATTTCAATTGGACAATTGAGGATTTCATACCAAAAAATTTAAAAGTGGTGAATTTTCAAAAAAAAAAAATATATATTCAGATTTTCAACCGAATTGCTGATACTTGTGATCATTTAAACCATTTCAGGGGCATATAGTGCCTATGTCTAACATTGCTCAAAAATGAAAAAGACCTCCAAAAAATTGATATGTTTCTAAGGATTTCCTGAAAACTAGCGAAGAATTAAAGATATCAATTTTTTGGACCTGCAAAGGATACAAGTTTTCAGATCTAGAATACCCTTTACCTATTCGAGAGAAAAAACAAATGACGTCATAAAAATGACATTCAATACCTTACTATACTATATCCATATCTTTCTAAGATCAATCGCGTCTTATCTATAACTTTAACAAAGTAACCTTTTCATACGATTTTCGTATACTTCTCCTTAAATTTAGTTACGCAATATTACAGAGAGGAACAAGATGAAAGCACAAAACAAGCGATACTTTCATAATCTCTTGAAGTAATTATGTTTGTGCATTCTAAAAACAAAATCTCATTTAATTCAATATTGTAGTAACTTTCACATTTTCTTTTCTAAAGGATCTTGGATCTCATAAACATTACACTTTACCTAATGAGAATAATAAATAACTCCCAAGCTCACTTAACAGTTATGTGAAAATTTAGTAAAACATATCATTTTAATTACAAATACTTTGAATGATATATTTTACTCAACAGACATCTTCTGAAATTCTTTGGAGAAAAGAAGATCCATACAAACTCAAACATTGTAAAATATTAGTCCTTAAAATAGGTAAATCTCATCGTTTCAGGCGTTTATTCTTGCACGTGACAACAATTTACCCTTGGTGAACAAAAAGGTAAAGGAAAAGGGTGAAAACACACTAAGAAAAGGACAGGAATTCAAGCAAGAAGTATATAAGAGTGTATTTCGTGTATGGGTAAGGAAAGATGGCATATGTACAGAAAACGGAAACTGTCTTAAGTAGAATAAAATAAGCCTTAATAAAACTTAGCCTGATATTGTACCTTATACGTGACATCATTTAACTAAATGTGAAATTAACATGAATGTTAATGGCTGGGCGTAAGATAAATAAACAGTGGTCTATATAAATAAGATTAAAGGTGTAATACAAATTAATTAATTAGTAATAGTAAGTCAGATAAGATAAATTAGATTATGTGTTAGTAGATAAGTGTTGAGTGAAAGTGTACAAATAAATTAGAGTGTTAAGTGGTGAAAATAAATTAAGTAAGACAACTGGTGTCGTGTAGTAATTCTCGCGTTGGTAAAAACGTTACAATATTATATGACGTGCAGCCAACTTTTGTTTTCCGTTGGAATACCATGGATATCCTAAAATAAAGCCCTCTCTTCTACCGTATCCGGCCGGGATATCCGTCCTCCGTCGGCGCCGTCATTCGCCGCATATCCACGACACTATCAATAAATCCTCCGGATATCTCATCTCCATAGTCCGTCAGAATCACGGCCGAGATCGATAACCCGATGCGATCGGCTCTGATATCCTCCGCTGCAAGTCTCCTAAGGAAAATGTAGAGAGAGGGAGATGGATAGAGAGTCGCCCCGTATCTTATCCGCGCGCCCCTCCGGCTCCGATAAACCGGATTACTCCGAGTGAACCGGAGTTTATCCGAACGGTGCCGGAGTGAATGATGGCGCCCCCATAAGGCTCCCCGGAATCACTCGAACCGGCATAATTTCGACGTACATTTCATTTAAGTGTCGCTTAAAGTCAAATCTGAAGAGGGAGGCGATCGCACGCCGGATGCAATCCAATTACGCGGTTTGTGTTCTACGTAAAACGGCTACGAGTTTATACTACGGTGAGTTGATGTTATTGTTACCTGGATTGACGCGGGGGGCTTCCTCGAGCGGAACTAACGCTCCCCGGCAATTAAAGGGGAGGAGATATGCGATGCGAAACGGTACCGGTCGAACGAGAAATTCGAACTTTCCATTGCGACAATTTCTACCTTTTCAAAGTCGAAAAAGGAGTACAGCAAGGTTCTCCAAAGCTCTTCACAAACATACTGGAGTACTCTTTTAAAAACACTGAATGGGCAAACGTGTGCGTTAATATTAATGGTGCATCTGAATATCTCAACCACTTGCTCTTCGCTGAAGATATAGTACTGATATCGGATAACGTAGAAGACGCCAACAAAATGTTAAAATCACTGAAGACTGTCTCCTGCCAAGTAGGACTAAAGATGAGCTATTCGAAAGCTCAAGTTAGGTTAGTTGGTCTAATTTAACCCTAAGCAATAATATTGCCGTGGATGGTAGGCAGATTTTCGAAGTATCATAGTATAGGTATCAAAAGTATAAAAAACATTATTCAAAAGTGTCATAAGTCGCTATTCATCCTTCTTTATTTCTGAAGAAACCCTATTTGAATTTACTGCTTCCATTATTTAAAACATCAATTTTTCCTAAAATTTGCATTTATTATAACATATACAAATTAAAAATACCACCACCACCACCGTCATTGCAACTTAAAGTTCTTTATTCGATTTGGAAAATTTAAGTTTTAAAACAAAAAATAAGTTCGAACTACGAATACTAAAACCACCAAATTCTCTAAACTTCATTCCTATCAATTTACAATAAAAGTTAACAAAGTTTTCTGAGTACGACTTAGGAAAGTGGGTAGCTTTCGAAAACTCAACACAGTTATTTTCAAGAAAATTTAAGATATATTTCAGAAATTGCAGTTTTGAAACAAACTAAACTTCTTTTAACATCAATTCTGAAATTAACACTATATGAACTTCGTATTTCGAATACTGAAAACACCAATTGTTCCTGTAAATTAACAATGAAAGTTACCAGTGCCTTCAGGTTCTGAATTTGGATATTGGGAGTTTCGGTAATTCAACTCAGCAAGTTTCATGGAAGTTTTAATTATCCTTTATTCAATTTCAGATATTAAAGTTTTAAAACAAAATATGTTACTTTTATATTAATTCTAAAATTGGACTATTCCAACTTGGTACTTGGAATACTGAAAACTCGAAATAATCTAAACTTTATTCCTGTCAATTTACAATAATATTTACCAAAGCTTTCTGGGTACTGATTAGGAAAATGGGTAGTTTTCGAAAAATTAATGCAGTAATTTTTATAAAGATGTAAAGTATTTTTCGTTAAATTTCGAAAACTGAAGTTTTGAAACGAACAAAACTTCTTTTTACATCAATTCTGAAATTAACACAATTTGGACTTAGTGCTTCGAATGCTGAAAACACCAATTCTTTCTGTCAATTTAAGATGAAAGTTACTATAGCCTTCAGGCTTCGAATTTGGATATTGAGATTTTCTGTTATTTAACGCAGCAAGATTTATGGAAATTTAACTTATCCCTTATTTAATTTCAGAAATTAGATTTTGAAACGAAAGATCTAACTTGTTAATGCTGAAATTGAACTATTCTAACTTGGTACTTCGAATACTGAAAACACCAATTAACAATAAAATTTACCAAAGCTTTCTTGGTACAAATTAGAAAATTGGGTAGTTTCCGAAAAATCAACGCAGTAGTCTTCATTAAAATTTAAAGTATTTTTCGGAAATTGAAGTTTTGAATCAAAAAAACCTCTTTTTAAACAAATTCTGAAATTAACACTATTTGCACTTTGTACTTCGAATACTGAAACCACCAATTATTCCTGTCAATTTACGATAAAAGTTACTAGTCTTCAGATTCAGAATTGGGATAGTAGGAGTTTTCTTTCATTCAACGCAGCAAATTCCATCGAAATATAAACTATCCCTTATTCAATTTAGGAAATTAAATTTTTGAAACGAAAGATATTACTTTCGAATAAATTCTGAAATAGTACTCTTCGAACTTGGTACTTCCAATACTGAAAACACCAAATTTTCCGAACTTAGTTGCGAATTTGTAAATTGTGAGTTTTCGAAAATTTAAGGTAGAAAACTATCCCCCATTCAATTCTCCAAATTGAAGTTTTTTTAATTGCATTAAATTGCGTTGAAGTTGAAGAAGATAAGATTTTCAAATTTTGACAGGATTTTTGACGGACATGAAATAAAACTGGGTAAAGATAATCAAACTTATGAACTCCAACTCATCAACTCAACTCAACTCAATCAACTCAACTCAACTCAACAACATCAACTCAAACTCATCAACTCCAAAGAAGAGTGAGCCTGGCATAGACAGAATTTGGTAACCTCAAAAGTGTTCTTAAATTCAACATCCCAATCTATCTTAATAGGAAAGTCTTCGATCAATGAGTGTTGCACATATTAACGTACTATGTGGAGACCTAAACCCTTACCAAAAAGCCATACACAAAATTCAAGTGACACAAAGAGCAATGGAACGATCTATGTTAGGTTTATCTCTTCGAGACAGAGTCCCAAGTAACGTTATCTGAGGAAGAACAAAGATGACAGATGCGGTGTACAGACTAATATGTCCGAAATGGAACATATGTGACAAGGAATGGTTGACAACAGGTGGACGAAATGCCATGTAGAATGGCCACTTCTCCTCAGGAAGCCTATAGAAATCGCGCCTGTTGGTCTGATGATATAAAAAGCTATGTGGCAACTGGATTCAAGCCGCTCAACACAAAAGACATTAAGACTAACTTAAGACAAGACTTAATACAAAATATTAAGGGAGGCCTATATCCAGCAGCGGATGCAAACGGCTGCCTTATGATGATGATGGATTTCTTCCCTTAACCTTCGGGGTATACACTCGAGATTCCCTCATGTCGGTGTTATTTCCAGTACAAACTGCACACGGAAGGAGACCCGACTCGGACGTATCTTATCATAAATTCATACAAGACCCTACCGAGGAATTCGATATTTCGCGAAATTTTCCGCATCCATTCCCGTCTCCCGCTCCGGAGTGATATATTAATTCTAACCTTTGAGGATGAACCTGCAGTCCGTCGTGCTGTAAAAGAGACCCGACTTTTGTATATGGAAGAATAATAAAAACGGAAAGACAACTGGACGGCCGGGGAGAGAAATAGGCGGATTCTCTTTAGCTGCGAAACGTAATCCCGGATTAGACGTCGTGTCGTCTTTTGTTACCTTCGTTCGTATAATAGTTCCGGCCAGGTCCATCGGATGACTTTCGATGATGGAGCAGGATTACGGAGCGAATTAAGTTTAACAACGCTGAAGGTTTTTAAGAGAAACAACAAACGATGGTCATTTATAGCATGCTGGTGAAAGAATCGGGTAACTTGCACTAGGATTTCCCAAAATTCTCCAATAATGGAAAACCCTGAAATCAATTTTTGTGACTTAAATCAAATAGACCCAGCACTGACCAGCCGGGCTTGACCAACACTACATCAAAATTTCATCAATTTTTCTATACATTTATGTATAGAAAATGGGCTTATTATGGGAAAAATTTATGGGTTTATGTTAAGGCCCTGGCTGCCTTTCCGTTCTCAGTTTCAACCAATTTTTCGATCGAAGCACAATTCTTCTTCCATATTGTCACACGCCTGAGGGCCTAGGGCCCAAAGGGAGTGCTCTGGATGGGGGTGTAGCTTAGGTGAAGATGGTAAAAGACTATGACGACATGGACAAAATGTTTATTTGGGCACTAGTCTAACAGGGGAGAGTACATCAGAGACGAAGGATGAGCAAATACCTGAAGAAAGAAGAGGTAAGAGGGAGGTGGTTGCTTACTTGGGTGTGACGAAGGGCAGCAGGCACGAGGCTCCTCCAATCAGCGTCATGTCGAAGTACGGACGTTCCGACGGGCAGCGTGACAGGGTACTAGCAGACTGATGATCGATCTATCTAATCGATCCGTATAAATACGTTTCGTTTGTTTTATGAGCGTGCCTGCTGCTTACCCGCGCGTCGCGTATCGTCCTTCGGTTTAAGGTCGCCTCGGTGCTGAATTAGCTTAGACGGCGACCTGTTTTCGCTAATTGGGGCTGCATCGCGACAATATCCCACATTTTAATGGCTTCATCAATCTCGCCCTTTCAACTTTCTTCTCCAGCTACTTTGTTTGAATTCTTTATTTTTCTTGTTTCGTTTCTTATTCTATCAAATCAAGACTTTCTTCAGCTTTGTCTTTGGAGATGCATTTCGGCTGACAAAGGTTTACTACTCTTTTTACTACTAATGTCCCATACTTCTGCCCCATATGTTATTAGATACAGTTTCAAATACAGTCTTATATACTCTCTTCTTCGTTTCTATGATGTTATCTTCGTCCCATAACATTGAGCTGAAAGGTAAAAGTGACTTATGTTTCTTTATTTAGTCTTTCTTTAGTTTCATCTTGGGCGTTTCCTTGCTTGTTAAATAGAACTCCCAAATACCTGCACTGCACGTGCTCAGTCCTTTTATTTGTTCTTGTTCTACTTCTAAGTTACCCGTGTCTTTGTTCCCGATAATAAGGTAGTCTGATTTATTTGCATTGATGGCCATTCCTGCCTCCTGGTAACTGTATTCCAAACTATTTTATTATGTAAATCATGACATCTTGATCTTCAGCTATAACTACTTGATCGTAGGCGAAATAGGGACTATATAAATTATTGTCGCCAATTTGCAGCCCCATATATTTCACTTTTTCTGCCCAATTCTGTAGAGCTTTGTCTAGGTAAATTTCAAGAGGAGTAGGTGGTAAATTATAACGTTGCCGTAGAGAAATATTGAACGTTTTTTATCCTAGTCGAGTTATTCTTGAATAGATATGGATTGCATTCATAATAGGTCTATTAATTTCAAGACGTTCCAGGGCGTTCCATAACTCCGATGTGGGTACGACATGTTAAGCTTTCTCTAAGTCGATCAAAGCAATATGAACTTCTCCCTTTTTCTGTATTCTCTTCTCATCAGTTGTTTCAAGAGAGAATATATTGTCCACTGTAGATCGCCCTGCCCTAAAACCATTGATCTACGACCCCAAATTTATAATTTTGAAATTTTAATTGTGTTTTGTAAAGTATAATGAAGTTGTTTGTGGGTTGTTGTGCTATGTTATATTATACACATAATTAGAGACGTGAGGTTCCGAGGTTGCTATGTATGTAAATTTTACCAATTAACAAATTGATTAATAGGGAAACGTTGCTGCGTGAAAATATAATATAATGGTTTGTGCTCTTCATCGAAACACAATTTCTACAACAATAATTAGAGGATGGGAATTCAGATCAATTTTAAACCAGACTGTTCCAAAATTTGCTTGCCTAATGAGTATGATCATATTCAGTATAAATCGCTTCATTAGTAGATTCATTATTAACTTTTATACATGAATCAGACCCAATTATACTATGAAGTTATTAAGATTGGATATACGAAATAAACAAATATGCAGCAGTTTCAATGGAAATGTTTCCAAATAATTAAAAATTGATCGATTCACACTATAAACACATTAGACCAATTAGTATCTTATATTCCCTAAATTAGGGTCAAACCAGAAGCTGATCGAACTCCTCCTTGTATTATTCTTTGTTTTAAAAAAATACCTATTAAATATTATTATAAAAAATTCTCTAACAGTATTCCAATACATCTAAATCAGTTAAGTAATATTAAAATCCGTTAATGACATATTCATTATTGCCGATGTAGGTATATTATAGTGTATAATAATTTCTGTTGTGCAAGGGCGCATTTTGGCATTTTCAACATTAAAGGCGGTAGTGAAACTTTGCTTACAATTTATTATTCACGACGCGAAGATAGCCAAATAGCCGCTTGTTGGCTTAATTAAAATTTTCGGATAATTTAGTGGTATTATGGTTCTAATGCTAACATATAAAGCTAAAAGGATTTATGTGTGTCCCCCAAATTTCGAAATATCATAGATTTTATATACCTGGGAAACATAACTTCAGCACACGTATAGTTGCGTTATAATTACATACATTGAGTTTAAAAATCTCAAAATTCTATTTGGTTACTAAGGTATAGGGTGGTTCATAATTTCACTTGAAGCGGAGCTAGTATATTACATATAAGAAAATACATACTAAAATGAGATTGTCAAATAAGATTTGCTTGAGAAACAGAAGCCAAAAAAGTGAGACGGGTTTGATGAAAAGTTTGAAAAAGCACTACGATGAAAGAATTGAGTAAAAACTGAAATAGACAGAAATGGAAAGTAACAAGCAAATACAATAAAGAGAGGAAAGCAATAAAGTGTTTTTCGAATACATAAAGGAGCAATCAAAAACAAAGGACACCATCATGTAACTAAAGAAATAAGAAACTTTTAGCAATACCTTAAGAGATGAAAGCAGGCTCACAAGTCGAAACTACTACAAAGATAAATACGGGTTGCTTTTTGGAGAAATGCCAGAGAATATATCATGTAAAAAAATAGAGAAAGGTTAAAAAAACGAAGTTATACTTTAAATATGGTTAATATCCACACCGAAAATAAAAATCTAAAAAGGAATATTGTGTTTGAAGTACATTCTCTAAACAGTGTCTTGGCAGAAATTGTTATAAATTGTACCAAGCATAAGGTGTGTAATTACTAATTTATTTGCTTTTTTATTGTATGATTTTATTATTACATTTTATTTTGTTATTATTTTTATGTTGTAACGTATTGTACATTATATTTTATTTATTATTATGATTATTTCTGTAGCATCAAACTGAGTGAAAATTGCCAAAAACCAACAGAAGAAAATCGTGATGTGTTCATCAGGGTACTTTCTCATATATAGGGTGTTTCAATATGAGTTTTCCAAATCCAAACGGGAAATAGATACGGTTAATTTAAGCAACAAACCTATAACCAAAGTACCTATAAAGTACTCCTCAGAGTAGATTTAGCCAAAAACGTTACAAAACTTTTTTATATATTATATCTAGTGGTACTCAAAATTTTATAAAAATTCTTGGAGCAAATTTCGGAAAAAATTCAAAAAATCGAAGAATAATATACAAAGTGCCTTTCACAGATGATTTTTCAAAGAACGATAGAAAAGTTTATTTTATACTAATTCAATGGTAGAATATATATTCTAAATTTAAAATAAATTCTTGTAGCAAATTTTGTCGTTTGTCGTTGTGCTTTGTCGTTCAGGCAACGTATTTTTACGCTAAATTACTGAAGACACATTACGGAAGATAGGCGGACATTTGCACCATAAGCATGAGTCACTATTAAACTTCCTTCTTTCAAGTAAATTTGCCGGTGTGGAGGTAACAGCTAAAAATTTTATTATCAGTCACATTAATATTATTACATTTCATTTATTATCTTATTCATTATTTTTTAAAAAATCGTAATGTGTTCATCAGAGTACTTTCTCATATATAGGGTGTTTCAATATGCGTTTGCCAAATCCAAACGGGAAATAGATATGGTTAATTTAAGCAAAAAAAAAGTTTATTTTATACTAATTCAATGGTAGAATATATATTCTAAATTTAAAATAAATTCTTATAGCAAATTTTGAGAAAAATTCAAAAACCGAAAAACCACAAGTATAAAGTGCTCTTCACAGATGATTTAGCCGAACACGTTACAAACCTTTTTATACATATTTAATTGCACAATAAATTTTCATAGTTTAAAAAGAATTCTTGGAACGAATTTCGAGAATAATACAAAAAAACCCAAAATCGACAAGTATAAAGTATACTTCACAGAAGATTTAGCCAAAAACGTTAGAAATCTTTTTTATACATATTCAATAGTAGACTAAATATTCAAAGTTTAAAAAAAAATTCGTGGAGTGGATTACGAAAAAAATTGAAAAAAACGAAAATTGACAAGTATAAAGTGCCCTTCACAGAAGATTTAGCCAAAATCGTTAGGAAACTTTTTTATAGGTATTTAATCGTACAATAAATATTCAAAGTTTAAAAAAAATTCTTAGAGCGAATTTCGAGAAAAATTCAAAAAACCGAAAAATGACAAGAGTAAACAACCCTTTTATCCGGGCCGATTTTTATGAAAAGCTTATTCTCACGTCCTGGTATGGTGCAAAGTCTAAATACAAAGTTTTGACCGTTTGTAGTTTTTGGTTTTTGAGAAAATCCTACCGCAATCATACACACATACACACATGCACACATACATACCGACGGTTTTCCAAAAACATGTTTTTTGGACTCAGGGGACCTCAAAACGTTCAGGAATGCTAATAACTCAATTTCGAAAAATCGACCCGATTACAATACTCTCTCATATATATATGAGTACCTTATATGAGAAAGTAAAAGAGGATTTTGTTGAAAATCTTTCAATAATAAACTTTTCATGTTTCTTTTTAAATTATCTAAACCACGCTCATATGTCAAAAAATGAAGTTTTAATTTATTGCACTGTTCCACCGCCCACACACATGTAAATTTGAGTTCAAATTTAGGCATAGCAACTGGAAAAATCACCAATAGAAGTCGATTTACCTTGAAAAGTTTTTCGAGGTTATGTTTGGATTTGACCACCTCATTGGGCTTGAGATTTCAATAAAACTGTTAATCAAATTTATCTTATCATGAGATTTTGAACATAAGTAAACTAGAGTTATTTTCATTTTGTTAATTCAACAAGTGGTCAGGTAGTATCAAGCAAAATCCATATTTTTATTAATAAGAAACAACTTGCTATGTGGTTAAAGTTTGATACTACGGCATATCTACTCTGAACTAAATATCTCAACGCATAATATATTCGTTATAATGATTAAATGATAAATTTGACAGCTTCGCGCCAAAGCACGAAACACAAAAGTCTATGACAGTAATTATTTGTAACAATTTTGTTTAATTGTATTAATAACTTCCCATCTAATTGAATAGTCAAATCCCATTTAAATGAGTTGGTCTCATTGGGCCCTTGCATTATTTAAAATTCTTGACGGGACGACCCTTGTATGTCGCAGGAATTACAAATGATTTTTTGGAGAGGAATTTACCCCATTCCACACAAAAATCCATTTTCAGGGGAAATTTTCAAAAAGAGTGGAATTTGGAATTAAATGAATAAGACCAGACATTTTGTCATGATCTTTACGTCTGGACAAGAGTTTAAAAAAATCTGTCCGTACTCTTCGCTTTTCATCAAATCGTATTATTAAGATGCGTTGCGCGTAAAACTATACCACTTTTAATTAATCCTTGATAAGCCATTCCTCCGAGTAAAACATTGGCCTTCATTTTCCTCTTCCTTTCATTTAATGGAGGGAAAGTCGAGTCCCAAATAAGCAACAGGCGTTTCGTATATCTATATACTATATAGAAAATCTCATGTTCGACACCAGTTGGAGATATTATAAAGCAGATTAATTAATCTTGAAATATCGAGGGGTGGAAATTTGTAAAAGCAGTAAGTATTAAAATTTTCATTCAGAAAGGGGAAGGTAAACAGTAGTACGGTAATCGGGATTTAATTTTTGTAATCGTTTCTGGAACGATCGAGTCTGGAAACAACGCAGATATTATTAATTTAACTGAATCGATGGAATTTCACACCAGAAATACAAATCTGAAAGTCCTTATTCCGAATTCAAAACCCCATGGCATGCCAGGCTAAAAGGTAGATTTATGGGTGGGATATAGAGTAATATAACAGACGCGATGTGTCAAAAAAATGTATACGAAGTGTGAAAAAAATTCAAACGTGAAAATTTTTAAATATTTGCAAAATAATTCAGTACATTTCTCCGCCTCTATAAGGGCAACAAAAAACCTAAATAATGTTTTTCTCTCAGACGCGAAATAAAATTTTTAGTGTTTTTTTTGAAAAAAAATAACTCGTTTTCTGTATATTTCTCGAAAAAAAAAATTTATACAAAAGTTGTTCGCCTCTACAAGTGCAACAAAAAACCAAGGTAACATTTTTCTCTCAGACGCGAAATAAAAATGTTTAGATTTTTTTTTTTTAAAAAAAGAACTTTTTTTCTGTACATTTCTCGAAAAAATATTTTATACAAAAGTCGTTCGCCTCTATAAGTTCAAGAAAAAACTTAAGTAACATTTGTCTCTCAGACGCGAAATCAAAGTTTTTTTGATTTTGTTTTTTGAGAATAACAAGTCGCCATTTTGAAACCGCTGGACCTATTTGGCCCATTATCGAACTGGACCGAGATTTTCGGCCCAATGATTTTTGTACCAAATTTCGTTGTGATCCTTTAAAAAATGCGACCTGTAGTTTGCCGACAAATTTCGTTATATCCGATATGTATAAACTGTTGAGAAATGATTAAGTATGATCTCTAGAGACCAAAAAAGTGAAAACAGCATTTTAATTCCTCTTCTTTCTACTTCGTTAACGAATGCAATGCTAGATAAATCTACCAAATATGATTGGATTTGACAATTTTCTCTATTTCCCATCCCGTCCATTCTTTCTGGTAAGTTCCACATTATTGTTCACCTTCCACGTTTACTTTTGCTTCGCTTTCTCCTCGAGAGTTGCCTGGAATTAAAGCCTTACCGTAATCTATAGGGGTTTCACGCCGTGCGATTTCACACTTCAGATCCCTCCGTGATTAAGTATATATGATAATACCAACCCCTTGTTTATAACATCCCATCAACAACGGTTTTAGGTTTGTTACGGGGTTGAGATAATAATCCGCTAGATCGCAGAAGAAGTGCCGCGAAGAATTTTGAATTTATTAGAGTGAAGGGAGAGAGAGAGAGAGTGAGATTTGTCGTACATCGCGCGATAAATCAGGCTTAAGCGAGATCGAGCCGAGGCGTCGGGATTGTTTGGAGACCGAAACGGGATTTACCACGAAACAGAACAATCAGAGATCCCGAACCTGCCAACGTGCTCCCCGTTGGCTAGAATTAGTTCAGATTCTGTAAGGAGAACACGCTGGAACAGACTCTCCTCGCAGTACGCTTCAAAGTAAAGTTTACAGAAAATTGAGCAAACAGTGTATGAAATAGAAGAGGAGTTTTGAGAAGATAAGTTTTGCAAACAAATCCCTACCAATTTTTTATATTAGACACTATTTTTCGTTATGTTTTACGAAAAAGCGCACACCTAATTGGTGAAAACCGCCCCTAAAATCATCCCTTAAAAATATTTTTCATAAAAAGATTCTCCTAATGGCCTAACTTGTAAGCCGAAGGGTTGCTAATCCAATTACTTGACTCATTATTTTATAGAAATATTGTATATACGTATATTACAACATATGCTTTGAATTTTAATTATGAAACGCCTACTCAAAGATGTTCTTTACATTAATAATTATAATAATACAATCACCCTTAATTCTGAGGGATCCATTACACCCCTAATCTGCTTTGTCGTTCAGGCAACGTATTTTTACGCTAAATTACTGAAGACACATTACGGAAGATAGGCTGACATTTGCACCATACGCATGAGTCACTATTAAACTTCCTTTTTTCAAGTAAATTTGCCGATGTGGAGGTAACAGCTAAAAATTTTATTATCAGTCACATTAAGATTATTACATTTCATTTATTATCTTATTCATTATTTTTTAAAAAATACTACTTTAATATCAAAAGCTCCTTATGTTATTGAACGGATTAGAGAAGCATTTGTATCGAAATTTCAATGCAAATTTTGGCTAACCACTTGATCTAGGTTTATCTACATCGATAAAAACTATCTATAGTCCAGTCATCAGCCATTTTCGGGTGGAATTTTGGGGAACAAGATCGATTTCTTTGAAAATTGGGTTATAACGTTCTTCAAAGTTGAACTTGTGCCGAGGTGTGCTTTTTCCCTAGGGGTGGAAACCACCCCTTCTAAGGGGTAAGAAATTTTTTAATCAAAATAAGCCGGAAAATCGATAGACTGACCAATTCTAAATATCTTTTGTTCTATAAAGTTTTTTAGTAAATTTAATATTTTTCGAGTTATTCACGATTGAAACTACACATTTTTCATTGAAAAATGAATGTTTTTTAACGGTTTTTCACCAATAACTTGAAAATCTTTCATTTTATCGAAAAAAATAATCAAAACAAAAATGTAGCTAATAAAAGAACAAAGAGACACGATTTTGAATGACCTCTATACACCCAATAAGGACTGACTTATTGCTCGTTGAAACATGGTTATTTTTCGAGAACCGCGAAATTGAAAATATTCAACTTTTAATAACTTGAAAATGGTAAAATTTTTGGGGATAACTCCATTGACCTTTTCTAAAGTATATGAAATACCCTTTAAAATGAGCACTGACATAAGTCTTATGCATAAGAATTGACTGATTTATAACAAAAATAAAGTAACACCTTTCTTGTTTTTTTAAAATTTAAAAATTACACCCTCGTCATTACCACCCTGATTAAAATTAAATGTAACCCACTTACCTTTAACTTTATTTAGGTATTATTGATAAGATCTATGTGGTTTAACCGGTTTAAAATGCTTATTTTAGAAAAAATATTTGTTCAAAATGAAAATTGCATTTTCGTAAGTTTAAAAAAAAATGCATTTTTCTTAAATAATTCAAAAACTATTCCAGATATAAAAAACTGTTTCAAATGTTAATTGTAGGGTTTGTCTCACTGATAATTCCGATTTTTTTTGTTTATCTTGGTATCACAAAAATGAAGGAAATATGGCGTTTCGAGGTTTGCATTCGCGTACTAATTATAGTTCATCCCAGCCCTTTGAACGCAACCCTTTTCAAAACTACACATTGTAAAAACTTTTAACTAATTTGATGTTAAAGCGCTTGGAATTCTCTACAAAATTCATTTTTTTAAAAATTTTCTAGCTTGATAAGCAAGGGAATTTTTTTCGCTATTTCATAATTTGAAATGGTCTATGATACATTACATTTATTTTTATCGTGAATAACTCGAAAAATATCAACTTTCCAAAAAAAACTTTAGAAAAAAAGTTACTTAGAATTGGTCAATCTATAGATTTCCGGGTTTATTTTGATTAAAAAATTTCTTACCCCTTAGAAGGGGTGGTTTCCACCCCTTGGAAAAAAGCACACTTCGGCACATGCCGAACTTTGAAGAAGAGGGTAGGTAGAGCTTAAGTCTAAATTTTCATGAAAATGGACGTTGTTTCCCAAAATTCCACACAATAATACGGTATCTTACCATTGATGAAGGAGTACGAGCAATAACTCAACCCTTATTAGGTTTATAGAGATAATTCAAAAACGTATCTCTGTGTTTTTTTATTAGCTACATTTTTGTTCTGATTGTTTTTTTCCGATAAAATAAGTGATTTTCAAGGTATTGGTGAAAAATGGTTAAAAAACATTCGGTTTTTCAATGAAAAATGTGTAGGTTCAATCGTGAATAGCTCGAAAAATATCAACTTTACAAAAAAACTTTATCGAACAAAAGTTACTTATAATTGGTCAATCTATCGATTTCCCGGCTTATTTTGATTAAAAATTCCTTACCCCTTAGAAGGGGTGGTTTTCACCCCTAGGGAAAAAGCACACTTCGGCACAAGTTCAACTTTGGAGAACGTTATAAATACTACGACTACGACTTAAATCCCCATTTTCAAAGAAATCGACCTTGTTTCCCAAAATTTCACAGTAATACGGTATTTTACCGTTGATGACTGAAGTACTACTAGTAAAAATTGAACTAATTTCAAAATGATAAAAAAACATAATCCATACACTTTTCAATAAATATGCATCTATGATATTAACTTTATAGATAATAAAAAAATCACATTGACCATTTATCTAAAACCAGGCAATAAACTATGTAAATCTGAATTACCAGCAACGGGCTTAAAGGGGTGAAATAATTACAAGAAAAATAGCACAATAGTACAATCTATGATAATAACTTTATTATGTATCATATTATATTTTATATTATACTTATATTATACTTTTGATATAACTTTGATAATATAAGAAAATTTGGTGGATACACATTTACTTTTCCTCTTTCTTGAAAACTTAATGATCAAAGGAGAAGATAATTAGGCCTTCCATCTAAAAGTGTTTTTAAAACAAAACACGTTCTTTGCTTGGATAGACACATCAGTGAAATTAACTTTTCAATGTAAAAAATTAATTAGGTAGGTACCTAAAACTTGGATAATTTTTCATGTTTTCCTTTCACGTTATTTATGTTTTTATCTAAGTTCTACAACTAATATTCTAACTAGAACTCAACAGCAACCAAACCAGCTCTTGTTTCTATTCCCGAAAAGTTGGATATCGTAAGAAAAGATCTTCTTTCAAGGGTTTCAGTTGAAGGAGTAGCAAAGTTATTTATTCGAAAAAATTCCAGATAGTTTCGTCGTTTCTGATTATTTCAATCAGTATAATACAAGGCAAGGGAATAACAATGAGCTTCCTTGGCTTTTTGACAAAACTCATATACGTACGTCCATTTGTACAAAATGTATTTCTTCGGTCAGCGTTGAAATTGCATACATTTTGTTTGGTTTTAGACTTACAAATTACCTAAAAATCGCATGCAGTGGAACCGTCATTTAAATGTGCCACTGCCGGTTGTTTAACTATTCCCCTAGCTTACATTGTCCGAAATAGGGTACACTAAGCTCTTTTTTATAAGCGAAGGTAAATCTGCTCTCTATCTCTGGCTCATGCTAATTCTAACCCTCGTCACGATTGCACCCCAGAAATAAAACAAAAAAAGAGAATTAACTTCCAGTCGGTTCTGTGCCGTTTTTAAACGAGGAGTTGCGCTCGGCCAAATCCCAAATTCCGTATACAATTAACAATAAACATCCTAGGGGTTATTAGTTTGACACTATGAAGTGACGTGATTCATGGGAGAGTTCCTGGATTTATGGCGCGAAAAGGTTTTAGTATCCATTAACGGCCATGAATCGTTATAAGCGTTATTCATGATTTAATGCCATACTTTATACGTCATAATTTGTTCATCTCTGTCTGTGGAATTACTTGAGAGCAGATGAAATGCAAATTACGTTTATGAACTGATCCTCCTATATGGGTCAGGGAAAATTGAATTTTCTACCAAAACTCATTCCCGCCGGTTTAATTTCATTTTGTATATGTCCCACATTCGAATATTTCGTCACATCCAGAATATTAGTCGGTAAATCTGGAGAAGACGCAGTGTCGATAGAGTCATCGAATTTATTTAATACTAATAGTAGTATTTTATCGTTTTAGACAGTCTTCTTTTTTCAGTCTGACCAATGAAAATCTGTAAAATTGTAAAAAATTATTGGTGACGTTATTATTTGCTTTCATTCCAATCTAACTAATGGTTTGGATAGGGTTCTGAAAAAATGGCGATGTGTAACATCATAAGACATATCAATATGATATCCGATCAAATATTAATGGCAACATTATTAAAGTGCCTTTTAGGGAGGTTTTACAAAAAAATGTTTCAAATAAAAGTTGTAGCCATTAGTTAGATCAGTTCAAATCCAATATTAGGTAAGCATCGGTGAAGCGGTTTTGGATAAAATTGAGAAAAAATGAAAATTCACAAGAGGTCCCAAATACAAAATTTCAAATTTCCACAGTTAGTAGTTTCTGAGAAAACGACCACAAACGACACACAATTAGACATATTCCCAAAAACAAGTTTTTCGTACTCAGAGGACTTCAGAACGTGCAGAAATGCTGATATATCTCAAATTCAGATAATCAACACGATTACACTACTTTCTCGTATATATGGGTAACCATAAGAGAAAGTAAAAATTAATGACTAACATACGTATGGCTAGTTTGCAGCAAATTGATATGTCTAACACTAATTTCAAGAAACTTTTAAACGAAAGAAGCAAATAACAGTATTATAAGTACAATTTAAACACAAAAGACAGCGTTTTAAAACAGTGTCAACATTTTATTTCATTTAATAATAATTTCATTTTACTACAATTTTAAAATAAAATTTTAAAAGACACCATTTCAGATTTATCAAATCAGTACCATTAAATCGAGACATTAATTTTGTTTTGGACTTCAAATCTAATTACAAATTAAATTACAATTCTTCAAAGGTTTGTAGAACTGCTGTATACAGTGTGTTGCACAAACCTAAACTCTATATGTTTCTAAATAATTCAATTCTAAGAAGATACATAACTTATTCATTTGAAAGAAAATTTCATGACTCCAAAGGTTCCAGAATAAGCGAAAAATGATAATGATGATAAAATGAATAATATTTAAAAAAATATTTTTTTGTGGTGTAATGGTTTTAACGCTTGTATTAAATAGTCCAGTAATCTTAGGCCCAATTACGTGAATATGTCAGAAAATCGACATACCCAGTATATTAACACGTAAAAACTTCTATTTTGGCATCCTAAAACTATCCTCAAAATTCACATAAAATTGGATGGCCGCAAGTTTTAAAGTCGGGGGCCAAAATCAGAAAAATCGATTTTTTCAAAATTTTTTGCAAATATCTCGTTTTCTATGGATTTTACGCTATTTATATTTATTATCAATATTGTAGAGAATCAAATTCTCTATAACTTTTGTATTTAACATTTCTTCATATCTTGAACTGTTTTCGAGATAGAGGGCGGAGAGCGCTGGTCAGAGAATCATGTGAAGTCCACTGGTACTACTGGTAGTCCCGATCAAAACTCGTAATATTAAGGTTAAAATTATTGCTAAATATATAAATATCATTTTTTATTAACTTTTTCATTAAATTCATTTTGTTTGGTTACTTATCTATTTTTAGTTAAGTGTTAATTTATTTAATAACACTTACCTGGCCATGTAAGTAAAACATTGTTGAGGAAAACAATTAAATTACATTTTAATTGTAATCTAATTTATACTAATAACTTTCAAAATAAATAAAAAAGAAAAGAATTAAATTTGTAATTAACGTTTTTAGTAAAAGTTTCATTTCATTAATTTAATATTGTCAAAATTAATATAAAAGAATAAAAATTTCGAGAAGAACAAGTTGTAATTTCAATTCTTCTTCTTCTTTTTCTTCTTCTAACTATAAATTTTTAAAGTTATGAAAGAATTTAAGAGTGTACAGATTTTAAACAAGATTTACTTAATTATTTTTTACTTCAAATGCAATTAGTGTAAATGAGAATATAATTAAAATGTAATTAAAGAATGTCCCTTAATAATTTTTCAATAACAGAAAGAGATTATAAGTGTTATTGAATTGATAAATTTTAGAATCATTAGAAAGAAAGATTGAATTTAATGTAAACGTTAAAAATAAATGTTAATTAAATATTTAGCAATAATTTATAAACTTAATATACGAGTTTTTGATCGGGACTACCAGTTGACCTTACATGATTCTCTGACCAGCGCTCTCCGCCCTCTATCTCGAAAACACTTCGAGGTATGAAGAAATGTTAAATACAAGAGTTGTAGAGAATATTTTTCTCTACAATATCGATAATAAATATAACTAGCGTAAAACCCACAGAAAACGAGATATTTGCAAAAAACCTAGAAAAAAAATCGATTTTTGTGAATTTTGACCCCCGACTTTAAAACTTGCGGTCATCCAATTATATGTGAATTTTAGGGAAAGTTTTAGAATGCAAAATAGAAGTTTTTACGTCTTAATATACTGCGTATGTCGATTTTCCCCCTATAATGACTGGACTAAAAGGTAATTGTCATTTTGAAGGCTCAAATTTTGGAAATTATAATTATTTTTGAGGTTAGGCTGAGAGGTCGAGGGGTTAATCTTAAATTAAGACAACATGCCGTAAACGAGAAAATCAGAACTAGCATTCCAGAAAATTGATATTAAAACCATATTAAGATAATATTATTTGATTATCTGGGGTAGTTGCGATACTGTATACCCCATTTTCGATCCACCATTCTGGATTTTGTAAAATACGACACAAATTTTGAAAACTTATGCTTACACAAACAACCTAAGCTCAAAACGAGCTTAATTTGTGATGGTTTAGCTGTAAAAGTGACATTCAATAAAATAGTGAAACTTTGAACTTTCTTGAGATTTCTAACTGCCTGAAAAAATAACGAATTCATCTACCGTTTTGTATTAAACCTGCCAACCTAATTCTGAATGGACGTTCAAAAACAATGTGAGGATAGAAGAACATTTTGAATTTGCAGTCATCAGCGCAATTTTTTAAGAACGAAGTTATCGTAGTTTGTTATTACAACCTGTCAACTCAGTTGTGACACTTTTAACTGTCAAAATTAATTACAAAGAATATCCATTTTTCAAATTTTGGGTGGCATCAATTTTTGGATCGTTTTCAAAAGGTTTTAAAGTTAAAGGAGCTTTCATCAGAAATATAAAGGAACTTAGTTTCGTCTTTTTACTAAACAAAACATTGAAAATGAAAGCTCTCCTATGGTAATTAACCTGAAATTACCTGTTAATTTGGTACCTCTAATTGCGAGTCTGTCTTTTCCAAAAGACTTTTACAATTCCAAAATTGGGGTTAATCTAATCGAACTAAGTAGGTATATCTCGATGTCAAAACTTCCCCCAAGAAAGGAACAAGTCGACGAGAGTTTCTCATCTTTCAGCTTTATTAAGTTGAGGCATGTTCCCCGTAACATGTTTCAACTTGAAAAAAATTTAAACGAGTTTCAACCTCTTAAAGTTCATCGACTCTAGAATGGATGTTGACTTTGAGCTGCTTTCCAGGATCCAAGCCTACTTGAATAACTACTGTAACGCGAAATGTATACATCTGTGTTAAGCGCGCTCTTTCTTATCTGACGCAGGCGGCGCATTTCAAAGGGGACGAGTAGATAAACAGATAAACGAGTAGACCAGGAGCCGCAGTGTGTGAAAAAGTACGATAAGCCGATAAGTGTCCAAATAAATTAGCACTTTAAGTGTTTGCCATAAATTAATCAGTTAAGGATTATACTAAATAAGTTAGGTAGTTTTAAGAACTGTAAAAATAAATTAAAATAAACGTTACATTAGATGTAATTATAACTATGGAATCCTTTAATTACTCAAATCGAGATGACGCCGAGTGCAATTACCTACACATTTTAACAAACTATCCTCGGAGCACGTTTCCTTTATGCAGAGCCTAATTCACGAACGCTGCAACGATTAATTATATCACCTGCAAAGTGTTGAGAGAAATTAATCCTATTATCCTGCTGCGTGCCGGAATCGAAATAACAATACCGTTTTCAATCTAGAAACAAAACTGAGGGTACACAGTGCACGCCCGGTTATTTTTCATCCCTTCCTCGCTCTAACGCCGCCATTGTCCACATCGGACTGCATTTCGCGTTCGCCACGTTTAAGATTAGTTTTTTCACCCTTTCGCTATAACTCCCTCACGGTAAATTAACCACGGAACGTAGTATAATTGAATTAGAAAATATATGTAACAAGACGAAGGGTCCGGTCAAAAGTCACGGTCGATACCGGATCGTCACTACGAAATGAAGGGTCTTTTATCTTCCCCTGTAAATTCTCTGTGTTTACAACAGATGGGCCTGCCGTGATATACGGCCCTTTCGCCGACTGGGGAGTTTTCACTCCAACGGTTTCGAAAAAAATTCGCACCCTTATGGGCGGGATAAGGAGCCAGCAGGGCACTTTTTTATTAAACGCTCGTATGCGAGAGGAAAAAATAAATATGAAATCGCTCGTAGCCGAGGGACTTTAACGCCATGTGATCCGTCAATTCAATTTATTACAAAATTTCACCACAGACTTCATTAAATTGTCTTTTCCTACGTACATTTTAACATTGTTTTCAACAACACGCCACTATGCTAATTCCAAAGGCTGTATACAGCGCTACATACGGAGTAAGTACATACATACGTTGAATACTGATGTAAAATGTCACTTTCATTCTTAGGCACGAGAAGGTGGGATTCTAAGATTTTTTTAAGCAAATGTCTTTACAAAAATTGTGAAGTGTCTTAAGCACTTTAGACAGTATCACTATTACTAATCAGTAATTATGAACATAGGAGATATGAAAGTTCTTTTTTCCTGCCCAATTTACAAAAAAAATGCGTAAAAGGTGGAGAACTATGTAAAAAAGGAACCTATAAAAAATTTGTGTAATACTAAACTCAAATTATTACAATGCCAATTTTGTTATTGATCAAGATAATTATCTGTTATCACCACATTCATGGTATTAAAATCTAAACAATAATTGAATATAATGCGATATGTAGGATATATGCGATATGTAGGATATTGACTATGTCATTTAATAAGGAACAAACGCGTGCAAGATATTTTATTTGTTCATACGGTCAATTCACCTCTAAAGAAATAAAATCCAAAAGTGCTACTAAATTTAGCAATGCGTTTTTGAGAACGGGGTAGGTTTGTCCACTTTTCGATTTTTCGGCTATAGCGCAAAATTTATGCATTTTTCGAAGATACGTGCCGTAAGATTTCTTGTAAAGAATTAAATTTCCTATGGAAATGATATTTTTTTCAAAAATAGAATTTTTTTTAATGAAATAAGTTTAAAAAACAATGTTAAAAAATGGAAAAATCTCAAAAGAATCTTTTTTTTAATTTTGGCTATAACTTTTTTCTGTCCTAGCGAATTTAGGTATAGGCGTTGCTTCATAAAAAAGAAAGCATAAGAAAAATAAAAAAAAAATATCTTATTTATTTATATTTGAAGTCAGTTTACGTACACGTAATGCCGTTAAAATTTGTTTTAAATGCACTGAGTTTATTTATGTTTGCCGGAAATCCATCAGTTCGCAGAACCTACCTCGTTAGGAAGTTTCCAGAAGCGAGACATTCCGACTTGTATTTTCGAGCTTGGCTCCATTAATTAGACGTAGATGGGTGAGCTGTCTTTTCCAAGACACTAGTAACTGATTGGAGTAGTTTCAATTTTTATTAAAAAAGTGAGGTTATGTCAATTTTGACATTTTTTAGTAAGGCGCATTCACAAATACTATCCACAGCCTACTATGAGGTGAAATTTAAAAAAACACCCGATATATTTGAAAAATGAATAGAATTCAAAATGATCTTATGTAACTATTATCCAGTTTAATTCCCAATTTGCTAATTTGATCGTGTATCGAAGATAATTTCCACTAACAATTTAGATAAGATATTACTAGAAATTTGTATCACATTAGTTATTTTACCAACTGTATTTGGTAAAAAATTAATAATTTCTAGCGCATTCGACCAAATGGTGCCATTTTCCTTGTCAAATTTACTTAAAGTACTTAAACTACTTTAGTAAATTTGGTGAACTTCTATTACGAAGAATTAATTCGCTGACGACCTATTAGTCGAAGTCTCACGTCGAAATTACTTCCTAGCTATGACATATATTTGGTGAATACTCAACTTCCCAGTTTACGACTACCACAGAAATAGATCGATTTACTTTAGAAGTTTACTCCATGGTGAAAATTAGCAATGGTATCTCGTCGACATCAGTATTAGAAATAGGAAGTTACAAAGTAATATTTTATATTTTGTAGACTGGTGAAATTAAATTAGATCAACTTTAATGGCGAATTCGAAGAAAGTTTCATTAACAATTATTATACTTGTACTTCAAAAATAGCAACGCATTTCGAAATTACAAATTTAAATATTTTATAAAGCGTAATATATAGTTATAGTACTTTAGTGCTTAGATATGTTGTAAAAACAGAATATTACTATATCAAATATGTTGTGTTCTTAAAAGTTGGTGTAAGTGTTTGTTTAATTTCGAAAATATAGTTATTCCAAAATTAAATTTACATTGTTTTGAAGTATTTATTCGCCATAGTAGTTTCAAGATATCTAAATGCAATTACACTTAAATTATTTACAAGTCTGGAAATTCAAAGCACCTGTTTTAATCACTTCGTTACAATATAACGAGCCAAATTACATTAATTATGTCAAAAAAATATACTTTGTGTAAATTCACTACCTACTTAATAAACTAGTGAAATGTGAAGCTTCCACTTATGTGACCTATTAGGTGCTATTCCTTACAAGTTACTAGGTAACACCTACTGAATTAACTTAATACATCATAAAACAAAATATAACCTGATAAGTGAAATATGGTGGCTTAAATATTTTCTACTAGTCAGTAGGTGATAACCAATTAAGTGGTGTAAGATATGTAGTATCACCAGCTCTGTTCTAACTATTTGACTATTATGTTCTCGTATTAGCTGTTAGGTGATACGACACTACTTAACATAGTGTAACGTTTATTCTAATTTATTTACACTGTCCTAATTACACACTACACTACCTAATTTATTTAAACTCTTACTTAACTAATTAATTTATATAACACACTTAACGCTAGTCGGTTCATCGCACTGTTTTCACTAGTCGGCGGCATCTCGTCTAATCCCCTTTTCGTCCGCAGCGTTCGCTTTTATAGCCCTGCATAATGTATTCCGGAACCTTCTTGATAGTACTCGATTCTTCTTTTCCCTAATTTGTTTAATAAATCATTCTTTCTTTAAATGAATATTCTAGATTGGACTGGACGTGGTTTTATGATCCAGTTAGCGGAACGGTCTCCCTTTGAGGTGGGCCGCCTCGTCCGATAAGAAACGAAGCTGTTTACACTTCGCGTTACAATAGTATTACGACTTATCAGGAAGCTTTCGTCACCAAATTTTTGACGTCACTTAGTTGGTTATCTTGATCGACGTCATCTAATTCACCGAAATACAACTAAATATAAACATAAATATTTCTACGTAACTTTGTTAAGTTAACATTTACTTCAGTTTAGCTGGTTAGCTGGGTTTCCAACTAACTCTCCCAGTCTCCCCGTTAGGTGCAAATGCTGTGTACAGCATCGGACCCACCCATAGAGGGCATACGCGGCGCGCAAGGGTAAGTTCGCCCTTATATTATTTACGTCACAACGTTAGGGCAGGAAAGATTGTTCGTTTACATGGTACAGCAAAAATGGTTACTTTTACAAGGTTTTTCGCTGATTTTACTACATCATATTAAAGATATTACATTACTTTACTGTAAAAATTGATCGAAATCACCAACTAAACTAAATATATTTTTCTACTTAGTGAAGCCAATAATTCATGTTTTGGACAAATGGCACTGTTATTCCATGTGATTAGCTGTGTTAATAATTCGCTTAATTAATTCGCTACCCATACAAGGCTTTGTTTTATTATAAGATTCACATTCTGTCCCACGTAACGCTTCACTTAAAATATTTTAATCGCTAGTTAGCTAAAGTGAAAAGCACTTGTGCAATGTGAATGCAATTTAATTTTGAAACGGGCACGGGTTATCTCGTAAGAATTTTTCCCGGTCCGCATTTGATCTTCGCCGAGATCGGTCAGCTCGTAAGGATATGGTTCTCAGATCGGTCAACTCGTAAGAGTTGACGTGAAAAATCCCAAAAGGGGGATTATCGTATTCCTTGCGAGAGGGCAAGGAAAACCCTACGGAACCCGACCGTTATTAACAACAAGCAAGTCTTTCCCGCGTTGACTTTTAATAAAATCCATAACTGTCTCGGTGCTCGTCACCGTTCAGTTGGAACGTAACAAACCACCCCCTTATATCATATTCTTATTTTCAACAAATATTCGAACTACTTCGTTGCAATCATCACCCCCTCGATTATTTCTGAGAATCCCCTTACGAGTTGACTTATCCAAAACGACCCTTTAAAAATTTACCTGCCGCTTCGCTTACGAGATGACCGATCTTAGGGTGGGCCATTAAAATTCCTTACGAGCTGACCGCCGCCGTCTCGGCTTCTCATAACCTACTCACCCCATGGAGCTTCCTTCATTCAGGAGATGAAGCTGGACGAAATGGACTTCGATGCAGCAGATTTTAAATCGTCTTCGTGATCTTACCTGCGAACAAATTAAGACAAAATTAAAATGATTAATAAAAAGTGAAACGTTACATAAATGACAATATCTCAAAACAGCAAAACCGACTGTTACAAATATTTCTTCGCCTCTTTCTCCTTTGTTAATTTGTCCCGATGGAATTTCCGGGGTACTAAGGAATAACGGAAGGGCAGTTACTTAACGAACCTTCGTCGATGATCCTTAAGGAGCTCAGTTATTCAAATTCCTCTCCAATTTAAAAACATATTTCAGTTCGCGGCAATCGCGACAAAGCGAAGAGGATTCGATCTGAATTTAGGAATTTCCATTGCTTCCCCCCTTTATTCCTATTACCAATCATACCTCGCCGACCTGACAATATCCTTTAAGTAGATGTTCGTTAGCGTGTCCTTTCCCTCCTGAATTTTCCCACCCCTCTGCCACGTTTTTCCTCCCCCACTGCTCACGCTATTTCTCTCTCTCTCTCTCTCTCAGATTTCGCCAAACAAAAGGGATGGAATTCTCCCTGACGGCTACTTTATTGCGTTCGCAAATTTGTGGTCGCTATGAATAACAACGCTACGTTGCGCCGCGTTGTTGCGAAGTTATTCGAAAAGATACATTATTGCTTAATGGTATTTTTTTTTGTCCGCTGATTTTCGATGTTGTTAAATTTATCGCCTCGAGAAAGGGGGGGACGAGCGTTAATTTTTCATCGCTTGCTCCAGTAATAAAATCGATGTTGACGTTCTGCGGAGGGGCGATTAAAAAATCGGGAATCCTCCTCGCCCAATAATCGAATACCTTCGTCGGATTACCTACTTTTACACTATTACCGTCCGGTGACGTCGTATCGGAACTATATAGAGTACGGTAAACCCCGTTTGTAAAGCACTCAGCTGGACGCGGGATTAGATAATGTGGCGTGTATTGTAGGTCACCCGAGAGTGGGGCTAAGCTAATCATGCACGCATTTAATGCATGCGCGAAATGCCAATTTTGAGTTCTTTCAATATAACCGCATATTTCTCTAGTCCTTCGAACAACTGTTTTCGAGAAGAATTCATCAAAGTGACAAGTTTTTGAATTCACGATTTTTAAATGTGTCGAAACTTTGTAATATAAATTTTTAAAGCCAGCATGTTATTAGTTATTTATGGTACTAGTGTGTTATGTTAAAAATAAGTTACGCGAGCAGATTTACACCACGAGGTCGTCAGGCCGAGTGGTATAAATTCTCAAGTGACTTAGTAAACATAACACGAGAGTGGCATACAATGTTTTATCCAACAAGTGGAAGAAATCGGTTTTTTATGAGATAATAATTAATAAGCTTTGTGATCAAATCAAAGGTACTTGCGCTTCAGTACCCTATAAATGTCAGAATGATTTGACAGTGACTTATTTACATTTTGGTTGAAGTAGGTTGTTTGTTTGGTTGCCACAGGCAATAAATAAATAAATAAATAGAATACTACTTTAAATATTAACGTTATAATCCATAACTTAGTAGTGAGTTATGGATTATAACACACTAGTGTGTTATTTGTTAGTTTACTTGTTTAAAATGACATTAATAATCACAGTCATAACTGGCCTGTGTTGATTAAATATTTTTTAAACACACTAATTAAGAATCAATTATATTATCTCACAGTATCTTACAGTACAAAATCTTTAGTTACAGCAGAAGTGAGACGGGTGTGAAGATAGCCACATCCACAAATCCTGTAGTCCGGTAAAATAGGTGCTGTTTTTCCATCTAAAACTTGTTGCAAAAAACGTTCTCAGAGAGATTGTTTATTACTAAACAAATGTATCCGGTACGATTTACCACCCTACCTGTCGTTTGGGGGTTGATACGTTTATAAAAAATAGGAAAAAAAAATTTCACCTAAACCAATTTTTACACGGAAAATTTTTATTGTAAAATATTCATTTATACATAAAGTATCACCCTGAAACAGTTTTAAGTTGAAAATCAGGCGATATAATAGTCAATAGGGGGTTCATACGACGCTTACTTAGAAATTTGGAACCCCTGATGTATAGTAATTTTTCTAACCATCTGAACCAATTTTTACATAGAAAAGTTTAATCTGGAAATATTAATTTATACATAAGCTATCCCCCTGTAACAGTTTCAAGTCGAAAATCAGGGAGTGCAATAATCATTCGGAGGTTCATATGAGACTTACTTCGAAATTTGGTACTCCTTCGTGTGGAAAAAATCATTTAAGTATCTAACCAATTTTTACATCGAAAATTTTTCTTTGGAATATCCCCTGGTACATGAACTATCTCCCTGAGATAGTTTCAAGTCGAAAATTAGGGGATGCGCAATAGTCAAAAGGGGGTTCATTAGACACATTAGACACTTACTTAGCACTGTGAAAAATGGACGAGCATCCGGATCAAAATTAAGTCCATAGAACTTCTGAAAAATGGACCAAACGTACTATTTCAACTCCTCATATTTGTCTTCAAATTCTTTTTGAGAGGCGAACAATTACACAGGTATTACACAGGACGACTCACTTAGCCCCTCATATTAAAAGCCGAAAATCACCTAGTTTTCATGATCATTCAGTATAAAAAATTATTTTGGAGATTGTTTTTCAAAATAAATATTATTAAAATAATATTTGATTTACCTCGCTTATTGAGCAATGCTGGTTAATATATTATATATACAAGAATGACTTATACAAGTAGTATATAAAATTAATAGTCTAATTATATACAACCTTTTAAGTTCTATTATACATATCCATGTCCTATGCCGATCCAGTTGCAAATGTAGTGTAATTACTATTTCGCAATAATGGTAAATTTCAACTTTGAGGATCCGGCTGAATTTAACTTCTAATCTAATTATTCACTACGGGTATAATCCAGAATTGCTTCTCAAGTGCACGAATATCTATATAAGTCACGCATCAGATTTTAGCCTAGCTTTACATTTTCCAGTATCTTAATCCGTTTTTGTTCTTAATTAAGTCAAGACAGTTATTTTGTTGTCACATAAATAAAAATTACAAGTATCACTCTGATATCGATAGAATTTTCCAGAACAACTACATCGTCTTGCGAGTGCAATAACATTTCCTAAATTTCGTTACCCCCGAGTAATCCCTAAAGTTCCGAATTTGATCGGTAGATGAGATCAGGTGTAACATGAAAGAAGACTTCAATTGCACGTTGCTCTTATTGCTCTCGCGAGCCGGAAAATTCCCTGGCTTGTATTGCCAAAGGCGCTTTTACTCCCGGAAAAGCGGAAAAAGCGGCTTAGATAGAAAGTTACAGAGTGAGTAAGTGGGTGGAAGCGAATTTATATCGACACCACAGTCTTAAAGCGTTATAGTGAAGTGGTTGATTAGTGGCAAGGCTGAGTGAAGGCAAAAAAGAGGAGTCGTGGAATTATGGTAATTCCTGATATATATCGAATCTGAAGTGGAAGGTAATGAAGAGAACTCGAAAGTGAGGGGATGAGATGTTTGCACTGTAGAGTTCCGGTACGACAAATGATGCGTATCGGGTGAATTATGATTATTTTTGAATTGAGGGAAAGGAATTGGAAGGCGCAAATCTGTATTTATGCATCCCGCGACTAGATATTCTGTTTTTTTCATATTATTTGATAAACGCAATGTATTATATTCCTCAGCGAAAGTGACCTGGTCATTGGCAAAATGTAACGTAAAATGTTTATCAGTACCAACAGAAATTCTCATATCTCGGCAGCTGACTTCCAATGTTTTAACGTAGAATTTAAGAGTACCTCGAACAAGATCTGAACAATTGAGCAGACCTATCGTTGACCTTTGGATATTGGAAATTCCTCCGATACTTTTGTTCTGATGTTAGTACGACTAGTCATATTAGTATATAAAATTTTGACAGTTTGTACGTTAAGGTTACATCATTTTTCGAGACCGCAGTTTACTGAGGGGTACACTATCATGGGTTTTCTTAAATCTATAAATACCATATGTGTTTCTAAGTTTAGGGCCATCATCCGGATTACATCTTCTTCTGTTGGTTAATCATATTTATATTAGGAACAGCCATTTATTTCAAATTAATTTTTTTTTAAATGTAAAATGCCATTAAGAAAATTTATATACAGATACGCTTTCGGAATTAATTATAATGCACTTAAAAATAAAGGTGAATTAAAAATTAAGTGTTAGGTAAATTAATATTAATTCAAGTATTTCCAATTACTAATCAAGGTTTCATAGATTAATTTTAAGTCGAATGATTAATTATTACTATTAATTAAATTGTTAAAAATAACGGTGTATATTTATGGGTAATTTTGGTTATGGGCTTTGGAATTCAATATAAATTTTCTAATAATGGTAAAAAATAAATTTAATTTTTAATAACTGGTGTTAATTATTAATGAAACTTTAGTTAATTTCAAGCAGAATTATTAAGTTTTAAATTGTGATTGAGTATACTTATATGCAATTCAGGTATTATAATTTATTATAAATTTCCTTATAAAGATTTCTAGATACTTTAATTTGATTGGGAACAATGAACCAATAGGTTTAAATTGATGATTAGTTAATATTAAATTCTAATTAATTAAAATTCAAATTTTCATTTCTTTAAAATTATCACAATATTCCTATGGAAGCGGTTAAAAAGTACCACTTTGTGTCGAGTTGGGGGAGGGAGATTCAAAGCAGCTTCAAGTAATTTGTAAACGGCCCCTTTATTAAAATAAAGGGTGTATATACATTACGTAAAAAGGTTTGGTACATAATTCAGGGCATTATATATTAGGTAATTTCCAGCTACATCAAGCGGTTTTGGTGTTTCATATTATATAGTAGCCAACATTAAATACAATAGATGCACCTTATACCCTTGACAGTCTATTTAGAACATTGTATTATTTGATAAACTTTTATCCACGTTAAATGATAGAATTAATTAGTATAAATTCGCATATTTACCTATGTCTGTGCTCTTATTATTTTTGTATTGAAGTTTAATGATTTTGAATAGATGGTTAGTTAAATTTTATTTGAATAATTTTTATTTTTTAAATTAGAATATAATTCTGAATGTCTAAGACTATAGCAATTATAAAGGTTTCGATGCTCTCCGTAAGATTTCTAAGAATATTGCAACATTTCTTTAAAATAATATTAATAAATTCCATGTTTCCCAAAAATTGAAAAATTTTTCTAATATCCCAGAATAATTTTGGGAAATTATAATTAGTTGTGTAAAATTACATACAACTCTTTAAAACGATAATAATATATGTTGTAATAATCCATAAAGAAATATTCAAACATTGGATAGCATGGTATAATTTTACATAAAAAATGTAACACCATATATTTTTTTGTGAGAAATTCTAATAAATATTACACGACTTTCTGTGGTAATTTTACATACATTTAAAAAAATATATGCTGTTATGTGATAACTAATTCAGAATTATGGTAAAGTATAATAGTAAATACATCATTACATTGTAGTGCAAATAGGCTAAATAATTTTTTGTGTACTTTCCAGTGTGGTTGCATATATGCTAGTTAGCTCTAGCTATAGGTAGATAGCTATAGAACAATGGACTTAAACAGTGTTAAGGAAATGTGATCTCCTTAATCCTGAAAAATCCTGTAAGATATTTTTCTACAGTTTGAGTTTTATACAACTTTGGTAAAGCTTGTATGCATGTATGATTGACACTAGATATAATAGTGCCATTATTTCAATAACACAGTAGGTACCTCAAATCTAGCATAGTTTCTTTACTAATTTTCCTTTTATGATAAATTCTAGCTAGAATTCTAATGATTATTTTATAAAGCAGATTATTAGTACTATTTCTTTCCGATTAAATAACTGAATAGACTGTCGATTACACACTAACATAAGAAGTCACAGTGAAATCGATTTCCACGTAAAGTTACTCGAAGGAAATTTGTCTCAGTTTCTCATGAACCCTTTCCCGCACTTTCACCATTACTTATGGTGAATGCAAAATATACACAACAGTTTTCCGAGTACCGTAAAGAGGCGCACTTTTCAAATTTATGAGTTGTAAAAGCAACGTGTCGCCAGTGTACGTTGTGCAAATAAATTTAAGTACGCGCCGGTTGTACATCGAAAATTCAGTGTTCCCCAGACATCGAAACAACCGGCTCTGCACACATCAGAGAAGTACGTTCCCTGCGAAATAAATCCCATCCCCGTTAACACTTCCTATAATGTTTGTTAAAGCGAACCAGATACTCGTTTGCGTAGCTTAATGGGTTTCGTTTTTCGAATTCTACTTTCGTTTGACAAATGATTCCTTCAACGTGAGTGTATTTAGCATCCGTGCCCGAAGTACGGCAAATATTTGATCTCAGGAATTTTCATTTCCACTCAGGAACAGGTGTGCGCGTTGTAAATGCGTTATAAATCAAAGCCGGGCACTAATCCGGTGTGTTCCTTGCAATATTTACAACATAAAGAAGGTAACGCCAAAGAGGAAACCGAAATAATATACCTTTAATAAATTTTTACGAATCCAGACTCAGCAACATTTCCAAAAAGGAGTAGTGGCAGAAAGCGGCGGGGGCGAGAGGGGGGAGCGTTTGTTATTGGAGAAGTTCCGTTCCGATTGAACTTTTCCCTCTGCCCCTCCATCTGTTTCATTAATTAGTTTAAATTGTTTTTCTCAGTTTCCTCGTCGGAAGGCTATGCTATCGTCCATTAGATCTTTTAATTGGAATTAGGAACACTCGATAGGGATCCTGCTGTGATCAATGTCTACAATCCTCTCCTTCTCAGAAAACATGGATAGATTTATTACTTGCTTTTTACGGGAAATTCGTTTCAATCTTTCGCCAACAAAACGCATTAATATCTTCAACCGAGCGTCATTTATAATGCAATATTACACATAATGTATTTTTAATAATGTGTCAATCTGACATTGAAGACGACAAAATTACGGCAGGATTTTATATACTGGCATACATACGGCTACTCGCATTGTGATATGAAATCATACAGTTGACGTTTTGCTCGTAAAAATTCCGTAAAACGTTTTTAATATAGCTAAAATGGCATATCACATTCGGCAAAATCCTCTTAAGTACCTCATAAAATCGACGCTGAAACCATTCAATGACCACCTCAGTGGAAAACTGGTAAGGTAACATTTTATAACGCAATGTATTAACAAATTTAATAATTTAACCCGTACTTCGATAACTCTCAAGAAAAACCATTACTGCCAATCTAATAACTAATGTAATAAATGTTAACCTCTGTGTTCTGTATAGACATCACAAGGGATCTTGAGGCCGAAATGTAAATTACAATATATATAAAATTTTATGGAATATGTACCGTTTTAGGGGCATCAATAGGGAATAGTGATTGTTTATCGTTTATTTTTTGACCCATACAAATCGGCAACAATCGAGAAAAAATATTTTATCAATATAAATTTTGAATATTTTCCAAAACACTTTTCATTATACTTCCTTGTAAAATGAGCAGTCAAGCCATTTTCCTCTTGTGCATTTCGAATTTCCCAGATTTTCCTAAAACTCGTCCTAATAACGTATATCACATTAAATATTTCATTCAATCATGAACTACCAACAACCCTCCCCCGAGGGAACTTTTCTTTATAAATTTTCGATTTTTCCACGAATTGTTTCATTAATACATAACACATTTTTCTTAGAAGCCATTGAAATTACTACCATTTCCAAAATCTTGAAAAAGTAAATTGAAACTGCTCTACCAGTTTTTAAATGATAAAGGGCAAGATGAATTATGTGTAAAGCAATTTGAAAATTTATTTTCAAAGGTCACACTCTGAAGACTTTGACGGTTGATCAAAATTCAAAATTTTTATTTTGAAATATATCAATTTTCAAGAAAGTAGTGAACTATTAAAGCACTACAGTTGCGTTTTTCTAAGCTTCTGCTGGCATACTTTGAGATGAATTTGGTAAAAATGATACTAAAAATCAAATCGCAGTTTTCGTAAAAAATGATGAAAAATTATAAACTTCTAGATAAATAACATTTGAAATTGAATTTATTAAAACACCCTAAGACTTCTTAAAGCAATACACTTCCCTATTACACCACTTTATTATGTAAATTGGTACCAAAATTTAACGAATTAAAAGAAAAATTATTCATTACATGCGAGTGTTTAGTTATACATAATTGGTTATATGTAATTATATATAAAACGGTAAACATAACAAAATTAGTCCGTTCATTAGCCAATATATTTATACTTTTTTGAAATATTCCAAAAGGTGTAATGATAAAAGTACTAGCAACATACTTTTGGGATTTGGGCTGAAAGTTTCATCAAAAGATGCCCATGATACATATAATTTCTTTAAAATCAAAGTCAATGATTGTAAGGAAATCCGTATCAGTTGTAAACCAATTAGCTGATATCCAAAATTTCAGTCAACCACAGTTGCCAAGCAAATTGTAAGACGTGCAGCCAAAAGTAATCAATCTACAAATTCAAACAAGTAAGGCTTTTCAACCTGACAGTCATAATAACTATAATTTATGAATCGGTTGCTATGTAACCTAAAATTGCTAATGATACATAATACTAACAAATTATAAATGGCTGTATAGGATCATATCTCCTACAGCTACAGACTGCAGGTCACACTTTAGCAACACCAACATATTGCTGCCTAGTAGACTGTATATACAGTTGATGTGTGGTGTATGTTGACGTATGGTGTACATATGTTGAATGGTAATAATGTATTGTAACACGAAATGTAAACAGCAGAGCGAAACGTGTTTACTCTTATCGGACCTCAAAGGGACGTCGCTACGCGTAATTGAGTCCCGAGCGTTCCTGACACATCTAATTAAGGAAAAATGATTTATTACCATATTACCTCCTAGACCTTTCTGGACGTTTGTAAGTAAACATTATTTGGGAAAGGAATGACCTGGAGCTATCGCGAATACAATTGAGGTGTATATAAGCGAGTTTGCGGTCGGAGGAGATGAGATTAAACGTGAAGCGCGACATAGTAAAACAACAAGTGAAAGACGGGCCAGTAAAAATAAATTACATTTAAGAATTATATAAATTAATTAGTTAGGAAATAGTTAAGTGTGTAATATAAATTAGGTTATAGTTTAGTTTAAATTAGTAATAGTCTAAGATAAATTAAGTAGTGTGTAGTGAATAATTAGGATAGTGTAAATAAATTAGAAATAAACGTTACAGTATATTATAGTTGATGTAGTATGGTGCATAGTATAAGCCTATCTAAAAATCAATCCAGCTGGCCAAATCAAAGTCTGGCTTCAGCTTCAACTAATTCTAGTTTCAATAATCTACAATTGAAAATATACTGTACAATCTACAGCTATAATGAGTTACCACAAGCCGAATGATAGTTTTGAGAATCACGACCCAATAGTACATCTTCCTTTAATGAGAACGATAAAACAACTGTGATTGTAATACCCATCTAACATTTACGCGACGACGTTTGGCTGAGCTTCAATGAACTGCTAGCTGTAAGCAGTAAGTGAATTTTTTAAAGATTTATAATTATTTTTCCATATTTTGCAAATGTCTAAGCAACAAATTATCAACATTTAATATCAATGTTGAATACGAAGAAGAAGTGGAATTTGTATTTTCTACAATTTTAACTCATTTAACTTAAGTGTTGAAACGTCGAAATTAAAAACGGAAACCCAAAAACTACGTCTTAGTTCACACAAAATAAAACCGAGAAGGAAGGGCTCGATGAGTATGCATAACGAGAACTTGTTTTCGGACCCATTTTTCTCGCACGTCCCCCCGACGGGACATTTATTCGGGATTCGCCGACCATAACCGCGGATATCGCCTCGATCGGTGTAGAAATTTTTAATAAAATCCCCCTCGGCTGTACGTCCGGGCGACTTCAAAATTGTGAGTTTCGAAAGGCGCCACGACGTCCTGCAACTTGACCTTCGGGACTCTCCGTTACGGGAATGGAGATGCCCGTTCGTTCCCGATTGTTTTCCCCTCCTACTTCCCTCGCCGATTACACACGTAACTCCATCGTCCGCATTCGTAATGACTCGTGTGGTGGCGATAAAATCGGAGACCTGCAGTCTGAAGGGGGTGGGGGAGGTGGAGAAGTGAATTTTTTGCGATATTTGAGAAACGACGTCATAATTTACGATTTACGGTTTTTACGCCCGTGAGAGACGTTTCAACTTTCTAAACCGAACAATTTATAACGTTCCCCTATTATAATGTATAACCAGTCGGCGAACTCTAACCTTTTCATTGTTAAGGATGTGGAGTTCATTCTAGCATAAAAAAGGCGACAAAAAATATCTCTTTCTGTTTCCCTTAACTTCGTCCACTTTTATTAAATCTTGAAGGGAAATAACCTTGCAGAACACTAAAAACTCAAGGATATTTCGTTCCAAAAACCGCACTACTGATATTTCTTACTAAAACGTCAAGTTTTGCAAATATTTTCTTCTATTTATTATACGCGTTTCACGAAGCATGAGCCGTTCCATTCTACGAATTTAAATAACATCCCCCAATATGACCAATGAGATCACTGAATACATACATAAATGCATTCACTTTCATCAATTTTTAAAGTTCGTTAAGTTCAAATTGTTCCATGCATAATTTTGAAAATGACGTCTCTCAAAAATATAATATGAAGGCAAGATTCACTAAAGTGGTTTTATTGCTTTGGGGAGGCACTAAAATGTGCTTCTTATAATGGCACTTTTATTGCCAAGAAAATTGTCAAAGATATTATCATTTTTCTGTATAAAATACTTGAAATAAAAGAATCTGATATGAGTGCTAGTTAACGTAGGTATGGATAACGCATAAAAATTGTTTAGGGAAAGAAAAAGTAATTTTACTAAATTCAATGCACTTCTTCCAGCAAATAAATTCGATAGCATCAAACTTATAGCAACACTTTCACAGAAACCTACTCAAATTAAAGGCAAGCATGAGAAATAAAGCTGCAACAACGAAAATATACAACTAAATTAACAGTTTTCTCTTTTATCCGTCCCTTCTTACCTGGATCATTATCGACCGATTGCAAGTTCCGCCGAGGAAATCTTACATTTTCCGACCCTCGTAAATTGTAAACTTGCATTTTCCGACTAAGTTACGCGAACGTATTTATCACCAATCGAACTCACTAACAGTTGCTGCCATTCTAGACTACCGAATAGGTAAATAGCTACATATCTCATCGTCTCTTTGAATTTGTTCACGACAAATTAAAAAAAAATGTAACGACTCGATACATCTCGAATTGTTTCGATAATTACATACCAAAATTTTCTACTTATAATTAATCCTTTCACACCCCGCTTACTTTCTTGCACCCGCTAACATATGAAGGTTATTAGCTCGCATTTAGCAAAACACCTTTTTACCCCCCTTTTTAGATTGTAAATTATTGTTTTAAACTTTATCTTGGATCAACCACATCGACTTTACCTCCGTCTGCATCTGTACTTATATTTTTTAATTGTTGTATTTAGTAAAATAGGAACCAACGATTGTTCCGAAACAAAATAATTCGATCGTTTTCCGTGTCCTATATTTATTTTTATGGATAGTCTGACATTCTCCTGAGTGTAAACTACCGTGGGACATTAAAATGAGTAAACCCTTAAAAATCTGGCGCCCGAGCATTTCGTTCCTTACCTCAAAAATCATCAAGAGTGCCATTGGAACAGGGAACAAATCAAAATTTTTTTATCTTGGTGACATAGCCATGATTATGTTCATAATAGTGAAGAAACGTCGGCAATTTAATATATCAAGGATTATTTTTTTATATTGGGGATTATCAAGAACGCTCCTGAGTGGCACTATTACATTACTATTTAATTTCATGTGCAGAAGAATCACATATTGCAAAAAGGGTATTCTTTTGGTTTCTAGTTTCACAAAAATGTTTTTAATGACAGAAAAATTATTACGATATGTATATCTTAAATCACTTGGCTGGTGTTCGAATTTGGAATATTTTGGCTCTCTTTTAAAATCGACAGTTAGTTTCATTCCAAATTCTTATAAAATTTATATAATTACCTTGAAAATAAAATTGCTATTTTCACCCAAGTTCCCAATTTGGTAAATAATAACTGAGAAGGCAATTTTAATTCTGGAAACACGGCATCATAAAATTACACCTAAAGTGATATTTTAACCAAAATTGTTAATCAAATTGTTAACAATGGGAAACTAAACCTTTGCCATCTCATACAACATAACTCCAAAGTTCTTAGAATATCAACCAATAAATTTGGATTTTATGTAAATACACCCAAACCAGTTAGATAATTGACGCTAATTTCATCTCTCCTGCTGAGCAAAAGTTGCCTTAAGGTGCTATATCCGTAGACACTTTTCCATCCCTTAGAATGAAAATCAACATTGTTAAACAAATTGCAATAAATAACATTCAAGATCTTTCTCTTTTCGATAATTTAATATTGTCGGGAACGACATTGCAGAATCGAAACCAAAACAAATTCCATTAAGAAAAATTAACGAGTAATAAGGAAATCAAATCAGATAAAAATGCCTGAACATGGAGACAAATAGACATTATTAAATGGGCTGGGGGGGGGGGTGGTATTGGAACTTCATATTAATTTAATTTCACTAATTCGAGGTTCACACGTGTAAAGTAGCGTGAATTCTTAGCCCAAAGATTCCTAAAAATATTTCAAATTTGAAACTACTTCAAGAAGTGCTTGTTCCATTTATTCGCAGTTTGTTTTTGTCATTAATCTGGACGTGTAAAAATTTAATTGCTTTATTCTTTCATCAGTTCTTACCCACTAATTGCTTGCTCCATTTTTACCAAATATTTTCAAAATATGTTTTCTTTATAAATAATGGCCTCTAACATTAAACAGACATTCGTCATATATACAAGCATCTCCTTTCAAGCCGTTTCAAAATTAACTGAGTTGAACTGGCAGATTCGCATTTAAGATTTGGTTTAAAACGTTTTGTGTTATTTTGTTCCCCAACTATTTCAAGCCCCATTTGACGAGTTCTCGATGGAAGTGTTGTTCGGGCCCCTTTTATTAGAAATACCGCCACCGCCCCTAATCTCCCTGGTTTGTCCTTTAAAAATATATTGTGCCCTAGCCCCCAATAAAGTGGGTAAATTCTCGAGCAACAGAATGGGTTCGAAACACATTTAGGACACCACATACAACATTTATTGTAAATTTAGCTACGTAAACGTCGAAAAGTGAATGTTATTTGATACGGAAGCAGGCCCTTTTATGACATTCGCCGTAACTGATAATCCAAAAGTGTTTGGAAGATATGCGCCACGTCGCCGAAAAACCCCATAACGCACCCCGAAAGCCCTATTTACATTTTCTTCGGCGATATCAAAAACATCGTCGGCAAAAAGGGCACGTACCCGCCACGTATCAATAGCTCATTAAAGTTTCGTAAATGGAACAAGGACCCCATTTGTGCTTTGCTGCTTGTTTCCCAGCATGTGGAACGGATCCCGGCTCCCCAAAAAAAACATGCAAATCATGTAACGTTATTGTTTACCTTCCTAAGCGGCGTTGGGTAATCATTTAAAATGACGGTCAGTTAATTTGCTGCCGATAACAGCTAGGGAGAGGGTGCTGTTGTTGGTTTTTTAAAAAAGGCCACCACTTGGGCTATTGTTCTCCTCCGGACTTATTGATTTACCAATACTGATTGATTATGCTGTTTATCCCGAAAAACTAAATTTAGCAGTACAACCAAAAACGGAACAGAAGGGTATTTTAACGTTTGTTCATTATTTATGCCTGGTTTTTTCGTAATTATGTTTCTTGGTAATTCCATTAATAAAACTGTGCATAGATTTCATCTATCACTCAGGTATGCTCGTTAGCATATAAGAAATTTGATGCTAAAATAGAAGAATGAAGAGTGGCATTCAGCTTTCTTGACATTTTCTTCATTTACTTCTGAGATCGACACCTCTCACTTAAGCATTTGCGTCATTGCCTAATTTGGCAAAAGTAGCGGAATATTCAAGGTTTTCAAAATTAATTTCTTTCAGCCCCTCATATTCAGTTTTATCCCTGCCAAAGTTTCTTCCGAAAGTAAAAAATTATGAAAATCAAAAAATTGTCCGATATGGAAATTTTACCATCAACACTTTTAAAAACTTTTTTGGTTCATGAAAGTGAATGATTCTGATTGAATTATGAATAATTCTAAGGTAGCAATAAATAAATTAACCTATTTCAACAGAGTACGTTATTGAACATATACATTCTTCTGAATTTTATTCATTATATTCAGTTTTTGGAAAAATATGCAAGTGACTAAATAATCCCAAAATATGCCGAACGTGCATAGTTTTCATAAATGCATTTCTTTACTTATTTCCGAACTTTTCCTTAACTTATTTGCTACATAATTCCTTTATACCAAGCAGATCCAGAATTAAATGCTACCTGTTATTGGAATAAACCATATATTTTGTTAAGAGATGGAGATTTTGTCATGTTTAAAAGTTGAAAATGTATGTGGGCGATTCCATGTCAACTGTCGTGAGGTTGGCGGGCCATAATTATCTTTCACAACCAAAACTATTTCATCCTGTTGTAGGTTCAATTACAAGTATAAACTCAAATTTTCAGCCAAAAATGTTACTCCTAGCGTTTCTTAAGGCCAATTTTCTGTCTTCTCGCGTTTTCCATTTTTGACGCCAAATTTTCTCCAAACCGTTATCGGAAACACTTCGCACGCTGGAAATATTTGAGAGTATATGTAATCGATGTAAAATCTTCCAAGGAATCCATTCCCGCACCAAGAATTTTTCTAAGATTTTTCCATTTTCGAGAGATCCCAAATAAATTATTTTTTTTAACTCGCTCTAACTCGTGTGAATCAATTTTTGTATTTTTTTTGCAGGATCGCAAAATTTTTGTTTTTTAGTGTACTTTTGGAGACTTTTAACTTTCCCGTGTGTATTTTGGTTTTAAGTGCCAAAAGACGCGAAAAATGGCAAAAAATGGACCAATCAGCTTAAAACGGCGAATTAAGCATGAGAAAGGAGTGGCAAAAGCTGGAAATATTCATGTGGACCTCAAGCTCAAATCCCATCGATGAATTTACATCATCCTCATTGAATACCAGACCATCAGGAGGTCCAATATTGTGAAATTCGTACAAAAATTGAATGTTAACGAAATATTTTTCGTTAAGGTTCCAAACATTCCTGATAAAGATTCCAAGATGTCTTGGAATTTCATAAATCTGGCGTCATATTTGTGATTTCGCAGTCTTGTAAAGGACAAAATAAATTGCAATGTTTTGCTTAAAACTCCAGAAGACCTGGAGCTAGCAATCGACTCATTGAACGTAACGATACAACAAGCAGCTTGGGCGGCCACTCCACCAGACTCTCAAAACGATACTCAGGGTAGGTGTTCGGCAGAGATAATGTGGAAAATTCAACAAAAACGTAAGATCAGGAAAAAATGGCAAATTACTCGTTTCCCTGAAGATAAGAGCAAACTAAATAAACTAGTTAAGGAATTGAAGGAACAAATTCAAGCCGAAAGGAATCATGAAATAGCAGAATATTTGACGACCCTAACACCCACAGAAAATACTGATTACTCCCTATGGAAAGCAACAAAATCTTTAATAATAATAATAAGATAATAGATAATATAGTTATAATGAAGTAACTTGATTGAAATTAAATATAAAATCCTGGGCATTTCATTAAATTTTCCATATTTCGGCTTAATTCCAACGTTGGCGTTCTAGTTTTTTTAATTGTTCCCATGATCCATTTTCCAGCGTCCATTTTCCGAATCGCACCCCTTTCTTCATTGTTCAAAATAAAAAACGGCATGTAACGCGTATCAAAGCGTCTCGTAGTACATGAATGCGTATCCGTTATTATTACATATGAAACGGTTTCCCGGGAAAGAGGAAATATTTTATTTTCCCGTACACGCAACCCACACATAAACGCACACGCGGCGGCTTACGTTCCTATACACCCGTAGACGATCCCCGGAAATGTAGTCGAGAACCTCCGCAAGCTTCCTAATAATTCATATCCTTTTCGGGAACAGTAAAAGAGAGCATATGAAGATTTTACGACGGCTCGAGAGCTCCACTCTTACTTACGAATGTAAATTTTCGGGGAGTACACTGGGAAAAAACTTACTCGTTCCTAATGGAACTAACTACATACTTTGAATAATTTTGTGAAAAGTGGCTGGAAGTTTTATATAAGGTAATACATGTTCGGGAGGTGTTGCGAATATTTGAATAAATTTTGGCTGAAAATAGAAAGCTTTTGTGAGTGGGAAATGTTTTAAACTTTAACCCCTTTTTTGATTTACCTGTAGAATTGCATCAAGTAACAATTCTCCGATAAAATTTCTTCATTATATTTCGACATCTAAACACTTTACTGAAGGAAAATGGTAATTTTCGAAATCCACCATCCCAAATCCCAGGGATCCTAAAGACAAACACATCCTAAATGTAGGTTGACAAGGTCTTCCTGAGATAATGCCATTCGAAATTAAAACCGCTCTCAAATAAATGTAAAACAGAAGGGAAGAGAAATTTTTCTTCCAGAAAAAAAATCTGGAAAAAATCTTGTTCCTCCAGAAAAACAGAAGAGAAATTTTATCTTCCAGGAGAAGATAAAACAACTACAGAGTTACCAAAAATGGGAGTAACCGTTCTGGAAGAAATGATAGGATTATTGTTAAATAAATGGTTATTTGAAGGACAATACCGAAGCCATGGAAAATGCTGAAGTCATTACAAATACTAGTATAAAAAATTACACAGCAATAATCCTCCTGTCACAACTTTACTAGTCATTAATGAGAATAATAACGAATCGATTGACAGCGAAGTTAAATACATACCAGCCAGTAGAAGAGGCATATTTCCGTAAGGATTTGGCAGTATTGAGCACTTACAAAGATTCCAGACAGTAGTTGAAAATACAAAAGAATGCAATATACCATCCTACCAAGCCTTCTTCGATAACCATAAATCATTTGACAGTCTCTAGGCATGGGCTTTCTTGACAGCTCTGGACGACTCTAGAATTGACTCTAGGTACTCTGCTCTCATGATAAATATAATAACGGAGCTAGTTTTCACGTAAAAAAAAGATGAAGACCTAATAACCTAAAAGTTAAATCAGCGTAGAAGTGTTAGAAAAGATGATATTTCGCCTAAACTGCTCACTATGGCATTGGAAAATGTGTTCAAGAAATTAGCTGGGGAAGGAAACGTACTAAAGTCGATGGAGCTTGCCACAGCCATTGAACATGTGCGGACGACATATTCTTGATAAATACATACGTCCACGAATTAAAATCAATGCTGCAAGAACTAAGTGAAAAATCTAAAGTAATAACGTTAATGATGATGATGATCATAATGATGAATCTTGCCAAAATATAATAATGTGCAACAGTCAAAATAATATTAATATAGATAATACCACTATATCAAGGGTGGAAGAGTATTTGGAACATATAATTAAAAACGGAAAGAACAATCAAATTTTACAAATTAAGAGGAGGATACGCTCAACGTGCATTCGGCAAACTCAATTCCATCTTTAGGGATAGAAATGTTCCAATATATATAAAACGCGAAATGTACGACATTTTTGTTTGACCAGAGGCAACTTATAGTCCACAAAGTATGATAGTAACAAAAAAGTGGCAAAACAACTAAGAGTAATTCAAAGAGCCATGGAGAGTACCATACTGGGAGTAAGCTTGAGAGAGAAAATTCTCAACACAGCAATATATTGATGAACCAGAGTAACTAAAATCATGGACAGAATAGGGAAGCTTAGATGGCTACCCACGTAGCAAGGCAAAATACAGAGAAATGATCATACAAGGTAACGTTTTGGAGACCCCAGGAAACAAAAAGAAGCGTAGGAAAATCCAGAAAGAGATGGATATGTGATTAGTCGCTGTAGCCTGAAAACAATAAATGAGAACAGCTAAAAATAGAGAAGCATGGAAGAAACTAGAAGAGGCATATGCCCAACACTGAATAAAAGAAGGCTAAAGAACTAAGTAAGGGATTGTATTTAGTACATGAAAATATTTTATCGCATATTTATGTAATAAGTGCTGGACGGAATGAACGTTCCCCGAAGACTGGAAAATAGCTATAATAATCTCTTTTTTCAAAAAAAGGAAAAAGGAATGACACAACAACTTATCGTGGCAATAATTAATTTGACATGTTTTTAAACATGTGAAATTTTCTATCTTATAACATAGCCATAAATATGTTCATAATCATGAACGAAACGTCGGCATTGTGACAAATCTCAACAATTAGTTGTTTTTATTATTTGGGGATTATCAAGAACATTCCTGACTCTATCGTGGCATTAGTCTAAAAGTCTAAAAAAAGCCTTTGATAAGGTCAACAGAGATATGTTATGGACATTTACGAAGAAAAGAAGCTAGCCAAACACCTCATAATCATCTCATATAGCCTATTACGAGACACAAAAGTAAATATTGATACAGGCAGAGAATCAACAACAGAAATACTCATCAATCAAGGAGTAAGATAGGGATGTAGCCTGCCACTAACAGTTTCTAATATACAGACCTATTCTACAGAGTCGCAGTATTGTATAAACATAAGAGCGAAAGAAAAGCCATATATTTCTCTTGGCTAAACAGAGAAAGAACTTTTGCGATGTTGCTAGCTCGCGAAACATCACAGTCATCCGCTCCGCACACCGAGACCGAAAGCGTAAAGGGATACGCGTTAGATGCCTGGGCTTGGACTGCGGCCGGCAACGTTGCAAAACTTCTTTCTCTGTCATACTAACGAACTACTATTAGTTTCTCTTTTGCTCTTGTTGATTTCGGGACATGCGTTTCAATAGAAAAGCTCCGTATATTTAGATGACCTTGTCAGTAAGTGGAAGTCATGACGTGCAAATTGGAGCATAGAGATCAGTCATAATACATACATTAACAAAACACTATTTGCAGATGATTACATTACAATAGAGGACACGGAGGAGAAATTACAGCAATCAGTACACAGACTTCACCAATTGAGTTCAACATACAATCTGAATATGGCGAAAACAAAATCTGTCATTTTGTGAAAGCTATCCCATACGAACAAAAATTGCCATCGACGGATACACCTTAGAACAAATATCACATTTCAAAAATCTAGGCTGCGATATAAGTTACGAAGAGTAAGAAGACATAAAGGATAAAATAGATAAATATGAAAAAACATGTAGAATAATAAATTGAAGGTAAAATATCGCAAGAAATGCGGTTGCAAACAACTAGAAACACCCGAAATGAAGTTCGTCAGATCAGAAAAAGCTTACACAAGAAGTGGTCGAATTAGGAACGACATCATCAGAAATGAAATGAGTTTAGAACTTATAACACAACAAGTAATCACATGCAAAGAAAAATGGGGAGATCATGTATTAAGAGTGCCAAATGAAATATGTACTTCCAAAACAAGCCTTAGAATTCAAATACGAAGGCAGAAGAAGTGTGGAAAGACCGAGGGCTAGAAGGAGAAACCGAAACAGCCAAGAATACCTAATCATGGAAAGACAGATATACGACGACGACGACGACGATATCCAAATATCAACCTCCCTGCACCTCGAATTACTTTTTAGTGTACTTGCTTGTGTCTACACTGTAAACAAAGTTAATACACCGAGTAAAGATAAAAGCGAAATCAGCCATCGTCGGCAACATTTTCGGAAACCGCCCCAGTCATTAGCCATACCGAAAAATCCCCGCCGACAACTCCATCTTGTTTACCGAACCTCTTTTATGAACTTATCGGCGACGTAACAAATCTCTTGCGGCAACCGAGACCGCACTAATTTAATCTTCCCTTTCGCTATTATTTTGACGTCGCCTCCTACCCGTGAGCGATCCGAGAGGGGCGAACCTGCGGAACCCTCACCGTCGTACGAGACGGGACTAATTCCCGAATCCCCGAGTTTAATTCCTTCGGCTGCGACTCGAAGGAGTTAGGAGCCTTTTACGACGCTTGCGACAATAGGTGGCACCGGAACGGCGTTTGCGGGGGTCTAAGGCGAATTTTAAGCGATTATCGCAGTTTGTTAATTGATATATGCCGGAGGGGTGACGGCAAAGGAGATTAGTAAAAGTAAATTTGTCGTACACTTAACCGAGTACCGAATTCAGTAGGTTGACAACGAAATGGTATATCTAACAGTTAAAACAGTTCTTATTTTCAAACACTATTTAAAAATTACTGACTGAAAACGGTTGATGTGATTCTAAGTCAATTTGACTTAAGGGGGCACTCTCTTTCAAAATTGGAAAAATAAATACTTCCTTGGAATTTCTATTCAAAAAGGCTGTTGTATTTAGTCATTTTTTTAGATATTGCTTTGTATTTGTTGAAGTACATAACCAAAAAAAAATTGTTTAATTCTTAATAATGATTGGCGGCGGCAGAGGGCGTCTTCTACAAATGTCTTTTTTGCTGGTATCAATCACTGTGATCTTCCTGGAGAAAATAAAGAGAAGATTCAAAATTGATTCTGTTCCTTAGATTTCTATTTAGGACATATACCTAAAAAAATGTTTTTTTTTTGAATTTTTTTTAAATTGATATACAAATGTTTTTCTTAAAGTGTAAAAATTGGGCCATTTTTTTGAGAAAAGTACCTGTTTAAAAAAAAAATGGAACTGGGCGGGGCACGTTGCGAGAATTAAAGATGAACGATGGACTAAGAAGATTATCGAGTGGAGGCCAAGACAAGAGGCATATCGAAGCAGAGGGCGACCCCCAACAAGATGGACGGATGACATTAAGAAAATTAGGATGAACTGGATGCAGGCTGCACAAAATAGGGAGGAGTGGCAAAATTTGCGGGAGGCCTATGTTCAGCAGTGGACGTTACAATAGGCTTATTGATGATGATGATGATGATGACCTGTATAAAAGGAAACAAGGGGTATTTATATGTATTTTTATAGATCTATGTTCTAGAAAAAAGTCTAAAGAACTGCATCCATTTTCAATTTTGTCTTTATTTTTTTCAGGAAAACCAAAATCACAGATACCAGCAAAAACAGGCATTTTTACAAGACACCCTCTGCAGTCGCCAAATATTATTAAAAAGTAAAAAAAAATAATTGTTGTATTCCTAAATAAATATACAGTAATATCTGAAAAAAATATTTTGACTAAATACAATAGCCTGTTTAAAAAAAACAAAAATTGTTTTTTCCATTACAGTATTGTTCCGTCAGAATCAGCATAATCCAGACACACGTGAATTCTAGATTTTAGCTCCCTTCGGGTACTAACTAATATCTAGTTGCTTCTGCTGTGGTATTCTAGTATAACAAGATTTGATACACAATATAAGCCAGTATCTAGCACGTTCCATATCCAACGGATGTTCCAGGTTTAACAGTGTCACCCTATTATAGCTACATTCAAACATACTCCTGAGCCGAGTATAAACTAGTTACCGTTTAGATTCCAGATTTCTCCGATAGGATATTCTAGAAAGTTACAGTACGGATCACATCTTGCAAACAACATAATAATTTATCGAAATGTCTCATTTGAACTCTCTTCTAGATTACAATAGCTTTCGTTCAAAGCTAGCATAATTTGAGCTTATTGAATTTTACATTTTATCACCAGTGTCATCATTGTGCTAAGAATTGTAGAATAACAAATAGCAAAATCATAATGTTTTTTTTTCCAATTTTGACAGAGACTGCCACCTTAGAGACAGATATAAGAAACGGGAAACGAGAAACTTAATAAAACTTGGACTTGGACAAGAACATTGCTATTTTATACGATAATCTCCCTTTATAAATTTCATATATTGCTTCCATTTACATGCCTTTTCATGATAACTGTTATATAATACTGCGTTACTGTTTTACTTGTATATTTGTATTTTAACACTATATTGTAACGCGAAATGTAAACAATAGCGCGTAACGTGTTTACTCTTATCGGACCGAGACGGCTACTTCAAAGCGCTCTGTTAAGGGCAATAAAAACCGTCCCCAACGTTCCAGCAACATCTTATTAAGAAAACTAATTTATTACCTTCTGGGCGTTTCTATATAAACATTATTAGGGAAAAGAAGGATCGAGTTCTTTCAAGAAGAATCTCGAGACGTAATAGAGGACTATATAATGACGAGCTTGCGGTCGGAGAGTCGAGATTAGGCATGAAGCCGCGACAGAGTAAACAGTGCGAAAAACGGACAACCGATTTGTACGAATAAACTAAAAAGTTAAGTGTGTTATATAAATTAATTAGTTAAGAAATAGTTGAGATAAATTAAGTAGTGTAGTGTAGTGTAGTGTAGTGTAGTGTAGTAGTGTAGTATATAATTTAGGAGAGTGTAAATAAATTAGAAGTAAACGTTACAATATGGTTTTCGTGTACTGCTTAAATAGTAGTCGGTTCTACTTGTTATAAAATAAAATAGTATAGGTCCTAAGTATAAATCTTTTTTTCTTAACAAATTCTCTCTTGAATGTACGTATTATTAAAAATTAGGATGAATAAGAAGGTATCTTTCACAAATAATTGATAAAATATTGCATTAGTTTTTAAACTACCAATTTACCTACACAATATAGGTATGCGTAATTAGGACTATGGCAATATATGTCCAGTTCTCTTCTCAGGTCTTTTGTTTCAGCACTTCTTGATTGAGAACGAAATTTTCAGGATATTGAACCGGCAAATGTTATTTCTAAAATTCGTATTATATCTAAATAATGTACATTTGTAGGTCGAATGTCTCTAAATTTAACAATCCCCTTCAGCTAAGAAAAAAATGTTACAACAAATTATCTAATAAGGAAACAGCCTTTTGTTAATATTGTATCGCGAAATGTAAACAGCAGCGGGAGACGTGTTTACTCTTATCGGTCGGTGGCTTTTCTCAAAGGAACGTGGCTACGCTTATTAAGCGCAGCGGCGAGCAATAAAAACAGTTCCGAGCGTTCCCGCAACATCTCATTAAGGAAAAATTATTTATTATCACATACCATTCTACATAAAAAAAGAAGGTTTGAAATATTGCAGGAACTATCGCGAACACAATTGAGATGTATATAAGCGGGCTTGCGGTCGGAGATGAGATTAGACGTGAAGCCGCGAGTGAATAAGGCGAAAGACAAACCAGTGAAATAAATTACATTTAAGAGTGATATAAATTAATTAGTTAGGAAGTAGTTAAGTGTGTTATATAAATTCGTTCAGTAATAGTCTAAGATAAATTAAGTAGTGTGTATTGTAAAATAAGGATAGTGTAAATAAATTAAAAATAAACGTTACAATATACTTATGTCTACCTAATAAAGCGGTTATAATAATTATAATAACATGTTAGGAGCATCAACTTATTGGAATGGCTCATTTAACTCAGTAGAACAGTCAAATTGAGATATCACAACGGCTGATTCTGATTGCCTTGGCATACATGGACAGCGTATTTCTTGATAAGAGGACTGGTGAATCTGCAGGTAACATTTTATTAAAGCATTTATTAAACCTTCTCAATCAATATTTTTGCTTTCTCTGCATTACTATTAATTATGATCAAGGTATAGAAAAAGTAGAAAATATGCAGGAGAACATCCCTTTTCAATTGTATAATTTTATATGTACCTACATACACTTGTTAAAATTTTTGATTCCTGTACACTGCAAAAATGCCTTGTCCAAATATTATCACCCAATACAATTTTGCAATCATGTTCCACAGAACTATTGTTTCAGTTAATAATATACAGGGTATTTCAATAAAAAATATCACTTATTTTTCCAGATATGTCCAAAAGTTAGTATCCAAAAAAATCATTCAACTTCTGTATCTAAAATTTTTCTCTACCTCCTAAAATAAAGACAAATATGCACCCTGTACAAAAATGTCTTGTCCAAATACTATCAACCATACAATTTTGCCTTCACATTAAACAGAATCTTTATTTCAGTTAATAACATACAAGATATTCCATTAAAAAATGATCTTGTTACTTGTTTTCCCCGATATATCCAAAAGTTAGTACCCAAAAAAATCATTCATCTCCTGTATTTAATGTTTTTCTCCATCTCCTAAATTAAAGTGGAATACGCACCCTGGATGTACGTACGTACAGAAACAAACTTTATTAACGAAAACTTTTCCCTCTCCGGTTTTCACCATTTCCTCGACTTGGCGAAGGGTGCGTTTCGCAAGGGTTGAGATACCATACAATAGATCCTCTAAGATTTTTGCATGTATTCAAAGCGAGACACCAGAGAAACCCCGGAATAAGGAGGATAATAGACAGTATCAACAGTATCGCCGGTTGATTTCCTCCGGAGTCCTAATTCCCTTTCCCACTCAACAATTCCAATTAGTCAATGAGCTAGTAATCATTACGAGCGGGGGAGGGCGGGCCAATTTTCCCTTCCCGCAGAGGCGGCCGGATTCCACGATAATCCAGTGAGTTATCTAGAGGATCTGCGGATACGGACAGGCTCGCTCCGGCTCTTATCTGATTGTCGTGGAATAATATCCTTCGAGATATACGTTAATGTAAGTCTTCCTTTAGCGGGAGTTTCAGTTTTCATCAAGATCGACCATATTTCTTTGTGTGAAACTCGCGGAGGAGGAAGAGGGAGGATAAAAATTTGCGAGGATTTCTGGTGGGAAAATTAAAATACGTCGTGGGGCGCGAGACGGGGACAAAATGGATGCAAACCCAAACGGCTACGCATCTCATTAGATGGGAGATATAAATGTTAGGGCGGAACATTTCGCGTCCTTAATCGGCCTGTGGGATCGGTGTCGTCTATCCTCCTTTTAATCAAGGACTTGGATTTCGGGAGAACTTTTTTTGGTTTCAACACTTTATCGGCAATCAGACACCGATGTCTGGTGGAAAAATTTACAATTGCTTTACAGCACTCAATACAAATCTACAGCGTGTTCGTACAAAAACTTAAGAGGAGCCGACGTATTCTTGTTAATGGAAACATTGAAATTGTAAAAAAATAGCTTCCAATACTTCAAAAAATTCTAGAGGTTTATGATGTACACAACAGGTAACAATCGCAGCTCGAATGGAATTTTCATCCACATGTAAATGTCGTACGTACGAGATAGGACATGTAACTTCTTCTCCGGTATGCAATGCACAGTACACATACAATTTCATCTTACAACTTACACATTACAATTTCATAAGTTTTGTGGTAAAATTTGTTGATTTCTTTTGAACAGTTTTGTAAACCATCTTTAACCATACAGAAATAACACCAAGACACATTAGAGCCATCTGACTCATATTAGTCTCTTCAGAAGACTTCAAGGATATTAAAAAGATTTTTTTTTCTTACAGAATACTTTTTTATGGTCTCATATTAAACACTTATAATAAGAAATATTGTAGTAAGGTCAATTTTTCGAATCAAAATTATTAGGATTTCTACACGTTTCTGGGTCCACTGAATGCAAAAGAGATGTTTTTAAAAAAATGTTGTGGGTTTTTTCTAGGAAATTAAAAATTATATACGCCTCAAACTCTCTGCTTTGCCGTTGCATGATACCGGAGCCTCCAATTAAGCTCTTCATTAAAATAGGCCGGGAAAAGGGGTAGTTTACCCTTGTAACTTTTCAGTTTTCCTGAATTTTTTTCGAAATTCGGTTCAAAAATTGTTTTTCAAATTTGAATGTGTGTTATACTATCGAACAGGGATATCAAAGGTTAACAAGATTTTCTACTAAATTTCTGCTGAAAAACACTTTATACCTACTTATCGTTTTTCGATTTTTTGAACATTTGACGATATTTCCTCGAAAAAAGATTATTTGAACTTTTTGCATTTGAGAAATATTTAAAATAAGTTTTTGAGTACATTCTTGGCCGCATCTCCACTCAATGGCACTTTACTATTTACATCTAGCGACCATCCAGATTTTAATAATTTATTTCCTAATTTTGAAATTTTAATATTTTCTTTGAAATTTCGTAACTCTAATTATTAATTTTAATACTGTATTTATTGATAATAATATTACTGTGCATTACCTACATACATATTACCGATATGCTATTTTAATCTTAACTATCAAATTTATATTTTGTACAATGAAAATTTTTATTTGTATTAACTTATAGTCCAGTCATTATAGGGCGTTCACCTAGGATAATCGACATACCCAGTATATTAACACGTAAAAACATCTATATTGGCATCTTAAAACATTCCTCAAAATTCACATATTATTGGATGGCCGCAAGTTTTAAAGTCGGGGGTGAAAATTCACAAAAATCGATTTTTTCTATATTTTTTGCAAATATCTCGTTTTCTATGGGATTTACGCTATTTGTATTTACTATCAATATTGTACAGAATTAAATTGTCTACAATTTTTGTCTTTAACATTTTTTCATACCTCTAAGTGATTTCTAGATAGAGGGCGGATAACCTCGAGTTATTTACGCTAATTAGCTAATTACGAGTTTTTGATCGGGACTACCAGGTGACCTCACATGATTCTCTGATCGCGCGCTCTCCGCCCTCTATCTCAAAAACAGTTAGAGGTATGAATAAATGTTAAAGACAAAAGTTGTAGATAATTTGATTGTCTACAATATCGGTAATAAATACAAATAGCGTAAAACCCATAGAAAACGAGATATTTGCAAAAAATATAGAAAAAATCGATTTTTGTGAATTTTCACCCCCGACTTTAAAACTTGCGGCCATCCAATTATTTGTGAATTTTGACGAAAGTTTTAGGATGCCAAAAAAGAAGTTTTTACGTGTTAATATACTGGGTATGTCGATTTTCCGAGATATTCACCTAATTTAACCTAAGATGACTGGACTATTATGGAGAATATGAATTATGACAAGCTTTACAACATTTCACCTACATTACCTTCTTGATCATTTAAATAACATGTGAAAAAGTAGTCTTATGAACACATCACCAATTTGAAAACTATAAATTTTAAATTCTAAATGTACTTATTTCATGGCTAATTTACTTTGTGTTACGTTTGCTTCTTGGAAGTTTTTAAAAATCCTTACAAGAGTTCTTTCCTCTCTAAACGTAAAGTTAAGTCAATTCTAATTTTCCAAAATTCTTCACTTAATTTGAAGAATAGAATTATCCTGATAACCTGACATACCTACCGAGTGAGTATGCATCTTATAGACTTTCAATATTTTAATATTTGTTGAATACCTTGCTCAACTTGTTTGATCTTCTAAAAATAATTTGTTTTAATCTTGACTCTAGATGGACTGTTGAAATTATTTAGGATTTTAGGATCTTTTGAAACTATCTGATTCGCAGCTTCCTAAGGAACTTTCACAATTTTTCAATTTTAGTATTGCTTTCAGAGAACCTTACAATATTTAATGTAAGTCAGCTTGGAAATTCTTTCTTAATCTCTTTCTTTCTCTTGAAGGCCTAATACGTTGACTACTTAGAAAACTTTAAAGTTTTCAAAATTCTTTTACTGCTTGAAACTTTTGGACTTTTCTAAAAACCTTCAAAATCTTAAATCTAGTAGAGCTGAAAAATCATTAGGATCAATCTCCAATGGTAGTACTATGGAAACTTGATTTAGATTTTAATTTTTTAGTAAGAGCATGCTTCATAGCTACCTTGAATCAGTCAAATATGCTTTATCGAAAGTATATAATCGTGCCAATCAAACACTGGCCGATTGTTGAACAGATATTGCAAAATTGTTATAACCAATTTCGATTATTTTGAAAAAAGCAAAAAGTAATATCAATACTAATAATAATAATATCCCTATATTCCCATGACATTTAGCAGTTGTCAATTCCAATCGTACCTAAATTATCTCTTACCAAATGCAATAATTTTTTGATATTTTTGTAAAATAGGTCACTAAATACGTTAATATACGTAATACTTGTAACGTTATATTTTTGAATGCAAGTTTTGAAATATGTAGGTTTGTTTAGAAATTGAAAGAAATATATTGATCGCACCCTGTATATGAAATTTTGAAAACTTTTAAATACAACTTTTGTACAAAACATTTTTCAAATTTGTCAAAATAAGCGAGATAACCAGTAGTCAAAAAATAATCAATTAATACCCCTAATGTGCACTTCAGTTAAATTTATATATAAATCATCAAAGCCGTCTAGTTCACCTGGAAACTTTATAAATTTAAAATAAAGGGAATGACCTAAGCAGACAGTCAAAATAATTAATAATTCATAATTAAGTGATTAGATTTTCACCTACATTTCAATTTGTGAATTACACCTCACGTCGATTAATATTTAACTCCGCCACTTGAGCAATTACCTTCCACCAGGCTTAATATTTTACCACGCTGATTACTTAAAGAACGAAATTATTGCCTTTAAAAACGAAAACGTTAATTTATTTCCACTAATATTATTTCAATCTTAGTTAATCTGGAAGGTTATATCACGATTCTGGTACAACGACGTATTACGGCTTTGATTAGTTCTACCGAGGGGATTGAGCTTCACCGTTGTTTCCTAAACTATGTTAACAACTAATTTACACAGACGCCGAAATCAGCTGTCGTCCTGTATTAATTAATAACACGGGTGAGCTCGTTTTTAAATTAAAATTATCACAATCGAGTCCGACTAAAACTATATTCTAACTTTAAAAGAGTTTTGTGATGTTCGCAAATATTTAACCGACGGTCGAAAATTCATTTCTGTCAAACAAATCATTGGGGTAGTTTAGGTACACAATCTTTTCGAAACTTATTATAAAGTACCGACAGAGTTGAGGTGTCCCTTAAAATTCGGGATGTGGTCGCATAATAAGGCCTTGTATGAATATTAAAATTGAGAAATTACCATTTAGATTGTCTGTCGTGCAAATGGAGACACTTGAGATTAAACTAAAATAGTTTTACCGACAATGAGATATATATCATATGACCGACGAAACGGTCCAAGTAGATGGGCCATTAGCTGTGCTCGACCGAGATGGACGATAATTTTATTAGGTTAGGAGAGGATGAATTGTAAATGGGTCGTCGAGGGATAACGGATGCACAGGATGTTATCGGTTAACTACTACTGGCGGGTAATAGTTTTCCGAGTATAAAGCCTAAAAACCGTGCCAATACGAACACATTTCATTAGTCTAAGCCGAGATGCCCTAGATCCATGGACCAATACTTACTCGTGTACAGGAAACTAATCGGGTCGAGTAGAACCGGTAATTCGTGTACGTAACGATTTCCGATTATTTATTTCACTCTTCGATTAAGTCAATTTAATTGATTCAATCAATCAAGTCCAAGGAACTGGAAGGAATTGGCAAGAATTTTTACCATACATCAAAAACTTTATTCTTTAGATCCATATATAACAAATAACAGTAACAGAGTTGTTACCATTTGTGCCCATAAGCTTGCATATATACATGAATATTTCTCCTCTTTAAGAAATAAATCATTAGATATTTAATATAAATGCAGTCGCGAAAAATTACTGATTTGAAGCTTTATTTAACACCACAGATTTAACATCTGTACCTATTCTCTTTGCAATATCACTTGGGACACTCAAAACGACATGCTGATTCCCAAACGCATTCAAAAATTGCTTTCCTGTCTATCCCGAAGAATAGTATTTATTTGCTTCATGCGACCGACTTTCGTATATTTGATGTGTACCACAAGTAATACGAATTGCATATCTGTATCGAGTATTAGAGTAGGATCACTGCAGTAGTAAGCGCTCTTGTTTTACAAATGCAGTTGAACTGGCATTGTGGCTCAAGTAGCTGTTAGCTTTTTTTTGCCAACTTACGGTTTTTACGGTTTTTTAGCTGTCTCAACGGAGAATGCAAAGAGTATATATATTATGAAGATTTTTACCACTGTAATATACCAACTAAGTCGCTTACATACAAACTAAGCGAACAGCAAGCGCAAAGGATTTCTGTTACATATGTTTCTTCTGTTTACTCAAAATGTGGCTTGGTCCTATGATTTTTAAAAAAACTGTAAAACTTGGTGTCGACATTTATTTTTAAGGATTGTTTTTGTTGAGACCGTTATGAAAGTTGCTATTTTTTTAATAAGTGTTAATATTTGTAATAACCTGCTGTATTTTCTTCATTAAATTCTAAAGGCAGAAATATTATTCTTAATTAATGAGATTAATAACGTTATTGATATAAATATCTCTAAATATTTCCAAGAGCATCTGTAGTAATTTTGGACTTCCTATCCAAGTCTAAGGTGGAGATAAGTTTACAAATGTTGTATTTCCTGAAAATCTAAGAGCATCTAGATTTTTCAAACATTCTGGAATAGGCCTTAGTTTTAGGCATAGACTTTGATTAAATATAAATAGTATTAGATTTCTGAACAGCAATCTAATATAAAACATCTACACTAATTTTGGGGTTCTTACCCATGTCTAATATTGTTATAGACTTTGATATAGACTTTGAATAAGTATAAATATTAGATTTCTAAACAGTAATCTAAAGTAAAACATCTGCTGTAATTATGGAGTTCCTACCCGTGTCTGGGATTGAGATAAGTTTAATAATGTCATATATCTATACTTCTAGTTGTAGTACTACATCTACTACTTCCACTACTTGTGTATATATTCCAAAAAGTCGAATAGCAGCTAGATTTTTCAAACCTTCTGGAATAGGCTTCAGTTATAACGTATAGACTTTGAATAACCATGAATACTAGATTTCTAAACAATTCAAAATGTTACGATTCTTCTGTAGTGTTTCTCGAGGGTTCTAAATCACTTAGCAAATTCTTGTATTTCTACAAGATGAAAACGTGTCTATGTAGATTTTTAGACAATTCTAGAATAAATCCAAAATGCTCGCCTTCAGATAACTGCATACATATTTTGTATGTATTTTATATATCTATTTCTATGTTCCGGCACTAAAATGACAGCTATTCTAGCACTAAAATGGCCGAAAACAGTGCTTTAATCAGGCTTATTAAAGCATTGTTTTTGGTAATTTTTTTGTTGGGTTGGTAACGAGATATTCCCTAATGCTGTCTGAAAATGGTGTGAAAATTGGCAGATGTTTATCAAACAGCAGTACTACCAACTTAAGTGTCACAATAAAGAAATTCCCCAGATAATAAATTTTAAATTATTTCTGCAACTTGTACTTTAAACTACTATTATATACGTTTTCGTTAATGGGAAAGATAGACATGTTTTAAGCAAATTCAACGTTATATCGAAATTTTTCTAGAAATATTACCATTTCAGAATTACTAAAAACGGTAATGAAACATCAGCAGCAAATTAAAGAAAATATTTTTATACACTTCACATCGTATCGCTACATTACATTTTGCAAATTTATTTCATAGTTAGTTACAGGAAAGTAAGAAGAATCTCACATTAATGAAGAGAAGCTAAATTTAATTACTTAGCACTTCGTGCTGAGTATTTTAAAGCTTCGATCAAGTAAGAGAATTTACTGACGCGTTTTCTATTATTTTTTTCCAAAATCGCAAAAAGATGAAATTTACAAATTTTAGACTTTTTTTTTAAATTCCACAAAAATCAAGTTTGTATATTTCGTAAAATTTTGTAAAAAATTGTCATTTTGCGTTTTGTAAAGTTTTTACAGTACTACTCCGGAAAATTCGATTTTCCTGTGAGTAAATAAGTAGGAAAATGTTGTTTCCAAGACAATTTCAGGAAAGATATTTACAGAGTTGTCATTTCGGTTAAATAGAAATGCCATTTAGATAAATATCAATTAGGATGAATGACAGTCTCATTTTCTTTTGTAAAAATTCCTCTTATTGAACTAAGCCAATTTGCAACGATTTTTTGTATTGGTAAATTAAAAAAATAATATTAACCTCAGGAAATCAACAGTTTTCTTAAAAAAATTGTGCCAAAGTTGGCTCACACTTTTTTAATTTCCCATTAAGATATGCGAAAAATAATGTTCTCTGACGATCCAATTACACGTTTGTAGTGAAATTTCACTCCAACAACGTGGGTGAATAAAAGAAAAAGAGACTGAAATCGGGTACTTTTCCACCTTCCACCATATATATGGAAATTCTTCTGACAGCTGAACTAAACGGAGGAAGGGCTGATAAACGATGCATAAGTATGTTATATTTAATAGCTATTCACATAAAAGTCAAGAAAATCTCACATTACTGAAGAGGAGCTGAATTGAAATACGAGTGTGCCGAATATTGTAAAGCTCTGAGTCAAGTAAGAGATTATACTGATGTGTTTCAAAAAAGACGAAATTAACAAATTTTGGAAAAAAAATTACATAAATAAAACATAAATAATTATCGTTACAAAGTAAACAACATCTTTACAGTACTAGTCCGGAAAATTCAATTTTCCTGGGCAGGAAAATGTTGTTTCCAAAACGATTTCCGGAAAAAACTATTACATACTTAAATTTAAATTTGTATTTGAAGATTATTTTAAATAAGTTTCAAAGAAAATTAATATATTAAAGAAGCAATATGGAAGTAAGCAGTCACTTTAGTAGTATAATTAATTTAAATGTATTTTGAGATTCAGACATATTTCACGTTTTTCTCGATACAAAATATATTTTCTAATAAAAAACCGAAAGTTTCGAAAAACCGAAGTTGAAAGAGTTTAAGTAGGTTATTTTGAGGTTATGTATAGTTAGTAGAAACTCCTATTTTTGCAAGGCGGGTTTTTTTATTTTACATGGGAATTCCAAAGCCGACTAGATGACAATCATTTTGAAACACGTTGTACTTGCACTACTTCTACTACTTCCACTACTTCTATATATATTCCAAAAAGTGGAATAGCATCTAGATTTTTCAAACCTTCTGGAATAGGCATTAATTATAACGTATAGACTTTGAATAACCATAAATAATAGATTTCTAAACAATTCAAAATGTTACGATTCTTCTGTAGTGTTTCTCGAGGGATCTAAATCACTTAGCAAATTCTTGTATTTCTACAAGATGAAAACGTGTCTATGTAGATGTTTAGACAATTCTAGAATAGATCCAAAAGTCTCATCTTCAGATAACTACATATATATTTTGTATGTATTTTATATATCTAATTATATACGTTTTCGTTAATGGGAAAGATGTTTTAAGCAAATTCGACATTTTATCGAAATTCTCTGGAAATATTACCGTTTCAAAATTTACCAAAAACCGTAATGATACATATGCGTTAAATTAAAGAAAATATTTTTGTAGCCTTCACGTCGTTTCTGATTTGATAATTTGGAATTACCTTATCGCTGCATTACATTTTACAAACTTATTTCATAGTTATTTACATGAAAGTCAGGAAAATCTCACATTACTGAAGAGAAGCTGAATTGAAATACGAGTGTGCCGAATATTTAAAGCTCCGAGTCAAGTAAGAGATATTACTGACGTGTTTTGCATTAAATTTTTCCTAAAACTCAAAAAAATATGAAATTAACAAATTTTAGAAAAAAAATTAAAAATTCCAGAAAAATCTATTTTGTCAATTTTGTTGGTAACTATAGTTACAAGGTAAAGAACATTGAAAAATGTCATTTTGCGTTTTGTAAAGTCTTTACAGTACTGGTCCGGAAAATTCCATTTTCCTGGGGAGGAAAATGTTGATTCCAAGACGATTTCCGGAAAAACATTACATGTAAAATATTATAAATAGTTAACAATAAATAATAAATAATTATGATTTTTAAAAAATCCTTATCTCAATTTCAATTTTATGATTATTTTAAATAAATTTAAGGAGAATGTAAAAATCTAATAGAATCAATATAACAGTAAGCAATCACGTTAGTATAATTAATTTTAAATATATTTTGAGATTTAGCGATATTTAATTTTTTTCTCAATATATAAAATATTTTCTAAGCATACGTATAAAAGCTTTCACTTCCGTCGTTACCCTAATAAGTGCAACATTTTATTACATATATTTGTAGTGTTAAAACTGTCAATAATAATAAAGTTAGTACGTACGTACTTAGAGTTAAAAATATTTATGCAACCTTGGGTGCAAGTGTTCTAGGAAAATTCACCGCTTACAATTCACCGTGGAAAATTCACCGCGAACAATTCACCGCCCACAAATCACCGCGACAACAATTCACCGCGTACACAATTCACCGCCTACAATTCACCGCGACAACAATTCACCGTGTACATAATTCACCGCCAACAATTCACCGTCGGGAGAATTTATCGCTTTTCATACAGATTTTTAATTTATCTGTTATTAAACTTGGCAATTTCTTCATAAACTGCTTAGGTATATATTGATTGTTTTTGCCGTTACACGGTGAAGTTCCATATATAATGAGACGAAAGTTATTTACTAAAACTTCACTTTATTTAAAATAAATAATAATTTTACTTTTAATAATAATTGCTTTACTTTCGTCTCATTGCTTAATAGTCTAGAGGCCAGGGGGAGTTTTGTAGCCGATTAATGTGCATTGGTTTTTATGACTGATTTTCATGTAATTTGAGCTGCTGCCAAATTACATAATCTTGATGCCAAAATTGATGCCAAAATGCGAAGGTATTTGTTTATAGAAATTTTTTAGTAAGATAAATGAAAAATATCGGCTGTCACGTTATAGAAAGTTGTTGTACGATTCAAAACGAACATTTTGAGACTTGCTAAATATCTTTTAATGCATTTTTTGCCCAGTTATAACGATTTTTATGAGCGCCCTTCTACTGCCCGTTACGCGGTACACGTGCGCGTCTGATATCGCGTTTCATTCTATTTACGACAGATTATTTTTTGATTTTAATTTATGCGTTTGTAAAGTTTGCTTAGTGAGTAATTAAATAAATAAATAATTTTACCGGCATATGTTTTCTTTATAATATACTTACTTAAGCAATGGGACGAAAGTAATACAATTATTATTAAAAGTAAAATTATTATTTATTAGCTATAAATAATGAGAATTTGTAGTAAATAATTATTTAACTTTCGTCTCATTACATATGAAACTTCACCATGTAACGGCAAAAACAATCAATATATACCTAAGCAGTTTATGAAGAAATTGCTAAGTTCAATAACAGATAAATTAAAAATCTGTATGTAAAGCGATGAATTCTCCCGACGGTGAATTGTTGGCAGTGAATTGTTGCCGCGGTGATTTGTGGGCGGTGAATTGTTGGCGGTGAATTGTGTGCACGGTGAATTGTTGACGCGGTGATTTGTGGGCGGTGAATTGTTGGCGGTGAAATTTCCACGGTGAATTGTAAGCGGTGAACTTTCCGGATACGGAGAAACCAGTGCAACCTTGGGTGCATAAGCCTTCTTTAATAACTACAACGTATAGTGCTACAAAATCGCCGGTACAAAGTATTGCAAAAAAAAATAGAGATTAATATCGTGATTATATCCTAATCATACGTCACATTTAGTATATCGCTCTATATCGTTTATAAACCTGGTAAGTAATAAACGCTTGTAATCTTACGATCGATTAATTAGTTCCTCACTATAATTCCGTTTAAATATATTGCAACGTTTATTCTAATTTATTTTACACACTGTCTTAATACTACTTAATTTATCTGGAGTATTTCCTAACTAATTAATTTATATCACACTCTTAACTGCTAATTTATTTCACTTGTCCGTTTATCACACTTTTTTTACTCACGCGGCGACTTCTCGTCCAATCTGATCTCTCCGACCGCAAGCCCGTGTTTATATGTCTTCAATAATGTATTCGGGAACCTTCTGGCATATTCTTTTTTCCTAATAATGTTTGTTCTCGAAAGGAGTTGATCATTCTTCCTTTAATAAGAACGTTTCCGAAACGTTCGGGTAGCTTTTTATGGCCCAATTAAACGGAGCGGCCTTCTCTCTTTGAACTGCGCCTCTTTGGTCAGATAAGAGACGCCCTGCGTGCCGATCTTTATATTTCGCGTTACAATATTTACAAACCGATTCTAAAGAGTCGCAGGATGGTATAAACATAAGAACGAAGGAAAGGCCATCTATTTCTCGTTGGCTAAACAGAGAAAGACCTTTTGCGATGTTGCCAGCTCGCGAAACAAATATATTTTCATAGATGTAATATACACAATATAAATAACCATCTTTAATAAATTTTTTTATATTATTATTCACGAGTTCACTTTCCGATTTCTTGAAAGCATTCACCTTTCTCGCCCCGATGACTCATCCCACGATCGAAATTAGAATTCCATCAATCAAAGCGTTTTGCATTAGCTCGTCTCTGTTCGAGCAGACAAGACTGATGTCACCTCCATTGTCGCGCTCGGTTGTCGAAAGAGAGCGCGTTCGATAGCACATAAGATGTGTTAAATGGGGTGCGACCCCAATGTGGGTATACACGCCATACATCAACCGCCATTATGGCGGACCGTTTCGCTTCTCGTCAAAAGTTGCTGTGTTGTGATTAAGTGGGGTTGATGTGCGCCAATATGCGAAATATTATTATTAGTAATTGGGTAGTCGAGACGGGCGGGATGGGTTCGCGGTTAACTCTTTTTCGCTTTTGTGTTGCGATGCAATCAGGATAATGGAGAGGGGTTCAAGGAACCCACGTTTATGCAGAAACGACGTTTTTGAAACTGCACCAACTCGTTAAGGGTAATTTAGCTGGGATCGTCCGCATTACGATTCAATTTAAATTAGAGGTTTTATTAAACCTCGCCGTCACACAAGCATATTTGATTGCTTTTTGTTTACTCGGTGGGAGTGTTGGCGAAATGTCTGATTCATTAAAACCCCATGCCGAAACATCCCCGTTCATCCCTTTGAGGAGATAAAATCTTCGGAGAATATTAAAAGTGAAATTCGTTTACTTTTTTTATTAAGGAAATTTCCTTCAAACCAAACCCAATAAAAATTCTTTGATCAGTCAGACTTTGCGATGTACCCGGCAAAACATTATAACTCGGTTCATTGCTTTTAAAAAAAAATCTCTGTTTCCTTTGTCGAAATCCCTAGGGAAACCGAACGGATTTGAGTCAGCAGGAAGGGGAAATATACATTATATTCGCGAAAAAGAATTAGCCGAAGTGTTTGGATTCGTGATTAGAAATCTGAATTTACGCCACCTCCTAAGCCGTTCCCATCCGTGGAACGTCTGCAAAGGGGAATTTAATTAGACATCACCGGCAATTAGGCGCAATATGGCATCATCAGGCGTCGGTGTAATACCGGAGAAAAGTCGATTGTCGTCGCTAGTTCATGAATGGTAACGCGAGGGAAACCGCAATCGTGGAAGAAACAATAACCATTAAAATAACAGTATGCAGGAAAAGATGCCGGAGTAACTTTAAGGGGGACGTATAATATGCAAATTCATATTATGAGACGAAATGGCTGGAAGTACTTCGTTCGCAGTCTATGTGTAAGCTAATTAGGCGAACAGTACGAGCAGGAATTCTGATTAGAATTGCTCCTGGGTTACTTCTGTCTGAACTTATGTAGACGACACGCTGTTCGACCTTCAGTTTCCCACATCTAATGAATGTCTCACCTAGGAACTAAACACATTTGTAACCATTACAACGTCTTGCCAATTCTATCGCCAATATCCAAGAATTGGTTAATAATTAATGTCTTCAAAACTAATTTGTTTTTCACTTGGCGCATATTGCATTTTTTTGGAAACCACCGCTTTATGCTTTACCGCTTAACTCAATGCTTATACTCTTAAGGACTTCATCGGGGAAATATAATTTCTAGTTAATTTGTGCCGAGAAAGTTTTTACAGTTTAGAGTCTTAAGTTTCAGTCGCCACAGCTAAACCGCGAAAAGTATCAAGTTATTTTAGGGAGCTTATATTGTAGATTTTACATGGAATCTATTGCATTATTTGAAAACCACCGACTTTTGTCAAAATCCACCCCTAAGGTAATATTTTACAAAGACCATAATCACATTATACTTGACACACCTATTATTATTATTACACATATTTCAGGCATATTTTAAAAAAACTTTTTTTCTGAGTGGGGAATTATTAAAAATGGAAATTAGAACTACTTGGTTTTAAAGTATGTTGTGGCGACACAGATAATATTTTTATTTTTCAATTACAATTTACAATATATAAAACAAAATAAAGTGTAACAAGATAAACTTAACTTCTTATCTTTTGTATGGTGTGGGAATTGTGCCCATGTTACTTGGGAATAACTGCTTCGGTAATTTTTTAGCATTCACATAACAGAAAAATTCTATTAAATAAATCTCACTATTATATTTTTATTTATAGAAATTTTAAGATGAGAATAATCAAAGGGCAATATATACTCTTTTCAAAAAAATCCCGATGCACGTCATTTTGATTACGTCAGAATCATCCAATACTACCAACTTAATATGTGTGTGTGAGAATGTTAACGTCTCCTTACCAACTTAATACAGTGCCAGCACATCGCAATTTATATGTTATGTGTATATTTTAGGTTTACAATATATATGGCTATGTTACCCAGGTGCCAGTTGTTACTGTAAAGTTTGTGTTGGTGTGTTTTTCGTATCCTCACTTCTATTAATTAAGTGATTAATGAATGAACTTTCTTCATTCTCCTTTATAGAAACAAAATTTTTATAACCATAGGTATACATGAATGACAAGATAAAAAAGCTTTTGAAACCTAAGAATCTTGCATGATTTAATGAAAATCATAATTTCTTCATAAGGATTTTGGAAAACTGGCAACAATGGATTCATTTCGCTCGACGTAAAATAATGACGTACGTCGGGATTTGTTTTGAAAGAAGTACAATGTGTTTCAAAATGATTGTCATCTAGTTGGCGTTGGAATTTCTGTGCATGTAATTTTTGATGTGCCGCTCTCTATTGATTTGAACGTATCTAATTGTGACAAGTGACACTTCGAACATTTATTGTGAAACTGGCAATCAGTAGGTACTGCTGGTAATTAACGGCCCTTTTCAGGGCCAAAACAAATACTACAAATAGGCAAATACTCAGGATTCGTTTTCTTTTGACAGAGAAAAACCAGAAGTTAAAAGAATTTAAGTAGGTTATTTTGAGGTTATGTATAGCTAGTAGAAACTCCTATTTTCACAAGGCGGCTTTTTTATTTTACATGGGAATTCCACAGCCGACTAGATGACAATCATTTTGAAACACGCTGTATAATATTGTCTAAAGTTTCCTTGCCCTCATCTGATGGAGAACTGAAGCATCTCTGACTGCGGCTAGGCATTTTGATCCAGTCCTTTATAAGTGTTTACAGACGTTTGTGAGCCATTTAGGAGATATATATATCTGTAGCAGTACTAAGTTTCCAATTTCTAGTTTAGAGAACTACTCAACGGTCTTAGCTGTAAGCTGTAACCATACTAAGTTTAAAGTTTTTCAGTCTTCCTTGTATCTCATGGAATTTTTTTACTCTTTCGAAAGAGGACATTTGGGGTTACCTGATAGGCTGAGAGCCTAACTTATAACAGTACCAAATCTCCAGTTTCTAACTATTTGGAAAATATGTCATACATTTCAATATTATTTTTCACACCTTTGGAGTAGGAGTTACAGTAGTTTTGTGAACAATTTTGGAGCAAAAGCTATAAGCATACCAAAATTAAAATTTTTAGCTAATGAGGCGCAGCATAATATCACCTCCTTTTCAACCCCAGCAGTATCGAAATTTCGGTCTGTTGAAGTTGTTCAGAAAACAAAAATAATACTTAACCGATACACCACTCAACTCTTTTAACTTTGGAAAGTTATTTTTAATTTAACAGCAATTGCAATTGACTCATTAACCAAAAATATAGATGAATTATTACCTAATTTAAAACTGCCTATTATTATAGGCGGTTTCTCAGAATTCTCCATTCACTCATTATGTATGTAAGTACGCGTTGTTTAAGAATCGGCCATAAAATAGCAATTTTGTGTAATTTGATGTAGTTCGCAAAGACAGCAACTAGCATATCTGAAATGGTAAACGTCTACGCCTTATTCTGATGCATAGTTTCGTATATATATTTTTGTTGCACTCTCTCGACGAAAGATATAAATCACCCTGTATATCCAGGCGAAATTTTGGGGTTATTAGAATCCCCATGGCCATTTGTACATGTATTTGCAAGTGTGCCTAATTTCAGGTTCTTAGCTGCTCTAGAATGTATGGTATTTCGAAGTTTGTAACACACAGCTTTACTAAATTAGATAACTTTTGTATTTTTGTCAGTTAAATTCGCGTAGTATGTTTGTATGTTCTGAAATTACGTTAAACGAAAATGAAGAAGCAATACACTTCAATTAACCATAAATCAGTCTTTTAAGATTGGTTTGGCATACATGACTTTAAAACGAGCCATGCATTATACAAATAATAAAATCGTAAACTGAAAGCTTTACAATATAGCGACAATTGATTTTTACAATTATTTGAAATTTATTCCAATATTTTGCCTATTGATGACATAAGCTGAGTTCAACACTCGGTAATATATATTAGAAATGTAGAGATATCCTGACCAATTTGTATATTCAAAGAGATAAAATATTGAATATGAGAGGTTCCAACTTCGGTTTAGGTTACAACTGACTTAATGATTATAATTTTCTAATATAGTTCTATTTTTAAAACTAAGGTAAGAATCAGGAATGTCACCATTAGCTGTTAAGCAGATTTTAAAATCTTATTGACTGAGCGTGCCTTCATGCACAAAAAGGAACAAGCAGTAATAATCATTTCGTATTCCAGGTGGAATTTCATCCCCAACGCAAGAACGATCTACAATTTTTAGGAAATCTCTTTAAAATCGTTAAAGGAAAGTTTATTTTTAGAGACCAGCCTGCCCTTTCCCACATTTATCCACGTAAAAATATTGGAAGAGAATTTCCCAAGTGTCATATCGACGATTGGTAGAGAAATTTAACATGGAGCGAAATGGGAACTGATACGAAAGAAGAATTACAAATTATTCACCAAATTCGAGCCACTTACAGTGAACTTACAGTGAAAATTTTTCAATTAACTCTTGTAAAAAAAAATTGGGTTGTAATACTAAACTAGGTAGTATTTTTTTGGTAAAAATGAATTATGATCGTACTACCTTAATAGGTCTCTATGCAGCAATTCATCAATATGGTAATTTTAAACTAGATATTTTTTTGTTTATTATATTTTACTAAATTGTTTTATTATGTTATCAAATTTATTTGCGAATACTCTGGAATTATTGGTCAGGAAAACTTATCTTAAATTAATAACTCACTTTGTACCTTAAACTTGAATTGAATGTGGCTATTTATTAGTCTGTTATTATTGAGCCTGTTATTATATTAGTACTCTACTTACGGGCGTATTCACCATTCTTAACTTAAAAACCTGATATGTAACAGGCTGATAACGGTTACCAGTCTGATAAGAATTTATGGTATTCACCATGAAATGAACTCGCTGGATAAGCAACAGACTGTTAACAGAATATTACTAAACATTTATGTTGGTAATCAACCGAATTCCGCTCGTTTTGTGCATGTAACTGTTTTGTGATGACAGATGACAGTAACCTATAAACTTTGGTTATAGTTATAGTGGTTCCTCTCCAGCACTACCGGAGTCCGACGATGAATCTAATACATCGATTCTATGAATTCTATTGACAACATCAACATCAGCAATCATTGTTGATAAAATTAATCAAATGATAAAACAAATTTCAATTTCGATAACATAACCTCAAACTCTGCCAATTGTACCGTTCTATGCCCTTTAACACCCTAGTAAATGTTTACCAGGGAAAGTTCGGACTGTTAACTTTAACAAGCTGTTAAGTGATTTATTTGAATGGCGAATACCAGTCAAAAATTTAACAGGCTGATAAATGTGTAACAGTCTGATAAGTCGATGGTGAATACGGCCGTTAGGCCTATTACTATTGTCGCGACCTGCGTTAAGCACCGGGTCGGACACTGAGGGGTAGCTAGGGGTAGAGTAACATGAAAGAAAGTAGGCCTAAGTAAAGAGGGTATATTGAACAAAATCGAATACATTAAAGGCGCGACCAGCGGCCAACACGACACCAGTTGAAAATAACACAAAGAAGAGAAGAAGGAATCAAAAGTAATCAAAATATGGGACAACGTAGTACAACTTAAAAAACACGAAAAAACAAATGATTACCAGGGAGTAATAATAATAAAAAAGGGGACCTAAATAAAAACAGTATATGAAAATAGCGATTTACCCTAAGAGGTTCATCTTGGCCGTGGCTCGGGGGACGTGTCTCGGAGACCGACCAAGGGCGCGATTTGCAAAACTAATGAACATTATTTTGTCGGTCCCCAGCCAATTTATAATTTTTTTCCTGATGACCAATCAGCTTTTGTCGTTATTAACATAACGTGGAAAGTTCGTCGATTCCCGGACTCTTTGGCGAATGCTCGATCTCGAATTCGAGACGTTGCATACGCTCGCGGGAATCGCGGGTCGAATTAGCGAAGAGTATTATGCGGGAATTGCTGAATCTATAAGTTACTGCAAAGTAGCTAAATTAGTTGCTTTAAAAGAAAAAAGATAACACGCGAGTTGACATGATGTGAGAATAAAAAGTTAAATTATCAGCGGAATTTGGATTAATTACTTGATTGATAGATAAGCTGATTGATCATTTCTTGACACTATACTATCTATCACTTATACAACTAAGGCCTATTGTTAAAATAATATCGTTTAATACCGTTCCTGAGACCATTTTTATCAAATTTTATTTTACATATCTAATACTTTGTACATATTTTCAAATGAAAATTTTCTAAAAATCTCCTGATCCAATTGTAGACATAGCAATATACATATATAAACTATCGATCATGATTAACATCCCTTTCAAGGCCAATTAAATTTCTCTGAAAAGTTTAAAAAGCCAATTTGATTGAAATTTGCCTACTTTTAATTATACACTTTCATTACTTTTACCTAAACTTACTATAACTATATCGATCATTGATCATGATTAAACACTTCTATTTGGAGGTCACATGAAATTCATTGAAAAGTGTAAAAAACTTACTCGATTGGAATTTGCCTTCTTTTAAAAAAAGATAATTTCATTACTTTATCTAAATTCATATTATTTTGTAACATGACTATTATTATTATTTTAATTTTTTTTCGATTACGCCTGAAAAGTATAGGCTAGTAATTTTGATCTACTCTCTAAACTTGAAGGGTGGATTGTGAGAAATGTGGTGTATTAAGGGAAAAAGGGTGGTTTACTTAAAAAACATATATACGACATGATAGCAACAACCCCCTAAAAAGTCGATATTTCCCAGGGTTCTTCTTTTACACCTATGACTACTGCACGTTAAGCTATTTATTCTCGGCAACAAGCAGAACTACAAAATTGATTTTGAACAAATAAATTAACAACAAATTATGCTACGGGCTCCACATAAATTGGCCACTGCACTGTAATACACCTACTTGATGCAGAACAGGAGGATTATTACAAGTATCTAATTACAAACAAAACTATTACATATCCCATTAACCTCCCCGATGTAGTGTTTGTACTTTATTAACGAAGAGTGTGTGCATTAGCAAAGCATCAGCCTGATGATTTGAAAGGATGTATATTCTCTAGCTCATTTTGTGAGTATTTCGCTTCAGATGCAACAAGAGCGCCACAAAACGAGCATACATTTTTACATAGTACGAGTATTATGTATACACGATGTATTGAAAACGTAAATTTCCATTTCGACCGAGCCGTTTCCACTATTTCCACCATAAAGTTTTAGTAACTTCAAATAGACGAGCTCGGGGGTGAATACCAACAAAGCGTATTACAAATACGTAAAAGTTTTTAGGATTATATCAATCCAATTTGGAAATGGGAACATATGAAAATGTTGGATTTCAAACTTCTCAGACATCGTTCGGATTTCATGATTAAAATACGCTGTTTGTCGCATTGGATATTGAACCGTTCCTCATATTTGTCTCTTATAGTTAAACGACTTAGCGTTAGATAGACATATTTCTGATCTTATTTGGATAAAATCGAAACACGCCCAACGCCAAACTCTTAACCAACAGATTTAGCTATCGGACCATGTTATGAAAAATATATAGAAACTTTAGTTAGATAATCATAGACTGAGAAGAGTGGCGTATTTGCAATTTTCTTACAGTAACACTGAGACAGAGGTGATATTCATAGCTTAAATGGAAATCTTTACAGAAGGCATCCACCATGTATTTTGTAGCCACAAATAATAATTTAATAGTGCAGTCTCAAATTCTTTCAAAATATATATCACATTTTTGTAAATGTAATATGTCTGTATATTTGTCTATCTGTATGCCAGTATATTATATATTTTAAAGTCAGTATCAATATTGTATTTCTTATAATAATTTGAATCAAAAATGAATTGTCCAAAAATTTGCATTATAAATGCCTCATATTTAATGATTTCAAGTATTATTTAATTGCAATAATCGACTCTCTCTGTATAGAAATATGATTCATTCTCTAATTTGTTGCTTGATTGAAATTTGGACTATGTACTTGTTAATACTGAGCCATTCTTGTCAGCCATATATCATAAAGTAACTAATTTTATCTGGTAATAATACTCTAGTCGAAACATACTTTTCACAAGGAATGAAACTAATTTTATTTCTTTCTTCGTACAAATGAAATTAATTATATTTCTTAAATGAAATGACGAATTTTTTCTTAGTAAATCGACATAGTATGTACATATAACATTTTGGGTAATATTGTCGCGATGCGGCCCCAATTAGCGTGTGACAATATGTATAGAAAATTTATTTTTTTAAAATGTTTACAACGGATTTTTTGAAATTATTAATTTCATTAAATCCCAAAACCGAAATCAAAATATTCATTTTAAGAGGATCTACTGGAAATCAAACATAAGAAAACCGATATGATGCCACTGAAATGATATATAACCTCTATAAATTTCCTTATCAATTTGAATTATGTATTTAGTTATGAAATAATAACCAAAATGTCTTCACTTCATTAATGTACATACTTTACAAATTATGCATTTCTTAATAATTGTGTCATTTTTGAATTTTATCTGAACTACTTCATCTAGTGTAATTTAACCAAACAAGTGTCACTTTGAAAACGTACGAATCGATGTTGCCACTTCTATCGAAATTTAACAGAATTGCAGAGTTACGTACAACTAAAGCACCGAATGCGATGTACTATCAAATTGTAAGAATCGTCAAGTGAATTCACGCTACAATGTAAAAAAGCGCTCAATATGTGCTATTATCTTCACAATATATTATTATGTAAATGGATGGGTCTAGATATGTCTATATCGTCTGTGCGTCCAACAACATTGGAATAATACAATTGTTGATATGAAGGTCTTTAAAAATTGTTTAAAGCCTTTAGTGAATTATGCTGATATGATGCAATGAAATGAATTACAATTTGATTGCATGTCTTACTTCTTTTGTTATTATCTTTGAATAATAGTAACTTTTTTCCTCTAGTGAAATAAACTAATTTTATTCCATTCGTGGAAAAAAATTTGGTTAATACTGTTCATAAGAGTGAATCAAAGTCCAATTACAGGATGATTGTGGATAATATTACTTAATAAATAGACGGATCTAGACATATTACTCTTCTGTGGATATTTGGATTGCTCACCTGCGGGTAAGCTGTATGTACTACGGTCAAAAAGATGGGTGGGGGTGGCTCTATAGTCTCTATACCTAATTAATTAAATCCGGTACAAAGCATCAGTTATCTTGTCAATGTTAATGGTGTACTAGAAATAACTGGACATATTCATTACGTTATATTACATTGAAACATATATAGTGGTAATATCTACCTGCAACCACCACTAACTTTCCATTCCAGTTACTTTCGCTCTCTCCAGAGCACATAGGCAGTGTTGCTAAAAATACTTTTAAAAATGTATTTAAATACAAACGCAAATACTTTTTACAAAATGTATTTACTTGTATTTTAAATACTTCTCTGGACAATGTATTTAAATACAAATAACAAGTATTTAGTGTTTGTATTTAAACAGTATTTAAAGTTGTAAATTATTATTAATTGCAGCAATGTTAAGCATAACCCCAGAAAGCTTAGAATTTCTATTATTTTCTTCGTGAAATTGTTGAAGTTATTCAATTTTTGAAATTTCTAAATCAGTTTAAGAAAATGTAATCTAATTTCTAATGGAAACTTTCTAATGAAGTTCTAAAATCTTTGTTTTATTGCCCGAAGTTGTAAAGTTTTCAATTATTTTCAAAATAACTAAGTTATTTGTATCAAAAAGCCTCAAATACATTGGCTGACTTTTATACACTAAACCTAAGTTTATGGTTTTACTCTTAAAACAATCTCAAAAAAGTGTCAGGAATTATTTTTTTGCTTCATGAAATCATAAAATTTTTGTAGTTTTCCGAAATTTACCAACTAGGTACTTTGTAAACAAGTGTTTAGAAATTGAAATGATACTTCAAAACACAACAGGCTAATGTAAGTTTCAAACTTCTAAAAAATAATCCCAAGGCAAAGATGTCGACACATTAGACTTTTTAACTTGATCTAACGAAGTAGCTAATTATAAAACTTCATTAGTTACTTTTCCAACTTCATATATGGCAGTTTAAGTTATTTCTGTTGCATTAGAGTTGTCATAAGTTCTTTAGAAACTCCTTAACATCTTTTGAAACAACAGCTTAAGTTTAAGATAACTGCGACTTCTTTAAAAATGTCGACAAGCTACTTAGTACCTTAAGAATTGTTTTACGATGTCGCAACTTTTTTAAAAACTTTATGAATTGTACACCTTCGTTAAGATAATCGCAACTCCTTTAAAAGTGTCGTAGGATCATTATAACTGTAACAATTAGCTTCAAAATAAGCATGTAAGTACATAAACCAAAATGTAAATACAAATAAACAGGCGGAAATATGCTCAAAAAATGTATAAAAATGCGCATTTAAAGTTACTGTAACAAAATAAAATAATTCTAAGAGCATTTAAGGAATAATTTAGCAAATAATGGATCTTAACATTGCCCAAAAATGTATTTGAACTACCTACCGTATTTAAAATGCCAGAAGAAATGTATTTTAAATGCACAGTAAATACAAATTAAGCTTATGTATTTAACTATGTATTTAAATAAATTAAAAGTATTTAAAATACATTTCTAAATACATGTATTTAAATACTTAACAACACTGCACATAGGTGACAGTAATTAAAATCGAACAAAGCATGTAACGGTACGCATCTGATGTTAACGTAGAGCCCCGAGAGCCGCTATATACACATGACAGATCCCTTCAAACGGACGTTTAATCCTTCGCATTATCGGCCGTATATGTCAACCTGTGCCGGGAAATCCCTTCGCTCCCTTTAGTAGCTACAAGACATTCCGTGTCATTGCGTTCACTCCATAACTCACGTACAGTACATAGAGACCACATACACACCGTAGGTCAAGCTCGTAATTTCTAGAAGCCACGTCCTGAATGCTAATCCTTCTAGTAAATTTTCCGGCAGCTAAAAGGGTTATTTGCTCTGCTGCGACTCCATTTTTCCCCAGCCCTCATCTGGTGCGATCTCTATATCCCTCTCTTCCTCGCCACCGTCGCCGTCGAATCGATGTCGCCGTCGCCGTTTCCGTACGCCGCTGGTCTAGCGACGGACTGAAGTTTTACTTTTGTTTTTGGCGAAGGGGATTAAGGCCAAGAGCAACGGGAAAAAGTCTTGGAAGTCGGCGTTTTCGGGATTTTACGAGGGTAGTTTTTAAAGACTCCCCAATTTGCATGTAAAGTGGTGTCTCCATAATGGAGAAGTCAACCTAATGAAGTCTAAGTCATCCAAACTCACTCCTTGATGTCCGAGCGGCGTTCAAATGTTCCATTTTTAGGTAATACGTAGTAGAGTCCCTTGGATTTCAGTCTGAACGACTGCCGTAAAATTTTTAAAAAAAAATTGGTGTACGGCGAGCACTAACTTGGAATAAATTCAGTAAAATTTAGTTTAAAAAAGGTACGTACTAGTTGATTAGAAATTTATATATAAAAAATGTTTCATTTGTGATTTATAAGCTACTTTTGGGAAATCTCCTGGTACACTATTGCTGAACACTCTTTTTATTCAACACTTAAAAACCCTCAACATTATGTACATGGGTGAACAAAATGAACCTTGAGCGTATTCTCCCTGGGTTCCACGTTGCTCTCAAAATCACAAATTAAAGACATAATATTTTTGCATCGCTTTACTACTGATACAAGTTTCGAACTATGCGTTCATCTTCAGTTAACCATCTTTATGTTCCTTTACAATAGAAAAGAGCTCACCTACTTTGGTAATAATAAATGTGTGGTGATAATGTAACCAGCTTTTTATGTGAAAAATTTAGCATGAATCCAAAATTCATGTGAAAATTTGGTAAAATGAGTTGAGAAAAATTTTTGATCATTTCGACCTAATCAAGATCTCATGAAGATCTAATGAAGGTTCTCGGCTATTATATATGAAATTGTCTGCCATAAAAAAAAAAAGAAATTTTTTGGTCAGATCAAAAATCGTTCGGAACTCAATGTAACAGAGTTTCGATTTTCCCCTGAATTTTTGGAGAAATGCCATTATCACCACACTCCTATCACTACCGAAGTAGTTTCCTATTCTACTGGAAAGGAATACAAAGAGGATAGCGAAGATTTTTTTTTGATATTGTAACGTTTATTTCTAATTTATTTACACTGTCCTAATCTTACACTACACACTACTTAATTTATCTTAACTACTTCCTAGCTAATTAATTTATATCACACTCTTAATCGATAATTTATTTCACTTCAATCGCTCTCGCTTGTCCGTTTTTCGGCTTGTTTATTCACTCGCGGCTTCACGTCTAATCTCCTCTCTCCGACCGCAAGCCCGCTTATATACATATCTCCATTGTATTCGCGATGATTCCAGGTCATTCCTTTCTCAAATAATGTTTGTTCTAGAGAGGTCGGGAAGGTCATAAATCATTCGTCCTTAATAAGATGTTGCGCTAACGCTCGGGACGGTTTTTATTGCTCGCCACTGCGCTTATTAAGCGTAGCGGCGTTCCTTTGAGGTAAGCGGCCGTCCGATAATAGTAAACACGTGTCACGCTGCTGTTTACATTTCGCGTTACAATATGTATACTTGACTGAAGATGAACGTATAGTTCGAAACATGTATCAATAGTAAAATATTGCAAAGACATCAGATCTTTGATTTGTTGGCGGAATGACGATGAGAGCACACTGAAACCTAGGAGAGTTTCACAAAACTTCTTTGATTAAACAGTTTTGTGACTTCTTACAAACTTTGAGTGTATTTTAAGTGAAAAAATCGCTTCAGTTTAACTTGTGTTTAATTAACGAAACTTAGTAGTTTTAAATCTGTAACTAATTAAAATAGCTCATTTATATCAATCAGACATTCTGAATTTCTACCAAGAAAAGTAATGCGACCTTCATAAAAAAGAGTTCACTCACCTTTAGAAAATAGCAGCTTCTACACTTCTGCCTAGACTTCTGCCATTTCTGCTCTGAAAAAATAATTTGTTAAATGTTAGCAACAAATAATAAGAGAAAGGGAATATAAATATTATATGAATTGGCATAATACTAACTTAAAACAAATCCCATTTTGTAATACGTATCACCGAAGACTGACTCTAACAAAAATTTGTTTATTTGTCGTCAGGAAAAGACATCTGTATTCTGCATATTAAATGGACTGTAATAACTTGTAAATTGTTCCTATAAATGAAGTAGTGGAGTAAATTGAAGTAAAATTGTAACGAAGTAAATTTTTCAAAGCGCATTAAGAACATTTCAGAAATAATGATCATATGGAGCTGTTAGAAAATAGGAATATGGCGGAAGAAATGGAAGAATATGAATTTGATAGTGTAAATTTTCATAGTGTAGATTTTTAAATTATTTAAGAAACTTGCGTTTTTACGAATTCCTGAGTAACCACTTGTTTTTAGTTTATTTGTCTTCAAAATTACCAGAGAGGAACATCCGTTAGAATTGTAACTGGAGCCATGCACATTTTTTTATTGCAATCCTTACTTGTTTATGGGTTGGGGTGTTGCGAACTAGTAGTACTATAACATTTTTAAATATGTAAAAGGGAGCCATTTACAAATATTAATTATTTAGCCAGCGAGCTAAACATTTAAACATACCTACTTTATTCCTGGACCAATTTCATCAATTATTGAATCCCTTAGACGTGCCAAACATTTCCGAATTATTTCAATGCAGTTTGTATGAAAGTGAAACCTTATGACAAATTTACAGCATAAACGTTTCCCATGTTTTGCAAATACTATGAAACAATACAGCGTGGTATAAGAGCATAAACCTAATTTTTGTATAATAAATATTGACACGTTCAAGGACAGTAAATGAGTAGCGTAAATCACTAATCCATCGATTGTTTAAATTATTTTGTAAATTGAAAGTGAGTTAAGCGCAAGGAAGCACGATTTCATCGCGGATAAGAGTTCAAAACATCGACTTTCCAGTCGCTGGAACCATTCCGTCCATAAGTCTCACTTTATCGGTATCTATCGACGTGATACTGCCCATGCGTTGAGATATGCGGAGAACAGCCCTGCTGCCCTGTAGTGACGTTAAATTGATCTACAGTGCCTTCATTTGTGTAAGCTTTGCCAGTTTTCAATTTATTCATTTTGTTTTATCTGTTTTGGTTTTATATTTGGTATAAACTTTACTCTCGTGTCATTCCCTCATGTGTCCAATTATTGTCTCTCCCCTACATAAAGTTTTTAATATGATAGTTGTAATGAAGCATATTTTTCCCGTGGCTAGAACCCTTGTCTCCCTCTGTTACCGTTTGCGGAAAACCCGCAAATAAATAACCATTGTCTCTCCGTCGTGACACCTGCAACTTTTGAAGACCGAGTTTAAACGAAAGACCACCAGTTTTCTCTTTAATTACGAGCTGCAAATTACCCCTCTTTGTTTCCTTGGGAGCTCTAAATATTAACGAAAAATATCGAGTGGATATGGGGTGCAGTCTTAACTTCTTGCGAGTAATTTCCGGAAGCGTCTCCGTAATACCCGATTGTCAGTTCCGCCGCCTTTCGCGAGTGTTTCCGCAAGCGTCTACAGCGTACCGTGTATACTCTCCGCCGTCTCTCGCGCCGTTTTCGTTTTCTCCGAGCTCGAGCGTGACTTTCCGCGAGTGCCCGAGAGTTACTTTCCGCGAGTGCCCGAGAGTGATTTTCCGCGAGTGTCCGACCGCTCTCCACCAATCGTAGGTACGCAATTCCCGTCTGATTCGCTGGTAGGCCACTTCCTTGTCTAGATTTTCCATTCGGGGAATCTCCGCATGTTAGATTTCCGGCTTCACTGCTTTAGCATCCGTTTAAAAGACCCGCTCAAAATTCTCACCTATCGCTTCGCTATCTTGTTAATATTTTTTCCCCTCTGCCTGCTTATAACAGACTCTGCACATTTATTTCACCTATTAGCTAGCTTCCATTTCTCCCCCGTTGTTGACTCTACGATCAACATAAATGAGAGCTAAGTAGGGTTGTAGGGATTCAATAAGGAATTTAGGGAATACATTCTTCAATTAGGGATTAATAACCATTAAATAGAACTAGAGCAACTTGTTATTAAAAACATCTTAGGTGAAAATTCTACTTACAATTTAAGTAATCAAAAATTAATTAGAACAACTAAGTCAGTGAAATAATTTAGTGTGCGTGCTGGTAAAGTAATCAATCATTAAGTAATTAATAACTATTAAAAAGGGTATTAAAACAACTGAGTCGCTTAGGTGGACAAAACAGCGCGGATCAAAGTGATAATTTCAAAATCTTACAACAATTAATTAATCGCGTAAGCATAACACCAGTCTCGTAATATGATAATAAACGCGCTCGGTAAGGTCAAGCACACAGCTAGGTCAGGGAAAATACAATCTAGGACGCCGAAAAGATAACAAAAGTTAATTTGCCATTTATCCAATGTAATTTGAAGATGTATAAAAGCTTGTGAATTTTTGGTAATAAACCAGTATACGATGTATGCTCAAAACGACAGTGTGTTGTGATCTTTCTTCACGCCACCCAAACAGACAACCCCTAACCTCAAGAACTTCAACCCCGGAGAGCACGTTACGCCCTCTCTCCAACCTACTAGAACTTCAACCCGGACCTGCACGTTACGCCCTCAGGTCCACCCGGAGAGCACGTTACGCCCTCTCTCCACAACAGCTAGAACTTCAAGAACTTGAAGAGATCACGTCACGCCCTGACCTCCAATCTACGAGACCGTCTCCAGCGTTACAACCTGGAGACAAGATTTATCTCCACAGCCACCCATGAGCGACGAGAGATTCTACATACAGTCCACTCTCTAGACAGATCATTACACACTTTCGTTCACCCGTGTAAATAGATACTCTACTATCGTAGACACTCTCTCCTTTCCGTTTGTAAATTAGTTATTCATATTTTATTTCATTTATTCAATTGTATATTTTCCGTTTTTGTTGTAAATAATAAATAGACCGTTTTTGCCCAAACACCTGTGCACCAACGTTTCGTCGAGAGCGAGATGCAATGTTGCCGGCTCACGCCGATATTCTTATGTCTTATGTCACTTTTAATTTAAATTCATTTTCATTTGTGAACTCATAGATGTAATATAGATCATCCGTATTTTCCCCTGTACTGTGTGCTTTTATTTTCCCGGACCCCCCAGGCATTCTTCTGAGTTTAAACTCACCCGTGGCTTTAGGGAGTTAACCCTTAAAAATCTGGCGCCCGAGGTAAACCCACTTTAAACCGTTCCCCGAATTCCCGAACTCCGCAACAAGCGCCAATTCAAATAAGTGACGTAACTTTCCGCCAGAGTCGTTGTGCCGCCAGCGACGCTGCCTTACCGAACGAAGTACGTTACATAGTAAAGTAACGACCCCTGTATCCACTTGTTGGTTAAGCTCAATAAGTGTCTTTGATTTGTTTAATCTGGTCTATCTGCCCCATTGTCTGAGCAACAAGTCTCAAAACATTCACATTTAAGAACCCAACAAGGCCTTAAGCGTGACAATAAGCGTCCTGTCTTTAATTTCTTACTCACTACTTTAGTCTCTTGGCTGCTCTAATAAACAAACAGAGCAACTAACCGCGAAACGAAGTATATATGATAAATTCCACCCTGTCGAATTCGAAATCGATCCTGCGATCGTAACGACTTGGCAATTTTAATCAGAGACAGCTCCAACGCCAAACCGAAACATCCAACGTTGACGAAGGGCGACGCAATCCACTCGAAATTAGTTTTCCGACGTTGACCCAATTTAAATGACAAATACGTGGTAATTGTCACGATGATCATATTAATTGAGTTCGCCGACGAGAGTCGTTTAACCGCCATAATTTGTAGGAACAAGGTAATGGCGGTATGGGAATAGGAACAGGGCGGAGGGAAACCGTAGGCGCCTCTAATTGCGACTCCCCTTGGAAGGGAAGCCGAGGAAGACGCCGAACTAGTTCATTATATGGCTAGTATTTGTCACATATAAGGGGCAGACCGTAAAGAAACATTTGAAGCGTAATAAAACCGGCACCGCTTTATGACGTGAGGCGTAAATTTTATATTCGGTCCGTCTGTGTAATCGTCTTAATCTTAATAGTGTTCTGTGAGAAAATTAGTATGATTGTCGAGGATGTATTAGATTGATGTAACCGCATTAGTTGAAATGTTTAAGCTGAACTGAAGTGAATTGGCAACTTGATTTAGATCTAGTCTGCATCACTTCACCAGAAATGTTAGAGTTGGCCACAATGAAAAACCTTTTTTGATATTCAACGAACTGCAAGAAGTCACCAATTTCAGTTACTCTTGTTCTGCAAGCATTACTTTCATATCAACTGAGTTGAAATGAGCTAACAATGTGAATTGGATCTATAACATTCGCTCTGTATCAATCGAAGACGGTTTAATAAACACAGATAAATCAATAATTTCTTTCAATCCATTATAAAACGAAAGGTATCTTTGCAGTAATGAGTCTCTTGATTCTGTTTAAGAAAATTATAAGACAAATCGATTTTCTCCAAAGGTAACTTCAAATTAACAGTTCGAGATTATTTCACTAGGTTTTAGGTATTTACTTCAAGAAGCTTGATACCACTAATGTTATATTAATTGTTTGGATATGAATCTGCTACTTAACAATGTCCATAATATAATATCCCCTTAAGACCCATGGCTCATATCTCCTCCTAATGACGCACATGATGAGATATAGCAAAGAAACCAACCAAACTAGTTGCTTATTGATTCAACTTGAATGTCATGTAATTTTACGAAACAAATATACTGGGGTTGAACAGCATCGGATAACACTCCTCCGGGTTAACAAGCTGTAAACGTTACATCGTAAAAGAGGAGATTTTTTATAATTCTCCCGAGATCTTCCCTGTGATGCAAATCTCAACTGCCGAAACGGTCCATACATGGAAATGTGATTTTTATATGGAGGACACGCCGTCTGTATCTCTCAAACTAGCCGTTACTTGTCTGGGGAGAAACTCCATCAAATATTGAAAGGTTCGAGGTCCTTCTGAGGACCGCGAGGGAAGTTACGTGGCGTCCATATACTGGTGTACGTGTTGGAAAAAGAGACGTGCCCCAGGATAGTTGGCAAAAGCGCAAGGTTAAGTGCACTCCTTATTGACCTCGATTCGCGATAAATTACAAAGTTTTGGCCGTTATTTTAGTTATTTGTGACGGGAGGATGCAGTTAAATGTATTACTGTAACGTCCCATATTGTCGTTGAAGTAGAAGCATCTAATGATCTAATGAGAAAATTGTACTTAGAATCGCATTCATCGCTACATCTACAGGTCGATTTGAACACTATTTCCGAAAAAACCATTACATCATGTAATTAACACGTTTTTTACGTTACATTAAAATTGGATGTGATGGTAATAGTAGAACTAGAATATGAAAAGCCAACCCTTAACTATACCGCCGATGCGGCTAAATTCCAAAGAGTAACATCAACAGAAAATTTTGAATACTCTGTCCCAAGACAAAACACTAAATTACCTAATTAATATATTTTTCACGTTCCATAGAAATCGGATGCGATGTTAATAGTTAAACTCGATATTAATATGAAATCCTGACCCCTCACTAACCCCTATTGCGGTTAAGTTCACGCCGATGATCGTGAAGTTAGTTGCAACAAAATGAGTTTGGCACCGATATAACCAGAAGGTGAAAATTGGTTAGAAAAATTTGGGAAAGCCTCACGAGGTGCAGTTTGTGGTGTTGTGTTATGATTTATTGCGAGAAACAAGGGTGGATAGAGCGGAGAAAATGACGTTTATTTTAGAGAGTTATGTCGGTTATATTTGATTGATGTCACTGCGGTGTTACAATTATTTTATCATTTTGAAGCAACTTTCGCCAACTTACTCACCTCACACTTAATTTGAGGTGTTTAATGTTTAATGTGTACCAAATGATCATCAAGATTCACAAGAATTATTCTGGACAATTACAGGAGAATATATTACCTACGCCCATTCATACACCAGGCAATTTGCCTACTCTACAAGGTGTTTGTTAAACCAATTTATTCACAAAGTAAACGGCGCGTATGGACAATATTGCTGGGGTGACACTATTTGTGACACGTCGCTCTATAAGCAGCTGAGGCACCGTCTTTTCAAACAAAATTTTTTGTAAATTGTGTCGCCAAATTTTTTACTGTCATACTCGTTTTGACCTGAATGTATCAATGTGTGGCGCGTCTTTTAGTAACTTCAACCTTTAAGGGACGCCGCCATGCATGACACGTCGCCTACCCCCTCCCCTCAGCGCTGCGTACGTCAGCCAACCTACAGTACATCTTACCGACAATTACAGGACTCTTCATAATCTACGAACCAACAGCACTTCAAATTACATATATCGTAGTATCAACAGGATATTTTGAATACAGAGTCTCAAAAAAGACACTACATTACGTAATTAACACATTTTCTACGTTTCATCGAAATTGGATGAGGTGGTAATAGGGAACTCGCCAACTAAATCCCGACACCTAACTAACTCGTCGCTGCGGATAAGTTCACGCCGAGTATCGTGAAGTTAGTTGCAACAAAATACAATTGGCCAGGAGTACGTTCAGCATGGCGTGTCCGTGCAAATTGTTCAGAAAATTGTAAAAATGTGTCACGAGGTGCAGTTTGTGGTGTTGTGTTATGATTTAGTGCGCGAAACAAGGGTAGATGCAACTAACCCAAATGAGAGTTTCCTCATAAGTAGGTTATGTTTAATGGAGGCCATTGCGATTTTATAATTTTTTGGAAGGCACTTTTGGTACGTTTGGCGGTACTTTACGCAATTTTCGTTTCATTCGGAATGTTTATTGAAATCTATTATACCAAACTATCATCGAACAATCCACAGGATTCGTCGTTGAAATTATAAGATCATGTATTTCCAACGACATTTTATACACATAATGATTTGAATGCTTTACAAGTTTATTAAATCGATTGATACAGAAAGTAAACGGCCTATTTGGACAGAATAACTGTGTAGAGCTTGCGGGACGACGCTTGTCGTGGCACGTCGCTCTATAAGTAGTTAAGTGACCGTCATTTTCAAGCAAAACTTACTTGTAAATTGTGCCGGCCAAATTTGATTCTCACTCATACTCGTTGTGATCTAATGGTACGTTTTGTAGTAATTTCAAGTGTTACGGGACGACGCCCTCCATGACACGTCGCCTACTCCCACTACACAGCCCTCCGTTGTATAACCTACAGTACTTCTTACCGACAATTACAGGAATCTTCGTAACCGATGAACTAACTATACTTAAAATTGCATTTATCGCTCTATCAACAAAACATTTGAACACTATGTCTCAAGAAAAAAATGTTACATTAGGTAATGAACATCTTTTCTACGTTCCATCGCAATTGGATGCCATGGCAATACTGAAACTCGCGTACGAAACCTAATTGACGTGTCGCTGCGGATAAGTTCCAGCAGAGGATCGTGAAGTTAGTTGTAACAAAAGGCCAGCACGGTCTGTCTATGAAAGTTGGTCAGAAAATTGCCGGAAAACGTAACGAAGTGCAGTTTGTTGTGTTGTGTTATGATTTAGTGCTCAAAAAAAGGGTGGATGAAATAAACTAAATGGGAGTTTTTTCATACGGAGATTATGTTTAATGGACGCCATTGCCATTTTGTAATTATTTTGGAACTAACATTTGTTACTTTTGGCGGTACGTTACGCTTTTTACATTTTATTCGTGATGATCAATGAAATTTATACCAAAGGATCGTTGAACAATCCACAGGATTCGTTATCACCGATAACTTATCAGCAATTATATGATCATGTATTGCAAACTACCGTTCATAAACATTATTTGTCTACTTTACAACACGTTAATCAAACTGACTTAATAAGAAGGGAATAACGGCCTATTTGGGCAGTATATCTGCAAAGATTGAGGGACGACGCTACCCGTGGCACGTCGCTCTATAAGCAGTTGAGTTTTTCAATTTTACTCATACGCGTTTTGATTCGAAAGCGTTAATGGTGCTCCTAGCAATTTACAACAGTCTGAAGTCATATGGTGTGAAATCCTGTTACATTTCGTTATTTAACAGTACATGTACATACTTACAGTCTGATTTAGTTCAGCTACACGGCTCGCTATTTTTCATGTAAAGTGTAACGACTCTCAACTACCAACATCTCACAAGTTATATTCTCACGAGCCCTCAGCTGCCTGAATCCTTTCATTACGTCCTTCATACTTTGCCTCGTTAAGTTCTCTTCCGTTCTTTCTCTTAACAAGCATTACGTTACAAAGATCTTCCAAGAGCACTCACCCCACATCATTCCCGAAATAAAATCTCCGATTTCAAAAATAACACCCTGACAGTTTCCTGCCGAATTTTTCGAATCGACCTATGTCCAGCTTCTCGACCGAACGTAGTTTTCCCAATCAACGGTCAACAGACCTGCCCCATTAACAACCTCATAAATTCACGATCATAATTCGCCCCGATTTTCGATTACGCAACCTCCGACACGTCCCCCCACCCCTTGTTAACCTTTTCGGTAATTACGCCGGCACGTCCGCCCGAAATCGTCGAAAGAAAATGAATTTTGAACTAATAATTAATGTTATCGGCATTCGATCAAAGTTGACGGAAGAAATGGTCACGAAATAAAAACTTAATAATCCCAATCAGGAACAAACTCGGCCATAGATTACGCTCGAGAGTTTCGGGGCGAGAAGTTTTCCCTGAGATCGGCAACGAGAAAGAGAAGGAAAGAGAGTGAGAACGGGGGGGGGAAACTTGTAGAAAGTTAATTATATTTCGGCGGTGAGTTTTTCCTTTCATTGCCCTTATCGGAATAAGCCGATCTGTATTAGGATTAGCGAGGAATAATTTCTGATTTATTGGCTTTTCTAATGCTGCCTGAAAGTTTTTTCGGAAACTTTGACGAGCAAAATCGACTCCTGGGGGCCGGGGATTAGCGCCTAAGGCGGATATCGGACAAACGCAAACAAAAAAAATTGGGGGAGGAGAAGATCGCAAAAAAGTTATTCCATGGAGATCGTCCAAAGTCGACATTTTAGTTTTTATCGTGACTAAGAGTTGTACCTTTGGAGATCGGTCAATAAGACGATTTATACCGAAAGTTGATTTCTTTTCAATTTTTGCAAAAAAATTGCAAAGATTGGAACCTCACAATAGAGCTTTCATGTCTCAGAGATTCCTTCTTGTGCAGATCGACATAACATGTGGTGAAGGAATTTGGCGTTATACATGAAAATAAAGCTTATAACGAAATTTGGTTCTCTTGAAAATATGCAAGTTATTTAAGTCTTGGTTTCTATCGAGCTTTCAAAATTTACAACTAAAAAACCGATACATATTTTGTTTAGTTAATTTTAAAATTGGAAAATAATTAATGTGTAGGATTTCCGGCTTGAATTTTGGAATTTATCTTTCGTTTCATATATACTTAATTGATGTTGCACCTCATCATTTTATTTTAACGAAACATGTATATTTAAAAAATCATCATGACTGCGCAAGATATATGACTGGATATCCACGAGATGTTAAAACGAAACTTCGTTGCAAAGTTACTGCAACATGTTGCAACAACTTTTGTTGCACAACTGTTATGCAAGAACTCATACAGAGTAAGTGTCAAAAAGCACTCAGATTGTATTATTATTTTCGCCATATATTATTTATTAAATAGACGAATCTAAATATATTAATCGCCTGTGGCAACTCATATGACGCAGTAAACTTCAAGAATTAAAGCGGGACATGGCAAAATTGTTTATTAACAATTGACAACTTTTTCAACAAATACCAGAATAGAACACATCGCCTCGTAAACATATAGATATGCCTCGTCCACCTGTCTCTACTCGACTGCCGCTTGTAGAGTTCGTTCGCATCGCACTGGTATATCACCTAAGTTTGAGTTAAAGTTAAGTTAGCAGTTAAGTTAGTGTTAATTAGTTAGTTGGTTAGTCAGTGTAGTTAAGTTAAAAACTACAAACATTTTTTCACTTTATCTGGCAAGACGAGATGAGCCGAAAAGTCTATTTTTAGCCACAGAATATACCCTTTCACTGAGTCCAGGGGATTCACTATAGTCCAGTCATTATAGGGGGTTCACCTAGAAAAATCGACATACCCTGTATATTAAAACGTAAAAACTTCTATTTTGGCATCCTAAAACTTTCCCCAAAATTCACATATAATTGGTTGGTCGCAAGTTTTAAAATCGGGGGTCAAAAGTCACAAAAATCGATTTTTTCTATATATTTTGCAAATATCTCGTTTTCTATGGGTTTTACGCTATTTGTATTTATTATCGATATTGTAGATCAAATTCTCTACAACTTTTTTATTTAACATTTCTTCATACCTCAATGTGTTTTCGAGATAGAGGGCGGAGAGCGCTGGTTAGAGAATCATGTGAGGTCAACTGGTAGTCCCGATCAAAAACTCGTATATTAAGGTTATAAATTATTGCTAAATATTTAATTAGTATTTATTATTAACTTTTACATTAAATTCAATCTTTCTTTCTAATAATTCTAAAATTTATCAATTCAATAACACTTATAATCTCTTTCTGTAATTAAAAAATTATTAAGGGACATACTTTAATTACATTTTAATTATATTCTCATTTACACTAATTGCATTTGAAGTAAAAAAATAATTAAGAAAATCTTGTTTAAAATCCGTAAACTCATAAATTCTTTCATAACTTTAAAAATCTAAGTCAGAAGAAGAAGAAGAAGAGAATTGAAATTAGAACTTGTTCTTCTCGAAATTTTTATTCTTTTATATTAATTTTGACAACATTAAATTAATCAAATGACGCTTTTACTAAAAACGTTAATTACAAATTTAACTCTTTCCTTTGTTATATATTTAGAAAGTTATTAGTATAAATTAGATTACAATTAAAATGTAATTACATTATTTTCCTCAACAATTTTTTACTTACATGGCCTGGTAAGTGTTATTAAATAAATTGACACTTAACTAAAAATAGATAAATAACCAAACAAAATGTATTTAATGAAAAAGTTAACAAAAAATGATATTTATATATTTAGCAATAATTTATAACCTTAATATTACGAGATTTTGATAAGGACTACCAGTGGTACTAGTTGACTTCACATGATTCTCTGACCAGCGCTCTCCGCTCTCTATCTCGAAAACAGTTCAAGATATGAAGAAATGTTTAATACAAGAGTTGTAGAGAATTTTATTCTCTACAATATTGATAACGAATATAAATAGCGTAAAACCCATAGAAAACGAGAGATTTGCAAAAAATGAAGAAGAAAATCGATATTTGTGACTTTTGACCCCCGATTTTAAAACTTGCGGCCATCCAATTATATGTGAATTTTGAGGAAAGTTTTAGGATGCGAAAAAAGAAGCTTTTACGTGTTAATATACTGGGTATATCGATTTTCCGAGATATTTACCTAATTTGGCCTAAGATGACTGGACTACTACCCAAGGCTGAAGAAGCTTAGGGGCTTAGGGCATCAGCCTTAGGGTACAATCCAACTAACTTTCAATTTGAATTGATCAACCCAAAAAACCTATATAACGTATAATTGGAAGGTGCTCTTCGTCATTTAGAATTTTTGGACTATAAACCTCCTAAAATGACCTTAAAATGACCTATAAAAAAACCTTTCGTGATGGAGCTAATCGAACCCCAGATTCAGACTCTGCGACCCCGAAACCCATAATAACGTACGGTTGGAACGCGCTCTACGCCATTTAAGGATTTTTGTACTATAAACCCTTAAAATGACCTTAAAATGAAGTTTACAAAAAAAACCTTACGTGTAGGAGCTAAGCAGGCCCCAGATTCAGACTCAGCGACCCCAAAAACCTAATAATGTATGGTTGGAAGGTGCTCTTCGCTATTTAGGATTGTTGGACTATTTAGGACTATTTAGGATTACAAACACCCCTAAAATGATCGCTAAAAACCCTTACGTGATGGAGCTAAACGAACCCCTGATTCGGACTCAGCGACCCCGAAAACCTATATAACGTATGGTTGGAACGTACTTTTCGCCATTTAGAAATTTTGGACTACAAACCCCCCTAAAATGAGCTTAAAATGACCTCTAAAAAAACCCTTACGTGATGGAGCTAAGCAAACCCCAGATTCAGACTCAGCGACTCCGAAAACCCATGTAACCTATGGTTGGGACGTACTCTTCGCCATTTAGGATTTTTGGATTACAAACACTCCTAAAATGACCTCTAAAAAAAACCTTACCTGATGGAGCCAAGTGGACCCCTGATTCGGACTCAGCGACCCCAACAACATAAAGTCTATATGGTTTGGTCAGTGGAATCAAAAAATTTTTTTGTGGGCCTGTGATTTGTAGTTTTAGGTAATTCAAATTTTAAATACATTAATTAGATCTCATTGAATATTGGCAGGTGTCCTTGAATTGCTAAGTAGCTTTACGGGTCTTGTCTATGTAACAATTATATATCTATTTTTTACCTAATGCGATTAAATTCAAAATAAAATCGCAGCTTTCCAAATTTTGTTAATTTAAATTCGCAAATCAAGATCAGAAAACTGAATTTACATTTCCATATTAAATTTTTTCCATTTATTCAATTTAAACATTACAGAAACTTTACGTAGGCCATGTAATTTGTAAAATAATTATAAACGAAAACCAAGACTAAAATTATTGTTTTTCTTCATGCTTCACCATAATCCTTATATGTTTTCTACTACAGATATTTTCATTGGTAATTACCCTCGTCTTAAGAAAATATCCCTAAAACCACATAGAAATCTCCAAAACAGTCTTTTAGGTTACTGAAACACTTGAAATACTTAGCCTGAAAATTAACACAAAGTAACACAAGCTCATGTTTGCAACATAACATTGTGACATTGTAAATTGTAACATAAGTAATAAGATATTAGACTGAAGATGGATCAATCAAAAACCCTGCACAAATTTTGAAATTTTCTTGTAGCCAAAGAGTTGAGTATAAGACTTAGACAAAGCACCACAAAATTTCTGTTATCCTGTACGTGGTGAAGAAATATGACCTAGCAACTAATACTTGGAATATCTAGGTGATACTACATTATCAACAGCATCATCAGCATAACACAGTGGTTAAATTACATATACAAATGTAACAACCTTAGGTCGTCTTCCGACGAAAGATTTGATTACTTGACATTGATAGTTCCGTAGTTCGGGGATAAACTATGGTTTACGGAACGGAATGCCCGGGCGCCAGATTTATAGGGTTTACTCCCTTAACCCTCCAGTAGTTTGTATTCAAGTGAATGCCCGGGTGTCCACAGAATACGAAACAAAATAATTGTTAGCTTACTTTATGGGTATGGGGCAAGAGCGATAGATCTCGACTCTAAGTAAACGAGCAGCGTATTCGTTATGAACTTGACCCGTGTCTTAGAGTGTTGCTTTATATATTATCCAATTCCGCTGACCAAGCCTATTTATGATATCGTTTAATGACAGGTTAATTCACATATTTATTCTATTATACGGGGGAACATGTTAACCAATCGGACTTCTCACTTTGAGAAAGTCTTGAATTTAGAATTCTCCCGCGTCACTAGTGTTAGTGGAATTTTAGTAACAGATGTGATGGCCTTAATAATTAATTAGCTCATTACTAATTAGGACAAGGTTTCTGAGATCAAGTACGTGACAATTTAATGAAATATCTTCGTCCGGTTTGGTATCAGTTGTTGCATTATTATTTTCAAAGCATTCCACGTAATTATCAACCCCTTTCTTCGTATTCTACGCTAAAAATAGATTATCTAAACGTTCCTCTGGGAAAAGATTTTTCTTAGAATGTCTTCATATTACTTCGTCGAAATCTTTGTATTAAAACGAAAGAAAATAAACGGGGTAAATTAGGCATAATTTGTAAAACTCCTCGGGGACCATTAATTTTTTCTCGAGATGGAAACCTCCCGAATTGACGACACAAAAAACACGTTATTTATCAAGTACGTCCTTCGTTCAGCATTCTCGGAATGATTTCCTTCATTTGTACAAAAATACTTCATTTGAAATTGCCGCCGCCCTCCCGATAAATTCAGCCACTTTAAGAAAATTACACCCACATCAAAATATCCCTCTCGAACGAAGGGCTGTTTGTCATTTTTAATAGCGACATTAATAAAAATGAAGTTTAAGGTGGAGGACTGGTGGGGAGAAAAATCAACCGGATCTTTCTTAAATTCCGCTTTTTTCCCCGGGACGACGACACTTTTCAAATTAATTGGAAAATATCTTCCGCACGGGTCACTTGTTTTATCTCCGCCTCTCCCGCTCCCGGGTAAAAACACAAAGCTCTGCTTCAGGGGTGGAGTGTGTTTACGGGGCGTTGTTTATAGTAAAAAGGTCAACGATTGTTTCTAAAGTGTCTTCAAGAAATTTATTGGCTTTCCTCGAGAGAGAAAGAGACGGCTGAGTTTCTACCCCAGAGTTACCACAAATGGAACTGGTGTTCAACTTCTTTTCGTCCTAAGTAATCTACAAGCAGGGAACAGAACCCTGAAAGTTTGTAATCAGAATTGAACTACTACGTTTTGATAAAGCGCAGATTTATGTCTGTAATAAACGAGAACATTTAAAGTACAGGAAAATTACTATAGAGTAATTGCAGAGAAAATCTCAACGAACCGACACCTTCATCTATTATCTGTTTTACGACTAATGAATTGTATGCAGAAGAAATTCAGTAGTTGACGAGAGATTAGAAAGAAAAATGTAAAACACATAAAACGAGAAAGCAGAAAGATTTTGAAAGATGCAAACAATAAAGGAAAGGAGCGAAAAAACTGTTAAACTTGCAAAAGAAGTTTTGTCGCGAAAGTTTGGAGACGACATGAAAAACGGGTTTAAAGAAATTTAAGTGCTCGGAACATTTGAGAAATGGAGAACGAATGGCAAAAGCAAAACGGCTAAGAATGGAAACTTCAGTAATTACATTGGAGAAATTTAGATAATAGGCAATTAATAAAACAAACCAACAAAAGTTAACTTCAAATCAGATCCCCATCCAAATAACGGAGACAAATTAATTTGGAAAAGGATTGATGCGGAGTTAATTTTCTTGATTGATTGCGCCCATATTTGAGCTATGGATTTCTTAAAAATATATTAAATACCATATAATTAACAACAAAATTGAAAACGTAGAAATGAACTGATGGCGGGAATTGCAACATTAAATTTTATCATTTTGACGTGATATACGTCTTATAAATCGATGTGCCGGCTACCTGCCGGCTCACAAAACATTGTAACGTTACGCCAGACCCATGCGTGCGAGCTAAAGTGAGAGCGACAACAATAGACAGAGATCGACCTTGGCGGTTGCCTTGCCACGCATCTATCTCTTTTACACGGCAGCGTCCGAGTGAAAGCTCAATCTGGCGATCGGCTCGGTTCGCGAGCGCGTTGGAAGGGGGCATTTTTCATCAATGTTTTCTTATGACGTTATCACCTAATATTTTTCGTCCGTAAACAGACTATACAGACAATCAAATTTTTTTGTTTGCAAACCCCTATTAAGAGATTGTTTAAGAATTTAATTTTGTTTTAATTGCAACAGTAAGAAAATTACAAGTAATTAGGTCACATCACTCCAGAATTAATTAAATATATGGATAAGGTAAAGATGTCTTTGGAAATATTTCAAATGAATAGTGACACCGAAGAAATCGTCAACTTAATAAAATTGTAGTTACAAATTATTGCCCTTTTTCAGAAAGTGTGCTGGTGCTTATCAGCCAAAAGGGGTGGTTTTCGGAAAATGTGCTCAAGGTAGTTGGAAAGCAACAAAACATCAACGAAATATGCCGCCTGAAACATATCAATATCCTGTGTTCAGAATATACGGAGGGTGGATATTTTACCGCGTTATTTCTCTGAAATATCCACTCTGTCTCTGTCTCTGTCTCAGAGACAACACGAGCAACAAAATTAATTGTGACGTCAGAAATTAGCAACAAATATGCCGCTTAAATCATATCTATACCCTAATACGATAAGGAGGATGGCTATTTTAGCGAAATATTACTTTGTAATATCCAATATCACTCTGAAACGTCAGGAGCAACGAAATTAATTTTGAGGTCAGAAATTAGTAAAAATATAACAATAAAATTTACCGTCTGAATAATATCAATATATTATTGCATTGATGAGATAGAGGGGGTGAGTTGTAACGTTCTATATTCTAACGTAATGTTCCGATGGAATATCCACTCATTCTTTTACTTATATATATCATCACCATCATCATCATCATCATCATCATCATCATCATCATCATCATCATCATCATCATCATCATCATCATCATCAACGTCATCATCATCATCATCAACGTCATCATCATCATCATCATCATCGTCATCATCATCATCATCATCATCATCATCATCATCATCATCATCATCATCATCATCATCATCATCATCATCATCATCATCATCATCATCATCATCATCATCATCATCATCATCATCATCATCATCATCATCATCATATTCTTTCCGATATTAGGTGTAATGTCACCTGTTCCGGTATCTACTGTTAAGTCATCTTCTGCACGGTCTTCCAATACTTCTTCTGCATCTTGGTTTGTAGATCAGTATTCGTTTTGGGAGTCTATGTTTTTCCATTCTTTCAATGTGTTCTTCCCATTTCTGTCTGTATTTCTGTATTCTGTCGAAAGAAAATACTTTTAATCATTTGTTATTTCATCATTTCTGAGCATGTCAATTGTTGCACATCCTTTGACATGACTCAGAAATCTCATTTCTGAGGATTGTATCTATCTATTATTTTGTGTCGTTAAACCCATGTTTTGGACCCATATGTAAGAGTGAGGACATCATCACACTTTATACAACTTCATTTTTGTTCCTTTTCTTGCTTGCTTTCCAAGAGTTCTTGTAATAGTTCCATATATTGCCTGAAATTTACTTATTGTTCTTTCTATGTTGAACGAAGTGTGAAGTGGTCTCTATAGAGAGTGGACTGTATAGATCTCTCGTAGCTCGTGGGTGGCTGCGGAGATTAATCTTGTCTCCAGGTTGTAAGGCTGAAGACGGTCTTGTAGATTGGAGATCAGGGCGTGACGTGATCTCTTGAAGTTCTTGGGGTTGAAGTTCTAGTTGAATGGAGAGAGAGCGTGACGTGCTCTCCGATGTGACCTGAGGGCGTAAGGTGCAGGTCTGGAGTTGAAGTTCTATTCGTGTGGAGAGAGGGCGTGACGTACTTCTCCGGGGTTGGATCTGAGGGCGTATCGTGCAGATCCGGGTTTGAAGTTCCCGAAGTTTGAGGTTGTCGTATCTTGAAGACCACGTAGACTCTCAGGGCGTAACATGAGGGATTGTAGGTTGGGTTGAAGGATCAAGACCAACAACACACGTCGTTTTGAGCATACAAGGTATACTGATTTATTGTCCCAAATTTCAAAGCTTTTATACATCTTATTTTACATTAGCTAAATGAGATATGATTTGTTTTAGTTACCTTGCACCAGACTGATCTTCTCGAGGAGCGCTCGCTATCACGTTTCCTAGACGTTGTATTATGATTAGTCAGCTGAGAGAACTTGACCGCCTCACGTTCGATTGTAATTGTTTTCCTCTAGTAAGGTGAAACGATCGCTAGTGTTATTGATTCGTGTGCGAAAGTTAAAATTATCTAATAATGTTTTGCACACCTATCCTTGCTCTTAAGTATGAATTATAACACAAAAATGGTTAAATATATAACAGAAAAATATCCCAATATTATACAAGAACCTATCCCCAAAATATTAAACACACAAAAATATCTCAAATGTAAAAAAAACTCCCTCTTAAATGTTAAGATTATCAAAAAACCCTAGTCTTCGTTAAATCCCTAAATCCCTACTTGATCGTTAATAATGTTGCAGCGTCAACATATGTCCTTATCAAAATGGTATGTGATGTTACATCCTAAGTATTGGAAGTCGGAAATCTCCTCCATTGTTTTGTTGTATATTAACATTGTAGAACAAAATGGGTTTTTATCTTTGAAGACCACTGTTTTCGTTTTAATGATTGCAATGGTTAAATTATCTTGTAGGGCATGTTGACTCAATTGCTGAACAGCTTATTGCAAATTATTTTCTGTTTCTTCTATTACAATTTGATCGTCTGCATATAGCAAGACTCTACACAACTCTACACAAAGCCAAGACTCCGTTTATTTCAATTCTGCTGTTGAAATCAGTTTTCCACCTCCTTACCAAGTCCTCTATATCGACACTTTGGTTCGTTCCAATTTCTCTTAGCAAGTCTAACTTTGTCTCTATAAATATACTTGCATTGAGATATGAGCTTTTGACAGCGTTAATGAGGTGAATTGGGATGCTCTTGGTTTTTAGAATCATCCGTAATGCAGGTCTTCTAACATTAACCGAGTAAAATTAACTAAACAAAATGATTTAGATTGTTACTGAAACCGCTTCTTTTTGAACAAATCACACAAAAAAGTTCTACATTCGATATCTTTGAACCGCTTAGGCACCTTTATTTGTTTGAAAATGTTTGATAATTACGCCTCTCGTTTGTACAATCGATTTCTTACGTGTAAAGCAATGAAATTTAAAAAGCGCTTTCTTTTTCGCAACTTTTCCCCTCACGTTTCGCTAAAGTATCACCATTTTAACATGAATGGAATTATTCCTCCCTTGTTGGTTCTGCGGGATCGCTTTCGGGGCATTAACTTTCCCTTGGCTAATAAAAAAAGGAGCTTTCATTCATACGGGAATCAACGTTTAATTTACGAAATTTAACGGCTCTAATAAAATGTTGACGGTGTGGCTGGTACACCTATTAAAAACAACGTTATTAAAGGCGAGGAAATCGCAAGTTTTAACTGAAAAGCCGAGGGGGAGTCTAGTAATTATCGAAAAGATCGTCGAGTAATTCAATAAATCCATTTAATTATGGCGGCTAATTAAAGTTATAACTTATCTGGGTCGGACATAAAGCAGAACGGCGGCCATTTATTACGTCGAAACAAAATGAAATGTTTTTCACGGTGACGGAACGGGAGATAGACGAGGCGGAGGGTTTTCGGTTCGTTTGGCGGAACTCCGACAAAATGTAAATGTGCCTTTTCTTCTCCCACTCTCTCATTCTATCTCTCCCTCTCTGAAGAAACTTCCGTATCGGATCGAATACAATTACAAGTTTCTTATCCTTGCGTCATATTCATGAATGTAAGCGCGGAGGAATATCTGAATCTCACTGATTTATTTCCACGGAACGTTTGAACTTTCTTTAATTTCTTTGGGTACGGACCAGCGACTAGAAAATATTATAATAAATTTAGAAGGGAATTTCCATTTTCACTCGTAAGTAACCGAAACCGAAAATGTTTCATACTCCAGTCGGTTTAAAGCTAATTCCGTAAGACTGCCAGAATCGGTACGTTTGAGCTAATTTAAACTCTTCACCGTCTAATTGACAATAGAGATAGACAAAAGGTGTGCAGGGTTTGAGACGAGTCGGGATGAGCCACTTCTGTAGCGTATTCCATGAGGCATTTTAAATATCTGATGAGAATGTCTGTAATGAATGTCAGTGGAAACGCTCTTTATGCGAATGTGAAACGATGAAAATAATACTCATAACTTATGCAAATGTGGTTTATATACAACAGTGAAACAGGTATAAAATGCTCACATTTATATTTATATTGCAAGAGGTTCAATTTCAGAGACTGGGAAAGGAAATTTCTATAGTCTTTACAATGTCACTTGGGACACAAAACAAACAGCCTGTTCCGAGCGTATACAAAAAATACTATTGATTTACTATACTTCGCGTGACCGACCCTTTTGCAGTCGCTCACACTAGCATGAGCAAAAAAACTACATTTCTGTATAGAGTATTAAAGTCGGGAAAATATAGTCGTTAAACTTTAAATGGCGCTTTTACGACCTTATCATCCAGATGTAGTTGGGCCCGTATTGCGGCACATATATATTCAAGTAAATCAATTTGTTATTCACCATTCGCAGGAACTGCGTGGTGCATTGTCAATAATTATTAATTTGGTAACATATTAATTTCTAGATCTCCCATTGATGAAAGTCGCTTGTGGTAAAAATTTTGGGAAGATACAATGCAAAAGCTTTATTTCACATTTGTAACAATAACCTTATTTTTGGCTGTATATAGGGTGATTCAGGATTCATACAATAAATTTCGAGAAAAAATAGTTTTATAGGTAATCCTATTAACTCTTAGAGTATGGACTCGTCTTATGTTCTCATATAACGCCCTCATATATGACTAGTAAAATCGGGTCTATTTTTCGAATTTATGTTAGTAATATGTCTAGACGTTTGAAGATCCCATGATTTCAAAAAAATAGGTTTTTGAAAAATGTATGTTTTTTCTCAGAAATTAAAAACCACAAAAGGCTCCACCTTTAAATATAGACTGTCCTACACTAGGCCCTCTCAATAAGCTTGTCATTAAAAAAGCATGGATAAAGAGACAGTTTACTTTTGTCATTATTCTGTTTATGCGAATTTTCTTAAAATTTGCTGAAAAGTAAACTTTTAGATTTTAATATTAATTTTACTGTCGAATAGATATTATAAAGTCTATCAACATTTTTGGCTAAATCTTATATTACAAATAAATTTTTTCCACTCAGTAAGAATCAGGTAAATGTTAAGAGGATACATATTTTCAATTATTAACAATTTATTTAATAACGCACTTCAAATTTCTTTCCAATGGGGATCTGAGAGTTGGTATTAAGAATAGGGGTGAACATTTCAAGTCTCATAGGAAACTATATACAGAATGTTAAAAAATATGTGTCATAAACTTTTAGCTATGATGATATCTCCCAAAGTATTCAAAAAAGTCGTAGTGAACATATGTTCGAACACATTAGGATTTTAATTTAAATGGCATTAAACTTTAAAAACAATAAACAATGCTGTCATAACCATCAAAACAAATTTTTATTCCAAAGCAAAATTCAAGCCCTACAATATAATTATGAGCTTGAAAATTAAAGAAAATGTTTAGCTCCAATCATTTATCCAAACAAATAAAGGTATGCGTGGGATAAACATCCACACTAAGTATTATTAAAGTCAAATGTGCCACTTATAAAACATCTACTTTTATGGACTGTACATCAAAATTTAATTATAATTTAAAACAAATTATATGGCACAATAGGGTTATTTTGACATCACCCGTACAATGACGACAATTTACCATGTATTGTTTTCCATTCTCCATTGTCCATTTTTTTAATCAAAATAACCGGAAAGGGATCTGGTGCAATATGTTTCAACAGAGTAATGAAAAGTGCTGTTTACAAAGCGGCAATATTATACCCGGAAAATTCAAGCAACAGTAAAGTTGACAACACTACAACGAAAAATCTTCTACACTTTTCCACAACTTTTGAACTGTCGACTTTAACGTTACAAAAGAAGTTTTACTTCTGTTGTACAGTTGGACTAACATACTTTTTACTACTAGTAGGAGAGCTGATGTCAGAAAAGTCGACACAAGTTTTTAACTTCATTCATATGATGGAATATGCCCCTTTATTAACAAAATTGCGTTTCTGCCACCTCAGGCTGGTGAATATTTATTGTTATTTAAGAAAAACGGTTGTATAAAACGGAAGAATTTTGGCCAATCTGCACAAACCCCAAATTGCGCATACTACTTTTTTCACAAAAACAAGGCACACCGAGCTATTCTGCCAAGTCTGACTGGTGGGAAAATGGTTTTCCCTAGGTTTTTTCGACGGAAAAATGGAGGCATAATTTTGACCAATCTGCACAGCTCCCAAAATGGTAAATCCGAGTTTGATATGTTAAATCAAGTCCTCGAAGACCATTCTGCCAGCCTAAAATGGTCCAAAAGTATTCTGCCAAGACATTTCCCGAGAGGAAAAACTGGAAAATTCAACCAAAGTGCACAAGCTTCAAACTTTACACGCGACATACTGATGACACAGAAACCTTATGTAAACTATTCTGCCAACCCTTTTTGGTCGGAAAAGTGTTCTGCCAACTAATTCTCTATTAAAAAAATTTTTAAAATTCGACTAATTCGCACAAGCTTAAAATTTTGCACACGGCTTCGTATTTACACAGGAAGCTTATGCGAACTATTCTGCCAGCTTGAAACGGTCCGAACAATGTCAGCCAAGCAAGTGTTGTATAGAAAACCACGAAATTCTTGATGTTGACTCTACGATCAACATAAAAGAGAGCTAAGTAGGGTTGTAGGGATTTAATAGGGAATTTAGGGAACATACTATTCAATTACGGATTAATAACCATTAAATAGGGAACTAGAACAAGTTGTTATTGAAACATCTTAGGTAAAAATTCCACTTGCAAATTAAGTAATCAAACATTAATTAGAACAACTAAGTCAGGAAAATAATCTAGTGTGCTTGCTGATAAAGTAATCAATTATTAAGTAATTAATAACTATTAAAGAGGGTATTCAAAACAACTGAGTCGCTAAGGTGGACGAAAAAGCGCGGATCAAAGTGATAATTTCAAAATCTTACAACAATAATCAGTCACACAAGCATAACACCGGTTCTCGTAATATGATAACAAACGCGCTCCGTAAGGTCAAGCACACAGCTAGGTCAGGGAAATTACAATCTAGGACGCCGAAAGATAACAAACTTAATTTGCCATTTAACCAATGTAATTTGAAGATGTATAAAAGCTTGTGAATTTTTGGTAATAAACCAGTATACCTAGTATGCTCAAAACGACAGTGTGTTGTGATCGTTCTTCACGCCACTTAACCCGACTGCCTACCCAAAACCTAACGAACTTTAATCCGGAGAGACGTTACGCCCTCTCTCCAAACTACAAGAACTTCCAGAACTTCAAGGAGATCAAGTCAAGCCCTGATCTCCAACTCTAAGAACTTTAAGAACTTCAAAGAGGTCACGACACGCCCTGATCTCCATCTACAAGAACGTCTTCAGCCTTACAACCTGGAGACAAGATTTATCTCCGCAGCCACCACGAGCCAAAGAGATATCTACATACAGTCCACTCTCTAGAGATCATTGCACACTTTTGTTCACTTAAAAATCACCTCGAACTTGTAAATTAGTTTGGCAATTTCCCAGCAGTTTTGGTCCATTTGAAGAGATTCATCCCTCTACTTTTTTTCGTTAAAATTCAATCAGAACGTGGTATCAGTAAAATTTATTCCGAGAAATTTTAAGTAATTCGAGTAATATCATAATAATACCTATTCCCTTTATGTTACATTAATTCTATTAAATTGTGCTTGAAATGTTGAATTTGGCGATATGTTATGGCTTCCAACGAAGAGGATTGACGAAAAAAAAAATTATTAAAAAATAAAGTTATTAATTACGTTGTTATTATTAAAGATATTCCTTTACATCCATTCTTTCCTTTTATTTTTTTATAATAATAATTAAATAAATGATATAATAATTACATATTTGAATAAATGCAACATAAAAAATATGCTACTTTTATTTTTATTTTTACCACTCCAAATGGGGAGTTTTATATAATAAATAAGTGAGAATTTGGTTCCTGGTCCCTTGTGCTGTGAGTAGACGTCAAATAAGTAAAGCTTGATGGATTCACTTTTTTGAATGGCCAACTTTACTTTTTTGACATCCACTCACAGCAGAATTAATTAACCAATCAATTCTCAATTTTTTTGAAAAGTCTTAATAATTCGTGGTTGTAACTCAGCCGCAACGCAAATTTCCATTGTTAGATCTAATCTACAAATTTTTTGTCGAGTTTTGGGAGTATGGTAGAAATGTAGCTGCAGGGGGCCACAGGAACCAGCTAAATTTTGAAATTGGTCTATGAGAAATAAATCTGGGAACCTCTAGTATAGAGGATGGGAAGAATTCCCGCTCGAAAACCGTCTCCACGAGGTATCTTCTTCTTCTTCTTAGTCAGCCCTCTGTTGTCCACTGCTGGACATAGGCCTCCCTCATGCTTCTCCATACTGATGTGTCCTGTGCTATCTGGAACCACCTCCTTCCCGCATATTGCTTGATGTCATCGAGCCATCTTCTCTGTGGTCTTCCTACGCTGCGCTTTGTCAGTCTTGGTCTCCAGTGTGTCGAAAACTCTTCTTTTTAAGTTTATAGGAATCTCACTGTTTCTAAATATAAATTTCAGCTTTCCGAAGGCTATCCAAGTTAGTCTTATCCTTCTCTTAATCTCTGCTGTTTGATTTTCTTTTCCTATTCTCTTTGCGTGTCCCAAGTATATATATTCCTCCACATTTTAGAGTTTTGCACCGTCTATATATATTTGTTCTGTAGTGTTGCTATTTATGGTTTTGGTCTTCCAAATGTTCATTTTCAATCCGATCCTTTTAGAAGCATCATTTAGTTGATTTAACATCTCCCTCAGCTCCTGTATACTGCTACTTATAATGACGATGTCGTCGGCGAAGCGTAGGTGACTCAAGTACGATCCATTTATATTTATGCCTTTGGTTTCCCACTGCAATGACCTAAACACATTCTCTAGCGCTAGTGTGAACAGTTTTGGAGATATGGTGTCTCCCTGTCGGGCTCCCCTATTTACTTTGATTTTTTCTGTCTTTGTGTCCTCGTTGATTCTTACATGTAGTGAGGCATTTTCATATATATATTTCAGTAAGTTGGTGTAGCGAGAATCTATTCTTGCATCGTCCATTGCCTGTGCAAATGCCCACGTTTCAATATAATCAAACGCCTTATGGAAATCTATGAATGCCATAAACAGTGGTACATTGTACTCGGCTGATTTTTCTATTAGCGTTCTCATAGTTTGTAGATGGTCAATGGTGCTAAGCCCCCTGCGAAACCCCGCCTGCTCCACCGACTGATACTCATCGAATTTGTTGCTTAGCTTGTTGGTGATAATCTTGGTGAGTAACTTGTACATGTGAGACAGAAGGCTGATTGGTCGATAATTCTCAATATTGCCACTGTCCCCTTTTTTGAAAAGCAGAATTACTTCTGCATTCTGCCATCCATCTGGGATTTGGCCCTCCTGAAGACATTTATTCAGAAGAATCTGTAGAGGCCTCTCAATCAATTCACCCCCTAACTTAAGCATTTCACTAGTGATTCTGTCCTCACCCGGGCCTTTTCGGTTTTTCATCATCTTCAGAGCAGCCCTTATTTCTTGTCGAGATATCTCTGGAATATCCTAGATCCCACATTGCACACAGTCACACCTTGCGTTGCTGAAGCAGGTCTAATGGAAGTATAAAGGGTGGTATAAAATTTTTTGATGTGATCAGCAATAATCTGGTTGTCTGACACTACTTTACCATGTTGATCATTCATTTTCGTGATCTTGCGACTGCCTGGGGATAATTTCGATCTTAAAACCCTCATATTTGCGTTATTCTCAATAGTGCCCTCGATTATTTTGGTGTTATATGCTCGGATGTCTTTTCTAACCTCTTTATGTATCCTTTTGTTTAATTCATTATAGTCCGGTGTACTCCTGGGGGTGTTTCTTCTTTGTTCCATAAGCCTCAAAGTGTCGGGGCTCAGCTTGGGATCACCCTTTTTCTTTGGTCTCCAGCAAATCTTTCTGACCGAGGAGTAAATGTCATTCGTTATTTTGTGATTCAGTTCGTTTATATCCATTTGATCATAGGTATTGACTGATACAAACCTCCTTGCCAGCTCCGTCTGATATTCCTCCTTTCTCTGTTCAAGTTCTTCTGCTGCAGAGTATAAGCTTGTTCCTTTCGATTTTCAGCATGAACCTAAGAGTTGCCCTTACCAGCCTGTGATCGCTGCCGGTGTCAAACCGGTTTAGCACTGAGACGTCTGTGCATATTTTTTTGTTGTTTGCGAGGATGTAATCGATATCGTTTTCCACGAGGTATAGTACACCGTAAACCAACTATGAGTGGCCCGGATTTATTTTTAATTGGAATTTTGCTCGATTATTCTACTTATTTTATGTATTTCCTTGAAAGCCTGGCAGAACACTTTTCTGACCATTTCAAGCTGGCAGAATAGTTCGCATAAGCTTCCAGTGTAATTACAAAGTCGTCTGCAAAATTTGAAGCTTGTGCGAATTGGTCGAATTTTCAAGATATTTTTATTGGAAAATTACTAGGCAGAACACTTTTCCGACCAAAAAGGGTTGGCAGAATAGTTTGCATAAGGTTTCTGTATCATCACGTTGCCGTGTGTAAAGTTTGGATCTTGTACACATTGGTTGAATTTTCCGGATTTTCCTCTCGGAAAATGACTTGTCAGAACGGTTTTCAAACCATTTCCAGGTGGCAGAATGGTGTTATAGGACTTTGTTTAACATTATAAATTCATGTTTACCATTTTGGAACTTGTGCAGATTGGTCAAAAATTTTTCCGTGGAAAAACTCCAGGCAGACTGATTTTCCCACCAGTCAGGCATGGCAGAATAGTTCGGGGTGCCTTCTTTTGATGTAAAAAAGCAGTATGGAAATTTTGGGGTTTGTGCAGATCGGTCAAATTACTCACCAATTTTGCAATATTGGTGATTGTTTATTAACAAAATGGTACCGATTTGGAGTGGCAGAATTTTTTTTTGTTAACAGTAGGTGTTGTTCTCGCATATGCGTAAATTCGAAACTCGTGCAGATCCGTCGTTTTTTCCTGACACCAGCTCTCCCACTATAGGTTCTTCATTATAAGGAAATAAGGACGATACGATCTAAAATCGCCCTCCTCGCGCTTTTAACATAACTTTAGTGCTCTCATATTAGTATTCAATGGGAAAAGGATGATCATAAACTTCAGTTAATACATTAAAAAGATATGCCAACGTAGCCCGGACAGTAGCTAAATTACATTAAACGTGTACGAAAACGCCTCTTACTATGCACACTACGGAAGCTCTAAAAATAGGCAACAAAACATTTTCACAACGTAAAGCTCGTGAGAGAATGTACAAAGCAGCCGAGATAAATTAAGATAAAGAATATGTTTTGTAATTATGCACACCGCCAAATACATTTTAAAAAGACCTTCCCATTTAGCTTAAATGAAAATTAATCTAAAAACCCTCGCGTTTCCGCTTTTAAACTCCTCTCCGTTGGTCGAAACTCCCCGGAGGATTGTTTCTCAGCAGATCAGCCCTAATTTTTCTGCACCATGCGAAAGGTGAAAAGTACAGGATGGCAAACATGATCGGCGAATAAAATTTTCTTTTGTTTCGAACAATACGACCAATAAGCGCTCCTCGGAGTGTATTCAAATGAGAGAAAGCCACGCGTTGGAAGAAAAGCCGTGGGGGATTCACCCGCGAAATCCAGAAATAAAACTCTCTTTTACAAGTGAACGGTTCGGAGTTTTTTTGGGGAATATTTCCCCCCCGAGAAGACAGTGATTTATTAAATTGCAAAACCTGAACGCCGGATAAAATCTGTTATCGAGGTAATTCTGTTACACTTTGTCGACGTTTCCAATGCGATTTCCTAAATGGACGCGGAAAATCGGAATGCGGGTTCGTCAAAAATCTGTCAATTAACTCTGAGATATTCAATTATAGGGATAACGGCAAATATTTCTATCTAAATTCTATGTGAAGTTGTTACTTCACAAAGAGAATTCCTCGATTTCAAACATTAAATCCAATGAGAAATTCGCTTCACGAATCCAAATGAAATATTACGAATTTCGGTAAGCACCCTCAAAATTATGAAATGTTACTTATTTTAGAATTTCGTAAACGTGAAATATTTATCTACGTTCACGTGATTTAATTGACCCAATTTCAATTATTGTGTTAGTCATTACAAACAAACTTACTATCTTTGTAATTTTGTCGACGAGTTTTAACGTGGAAACGTGGATTGTTTTTATTTTAAACATTAGTTGATGTACGAACGAGAATAAAATTTATTTAATGTTCAGGTTTCCTGTACTATTTGATATCTTCCAAAATTCAACTGTTTCTCGGAGGTAATATGATGTAGAAAAGCACAGTTTTTGGTAATACTAAAGTTACGAGGAGTTCTATCCGTATGATTATCAAGGTTTGAAGATTTATATATATTGAGAGGTTTTTTGATTTATATCATAAACTTCTGCAAATACAGTTTATGAATGTAGCTGACAGGCTCCACATATTATTTTCTAAAGGACGGAATGTTATCTTTACTGTTAATTAAGGGATATGAAAAATTATTTTTATCCAAAACATAATAATATTTATATTATTACACTACATTTGGTAACTTTTAGTTTTGTTATATTGGTATGTCAACCTGTCACGTATACGTCAAGGTTAAATTATTAGTATTTCAATAAATTTCTTGAGAAGCTTTGCGTATTTCTGGAGGTGTACAGGTCAATTCTACATATTTGTCTTCCATTTCGCGCACGTAAGTGAGTAGTAGTTATTGAATTTGTCCTAGGGCTACTAGATTTTCAAATTCAAATACGAAACGTCCATGTCAGTGTCATCAGTGTAACCAACTCACAAAAAATTCCTTAACGAAAACATGAACAGCCAAAATTTGATTAAAGCAAAGTAGATAAATAGTATATTACACACGTTTAACAAGACATATTGTAACACTCGTTCTATTAAAGCACTCGTGTGACAATACTCCGTCTTATCGAACTAGTTTTACAGGTTGTCCGTGGCAACCAAACAAACAACCTACTTTAACCAAAATGTAAAAAAGTCACTGTCAATTCATTCTGACATTTATAGGGTACTAAGACGCAAGTAGCTTTGATTTGATCACAAAGCTTATTAATTATTATCTCATAAAAAACGATTTCTTCCACTTGTTGGATAAAACATTGTATGCCACTCGCGTGTTATATTTCCAAAGTCATTCGAGAATTGATACCACTCGGCCTGACGGCCTCGTGGTGTAAATCTTCTCGCGAGACTTATTTCCAACATAACACACTAGTACCATAAATAACTATTAGTTTAGTTACGAATTATAGGGAATATTTTTATAAAGGGTTTAATAAGTTTATTATTTATCGTTAAATCAGTGTAATGTATGTAAAAGTTATCAAAATGTTTTCGTGGGTCCAGTTAATTACACTAAACTAATCTTATACTTAGCCAATTTATTTAACACTAATTATTACTACCAAACAATTATCACTTAATTTACGTCACTATTTCTCTGTTTTCGCGTCATTTCTTGGTTCCGAATTCCAGCTTATCGGATTAAATAAAGGGCTTATTCAGCTCCAAAATGGACAAAATAGAAATGTAGTTATTAATCAAACAAATACATATAGTGATAACTAGAAACCTGCCATTTTCATTGAAATGAATAAATTTTTCAAAATGAGCTTTTAGGAACTTTAAAACTATTCCTCATACTACTATGAAGTTCGGAGTTAATTTCATATAACATTTGTAAGATTTAATATTACCTTCAAGCGTAGCAGAAATACATTATCGAGTAAATTATTTGATCAAATTTGAAAAATGTATCACAACCTTCCAAATTATGTTGAATTCTTTAATATCTCGCACGAAGTGATAGATATTTAAATTGTTATTCTAGCTAGAAATTAAAGAAGGTTTCCAGTAGAATTTCAATAAATAATTTATCTGTGTTTTTAATATTGGTCTTTATCGATATTATTTAATATTATTATTATATTAGAAGAAAAGTATTTTAAATACGTGAATGAATACATATAAATACTTATATGAGAAGTATTGTAATTGGGTCGATTTCTGGGATTTGAGTTATTAGCATTTCTAGACGTTTTTTGGTCCCCCTGTGTCCAAAAAACATGTTTTTGGAAAAATCTGTTTGAAAAACCCATTTTCTCCAAAAGTGAAAAATACAAAACAGTTTCAATTTTGAATCTAGATTTTGTGCTACACTGGAATCTCCCAATTAGGTTTTCGATAAAATCGGGCGCGATAAGCTGTTAGCTTAGTATATCCATCTTTAGCTATTTAGAAACTTTCCCAAATTTTTCCCAAAGAAAAAAATTTTTCTAGGTTTTTGGAATGTTATAAAAATCCATCACAGTATGTCTTTTTTTAAATTTTAGATATTCATTCTGCTATCAAATATGTATAAGAACGTGTAATAACCTTTTAGCAAAACTGAATCTGAAGGGCACTTTATTCTAGGCGTGTCTCGGTTTTTCGAAATTTTCTAGAAATCCGCCTGAAGAATTGCTCCAAACTTTAAATATTTATTTTATTATCGAATTAGTATAATAAATTATTGGTACATGTGCATCGTACATGTACCATATATATACATGCAATGTCGGTACATTTTGAAATATAAAAATTGACTAAAATATGATATATTATATATCATTAATGTTGTTAACTAGTTGAATAATATTTTTCATGCTCTACTTAGATATTAAATTGGCAAATCGGTTTAATAATTTTAAAGAAGACTTCTATCTATCTATATTGACTATCTATCTAATATGGGTACTTAGTTTAATTAGCTCAGGTGAACATATCTTGAGATAATCGGGATGCAAAATAATAAATTGTGTCTGTTGTTATTAAATCCCGAAAATAATAAATTAGTCAGTTATATTACAGTTATTTCAATGTAATTATTGTGAAGGTTTTTCCAAGTAAGGATCAGGTAATGTCGTTCATTCAGATAAGCAATTTCCTTTATGAGCTTTCGTAATAATTAAGTTATGTGAATCTAATTGATTTGCTTTAGGTTTATTGTATAAACAGATTAATACAATCGTATAATAAATTTCCAATCAGGGAAAGAAATGAATATTTGTGGAAAATATCCGTTTCAATTAGTGTCACAATTTTCCATTAATAAAGAAAAACACAAAAAATTTGTCGGGTAAATGTAATTTCGGTTCTCGACAAATTACATTTTTGTTACGTATTTCCTTCGAGAAATTCAAGACAAACACTTCTGGTATGATTAATGTCAGACAATTTAAAACCACAAACATTTGTTTTCGAGTTACTTTCAACCACCTAAGCGGTGATATTTCTTATCGCTCAGCTAATAACATCCGAGAACTGTAGCTATTCGTCTCGTCGAAAATTTATAGCCACGAAAGTCTCTCTCCTCGAGTCTCCCCATATTAAACTAAATTCCACATATCCTCCGGCAATGTAACTTGTCTGCATTTTAACTAAACGCTAAAGCTCAAATGGGGAAGAATGCCGGACTAAAAAATTTCATCCGTTAAAAGCTCCCGATCCCCGAATTCCCCTTTGAGCTGGTAAAGAATCCGGATCTCTCGTATTTCAAAAAAGAAAACTCGAGGCGACAGTTAATAGTGCTGAGGTTCCTCTTGGCAAGCGGAACGTTATGCACACAGGATCGTGTGCATGTGTCTTAGCGAACAATGAAATTTAATTATCCTATTTAAAGTTAGTCAGTGGGATGAATCTGTGCGAAACGTAATGAAGCCCTGGGATTCTCCGCTTTCCCGGTAAATACAGCGTGATCAAGAAATACTGTTTAAGTTGGCAATCCTAAATTTTACTTTAAAATGGTAGAACTGGAACCAATTCCGGTTGAATTCCGACAGCTACAGCATTGACACTTGAGCGGCGATTCAAACTTTTATTATAAAAATATAAAAATGGTACTATTTACATTAGAACAGGATATTTTTATTGGCATGGCCTATTATCGGAGTGCAGTTCAGGACCCCATTTCTGGATGGCAATGCTCCTTGGAATCCCCTTTGCAGCAATTTGAAGAAATGTTTCCTGAAGTTGTGTTCAGTATCGACGTCTTTAAACAACGTATTGCATGCGCGTAGTTCAACGATATTTGAATACAGGGAATGTGAAGAAAGTAAGGCCACCTGGTAGACCCTCCGTACTCACTGAAAATGTGGCGCAAGACGTCAGGGCGACTTCAACAAAGTTCTTGCAAATCGGTTAGGAAGCTTTCCCTCTAAAGAGGTTTGATCCTTATCAAAAGTTCACCAATTTCCATTTATTCCTAATTTCCCGTATTCCGTTTCGTGACTTTACATGTTTATCATATGGAAGTTGTTCCACTGTGTTGAAGAGCCAATTGAAATACGACCCGTACAAATTTTAGATGGTCCAATCCCTAAATCCTCCTGATCGTTCACAACGTGTCCTGTTCTGTAACTGGTTCAATCAGGAAATGAACAATGATGACAATCTGGATAAAACCTTTTTTCCGATGAAGCCTGGTTCTACCTCATTGGCTATGTTAATTCTCAAAACTACAGAATTTGGTCTGGTGAAAATCCACATGCTGTTAGAACAACACTTTACATCCTACTAAAGTTGGTGTTTGGCTGGCAGTATCGCGGCAGAGAGTAATTGGTCCTGTGTTTTTTAACTTCACAGTTAATTTTGAACGATACATTCAGCACATTCTCCAGCCATTCGTTTGCCCAATTAACTGTAGAGGAGCGCGAAAATGACTACTTTCAACAAAATTCGGCTCGAGCACATACGGCTCGTGCCACAATGCAATATTTGTGGGAAGTTTTTGGCCATCGAGTCATAAGTACGGGAATCTGGCCAAGTTGGTCACCAGACCTGACACTTCTAGACTTTTGTTTTTTTTTGGCACCTTAAAAACAAGGTGTTCAGTTATGTTCTACACACACGTGAAGAACTGGAAGATGCCATTATCGAGGAACTTGCAAATATATCTCCTCGGATGTTAATTAATGTCTTCGAGAGCCTAAAACGGAGAGTAAATTTATGTTTAGAACATAATGAGGCTCAATTCGAGCAGTACCTTTAAATATTGAAGTTTTTCTGGTGTGCTTATTTTAATAGTAAATAAATTCGTATAACCTAAAATATTTGTGTTTATTTAGCTGTCGCTGTCGTGCAGAGTGCAGAGATTTCCGGTGTAGCGTTGCAAACCCATAGGCAAAAATGCTCCAGGTAGGATTGCCAACTTAAACAGTATTTCTTGATCACTCTGTACATTACCGACGAAGATTCCACGTGCCTCCATTACAAAACCAAAAATTTTTTAATTAATTAATCAATGGAGATTATAACTTCGTTTCTCCCTATCGCTTTGGCGGGCTCTCGGCATGAAACATCTTATTCCTGCTCCTCGAGGGGGAAAAATTCTTCCTGATTACAAAAAGTCATTAAGCCGTCTGCATTTCTTAACCCATTTCTTTTTAAGCGGCCCGTCCTGACGGGGAACGGGACCCCATTTTCCACCCACCTTTTTATTGCACCCCAGTTACTCACCGAAGCCGGCCTTGTTTCAGACTTGAAATTTTCATCAATCAACGTCCCTCGGCGTTAACTTAATTAATTTGGAAGTAAACGTTGCGGTATCGGATAGGGCCGAGCTGGGGTTTCGTTAAAGTAATAAGTAAATACGTGGAAGGTGGATGTGCCGGGTAATTATTTTTATTTTCTTAGTTCATCTGGGGTCGACACCTTTTCACATGTTGTACAGAAGGGAGGGACATATCTCCTATCGATTTTGGAGTCAAGATTTAAAACTTAAAACTGTCCCGATAATTAACCAACCAAAAAGTTAAAACGCATTCTCATTACAAAATTGCCGAAATATAAAATAGCTTTTCGAATTCACTGCGCCGTCGCCAAATAAAGCAAATTTGAAAGGCATACTTGGCTCAGTGCCGGAAGTTCGAAAATTTGTATTTTGGTTTTCTTTTTGTAGAAGCTCTCCGCAAATTACATTTATCACGTTTTCGAAGATATTTCGAAATACCATCAATCTAGTGGTTTTGGTTTTTATTTTAATTTAATGGTACCGTTTAATTGTAATGCTTTTCCAATGTAATGAGTTACCAAATATTTGAAAATTTGACAGGTATTCCTGGCTGAGTGGCGGAAGCCTGATTATTTGTATTTTGGTTATCTCTTTCAGAAGCTCTCCGCAAATTACATTCCTCAATTTCTCGGAGACATTTAGAAATACATTTAATTTAGTGATTTTACTTCTTATTAAAATTTAGTAGTTTACCGTTTGATTTAGGTGCTTTCCTAATGTTATAATATTATACTCATATTGCCTTAATGTTATTCTTCACAAGTTACATTCTTCACTTTCTGGAAGACATTTAGAAATAAATTTAATTTAGTGATTTTACTTCTTATTATAATTTAATATTACCGTTTGATTTTTGTGCTTTCCTAATGTTATAATGTTATTCTCCTATTGTCCTAATGTTATTCTCCACAAATTACATTCCTAACAGTCTCGGAAACATTTAGAAATACATCTAATTTAATGATTTTACTTCTATTTTATAATTTAATATTACCGTTTGATTTTTGTGCTTTCCTAATGTTCTAATGTTATTCTCCTATTGTCCTAATGTTATTCTCCACAAGTTACATTCCCCACTGTCTCGGAGACATTTAGAAATACATTTAATTTAAAGTTTTATTTCTGACTATAATTTAATGTCGTTTGATTTTTGTGCTTCCCTAATGTTATAATGTTATTCTCCAATTTGCCTAATGTTATTCTGCACAAATTACTTTGCTCACTGTAACGTATAATTATTTAATTATTTATTATTCTTTTCAAAATGCCGGCTAGCCAAAGAATTCTCGGGTGTGGTTGAAAGAAAATCAAATTTATGATTATAGCCGTTAAATTAGGTACGTCCATTAAAAAAGCACCGAAATACCTATCCTATTTACACATACAACTTAATTTACATATTTTTCGGTCGACCGAGAGGGTTCACCATTAAGTTGCGAAAATATTTACTTACTACACAAAATAACATAAACCTAAAATTGAAACTTAATTATCCGGATTTTTGACTAATTGTCTTACTTAAAGTGTTCAGATTACTAACACAAGCTTTACAAAGGATTGTCTTAATTCACGGGACGATCAAGACAACACTTGTCGTTGAGAATAGTGAAGTCGCTCACACTCACTGTATTGGTCCAACCTTAACGTATCACGCGGACCAATTCACTCACAATTAGTGATTATCTCGGACAGGCACTCGAATCCAACGTACAGATTTATCGTTGACTCAAATTGAACAATGGGGCCCCTCAAATTCTGGGGTTCACTAGTCAAAAGTTTGTCAAAAACCGTCTGCCCGTGATCAAATCTGTAACCAACTCCTCGATCTCAACTTTCACTTTCCCTAATTTCCCTTTCCAACTTAACCGGAAGTGACGTATCACCAATAACTGAGTTTCAACTCTCCTAACGCTCTAGACTTCGAACCTATCCGAACCGTCTAAATTCCCCACTTAGCAACTATTAATCTCCCAGTACATGATGACGTAGGTCACGTAGGACTCTCGTCTTCTTCTCCTCGAAGAATTCATCCGACCGGAAGTCGATCGTAAATGATTTCCGGCCCAAGTGAGACAGATTTTCAAGTTTGCAATTAATGTACAGATTGATAACGAATAAACTAACTGAAGAATCGCGTTCAAATTTACATGACTTTTGTTCACATTGTTTCCCATCAATCTCTCAAAATCTCAATCGTTCATCTATTGTAGTTTTCGACATAGGGCTTTGGCGATGAAGTGTCGCAGGTCAACAGATAAAACTTTCTACACGTACTCATAAGTAAATAAACAGTTGATTGTTAGTAATTGACCGTAATTAGTTAGAATAACGAACGAAAATTCAACTCGTCGCTAATTCGTGATATTTAGCGAAGACATTTAGAAATACATTTAATTTATGCCCGTACCTATAGTCAGAACTTCGATCAAACTTGGACTTGAGTGCAACTTGAGACATCGACTGTCTACTATAATCACGCCTTGGCGAGTTACGGGGAATATCGCGCATGCGTTAGCGGAGTCTTACTCAAGCGCAGTATTTGGCAGTCTTGAGCCCGACTCAAGCCACGAACCCGTCATTGTCAGCTGTCAAGTTATTTTAAAATACGATAAAATTATCCCAGAATCTATTCATTTGTGTACTGTGCTTGTTTACTAGTTTGTTGTGTGTTTCCTGTCGAGACAGGCTTATTTTGGGCTTATTCATGATTGAACAAGATACTCAAGAATTTTTGGAATTTCTTGATTTTATAGAAATTGTTCAACATAAAACCAGAATACCAAAAATATACGTGCGGGATGCAGCGAATCCTCTTGAATTTTACGATGATCAAGATTTCAAATGCAGTTACAGATTTTCGAAAATTATTATAACAGATATTATTTTACCTTTGGTTGCCCAAGGATTAATGAAGGTAAATAACCGCGGTTTACCAATCCCTCCTTTAATCCAATTACTGACATGTTTAAGTTATTTTGCTACAGGAAATTCTACCTAAAATGAATTGAAAAATCACTTCACAAAACACGCCTCACAAAGTTGTAACACAAGGTTGTGTTTTCAGTTGACAGTTGACATAAAGAAATGCGGTCAATCATACAACATCCAGTTGCAAAAGTTACTAGAAATCATACTTCAAACACGAAAGTTACTGGACGGAATACGCTTCGTCTCAGCCAAGTAAAGCTCGCCCGAGAATTCCCGAAGATTCAATTATAGCACAGCCGATTTCTTGAGCATTAAGACAGACTTGGCCAAGCACGACTGAAGTCACAGATCAAGTTCTGACTATAGGTACGGGCATTAGTGATTTTAGTTCATTTTTGTGCTTTTCTAATGCTGTAAGTTACTATGAAATGCCTCACTGATTTTTTGATCCGTGATGCGTTCCACTGAATTGCTTTTATGGACTCCAAAAGTGTTGTCGACACTAATGTTTTAAGTTACAGAATTGTTTCTTTAAATTATATATAACAGCTCAATTCCTTTAGAAAATTAGAAACTGGAAGATTCCCTGAAGGTGTCCAAACATTGTGGGCGAAACGACTAAAATACAAAAATATCGTCATGATATTTAGGGAACTAGGAGAACCAATATCATCTCTCTTTTTGGACTTAATCGCGAGGACCTTTTGTTGCGTCTTAATATTTGTGTTATGGTTTTCTTCTTGGAGGTGTGTGAAGGTATAAGACTTTGTCTACTTTAATGTCTTTTTACGAAATTTTTTCCTTACAACAGTAATTATACTCTCTTGCCAACTTAGCATGGAAAAACAATTTTTTCCATTATTTTTGAGTACTATTTAATGAATTTTAGATCATTTACATTTGGCAATAATGCAAGGAAAAATTCGCGATCGTTTCAAAATTGTTATCAAAAATACCTCAAGATTTCCGAAATAATCCAGTTTTACGCCATTTCCCGAAAATCAACAGCGACAGCTTTTTATTATTTTTAAATCCCGATATTGATATATCATAACACCAACGCCACAAATTATTATCACATAATTGCATTACAACATTATAAATTGGTGTAATATAGGTAAGAATTACTTATGCACATTGACATGTTACAATTCTTGTTTTACTTGTTCGCTGAATGAAAATGAAATTAATAATTAATTGAAAATTCAATGAAATTACATCCCTATTTTTTTATTCCTATCTTAATCCCATTTATTAAAATATTTCACAAAGGTTCTTCATATCTTGTTAATCATACGTTTCGTTCATTCCATTTGATCGGATTCTTATAATCATGAATACCCAAATTGCCAATAAATATTGAACGTGACGAGATCAATGTAAATTTAGGTAAATGAACATTTTAGCAAATGTTCAAGAATCGAACGCGGGAAATCACTAGAAATTGTAAGGTCTTGCTCGATTACGAAGATACCAGGAAACCCACAAATATCCCAGAACCACGAAGACCCCCTTCAGAGTATTTGAAAAGTAGGGGTGAATTATTTTTGGTGATTTTAATATGAGTTAACCTTAAATAGTCAGAAACTTTAAGCACTGCAAAGTGCAATTTCATTTTCAGGAAATTTAATTTTAACGGTTTTGTCGAACATGTGTGTTCCAGGCGAGACGCCAATAATGAAATAGGTGTTAACATAAGCGAACATACTTACAAGTATACAATAAATGTTCTGTAAGTGTGTGTCTTAATATCACTTTATCATGGATTATAAACCAATATTAATTCAAAGTCAATTACCCTCTCGCTAGTCGGACTATGTAAAGTCAAGACTATACGCCCAACTCCAAAATTTAAAATGTATCGGACAATCACAACACTTACGAAAATTTGTGAGATTTAAGTATTGCCAGGAAGTGAACAGTTCAAATTATTAACAGTTACTGACCTTTGACTCTGGTTTATCAACTATTGGGAAGTTTTAAAATCCAAGTAGAAAAATGGGCAAGGAAAGTGAGGGAAAATGCCATGATGAAAATATTTTCAATTTAAGTATATGCGCATTCACCAAAAACACAGTTTTCATTATTTAATGTTCATGCATGTAATAACTGTATCAGTTGTAAGTAAACAGAGAACAAGTAGCCTAACCGCTTTACTCATGGAGCTCTTCCCATCGACATTCCCAAAACAGGATTTTTTTAAACTTTCAAGGCGCATTTGTCTGTATTGACGTTAAGTTAACCATAAGTTTTACTAATGTGAATCTCTTATGCAGATTTACCTGAAGTAAAGTCAGATTAAACCTTGAGTTCTATTTGTGAAATTGTTCTTTAACGTCAGTTAACTTCGGTATATGATTGTTTTGAAAATTATCAACCGCTGCAGTACACGGAAAATCAATTTACATATCCGAAACGTACCCTACATACTTCCTACTTGAAAAGCATTCATCATATACCAGTTTAGTAACGTCGAACCATTAATTTCCCAATTCCGCAACTGACGTCTCGATCGTTCCCATCGATGCGAGTACATACATATATTGAAAGAAGACCTGCCACGCCAAACAAAACAAACACGTACTGGCATTGTGTCGACACAAATACGAATGCAATTGTCGCCGTTCCGGGAAGTTCCCGCCACTTAGACCGATCGATCAGCGATTTTGTTTATTAATCTTGCCCCGAAACTTTTGGCACGACGCCTGCCAAAGCGCTTTTCTGGGTCAGATAATTCCGAGAAAAGGGGGGATACATCGACGCTTTCCACGTCCCTCGCGGAAAAAAAGAAAAAGGGAAAACGCTGCCTCTACATATTCATGAGTTTACTGATAATACGTTGATAAGGGAGCATTTATGGAAATTATACGGTGATCGTTTACGCTCATTCATCAAAATAGGGAGTCGATAGCCGGACCGAGACTGGAAGGGGGGAGCGCCCGTCTGTGGGGCAGAGATGAAAAATGTGGGAAATTTTCAGAAAGGGGAGATCTCGAGTAATGGAGGGAGTTCCGAGAGAAAATGGTCAAGACGGAATTTCAAAAATTTGATATGAGGGAAATATAAATATGTTGTGAAATTATATGAATTATGTATGGTAACATGTATATAAAGTTGGCAGACACAAATTTGGCAACATTTGGCCAATTTTGGTCAAAAATGACAAGATGTTCAATCACTCGCGGTTCAATTTCATGATATAGTACCGATCTTAAAAATCATTTGGCATTGAAAACCTTCTCTTAATTGGCCAAAAAAGTGGGCAAACATTGCCAGAAATGGCCAAAAATTCGAAAATTACTTATTTCAGCCAAAACATGGGAAATCCTGTATATATCTGAATTGTTCGAAAGTACGGGCCATGGGAACTCCAGCAACAATGTGGAGGATTTAGGAGACTCTGTTAGACACTAAAAGTCACTTTGCGCAGCGGGCCTGTGGTGCTACAACTTCAAAAGGACTTATTTCGGATAAAACGTGCTAAATGCTGTATATACTTCAACAGTTCGAAAATGTGGGTCCCGGAATTTTCAGACACACTGTCCAAGGATCCAATGAATCCTTCTAGCCACTGGAATTCAACTGAAACTGCGGGCCTGTGGAGCTAAAAATTCTAAAATGACTTATTTCGGCCAAAACTTGTTAACTCCTGTATACAGGGTGGTGAAATTTTCGATGCTCACCATTGTTATCTCTAAAACGGTAAAAGATACAGGATGGTTTAAATTAGAGAAAAGTTGCCCTTTTTCATGCAGATTATAAATCTGAAAAGAAATCTCCGATACGTTGATTGGTTCTTGAATTATACCGGAAAAACTGGAAATTGCTTTTATCGAAAAATATTATTATCTCTTCAACCATTGACACTGCTGCAATGACACTTGGCAATGTTATGTTTTTGATAACGCTGAATCAAAAAACGTTAACAGAAATTTTTTAGATCGTCTAGATTTCAAGCTGCGTTAGTCAATTTTTTTATTTCTTATCGGCGCCATATCGGATTTTAATTCCATTAGATAGACAAAAAAATTACCTTTTTGGATCCCAAACTCGTTTACACTAGCCATTGTTTTTTCTAATAATAATCCGTTAGATATAAAAATTTCTCGAATAATTGAAATAATTGAATTATTAAACAGCATAGGTCGTGACAAAACAAATGAATCTATAATAATAAAACTGACAGTTTGCATGCAAGTGATGTACAGTTCCAAGTATTTCGTAATTGCCAACATGTTCAGTGATGACGAGAAGCTATATATGTACAACATATACATTCGCAGCAACAGGAATTCTGTATTGGCAGCTGAATCTTACTTAAATTTGTATCCAGAGTGGGAGCAACCCCACCGAACTATCTTCACGAGAATTTCCAGAAATTTGGTTTTTTGTGGAAGAGTCAAAAGACCGAGAGGGACGTATAGGAAACAAGTCAGTGGTAACGAAGTGAATGTTTTAGCTCAACTAACGATAGACCCAGAGAATGCCAGCCGTAAAATTGCCGAAGAATGTGGTATTGCTGATTCATCTGTAAGGAAAATAATCAAAAAACACAAGTTTCGTGATTACAAATTCACACGTGTACAGACTCTTCATCATGGTGATGGTAACAGGAGGTTGGAGTTTTGTTATTGGTTTCGGGAAAAACTGCAGCAGGATCCATATTTTCCAAGGAAAATTCTATGGACTGATGAATCTCTATTTACAAACTCGGGAATTTTCAATAGAAAAAATTGCCATCATTATGCCACAGAGAATCCACGTTTGATTAGACAAAGTAGGCCTCAAATTCGATATTCTGTAAACGTATGGGCTGGAATTTTAGATGACACTGTTCTAGGTCCATTTTTCATCAATAGACATCTAGATGGGCCTACCTATTTAAATTTTTTACAAACTATATTAGAAAATATGTTAGAAGAACTGCCATTAGTAACAGTTCGTAATCTTGAGTGGATTCATCAAGACGGAGCTGGTTCTCACAACTCTTGCATCGTTAAAGATTATTTACATGCACGATTTCCAAATTCATGGCTTGGCACGTTTGGGCCTGTTGGTTGGCCTCCACGATCACCTTGCTTGAGTCCTATGGATTACTTTCTGTGGGGCAAAGTAAGAGACGATGTGTATGCAACCGCAACAGAAAACATCAATCACCTTCGTTTCAAAATCCAAAATGCCCTTCTGTCCATTTCAAGGCAGACTATTTGGAAAGCAATGGATGAAATGAATTTGAGGATTAATGTTTGCATAGAAAATAATGGCGGACACTTTAAACAATTCCCGTGAATTATTACAGTAGAACGAAGAACCAAATAAGCCTGGCGTCTGAGATGTGCAGAGTTGGGAGAGAGAACAGAGAAGGTATTAGAAAAAACTCATACACTCATTCAAGCACAATATTCGAGATACAATGAACTATTTCACCACTAATGGATCACTACTGTTTTCCCGTGTGCAAGTTAAGGACAGACGACAAGCTTATTTGGTTCTGCTGTAACTACGCATAAATTAATTTTCAAAAAAAAATAGTATGTTTTGAAATCATTTTTACCTTTTTGAGTATTTAATTTCTTTTTTTTTAATAAATGCTCTAATAATTTGTAAGTTTCATTATTCTAGATTCAATTGTTTTTTCACTGTCTACGCTGTTTACCCGATAGCTTAAATTTCAATTATTCGAAAATTTTTTATACCTAATGGTTTATTACTAGAAAAAACAATGGCTAGTGTAGGCTAAACAATTTAGGGATTCAAACAGGTAATTTTTTTGTCTATCTAATGGAATTAAAATCCGATATGGCGCCGATAAGAAATAAAAAAGTTGACTGTTGCAGCTTGAAATCTAGACGATCTAAAAAATTTCCGTTAACGTTTTTTGATTCAGCGTTATCAAAAACAAAGCATTGCCAAATGTCATTGCAACAGTGTAAATGGTTGAAGAGATAATAATATTTTTCGATAAAAGCAATTTCCAGTTTTTCCGGTATAATTCAATAACCAATCAACATATCGGATATTTCTTTTCAGATTTATAATCTGCATGAAGAAGGGCAACTTTTCCCTAATTTAAACCATCCTGTATCTTTTACCGTTTTCGAGATAACAATGGTGAGCATCGAAAGTTTCACCACCCTGTATACTTCGACAGTTCTAAAATGTGGGCCCCGGAATTTTTAGGCACACTGTCTAAGGATCAAATACATCCTTCTAGCCACCGGAATTCACCTGAAACTGCGGGCCTGTGGAGCTACAAATTCTAAAATGACTTATTTCGGCCAAAACGTGATAACTCCTCAATCCTCTGCTTTCTGAGGTTTGCATTCTACGTCGAATGAGCTGTCGCTCATATTTTTCGAAGTTGATCATTTTTAAACATTTTAAGCATTTTTTTGTCTATTATTAAAAAACTAACAGTATATTATCCTAATATAATCTGTGCTATTACCGCAGTATTTTAACGTTTTCTTCTTAAGCTGTCAGTATATGTACATTATTTAATTTTCCCATAAATAAACAGAAAACCCTTTTTTTGCTGTACGAAAATCCTTTACTTTGACAAACATTCTTTACATCCCCTATATATTCACGAGTTTAATACACCAAATGTTTACGTAACTTCTTGGGGTGCGTGGTAACGATCTTTTTTCTATCCGCTTTTTTGAAAGTCGCGTCGCTGTTTGTTCAGGATCTCAATTACCGAAAGAAGTGTATGCACGTAGAAAATCCTCAACCTCATTTTGTATTCAATTAAAATGGTAAATTCAGCTCGCAAACGTTACGAAGTCCACTTCTAAGGGAATATTAAGTTGGATTTGATGAATTTTCTCTTCTTTTTCTTTGCGGGAAGAAATAATTGAGGAGATTAGTAATGTTAACGAAACACAAACTTAAAGAAAGTTTAAGCCTCGTTTAAGAAAAAAAACTATTTTAAATTTAAGGATGACGTTGGAGAAAGGCCTAGTTATTCGTGATGCATCAATTATTGACAATTTGAAAACCCTAAATGATCTTAATAATTGTGATTACTCTAATGGTAATAAAATTATTACTAAATTTAAAAATGACGGATAAATAAATCATAATAATTTACTCACTAAATAAATTATTAACATATCTAAAATATTCTCTAAGTAAATCACAACAAATCAATTTGCCCAAATCGTCTCTTAACTTAACGTTCCTTTTTAACTAAAATTAAAACGCTTAAATATTCCTACAAATTAAAACACCTAAAGAGTAGTGTTGGTCGATAATTACAAATCAGACTGTTAAGAAAAGATGTCCAAAGAATTTTAAGTTTTAATTAGTGGACAACGTAAGCAGAAGAAAATAATATTCTATCTACTGTTGCTCCATTTCAAGAATTAAAGAAATTGCATTTACAATAAACCAGAAACGAATGGAACAAAGAAAAATCACGCATGTTAAATAATTTTAAATTAAATATAATTTATATTAAATTAGGCAGAAGAAAATAGTATCCTGCTGTATAATTTTCTTCAAATGTAAAAAGAAAATGTTTTCCTACATTCTATACTATTTCATACTATTCTATAAACTACGAATGAACCAACAAAATAATATAAAATTTAAACAGCATGCTTCGCTTTTAAATAATTTTAACTTAGAATTAACGTATACAGAAGAGATAGTATCCTGGTGTATAATGTTATTTGAAAGGGAAGCAAAGATAAGTTACAAATTATTTAGGAAAATAAAATAAAATGTAATAAGCACGCACCTGTCTAAAATAGTTTTAAGTTAAATTTAGTTTAAAATACGTAATCAGAAGAAAGTAATATCTCACTGAGTGAAACAATTAGAAAGTACCAATTACTTAAAAAATTAATAATCATGGTTCTGTCTTAAAGAACGTTAATTTAAATTAATGTGAACGGAGGAAAATATTATCCTACTAAATACGCTTCTTCTATTTCAAAAATCAAAAGATATTCCATTCATAATGAACTATAAGCAGAAGAAGTAAAGCCAAATTAAGGAAATAACATAAAATTTAATAAACATGCCTCCGTCTTAAATAACTTTAATTTAAGTTTACTTTAATTCAACGTAGACAAGAAAATAGTATCCTGCTGTAGAATGTTATTTTCTTTAATGGTTAAAGTAAATATTTTGTACTGAACCATTAACGGATGAAGCAAAGATAAATTATGAGTTATTTAAGAAAATAACATAAAATATCATAAGCATGCTTCTTTCTAATATAATTTTAAATTAAATTTAGTATGAAATACGTGGGCACGAGAAAATAACGTTTAACGGGTGAAATAATTAAAAATTAAAAATTATTTAAAAAGTTAATAATAATGAATGTCTTAAAAAAACTTAATTAAAATTAATGTGAGCGGAAGAAAATATTACACAACCATATACTGTTCCTCTATTTCGAAGATTAAAAAATGTTCCTTTCTAAAGCAATTATAAATGGATGAAGTAGAGACAAATTACAAATTACTCAACAAAACAACAAAACTTGATAACCTTTTATAACTGCATTTTTATTATTTTTACAAACTATTGTATTAAGTAATTTTTAATTCAATTTATTTTAAATCAAAGTGGGCAGAAGATAATAACGTCCTACTGTATATTGTTTTAAAGATGAAGAGAAGTATTTATTACAATGAACCAGTAACGGATAAGACAGAATTAAAAATTATTTAACATAACAATATAAAACTTAATAAACATGCTTAGGTTTTAGGTAATTTAAAATTAAAGTGAATAGAAGAGAGTAACATCTTACTCTTTTATGTCTTTCTCTTTTAAAGATTAATAATGAAGTAGCTGTTAAAATCAACCAGGAACGGATGAATCAAAGAAGAGTTATAAATTATTTAACATAATAATTAAATTTAAATTAAAGAGCACAGAAGACACGTCGTTCTAATTAAAAAATTTAAAGAGAGCCCTTTTATAATGAACCAGAAAAGTATGAAGCATAGGAATTTAACGTACATCACAACAAACTACTAAAAAAGTTAATAAAAATAGCTCTATCTTAAATAATTTTCGTTTATTTCATTGTGTGAACTATTTTCTAGTTGTTAAAGTTAGTTTAGTTTAGTTAATAAAGTTTAGTCTAAAGTTGTTAAATTTGAGAAACTACGCTACTAATGAATGAAGAATGAATGAAAGAATGAATGAATGAATGAATGAACAGAACTGTTAAATATGTCCATTACCTTAGATAAACGTTTCACACCACTCTCCGTCCATCTGTCGTATAATAAACCCTTCCAAAATTCTAAGAAAACGACGGGCTAATTATAAATTTTACTCCCTTACTGAACAATGGCACGGTTTAATCCTGACCCTTTATTGGGTATCCTTTTATCTGCGCTTTCGTCCTCATTGCTGTGGAGTTTGGTGGCCTTACAAACGAAAGAAAATTCTTAAATTGCAATTTCTTAAAAAAAATCGAGACTTCGAGACTTTTCGAGACGAGACGAAATTATGTCTCGTCTCGTCTCGAACCAGTACTGGTCTCGTCTCGTGTCCACCACTAATTGGAATAAACCTAAAATTATGGAATAAGAAAATCATTATCTACGGGGTAGAATTATCACAGACCATAACAGAACTAAGAAATATGGACTAAAAGTAAAAAACTAAAAATAAAACTGAAAGTAAAAAAAACTAAGAAACTAAAAAATATCCATATGGAGGATATTAAGGGCTACCACATCCCCCTTCCTGACCAGAGAAAAAAGTCAGTAAATTGAACAAACTTATCCTGTTTCGAAATATTTTAAAACAGATATGTATTGCATTGTAACACAATTGCATAATATTATTTTCACGCTACCGCTATCGTAAATCGCTCTTATATGTATAGATACGTAGCATCAAAATGGCAAATAACATTCGTGTATTATTTTTCCTTGACGACAGAATGTAAATACTGTCATTTACATTCCTAGGAATATCAGAAGGGTAAATCAAGTTGATTTATCCCTAGTTACGCACTGACATATCTGACGTATGTCAGTCAACTTATGCCAGAGTGACGTACGTCTAAACTAAACCAAAGATTTAATTTTTTGAGGAATTATGAGGAAATTTTCAACGGCAGCGTGGAAAATCTAAGCGACTCGGCAAATGACAAGCCTCGGCTTCGCCTCGGCTCGTACACACTTGCCTCGAATGGTGAAACGTCTTTACATTCCTTGTGACTTAAATAACTATTATTATGAATTCTCTTTAATAATAAGGGACGTATTGGCTATACTTTATTTAAATCCCTTCCTGGAGCGTACCTACGGGTCCGCCCTCGATTGAGCGGCACCCCTAATTTTTGATCGATTTCAAATTAACGTATTTTACGAATAATTCATCGACCACTCCATCAATAAACGTCACTTTTAAGCTCGTCTATTATCCAATATTGAGATTACGTTGTTTTCCCGTCCCAATCGATTTTATGAGAACTTTATGAGTCGTAACTCCAATAACAGTTTTTTTTTCTCTCGAGAACTGTTCCTAAACGATAAGTAAAGAAAAGTTTTCAACGGTTTACGGTGAAAATCTCGACATCTTTATAATTCCCGCAAAACTTTTCCGCAAACTACGTGTCGTAGGAGACACGAATGAGACTTGATCCCGGAAGCAGATGTGGCCACTGAAAAAATATCAGACCCGCGGAGCGGGACGATAAAACCGTTCGACCCACTTTCCTGACCTAAAACACAGTGACAAATAACTGCCCCAAAAAAGAATCCGGAGGAATATAATAAATAATTCGGTTATCACCGCTCGGGACAACGGGCAATGCCCGACGCCAACAACAACACACATATTAATAAAACTCTCGTTAGAAGCGTCGATGTAATCCCCCACCTGGACCGTCCGGAACGCGTACTAATTATCCTCCGGGACATTCCGGGCATTTCCTGGACGGCCGCCATATCGAGGACCTGACCTTGCGTGACTACGCGGATGAGTTTCGGTATTGTTCTTCCACGGGAATACTTCGAAAGGTTTGCATTATTTATAAGGTTTAAAGATTTCACCCGAATCGATAGACCGTCACCCACAAATAGCTTGTTAACGACGCTTCCAATTACGACTACTTTATTTTAAGTTCTAGGTCACATTTTTAGAGTGTCTTCGAAAGTTTTGAAGGAGACGCAACTCGTTATCTGGTAGGTATTCAACGGGAATCTTGAGGTCAATTAAAATTTTTAATGAGGCATATTATTAATTCGTTAGCGGAAGTTAGATTCAATACTAATTCGTTTTAGGCTTAAGTATGGCAACAGAGTGGAGACAAACAAATCTGCCTATACGTCGATATGTATTGTAACGCGAAATGTAAACATCAACGTGAAGCGTGCTCCTTCTTATCTAACGTAGGCGGCGCCGTTCAAAGGAGACCGCTTTGCTAAATTGCGATCTTGAAAACACCATTGTGGAACCATCGGGAAACGTCCAATTAAGAAAAGAATCATCGAGAAGGTTCTCGAGACATTATTGAGGCTATGAATTACGAAACGCTGCGTTCGCAGATATAGCAGACCAGATGCCGTCGTGAGTGCAAAGTGCTATAAGTGTACAAATAAATTAGCGCGTTAAGTGTGTAATAAGTGTGTTAAGTGTGGACAAGGAAGTGTAAAAATATGGGAGTGATAATAGGAGAAGACACATTATTTAGTATATACTTTGCAGATGACCAGGTCGTAATAGCAGAACATAAGGACGATCTTGAATATATGATCAGAAAACTACAAGAAGAGTATAATAAAGCAGGCCTTACGATGAACCTATCTAAATGTGAATATCTTACAGTAGGCGATACAAATATATCAAACTTAAAACTGACCAACGGAGAAATCAAAGGGGCGGAAAAATGTAAATATCTGGGAGTGATATTCAACAAAAGCGGAACTAGTAAGGACGAGATCCAAGACAGAATAAACAAGGGTTGCAGTGTAATTAGAACCCTAAACTCTCTCCTTTGGGAGAAAACTATATCTAAAGAAACAAAGAAACATATATATAAGAGTATAGTAGAAACTATAGTACTGTATGGATCAGAGGTCTGGGAGGTTAGCAGGACAAACAGAGGGAAATTATTAGCAACCGAGATGGACTTTCTAAGACGCAGCTGCGGTAGATCAAAAAGGGAGAGAGTCAGGAATGAACAAATTAGAAGAGAAATGAACACAGAAAGAACTATAACAGATCATATAGAGAAAAAACAATTAACTTGGTTTGGACACGTGAAGAGGATGCAGGACAATAGATGGCCCCAAAGAGTACTGGAATGGATACCGCCTGAACGACTAAGAACAGGACGACCACGAAGGAGTTGGCGAGATGACATAACAGAAGCAATGGAAACACGAAATTTGGAAGAAAATACGTGTTACGATAGAAAAGAATGGGGACTGGGTACGGATAGACGGCGACAGCTGTAAAATAAATCCGTGTATTAATAATAAATAAGAGTGTAATAAAAATATTAGTAAGGAATAGACTAAATAAATTAAGTGGTGTTTAGAACTGTATAAATAAATTATAATAAACGTTACAATATACAGTGAAACCTCTATATATCGGAGAATCACGGGAACCACAATTTTGTCCGTTATAAGGAGGTGTCCGCTATTGGGAGGAAAGGATTAAATAAAAAAATTGATATGTGCACAAATATAATTCAAAGTACTACATTTTCAAATTGCAATATATTTCTTATTGAAAAATTCGTCAATAGTAGTTTGTTTACCAGAAACCACGGAATCAACATAAGACTACCTCTTTATTCTGAAATATATCTGAAATTCTTGAATAGGATGATTGCAAATTTAAACCTATTTAAGAGACTTAAAGGATTTATGGATGCAATTATGAAAGATGTCCGTTATTTAAACTGCTTAGTAAAACGGATTCCAGGAGATGATGATTAAAATTTGAATTCCTATTTAATATATTTCTTACACATCTGATTTCAAAAGTTGTTGTCCGCTGTTAAGGGGTAATTTTATTAACAATTATGTAGAAAATGGTAGTTTTTAACTGTCCGTGACCGATATTTGGAGGGTCCGCTATTGAGAGGTGCTAATATGTATAAATCCCTATTAAGAATTTGCGGAAATATAAAACTGTCCGTTATGTAGAGGAGTCTGCTATTGGGAGGCGTCCTTTATTAGAAGTTTTACTGTATTAAGTTCTTTAGGTAATTATATGAAGGAATTATCAAGGAAGGCATTGATGAACACTTGGAATCAGCAAATCGGTTGCTAGATTAACAATTTGGTTTGAGATAATGAAAATCTACAGTCTTTGCTACTTCTGAATTCAAAGAATGTTCTTACTACGACCATTTTGCAGGCCTATCTGTTTTCTAACAATCTTAACAAACAGCCGCAATTATCTAATAATAAAGAAACTCCTGTCATACAAAATCCTCCGTACTATATGCACACGCAATTCTCTACTATTTCATCATCTCTAGATAGTACAAAATTTTTCAATTACTTAGCATCCCCGTCCTTGTCGCCTCGAGGAATAAAATCTCGGGCGCGTTGTTATTAACCAATCGTCCCCTTGCGATATCCTCTCCAAACATTACATCCTCCCTTATTATCCGGAGGAGGATCGGTTACCGCTCGATTACACGCGACCTTCGATTCGGATTTCGTCCTTAATAAGCTCGTTCCGGTATACCATGTTGTTCCATGTTATTACACCCTCTCGTGATTGTCGACTATCCGCCGGGGAGCGATAATTCTTAGTCAGAAGGAGCGGATCGAGTCGGGAAAAATGCCAAGTTGTACGCAGTCAAAGTTTATCTAAATTAGATGCGGATGGAATTTAAGAGACGAACGAGGTTGGATACGGGGAAAAATTGAAAAGTGAGTTTAAGCAGTATTATTTATTTTGACATATTTGCCTGCTTTGAAAAGTAGTAGTGTTCAGCTGATATTGAAATTGGGTTTGAACTTCTCGCGGAAAGCCATTTGCACTAAATTTTCATATGTGTGTAACCTGAAATATATTCACACGCTTAAGACATATAGTCATATTTTCTACTCTCATTCCCTTGCAATTACCAACCCCGCTGTCACTCAATAATTACAACGCCTACATTGGAGTTATCCAACTAACAAGCTTTTGAACATGGGAATCTAAGATTTCGCTGAAACTTTGAGAACATAGGCTAACGTAAAACAAAAACAAAATCTTGTGTCTCAGTGTGAAATTCAAATTTTTAACAATTCGACAAAGCGGGTTTTCTTCTCTTTGTTTTATGAACAAAGTTTACTAAGAAATTTTTTGAAATCAAATTTATGTGGAAAGTTCTCAGCTTTTCGATAAAAACATTTCTTAATCCCCAAAACGATGATAACTGGAAAAGGAGGTTTTTCCGAAATTCTTAATTTTCAATATTTTCCGCAAACTCAGTTATAAATCTGACGGTTCTATTACACTTTTTTACGCCAAACTACGTTATTAAACCAATGGGACTCTTAAGAATTTTCCGGGAGCTTTCCTTCGTCCTTACGACCTCTTCCACAAGGCAGAAGGCCTTCCTGTAAAGGCCTCTTCACAGTGCATTACAATGGAAAAATTTGTTCCAAAATAAAATTTGAGACAAACGAAAAGAGCAACAGAAGTGGGCAAGGAGTTATTCGAAATGTGAAAACAAAGCACATTGAAGACAAATAGCAGGAATTTGTAATGACCTTTAGACCTCGGAAAATGCAGTGAAAACTTAAAAAATAGAAAATGTCACTCTGATATGTAAAAATATATACATGGATTTTTTTAATCACTTTTTCTATAAAGTGTGGATAAAGGACGACTACCAGTGAATTTTTGGTAAACGGAAATAATTCCCCGGGGAAAAAATTCCCCGGAAAAAATTCCCCCGGAAAAAATGCCCCCGGAAAAAATTCCCCCTGGAAAAAATGCCCCCGGAAAAAATTCCCCCAGAAAAAAATTTCCCCGGAAATAATTCCCCCTTAAAAAATTCCACATATGTAAATACAGCGGAAATTCGATAATACGAAGTCATTTGTAAATTCCGTTCAATAATGTTACATTTGTTCGATTAACTGAACATTGACAATTCGATAAAGCTAAGATATTAATAATACAAATTGATTTCACTGACCCAAACTGCAATCACCATCTCGTTAAACCGCAGTTTGCGTTATTTTGGTAGAATAGCAAATTTTCCTGGGTATGATGTTTAATGTGTCCATAAACCCTTAACGAGGATTTTAAATCGTGTGTACCTATCTGATATTTAAGGGTTTTACCTGAAGCGCGGAACAAAACTACAAATGGGATTTTAGGGAATTTCCAACACAAATGGGGATAGTTCTGATAATTTAAAAGTTTTAAAAGAGGTTTAAAAGAGGTATGAAGAAATTATTGCTACCCTTCGTTGTACATTAATTTAATTAGATGAAGCAGTTTTCAAGTTACCGTGGAGCTGTTCTATCTAGTTAAAAACTACTGTTTGTGTGAAGTTTTAACTAATAAATACGAAAATGGAATTGTTCCAAGTAATAAAGGTAAACACTCAAATTTGTGCTTTGAAGGATACATGTAAAATCTTCATAAAACGTGTAATAAACATATAAGTTGGCGGTGCAATAAACGTAATTCGTTAAAGTAATATTCAATTCGAATTCATTTCTCAAGCCTTTTTCCCGGGGGATTTGTTTTCTAGGGGAATTATTTCCGGGGGAATTTTTTCCTGGGGGAATGTTTTCCGGGGGAATTTTTTCCGGGGGATTTTTTTCCTGGGGGAATTATTTCCGGGGGAATTTTTTCCGGGGAATTATTTCCTCGGGGAATTTTTTCCTAGATTCGAATTTTTAGACTCTCAAGTTTTGCTCCTGTTAAGTTTAAATCAAGAAATTCAGAACAACACAATCTTTTATAAATGAAATGAGTGTCAAGCTAATTTCAAGCAAACAAAAAACTTTTTTAGTGTTTGCAATAATATTACGACACCAAATCCAATACTTTTGTATTTTTTAAGTGATAACTGTTTCTTTTTCAATGTCAAAAGGGCAATAGTATATGTTCTCAAAATTTTCCCTCAGTACACATTCTTCCGTCTTTTAAAATAACTGCTGTACTATTTGTGTTGCCCTTTGGGTTTAACTCGAATTTAGTTTAGAAATTTTTTTTCAATTTTAGTGCGTCGTTGCGAGTTTCCTGGATGTAAACATCCCTTAGAAGTGTCATTGTTTTTCTATCGTATTTTAATTAGAAGCAAACTACAATAAATCAAATAAAAATGTTATATTTAGAAAAAATATTACTGAAAATGTTAAAACTCGAGAATTTCTGGAACAATTACATTTTATACCACTTGCGGCCTTTTTCGAGAATCAGAAATATTTGAGAAATATTCCGATTAATTTTTGTCTTATTTTAGACCACGGAACATCACTCTCATTAAAATCCAACTTCTCAGGTACAAAATTATATCAGTTGACATAATAAAACTGTTTCCTAGTATGCCTTTATTTCTGTGCTGTGCTGTGCTTTTCAGTTTATGTGCTTCTCATTACATTTATTACAAGTCTCATTTCGACTTTAATATGGGCGGGATTTCATGTAGCTCAAAAATTAACAACACATGGAATTTTATTATATAATATATAAAACGGGACGGATGTATGTCTGTGTGTCATAAACTACGGAATATCATACGTTTTAGAATACCAAGGGTTTCCAACCCGGATTCGCGGATATCCGATAATCAGGATAATGGAACCAATTTTACCTATTCGATTATCCGGATAGTTTTATTAGAATAATTCGGATATTTACAGTATTTTAAAAATGTGCTTTACTATAAAACCGACTTACTCCCAGTACCTGCAATGGTCGAGCGGTAGTTAAGTAAATTGCTGCGCAAGTCATTGCCAGCTTAATCGCTTATCCCATTATGACAATGAGAGGATGATGAGGTGATGAGACCCTTTTACCAAGAAAATTTTTAAACGAATTCATCCTCCAATAGTCGACCGCAATCAAGTTGATGATTTTAGAGACGTTGTAGAAAGTAAAAGTGATAAAAGTCCTACTATTTTCAAAGAACATTCCCTACAGTATTAACTGGAGGAAGCCATATGTTCAATTAGCCATATTGAGAAGCAAAACGAAGTTGACGTTAATACGTTGTTTAAGAAAGATTTTCAATTATTTAATAACTTCAAAACTGGAACAGATAATCTAAATATATTATATTACGCGTCACCAACAATCAAACCAACATCGACAGCAACAGAACGCGTTCTTTCAATTGTGGGGCTAACCAAAACAAAAATTTTGTGTATATGTTTCTGTCATTTTTTCTGTATTATAGATATAAGTATTTTCAAAGATGTCATTATTAGTATTATTAGTTATAAGGAATTTTTATATACGCAAGTATATTCTCGAAATATGCTCTACCCCTGATGAAATAAATACATTAAATCCTGTGTGTCTGTAGATGGCCGGGGACGAGTTGTCACCCATAAGGTGATTACTGACAAATGATAGGTCGAATTGTCACCCAGGCCGGGGTCGAGTTGTCACCCAGACCAGGGTCGAGTTGTCACCCAATGTTAATTTTATTATAAGTTACTGAATACGTGTAGGTATATCAAAAAAAGTTGTACACATGATACAGATTGATTATCTAAATTTATTAGCAGGTATCTTCACACATAAAAAATTGCAGTAATTTATTGGCAGAGTAACATTAAGAAAACATTTATATTTATTTAACAATTTTGAAATACTGTGACAATATTTTCACAAACTGAAATCTATTTAGTTGACAATTTGTGAACATTTCTATATGTTTATCTACAAACTGTTTATTTAATATTGAGAATTTATCATATATATCATTTTAGGATTACCAACACTTCTTTGTTTAATGTATGAATCAGTTTGAACATAGTTTAATAGTACGTCAATGAATTTATGAATATTGGGGTGTGCACTGTAGAAAAGATGCAGTCCAAAGATGTATATTAAATATTTTGTGAACTCAGAATTTTTATCATTTTTATATATTGAGGAGAGACCAACTTCTTGAATTTTTCTCCACCTGCAATTTAAATAGTAAAAATTAATTTATTGTTTTGATTTGGGACTTTGCATTACTTACCATGATTGGCCTAGGTGAAACCTACATCCCTTCAGTGTTGAATTCGGTAATGCTTCTCGGACTAAACGCATAAATCCACCGTTTTGCACTACCTCCAGAGACAACTTTTTGGAAACTGAATTTAAAACCGTCAATAATCAACATGTCTTTTCCTTTTTCACTTTTCACCACTTGGACTGACATTCTAGTAAAACGAACAGGACCGATCACCTGGATGATGGAAACTGACCAAAAACAAAACGTTTGGTGCAATATTACGTCTCATTGGAGTAGTTCAATCATATTCATATTTAAGGAATTGCGAAAAGTACCCCCGTTATCCCAAAGAAGGCTTGAAATATACCTGTGGGAAAACTCTGGTGACAACTCGACCCATTCTATTTCCTTACCTGAGGGTATTATAAGGGTTGGGTGACAACTCGTCTCCGCCGCTGTAGATGTAAGTATATCTATTAGGTAAATATTCTTCTTTGTATTTTTAGTAGCAAGGAATTTTTATAAACAAATTATATTCCTAAAATACGCCTCTTCCCCATGAAATAAATCTATCTTTTCCAGTGTGTGTAGATATCATTACCTATTAATTTATAAAGATATTACTTTTAATATTTTTAATTATTATTAACTCTTATAACATTCTTATTACTTATAATGTTTGTGCAATATCCAAATAACATTTCCTACCTAAATACCTGACAGAAAATAAATCTAATTAGAGACCATAATCAAATCCAACAAATATGTCCAAGGAAATATCCGGATATCCGGATAATTTTGGTATTTACTTATGCGATATTCGGATAGTTATGAGCGTCGGATAATCGGAAACCCTAAGAATAACGGATCCTAGGAACACGACATTCTGTACTCGAAAATCTCCGAAATCTCATCTGGTTTCCGAGATATGGGGTGGCTTAAACCTTGAGAGAGACAGAGAGAGAGAGAGAGAGAGAGAGAGAGAGAGACAGACAGAAAGTAAGAAAAATAGATTTACGAAACTATACCGTAAAATGATACGGAAATGTTTCCTTGTTTGCATAGCAATATGATCTATCTCTTAAAGAATGCGCAATAATAAGGGATGACACTTCCTTAGGGCCAAAAATAATAAATTAAGTTCTTAATCAGTCCATTGAGCCATTGATTATTGAGCCAATTGACAGTGATAAACTCTATCTAATATTTTGTTTATTATTTAAGTTAAATTTGAATCAAACTTTGTTAAGTTGGACTCCCGAAAGACACCTAAAACTTTAAATATCCCAATCGGGGGTGGAAAATTGGGTGAAATTTTTGCGATAGTTAGTACACAACCAGGAATTGAAAACTTGATATGGCTGTAGATCACAAGTGGTACAGAATAACATTATAATTTCTAATTACTAGAGGGTGAAAATAGGTTAAAAACTAATGTTGTCATTTTTGTCCCAAAGTAGTTGTCGAAGATTCAGAAACTTTTAACTTTGTAGGTATAGCTTAGGCTGACCTAGGCTAACCCTGAAAAGGGTGGAAAGGGGGTGACAGTTATGCTATTTATACTAAGCAGTAAGAAACTGGAAACAAGTTAAGGTTATAGATTTGGCTCTATAACGTTTTTCAAGTCTCCTATTCTGTCGGAATAAAAAATGGGGGTGTTGAACCATACTTCTATTGTTTCTATCCCTAGTCACTAGCCGAACAGTTAAAAACTTTAATCTCTGCACGGCTATAGATAAAGTCATAAAGTAGCTGAAAAATATTTAAAGTCCCTCAAATTTCACTTAGCTAGGGACAAGAAAATAGTGTAAAATTTATTTAATATATTTTAAACAGCTTCTTCTTCTTTATGTGCCGTCTTCAATGAAGGTTGGCGATCACGTTGGCAAATGCGTGTCTATCTTGCGCGATTCTGAGGACTTGCTCGAAATTTAGGCCGGTCCAGTTCCTTATGTTCCGCATCCAGGAGAGCCGCTTTCTTCCTAAGCCTCGTTTCCCTTCCAGCTTTCCCTCAATTATTAGCTGAGGCAACTCGTATTTTTCGTGCCTGAGTAGGTGGCCTAAATATGTAGTTTTCCTTATTTTTATTATATGCAGCAGCTCCCGCTCACCGCCAATTCTCTGAAGTACTTCATCGTTCGTAATTTTCGCTGTCCAAGGAATCCTCAGCATCCTCCTGTAGCACCAAAGTTCGAACGCTTCCAGTTTGTTTATCATGCCAGCTTTCAACGTCCATGACTCAACGCCGTACAGTAGAATAGACCAGACCAAAGACTATGTATATTACATAGTCTTTGACCAGACGTAACATTTTACCAGTCTCAGACGCAGATTCAGGTCCAAGTACAGATCAGAGAGGAGTCGTTTATATCGTAGAAATCCCTGACGTGCTTTCTCGATTCTAGCCCTTATTTCGTTATCAGGGTTTGTGTCCCTTTCAATCCAGGAACCCAAATACTTAAAGCGGTTTACCAATTCTAGGACTTCACCGTTGATCTGGAATGGAATCGGGATATTCTGATTTTTGCTAATTACCATGGTCTTCGTTTTCTTAACGTTGATCTTCATACCATAGTCCGAGCATGCCCTTTGTACGCTATCTATGATATTCTGAAGCCCAATGTCAGTATCGGCCATGAGCACCGTATCGTCAGCATATCTTATGCTGTTAATGGTTTCCCCATTTACTTTTATCCCATCTGAAATATTTTCCATTGCGAATTTAAACAACTCCTCTGAATAGACGTTGAAAAGGCTTGGTGATAATATACATCCTTGACGCACCCCTTTACGAATTTCTATTTCCGTAGAGGTGGTATTTTTTATTCTTATTTTTTCCACTTGATGCCACCTGGCATCAAGTGGCTTTAAACAGCTGGAACCTTCATAATGTTATAGGTAGAGTTCCCAGAAAAATTCGAAAACATTAGATATTTAATCTAAATTATATTTAGATATTTAGACATTAACCGATCGAAGCCTGGTACATCGTTACATTCATATTCGAATTATAACTTTCTCAAATTACTAGCAAGCGAAGCCGCGACGGGTCACTGCTAGTCCTGGAATAAACTTTATGTGAAATTATTCCACAGAAATTGATAAGTCATCAATATCCAACCCTCTCGCTCTAAATAATCAAGGTTTCTACGACCAACGGCGATATTTTGCGTTAAATAACCGGATTAATTAATTTCTCTGTTTTCCTTGGAGCGAAACCGCATTTTTTAATTAATCGGAAGGAAAAGCTTTCGTACGCGCAACCAAAAAAAAATCAACTCTAAATACTCACAACGTATGTATTTTCCGAGTAAATGAACACATAAACACACGCCGACCACATCCTGTTCCCAGGGTGAGCTCGATTTGCATACTGGCCAAAACACTACGGTTTCATTAATCCTTTTGTCGGCCAATCCGAATATATGAATGGTAATTTGTATAGGTTTTTTAGGTCACGGAGGATAGACAAGGAAAATTGTACAAAAAAGATTTATCTTATGATGATATAGTTTCAGAGTCATTTTGCGAACATAAAATTAAATTTATACATATAGCTATTTAAATGTTCTACAATGTTATGCAGCAACACATTTAGATATTTCTGGAATAAGAAATTGGGGGAAATCTCAGAATCAACAGTAGGTTGGTAGACGAAATGCAGTAGGTATTCCCCATTCCCAACAATATCACTTTATATTCTTCCCGTTTCTCTGGTTGAGATATTTCAAAGCATCTGCGTTTCGCCATCAAATTCGATATAAGTGCACCACTCTCTATTGAATATAAATATTTCTATATTAACATGCCTCCTGATGGATTGCCATGTAAACTCAAAATTCAACTTTTATAAATTGTATGTATAGGTCTTTACATTCATCCTATATCAGTAAGTAGATTTACTCAAGTCCATTCTTCATAACGGAGCACTATTACTCGTTTTAAATAATGTTTCAAGTTAAATTATATATAAAAATATTACCAACAGGATGTTATGGAAATTTGTCTTTAATATGTAGCCTGAACCTGAATAACAAATATTCTTTTTTGATATATGAGTTTCAATCGTAACTCAACCACTCTAAATTTGCAATATTATTTGAATATAGACAATTTTTAATGTGATTTTCACAACAAGGATTTACATACTTTACTCGAATCTTACATAAATTCTTAATAAAGCTGCTAAACTGCTTGGCTCAAACTTATTTGCTTGCTTTGATTTACAAATATTAAAAATTTTCCATCTCTGTTAAGCATTTGTTCATAAGCATTCTAATATAAACCAATTTTTGAGACAGTACATATATTATTTATACCTATTGATCGCTTAAAAAATATTTAAACCAAATTTATAAATTTCGTTGACAAAAAAAACCTATTATATTAGCAATTAAATCAAAAACCATATAAATGATTAGAGATAATAAAATAAACAAATTGAAGCAATAAAAAAATAAATTGATTAATTATAAATACACCTGCCACAATTGTGGAACCCCAAGGAGTGCAGCTACTAGTTTGGTGTTTAAATGCCAAATATATTATAATAATAACTTAATTAGCGAAACTAACCTACTTTTCAACGACAAACCAATATTTTATTTTCAATACCGCGAAGAGTAACGAAAACAACGACACAAAACTCATACTCAGCGGGTTTGGCGAGTTAAATACGAGGAAATGGACAGACGAAAGGTTATCAAGTTACAACAGAATCAAGTTGAAACCGACGCACACGATCTCCCGTGAGGGTTCATACCGAACACATTTATACCTGCGTTTGTTGTGATATGTATAATGTTACACCTTAAACATCATTAAATTTACTCGCTACACATTTTACAAAGTTATAGCTTACAATCTTTACTTTCCTATATTGAACAATTTTATCAGTTATAAATTTGAAATGAATTTTGTAACGTTGGGATCAAGAGGACAATCTTCCATGAAGTCGAAAGCAAAACTGTCTCCTACTTCTTCAGGTGTTAGAAAAGTTAAACCAGATAATTGTGTAACCATCTTCCTACACTTGAATTTACATCACCCGCCACCTACCCTTTACGGGAGTTTATGTACGATTTTAGAACTACCCGAAAATCCTTACGGGAGTTTATGTGAGTATAACTTGACCGTGACGGGACCTCGTGTGCGGTATGTAGTTGAAACTAGGAGCACATACGTTGAAATTTTACCCTGCTGGTTATGCTAAATGGCGAAAGCGCATCATTAGCAGTGTCAATTCCGGTAATATCATCAGTAAAGAGCGGATAGTTAGGCCCTAAAAAATAAGGGAAGGCATAAAATTTAATAAAAAAGGCACAATTTATTTGCAAAAAAGGCAATTCAAAAAACAAAAAAAAAGGTACTGAAATGACAAAAAAGGCAAATTAAATGACTAAAAAAATTGTAATACATCCTGTTTTTCTTACAAAATACTCTCATTTTTGAAAGAAAAAGGTATATATGTAATAGTAATATGAATAATATCGAATGAGAAAAAAGGCATACTCTCGTTTAAAAATTTTGTTATACGTTTAATTAATTATAATTAATTTACTGAAATCTATGTAATTTAATTATACATATATACAACTTGCATAATATATAATTGAATTTAAGGATATGAAACTTTCTTGGTTTCTCAGGATGTAATTAAATATTTTTCAGTATTTTCAGGCGAGGTTTTGTCTTTTATCTGTTAAAATATCTTTGTATCGGGAAAAAGATCGTTCTACGTTACAGGATGTCACTGGAGCAAATTTTAAAGCTGAAGTTTCTGTGATTGGTCCAAGAGCACTTTAACGGCGGCATTGTATACATTTTCTGATCTTTCAAAACCACAAGCTCACAATGATTTCAAATCATCAAATGGTCACTATTGAAACACTCCACAAAATTTTACCTACTGTCTTTCCCTTAACCCTAAGAAACACAGTAATTTTTATAGTTTATGCAGTCACCCTCAATACTCCCTGGAATTCCCCAGTTCTAAACGGTAATTAATTCTCGGTGATAGTTATAGGATCAGCCGGATGTTCTTAACGGGCATGCATATTATGAAACCGTTTGTTGACAGGATTAAGATAGTTAATGATTAAGAGATTTCAAACTACGAAATATTGCAGAATTTAAAGAAATATACACAATTTAAAGAAAAGGCATATGGTTTTTGGAAAAGGCACAAATGTAAAAAACACACTAAAAAGGCAAAAAAGGCAGGCAAAATGCATTAGCCTAATTATCCGCTCTTTAATCATCAGAAATTCGACCCAATAACGTTGCCGGTATTGCAATGAAAACACTTCATTCCCCATTCGCAGTTGCATTCGACGTCCCTTACCAGGCTTAATTACATTGTCACGAAATCGTACTCTTGCCTATTTGCGCCCTTTGTACCAATTCCTTCACTTCCCGCCAGTTTTACGGGATCACACATTACATAATTAGGTCAAGGCAGGTGTTATCTCGTTCCTGACCGCCGCCTGAACCTTATCGTCCAGATTTATTGGGACTTTGCCGCGATAATCCCCGCCCGTAATTCAAACGGGTACAAAAGAGTTTTTCGGTAGTCTCGGGAGAGCGTCGTTTCAATAATGCGACGTGATCCCGGCGATGTTGACGCCGGAATTGAAAGATACGAGAAAGTAACAAATCAAATAAGGGATAATGTATGCATAACGTGGCGTTAGGCGGGATATGTATAAAATGTAAGTCAAAGTATCTGGGGGGGTCGGTTCCCCAGATGGATTTTTTTTTCGTGTATTACATACATATATTCAAAGATTAACCAATAACCATTTATTTATTTTTATATCAAAGAGTGGCAAAAAATTCTTGAATATATATGAAAACGCGCCGTGTAACGTACCTACGCAAGTAATCCTCTCGCGCAAATTTTCAATCTCTCTCGAGATCATTCATTCATAAATTTTAATACGCGAACCTATTTCGTATACATTTCGATAATCCAATCGCAGATTCTGCGTAGTCGGATCGCAGAAAAGAAAACATTCCTTATCCGTTATTTTAAAAACCTGTTGCCTTACGACCGACCAATTCATCTCGACAACACATTCGTCTCGATTATTTTTCCATCGGCTACATTATAGTTGATCCGTATAGAAGTAAATGATTTCCCCAGACCCTTCGCCCCGATTACTCCCTTTAGCGAACGCACGCATTGAAGGAACCGGGACCCTAAAAAAATCTGGAAGGGTCCGAGAAACGATCGCAACGCATTCCCTCCGGCTATTACCGATGAAAAAGTGACAATAAGGGGATGCGCGTCCGTTACGAGTGAGACGGGAAACGGGCGTAAAGATTAAACGGCCTTTATGGATGCCGTAGCCCGGAATTAGGTAAACACGAGGACTGCGTGGGGAGTACTTTGTGTCAATTTTCGAGAGGGAGTGAAAGGGTAACGTTTCAGCCTCGGAGGTGATTCAAATGGCGATCGGGCCGATTCGACCGGCTAAATAATTTAGTCCGGAACGCGGAAAAGGGTCGGGGCGATTCTCCATATCGGAGAGATTATGGGATTTTTGCCGGGTTTTAAAAACAAATTTGTCCCTTGACTCTCCATTTACTAATGACGTAGGACTGACCCTCCTGGCTAAATCAACAGGTCTGACAGGACTTATCATCTTCGAAGCTGTTGAAGTTGGCATTGCTTACTTAGATCAATAAGTTGAAGTAAGTTCAATAAATTCAGGTAATAGTATCTTACTCTTCCATATTATTCTCTTGAAGTTATATCAAATAATTTTGGACACACAGCGATAAAGGACAACAAAACTAGCGATGTATAACATCGTAAAACTTTCTCGTATGGCCGGACAAAATATTCATGGCAACATTATCACCGTTTTATGAAATAAATATAGTAATGGATATTAACACTTTCTCTTATAGCCCAGTCTGTGTAGATTTTTCACGACATTAATTCATATCCGGATGGGAGTGGTCAAATGTTGTAGGCTCTGATCAGTTGATCATGCCTATATAGTTTTAAACGTTCAAAAAGTGTGCATTAACAAATGGGAGGGGTCCAATTTATCAAAAACAGGTTTTTTGATTCTACAAGCCAAAGTATGCATTTTGGCGAGAAAAGTTTCATATATAAGTTGTAGAGAATTTAAAACTATAATCTGAGCTGCAGCACGATTAATTTTGTTAAATATTCATTGCAAAAATGACAAAAAACCACTGAAAATGGTTATTTTTTGCATATTGATTATTTATTGCAAAAATAATACCATTTAGGTTTTTACTACTCTAAAAGCTAGCTTTTATAATTCCAAACCTAAACAGCTTTTATAAAAGTCAATTGGTTAATTTGTTGCTGAGATATCACTATTTGTTTATTCCAAGACGCATAAAGATCAATGCTGTTACGTCTTTTTGGATAAACATTTCGAGCTGCACACTTATTCTCTTCATAAATAACCCAATTTTCATACCCCCTTAAGAAAATATGATAAAAATAATTGTCAATCCCTTATTTATCGCTTTAAAAGAGGGGATGATTTAGACTTATCAATTACTCTATAAAACGATGCACTTAAGCAAGTGCCCTTTAGGGCAATTTTAGATAAAAATGTTTCAAATATAAGCTAATAAACATCTAATTTAAGTTATGAGATTTGTTATAAATCACCAAAATCGTTTTAAAGAAAATTGTACAACAAAATATATTAAGAGTAAAGTGCCCTTTAGGACAGTTTTAGCAAAAATATTCAGAATAAAAATTGAACACATTTCATGTTATTTCAAATATAAAGTTTAGTAAAAACATTCAAAGTCTTTTTGAAAGAAAACTGAGAAATTCAAAATGTTCAGGAGTAAAGTGCCCTTTAGGGAGATTTTGAAAAAAAATCAAATGAAATTTGTAGCCTTAGGTTAGGTCGGTATTAATTTAAATTTGGTATGAATCGGTAATACTTTTTAGACGAAAATTGAGAAAAACTGAAAATTCACAAATGTAAAGGGACCTTTGCAGAAAATCAGTCAAGATAACGATACCGGAAACAAACAAGAATAATAAATGTAACTGAAATTGAATAGTAAAGTAAGCATACGAAATTATAAGAAACTTTGTACCAGTTTTTGATATAATCAAAAAAAAAATATAATAGAAATTACCAGTAAAATTCCCTTTGCCCTTAATTAATTATGATGAAATTTATGTAGTCGCCAATTTTCAGGGGTTTTCAGCGAGTTTTTGAAAAAATGCTGACCACATACACACACACATACATACATATACACACACACACACACACACACACACACACACACACACACACACACACACACACACACACACATAGACATGTTTCCAAAAACATGTTTTTCGAACTCATGGGATCTCAAAATGTCCAGAAATGCCAGTACCTTAAATTTCGAAAATCAGCACGATTACAACACTTTCTCTTATTGTTTGGATAACCCACATATATACATTTTTATACATAACCCTATAAAGGTTTCTACGGTCTGAATAAATGTATTATATCATAAAGTAGATTTATAAATGGTAAAATAAATGTAAAGTATCATAAATAAACCATTTTTGAAATAATGTTCAAAATGATTCAAAAGGTCTTATAAAGACCTTTTGAAATATTGTAAAAAAATATTTTTTTTAATTAATTTCAGTGTAAAGGGTGGTTTATGAAGGTTAAAGCTATTAAATAGTTAAGAAATTTAACTATGAATATTAAATACATTTTAATTCACCATAAAATGAATCATTAAATAATTTAAAGCAGCAAAAAATTATTTTTTTTTACAAATTTTGAACTAAAAGGTAGTTTTTGAGGGGCGAAAAATAGTTTGAAACCTTTACTTAACACACTTAAATATTATTAAAATTCAAATAAAGCTTAAATATACCGGTTTTAAGTTTTAGTAAAAAGGAGTAGTTTTCAACCCTTAAAAACGAAAAGCACACATTTTAATCATATAACTTTTGAAGAGGATAGTAAGACAAGCTCACTTGCAAAATTTCATCAAAATCGGTGGGGTACTTTAAAATTCGGCGGTTTTACAATATTTTAGCGTGGAAGAATGGACTAATATCAGAAAGCAAAAAGAATATGAACAGGAAGTTAGGAATGCTACGCAAGGAAAGGAATTTAAGGACCAAGACAGACAAAATAAATTCGTTTTAACACTCACTTTGCAAGAAGCAGCACAAAAAAATCGCCCCTATAAAGAAACAAAAAAGGAATAACATAGCACTAACAATAAAGAAATTATTAGAACAGAGACGAGAACTAGTACAACAAAACAGGTAAAGAACTCTAGAATTCATAGAAAAGATAGCAGATTGAGAAAACAACATAAGCTGATCTAGCAAACAATAGAGAAAAATTGAAATATGACGATACTTAAACTATCAATGGGAAGAACAAAAATATTAGCAATAAAAGAAAGAAAGATGAGAATTAAAAGAGAAGAAATAGATACTAGAAAATATAGGAGAATACAATAAAGTGGTCATATATAAAGAATTATTTAAATTTCAAAAAAGACAAACGAAGGAAAAACTAAAGAAGAAAGCTAAAATCGTAAATTCTGAGGAAATCCCAGATATAGAAGAACCAGAAATTATTGCCGCATTGTATAAAATGACAATCCCAAAAACCAGCTGTAAATGACGATATAACCCAAAAATTGATAATGAAAGGAGAAGAAATCAATAAAATACTGAAAATTTCATTCACTAAGTGCTTAGAACCAGGAAAGATTGCAATGAAATGGAAGGAGGCTACATCAGTAACACTGAAAAAGAAGTGGAACAGGCTAGATTTGACGAACTATGAACCTATAATATTCTTCTGACAAACTTACAATCTATTATCAAGAATACTGTTGAAAAGGCTTGAACAAAAAAGAGATAGATATATCTCGACTGAACAAGCAATATTATAAACGCTTTAACACGGCTGAGCACCCATTAACCCTTAAATTATTAATTGGAAAAAAACGAATGAGTATCAACCATCAATGTACATAGGGCTAATTGGCTACGAAAAAACGTTCGATAACGTAAAAACATGGACAGTGTAACAGTCATTATGGAACGGAAGGATTGACAACAGATACATTTCACTGAAATCTATAAAGAGACATAAACGACGATCAAAATACCAGAAGAAACAAACGTAATTCCAATAAAATTGGAATTCAACAAGGAGACCTACTTTCGCTAAAACTCTTCATAATGGCAATTGAAGATTTATTTAAGAATTTAAACTGGGAAGAGAAAGGCATAAACATACACGGTCGGTACCTATCGAACCTAAAGTAGGCAGATGATATAATCTTATTCGCCATAAGTCCAGAACTATAGACAGTGATAATGGAAGTAAATCCCCCCTGTAAAGACTATTAAAAAGCAACCTAAGTATCACATGATAGACCCTTTAATCTTTGCAACTTTATTTTTGTACGATTTAGCTATATTATCCATTTGGTGTGGTAACTATATAACCTCTGACGTCATAAACCGTTTCAAATACAAGAAAAAATGTTGAAACCAGTCATAACTTCCTGTATTGGTAGGGTATATATAGGGAAACAGGGAAAGTGATCATGCGGTGATGTGAATAGACAAGGATAATATACATATCGAATATAACGACATTTTTCGGCAGGCTACAGGTCGCATTTTTTAATGAATCACAACAAAATTTGGTACAAAAATCAGTTGGCCGAAAATCTCGGTCGAGTTCGTTAATAGGCCAAATAGGTCTAGCGGTTTCAAAATGGCGGCTTGTTATTTTCAAAAAAAAAAAATCAAAAAACTAATTTCGCGTCTGAGAGAAAAATGTTACTTAGGTTTTTTGTTGATCTTATAGAGGCGAACGACTTTTGTATAAAATATTTTTTTCGAGAAATGTACAGAAAAAAAGTTTTTTTTAAAAAAAATCAAAAAATTTTTATATCGCGTCTGAGAGAAAAATGTTACTTAGGTTTTTTGTTGCCCTTATAGAGGCGAACGACTTTTGCATAAAACATATCTTTGAGAAATGTACATAAAAAAAGTTATGTGCAAAAAGTTAGAAATTTTTTATTAAAATTATAATTAAAATTTATATTACTCTATATCCTACCCATAAATCTACCTTTCAGCCTGGTATGCCATGTTTTTTTTTATTAAAATCCGACTATGAAAATATTTTGTATTGTAGTCCTTTCACGCTTTTATGTACTGAATAGACATATTTTCCTTGAAAATTAGTGAACACTGCAAAGTGAGCCTATTTTAAATTATACCAACATTTTTGTACAACTTCAAAATATGTTGTATCAATCCTTCTTACACAATTTTAAAATATTATGACAAATGCAATGTATAAAAGGGTTATAAGAGACATCCATTGGCACAAATGTGTATCCTCTATTCGGAAATAATTTTCCCCAACTCTGGTACAGGCGGTTGGTTTTAAAGAAGTGTGTAGTAAAAAACATATTTGCTTAATTTCCTCTGAATTGCAAAACGCTGGATGAAAACTAGATTTTAAAGCTATTGTAGTAATTAATATTTACCCACCTTCGCTACATTACGTGCAAATCAAGCTCGCCAAACATCAAAACACCAAACAATCCATTTTCGTGCGGATCCTTCCTCAATTGCGAACCCCACTTTGAAAATTTCATAAATCCCCGCGACAATTTCCACATTTTCGAATTCGGGAATTAGCCCGCTACACCCCTCCCAAATTGTTATTAATCATAATCTGTCGGAATGAAATTCTGAACAACGTGCACCGAAATGATGCGAGGACCGCCGATATTTCGAGGAAAATGGGAAAGGCCCCGGGGGACCGAATAGGATAAAACCTAATTGACGGCTCAGAGATACCCTGCTGTTTACTGTTACTGGCGGGAACATATAATTTCTTTGGATTCGCAAATGGGAAAATAGGGTTTATAATGCTGGAAGGAAGAAAATGAGGGCGGACTCGTATATTCGAAAGTTAATGGCGGCAATTCATCAGAATTATTAATTCGACGATGCCCGACGAAGGGACGGAATATATTCGGGGATTTAAAAATTAATGGAGTGCCCTTAACGGCAGTTAGCGGTTACGTACGCAAAAATCTTGGGATAAATTTTGAGATTTTTACATTGTAGAGCGTTACATCGCGATCCGTTGATTTTCAACATTATGATTTCCAAGGAAAGTGATGGGAATCCACGTCATAAAAACCCGTATATCACTACAAAATCAGAGGTACAAATCTGCAACATAACAGTAAATTGAAATTAATTTACATTTAATTGCTAGGTTTACTTCCACCTAATGTAAATTGGCGAAGGAGCGCCAAAATTCCTTAAATGACAAATTTTATTCCATTTTAACATAAAGCCTAATTGGATAAATCCACCTCATCTAAGCTACACTGGTTAACCAGGTTAAAATGTCGTTAGACCGAACCTTAAAAAAACGTCGTTTCTACCCAAAGTTTTTGATATTTTCCCCTTTCATCTAAATTTTCCAATTACCTCCTTTAACGACCCCAATCGTAAAAACGAACGTACGAAAGACAATAAAATATTAAAAGAACAATCACAATGTTCCCTCCGGCAGTTACCGGTGTAAAAGTCATAGCGTGTTTATGAGAGGAAATATAGGTAATAAAAAGAATGCGAACTTTGTATGGCGTTTAGTTCGCTCCGAAGTGATGAATTGAAGCATCTAACCGTCGCTGGATCGACCGGTTCATTAAATTACTGCAAATAGTTATGCAATCCATTATTATCTAATGAAGAGGACTGAAGCAGGGGTGAAATTACACAAGATTACACAGTTTTAATTGGGATTCCAAGCAGAATTCACCCAACTCAGTTGAAAAAACATCGATGGGAACTGCTCCGGCAAAGTTTCTGACTAATGAAGGCAATTTACGGAAAATTTTCACCGAAAAAGTTTATTAGCCTTTAATGACCAAAATTCGACACGTACAGAGGTATGACTCGAGAGCACATTGTACGTTGGATTCATTGCCAGTTTTGGGTTTTCAGTAACAAATTTGAAAAAATCTCTAGAGACGTTTCCCTTAGGAATTCAATAGCTAATAAGTGGTAAAATAGCCACAACCTGAGGTACTCTATATTGTTTATAATAAATCCAGATAATTTCTTCTTGAACATATTTGCGTTACTGAAATAATGTCTTTCATATGAATGTTAATAATTTAATTGGAAAAAGGAGAAGGCACTTTATGAAAAAACTAAGTAAGGGTATATGAAGGAAAACAATATGAAGTCAAGCAATCAAATAATAATGATACAGATGTGGCCAAAACACACTACATATAATGAGGGACAATTTTCCACATCTTAATGTAAGTAACGGATCAAACCAGATGCTTAAAGTCAATCAGTGACTATTTATTTATCATGTGATAGGCAAGAATAATGGATCAAAATGTTAGGTTAGTTACTACACACTTAAATTGAGAATTCTCTCACAACATAGATTCACACCCTTCCTACGAAAATCGAACAGGAGACCTTAATACAACACTAAAGACACGCAAATAGGAAATATTGAAAGCGTTGTACAAGAACAGGAAAAACATAAAGTGACAAGACGGACGACAGAAAACCATGCTGGTGAGACACTGAAATTGGAAAACAGCCTATTTTGGCAAGATCTAATACAACTTGCCTTTGTAGGCAACTTTGCCTACTAAAACAGGCAAATGCATACGAAAATTTGCAATACGAAGAATTATCTGTCATGGCAACCAATCAAGAAACATACAAGTTTAGAAATAACAAAAGAAGCCTAAATATCACAACAAAATTTTTCATGGAGTACAGCAGAAATTCAAAAAGGAGAGGAAATAAAATGAACTCAAAATTCGTGGTTCAATGAAACAAAGCTGAGTCAATTTTGCTTGTGTCGTTAGTTGGTAATTAATTAGTATAAGCCAGTCAGTTAATAAGTAAAGCTAAACTAGTCGAGAATGTTAGTTCCTCTACACTATCTCCTTCCATAATAAATAAAACTGGTCAAATAATTTACTGTTGACAGATAATTGATTTGGTACAATTTAGCTTGGGTAGTCAGTTAATCAGTAATTAGCTAGCTGATTGAGGCTTTCAGTGATTAAGTGAAGCTAATACAATCAATCTCTACGTTGGTCGAGTAATTAGTATGGCGTTACATGACATTCATGTCTGTCTTCGTTTAATTTTCACTTGAGCGAAAGCTAGCCAGTTTAATCATTAGTTAGTGAAACAAGTTTATCAGAGACTGGAATATTTGATAAGTTCAAATTTGACTAATGTACAGAAAATACAATAAGACAGTAATTAAGGGTAAATATTAATTGGCAGATTAATGGATATTTAATATTCCAATATACTTCAGAAGTATTCCTGGATATTAAGTATATTAAATAATAAATACACTAAAAATATATAAATATATCCATATATAAAAATAATGTATGTGTACATGATAAAAATCAATACAATAATATTAAAGCTGTTTTGTCTAAAATAAAATAAAGTTCTCACTAAAAATTCAATACTGTAGTTTATATGACTAATCAAGAAAAAAAGAGAGCTCCTCTGTAATAAAATATATCAAATCTTCGCTAAAATCATTTTATTTCATTTTATTTTATTTATTTTAATACTTCAGTACCCACTTTTTACTAGTGAGTCACACTGATTTAAACTTTCCGATTGAACACATACACATTTAAGATTCATTTTCAGCAATCACCAGATCCACATTATCTTCCAAACGAAAACTTTTGGAACATCTTTTCCCCTCGCATTTCTATCAGTTTAATGCCAACCTCAGACGTTTCCTGATCTATTTCAGTAACGATCAGTTCTACAGCATTCGATTTCGACACTCACATTGCGTAATATAAACGTCGCAACGCCCCCGTACTACAAATCCGATCTTATTGAATTAAGTGTCGACTCCAGGCGACAAGTTAACGGGCTTTCGCCCTACCAGGGGTCACAATCCGGATTCAATCTTAAACACCCATTAGCCGGATATTGGAGGTTAACGCGGCTCGTAACAGGTAAATCGTTAATTATCTATTCCGTTGGGGGAAAAGAGTTTCTACCCGATAATTAGGCGGGTAATTTGTGATTAAATTGTTTTTAGACATAAATTGTCTTCAATGATATATGATAAGTAAATTCGTTTTGTGATGGCTGGCAATTACCTAATCGAATTATAAGATATAACCTGCACTTCTTGAACTTATATGCCTACTGTATTAAATATCAAGTTGCATTCTCTTATTTTTCTGTCGCTTAGGTAGTAAGTTGGTAGTAGAGACAGTCGCTGTCACAACGTGTTAGTCGTAATAAAGCTATTTAAGAACAAACTCTCAAGTCTAGTACTTTAACTTGCGTATACGAATCTATAAGTAAGATCCCAGTGGCTGGTTTTGACATTGGGAGGTCTTATCGACTGTATTTGAAATGAAGGTGTCAAATAATCTATGTGTGCTAATAAAGAATCTAAGAAAATGACACGAGTCATCTTTCTTAAGAAGTCACCCAACCTTACCAAAGTCAACTTAATATTATATCACAATTACTTTTAAAGAGGATATTTAAAATATCGACGATGAAATTGGCGCAGTCAGTAGGATAATTCAAGATTTTTATTAATATTCATTTAAATGTATTTATACCTTCAGGAAAATTTTTGGATTTCTACTCAAGCTTTGCAAAGGTTGGGCCTCACTTGACTCAGTGAATCGAAATTTTCACCACAAAACCAATAAACTCACCCTAAGGCCAATTTACCCTTACAACGTTACCCAACGGCTAACCCAAGGCTTACCCAAGGGATATGAACCACTTTAAACTTGAATATGCGGGAATTTAACCGAAATCCAAATGATCTGAATAAAATTTAATCTCTAAGCGAATCCTTAATAGTTACTTATCAGTTACTTGTTGTAAACAGAAATAACTAAAAATGTAACTTTTTTGCTTATATCATGAAAACTATTGAATGGGTCGCATTATTGTCAATGAGTTATGAGTTATGAGTTATGTTGGGAAGTTATGAGAAGAGTTGGGTGAAATCTTGTTGAAAAATCAAAAAAAGTCTTCAAAATGGTGTTTTGTCAACCTTAATCCGACATTAATAGCCGAGTAATGCCGAAAACCTATGAAAAATTATTAATTTAGAAAAGTTCATGACTTTGTTAATTCTTAATATTAATGGAAGGCATTTCGGGAAACGATGGTTTTGTATATCTTCCATTGGTTCCATTGGTAAAAATTATATGTGATATTGATGTTAAAGGGTATTTACGAAAATACATCAGTGTTGGAATAATTAACCAGCTTTTTCAATTAGTTAGTTACTTACAGCATTTTAGTTAAAGGGTTAGTTTAGCAAATCATTATGATTTTGGTTATGTGATTGGCATGATTGGTGATTTATTGGGTAATATTTATATATCTTGTGATTTAAAACAATAGTTTAGCATCCACAATTTTGAAGGTTTCTATTATTCATAAAGGCCTTCGAATATATTTTTTAAAAACAATCGATATACAGTATCAAATGTCAAACATGTCACATTTATTTCTTTATAACATGTCATGTAAGTGATAATTTTTTTTAGAGATACCTAACATATATAAAAACCAATCCTGTCTATTCGAAGGGTCAGTTTAATGCAATTTTCGAAAATAAACATGTAGTGATGGGAATTTTACTTCAATTTTGTGGCAAACTGACGAGAAAATCGAGGAATAGAGAGACCTCTCAAAGACGTCGATTTTCACGAGTTTAGCTTCAACTTCCTCTCGTTCTTCTTTGTGTGCTCAACTTCTAACGTTTCATTCATTGGCTACTTTTACATCTTTTGAATTTCCTGAATTGCTTACCTATTTAAAAAATTTTAATGTAAGTTCATAGAAACAAATCTGTTAAAAATATATTGGAGAGGATAAAAGTTACCTTATAAGCAATATTGGGGATATGAATTGTGACTAATTATGCCTTTTGGTACAGTGTTAATATTTTGATTTGTCCTGTAGTACATGACACGTTTTGATCTTGTTGCTTAGTCTCAGGGTAAAATGAGATTCATTTTTCATCCAATGTTATTGTGTTGAGTATTTCAATTATCCTCGGGGTAATTGCTTACATTGGTTTATCCAAAACCTAATAATAGTTATGTAAGTTGTGTTATCATATCTTCTTCTTTCTATTGTGGAAGTGTGATATCTTCCTATTTACTATTCCCGTCATTTATTAGCACAGCATATTTTACTCTTCAGGCTTACCCTACTTTTGCGTTTCGTTCAGAATAACTTCACGATTTTTCCACTTCCCAATTTTATTTCTTTCATTATATATTTATGTAGCAATCTCTCTTCGATATCAGTTCCTTTTACAAACCACAGAAACTTTCATCCAGATGCCCACAGGTGACTTTCCCAATAACTCAAAGTGCCCACGATATACCCATAACCTTTATATTTACATTTTCGAATATTGCATCAAGACGAGTCATTTTCCGGGTTCCTACTTCAAACTTATCTTAAATCGATTCATGAACGAGGTGCACAGTTAACCCTTTTTAAATTTCCGAGATTGCACCGCTTCACCGCCGGACGAGAGACCTTTCCCGGCACTTAACTGGGAACGAGAGGAGGGCGAGCAATTCGTTCTCGTTTGGAACAATTTAATTTTCTGAGTGGGACAAAACGCTGCAGCGTCGCGGCGGCGAGCTATATCGTCCCGAACGGCGTAACGGTCGCGTTTAAACGCGAGGAAAGGTGTAGTTTAAGGTAACAAGCGAAGAGATGAAACCGCAACGATGGAGTGAACACGATCCTTAAAGTGAAATTTTCCGGATAACATCATCGTCCGATTTGTTTATTTGGTAATCTGCAGTGAATGTACATGTTATTATATCGAATGGAGAATAAGAGGGGAGTGTATCGTCGTCGAGCGCTTCGGGGTAAATTGCTGCGGCCCAACAATATTGTTTAAGTATAAATGGACCGATACTGATTGGAAGGTTGTATGTTTTACACAAGATTCAGTAATTGTGCCTCGGAGATGTTTTTAGTTTTCAAAGGAAACTCTAGGCTTTCACTACGTATAACCGATTTCTACTAAGCTGCACATGTGTAATTGAGATACTATACGCCTCGGGACTTCACATCAAGCGCAGAGGGAATTTCGTACGATTTATTTTTCCGAAAATGCTTAGTAATTCTGACCCGACTATGAGAAATACAAACAGATGTCCATTATACTCTTCAACAACTTCGAGAAAATACGGAAATGAAAAATATATGGGTCTCATCAGACGAAACAATCGATGTAGAACACAGGTATGTCGTGTTTGGTGTATTGAGAGTGGAAGAAGAAATTAGAAAATCACATCTACTGACTGTAGAAGTGTTAGACAAAGTAAATCATTTCACGGTTGCTGCATTTTTTAATGACTGCTTTAAAATGTTAAGGCTGATAAATGTTCAGTATGAAAATGTTAGAGTTGTTGTAATACATGCTGCACATTACACGTGCAAAGCAATGTATAGGTTGTAAGTTTTTTATCCAAAACTGATACACGTTACTTGCCTTGCTCATGAATTCCTTAGAGTTGCTGAACCAGTGCGTGCAAACTATTCAGATGTAAACTTATTGATTTCTTCAGTTAGAAAAGTGTTCTCCCGAATAAAAACATTAACATTAGGGAGACTGCAGAGAACATTCCTTTGCCACCGTCACCAATAATTAACGAACGCTGCTAAATACCATGCTGAGCATTTTAAGATTGTTGAAAACGTAATTGTTGAATTTAGTGAAGAAAATGCATATTGTATTGAAGAGGCGCAAGATGTGTTATCGAAAAAAGGGTTGCATGAGGTCTTAGTCTCTATATATATATATATATATATATATATATATATATATATGGTACGTTCCACGCCGAATTTAGATTTTTTTTTTAGATTTGGCCCAAAATCAACTAAAACTGTCCTTTTGGGTCCCTGAAACTCCCCCTAAATTTTTAGGGCCCCAAGTGGAATAGAACTCAAGTTATGGACAATTGAAAGTTGTAATTTTCAGGATCGGCTCCAAAACCAAAAATTTTCAACCATCCATAACTTGTAAAAATACCCATTTTTATGAAAAAAGTTTTAAACAAAAGTTGTTTGCAATGCTTTAAACTTTCGGAAACTGCTAAAAAAAAGTTCATCCGACATGGTTCACTATTGACGAGTCTTGGCGCCATTAGTCGTCAGGGCGCCAAAAAAAAACATTATCAGCTTTCCTGACCAAAAAAATCAGGAGCGTAGCTGAATTCGATATAAAACTTTTCAGCCCAAACAAAAGTTAGCCAGACCTAAGGGCTCCGAGAAAAAAAAATGGTTTTCAGGTTCAGCTTCAAAACCAAAAATTTTCAACCATCCATAATTTGTAAAAATACCCATTTTTATGAAAAAAGTTTTAAACAAAAGTTCTTTGCAATGCTTTAAACTTTTGGAAACTGCTAAAAAAAAAGTTCATCCAGCACGGTTCACTGTTGACTGGTCTGGGCGCCATTATTCGTCAGGCCGCAAAAAAAAACATATTCAGCTTTCCTGACCAAAAAAATCAGGAACGTAGGTGGATCCGATACAAAACGTTTGAGCCCACACAGAAGTTCGCCAGACCTAAGGGCTGGTCCCAAATTTGAAAATTTGTGTTGAAAATTCAAATTTCCAGAACAATTCTTGTGGAAGATTGCTTCAGCGTTTTCGTCAACCGTTGTGGACCTTCAAAAACATCAACAAGAGCAACAATTTGGGTGAGAGTCGCTTCTTGGATAAAAAATATGCGTCAAGCGAAGTCATCTGGGATCAAAATTCAAGTATTTTGAGGAATTTTGAGTTTTTGAGCCGCCGAGGACTTGGAAAGTGCTCTATTTATATGAAAATAGCATGCCAAACTTAGTGATGTTGATCCCCAGTCAACTTCTAGAAAAAATGTCGCTCATGGTTTGAGATTAACTGGCAAACAGTGGATTTCTGGGGGTTCAATGGAATTTTGTTGATATCAAGGGATTTTTGCCGGAATTCACCATTTTTTTTCTCGAAGCTCTTTGGTCTGGCTAACTTCTGTTTGGGCTCAAAAGTTTTGTATCGAATCCAGCTACGCTCCTGATTTTTTTGGTCAGGAAAGCTGATAATGTTTTTTTTGGCGGCCTGACGACTAATGGCGCCAAGACTCGTCAATAGTGAACCATGTCGGATGAACTCTTTTTTAGCAGTTTCCAATAGTTTAAAGCATTGCAAACAACTTTTGTTTAAAACTTTTTTCATAAAAATGGGTATTTTTACAAATTATGGATGGTTGAAAATTTTTGGTTTTGAAGCTGAACCTGAAAACCATTTTTTTTTCTCGAAGCCCTTAGGTCTGGCTAACTTTTGTTTGGGCTGAAAAGTTTTGTATCGAATCCAGCTACGCTCCTGATTTTTTTGGTCAGGAAAGCTGATAATGTTTTTTTTTGGCGCCCTGACGACTAATGGCGCCAAGACTCGTCAATAGTGAACCATGTCGGATGAACTTTTTTTTAGCAGTTTCCGAAAGTTTAAAGCATTGCAAACAACTTTTGTTTGAAACTTTTTTCACAAAAATGGGTATTTTTACAAATTATGGATGGTTGAAAATTTTTTGTTTTGGAGACGGACCTGAAAATTTCAATTTTCGATTATCCATAACTTGAGTTCTATTCCACTTGTGGCCCTAAAAATTTAGGGGGAGTTTCGGGGGCCCAAAAGGAACGTTTAAGTTGATTTTGGGCCAAATCTAAAAAAAAATCTAAATTCGGCGTGGAACGTACCATATATATATATATATATATATATATATATATATATATATATATATATAAATGAATTGCTGTTCGTTTGTCTTGCTAAAACTCGAATTTGACCGAACTCGACCGAATTTGCTAATTTTGATCTTGAAATATTTGTGGAAGTTCAGGGAAGGTTTAAGCGGTGAGAAACATAAATAAGTAAGTAACGGAAATACTGAAAAAGGTACGTTGTGTAATTTTGGGTACAAATCGCCAAGGCAACCAATCAATCAAATGAAAGTATAGTGTCAGTTGGTTGTCAAATTACTAAATGTCAAGACGATTATAAAAATCTATCATCAGTTTGTCAGTGCGCGAAAACTTTATTGATTTTAGAATGCCAAGGAGAAGACGACCTGACTTACGTCGTCGAAGTCAATCAAATGTGCGACGAGCTACCTCACGTGCAAATCGCACTGACGACCAGCGAGAGACATAATGATAACATTCGCATTGGTATGACAGAATTACGTTCAACAGTGAATAATTATGAAGTAGATAGGCTCAGAATGGAAAGAGTTCGGGCACATCAAATACAACAGCAGCGAGCACGACACAATGAAATAGAGCGATTCCGCAGACGCAATGTTCTTGTAAACCTAGAACGAGTAGCATTCCACTACGACCAGGAAATAGATTATTGTGCCGACCAATCCGTAAAGATATGAGAAATGACAATCACTTGTCAATATTATAAAGCGTTAAAATACAGCGGAGAATCTGCTGGATTTTGTTGTGCTGGTGGTAAAGTAAAATTGCCACAATTGTTCCCATCACCAGATACATCACGCTCATTAGTTTCTGGGGTGGGAAAAGACTCTAAATATTTCTTGGCCAACATTGAAAAATATAATAATTGCTTTCAAATGACGTCGTTTCGTGCAACACATATTGTACAGGAAAATTTCATGCCGACTCTCATGGTAGTTTTTGATAAATTACTTATTAACAATTTAAAATGATAATATACAATTGCAGATACAAGGACAGTATGCGGAATCAACTTGTAGTTTCCCTGTTTCGCGCATGGGCAATTTTACGTCGCGTGTTCGCGAGTCGGAAAATCATCTTTATATATTTACGCACCGCAAAAAAGACAAAAAAAATATATTACTACAGAAAGCCTTAAATTGATTATATATGTATAACTGTGTTGCATTTAATTTAATGTAGATGGAAATTTTGTACTAAGTTTTGACCATATATTACAAAAATTTATGTAGGTGATAGGAAGTTCAACGGGTCATCTATAATCTTTATTTATCTTTCTTCTATAAATTTTACGTGGCATTGCAACGCATGCCGGGTACGGCTTGTATTCCATAAACGACAAAATTAAATGAAGTAATGAAGAATGGAAACGCCACATTGACAGAATGATCGACAACAGATATCCTAAACAAATTAGAGGTTATAAATCCGAAGAAAGAAGACCTCAGGGAAGACATATGAAAAGGTGGCATGAGGAGTAGTGTCGGAACAGGCAAAGCCTAATCCATGAAAGATAGAAGAAGAAGAAGATGATGAGGATGAAACGTGATATTTTTCGTAAATAAACACGCTGCTTGCAGTTCCGCTTATTAAAAATTCGTTAGTATTTTACAACTAATAATTTCGTAAACTCGAAGCGAGATAATTCCATTGGGATCGATTGCGTATACCACCTCTAAGTAGTGAATTATCAACAGGTGGTTCGAAGTGTTAATTAACCGCTCCTTCCCGTCCACCCCTACGGCGTTCCTCCCGTCCTCACCCCCGATCATCGTCTGAGAGGTATCCGGTAAGCGGGTCGCTCTTCCCGCCGGGCACGGTCACCGGAACGAAATCAAACAATTTCCCGGACGTGGCGGGCAGTGCAACCGCCATTTCGCCGCCGCCATAAATCCGCGACGCCCCGTGCGGCCGGCGGATCGTTCCCCTTTTCGACCATCGTGTGCAGGCCACTTTTCGAAAAATTCACGCTCGAATCCGAGCAAAAAGTGGCTTTTCGTAGTCGACGCTCGGATCGCTATTTTCGCATGACGTGATTCATTTTCCTGTTTAATATGAAAGGATTTCCTTTTATGTGAGGGAAATTTGTTAAGGGAACGACGGAAACGACGCGGCCGGGGAAAAAACGGGCCGCAAACGGGGAGAATAAGGGAGGCTCGGATATTTTCTCGTTATGCAAAATCAAATCGGGAATTATTCGAAGGAAAACTCAGAGGTTCGGGAACAGCGAACAATAGTGCACACTAGTGAATTAAATTCATGTAAATAGACTAATAATAGTACCAGCATTCAGGTTCAATAAGTTCAGGGAAATTTGTTTAAAATAGTTCAGCTGAAACTTATACTGAAATCAGGTTTTCATACCAGGAGTAATTGAATTTCTAATATGACTATTTCTGAAACGAACAAAAATGAAAACAGTTTTCTACTCTTCCTTTGTCCTTCTAACGTCATCATAATCTAACATTTTTTTAAAATATATGTACCTACACTGTATAAGGAACCTATATTAGTATATTTATTAATATAGAAAGGCAAATATGTATGAAAATATTTACCTCCTACTTAGCACCATTTATAAAAATTTAAAAATTATATACAATAAGAGACCTAAATAGGCAATTAGAAGGTAAACTAAAATATAAGCGATTATAGTCTGTGGAACCGATACAGTAGATTGACTTATGCATAACACCTTAACCGAATAGGGCCGGGTAGCAACAAACTCGGATGTAAATCTTTGAAGAAAAAGTGCCGCTAAGAACAGATCTCGTTGAAAAAGGGATCGGACTAAGGATTTTTTTTAAATATCAGTTTATAAGAGATGTAAAGTTCAATAATGGAATTCACAGCCGTGATTAGTTGAAAAGTGTTGAATTATAGACTATTTAAATTGAGTAAATTCTAGCTATTATTTTTCATAACGGAAAAACTGATAATGATAGTAATGTCATTATAAATTAATGATAACATTAGATATGTAATTATAAAAGTTATGAAAATATGAATGGTAAGTAAGTAACTAAATAATCGTTTATTTAGCATAATTGGCTACCTCGATATACATTTGTAAATTATGTATTGAATGTATACGAGAAAGAAAAAGCAATAAGAGAGTACAGACTAATACAATACAGAATAAAATATTAGCATAATATAGATACATACAGTCGTATAACTCCATATAGTAGATTCGCATTTCCCTACAGGTTGCCCTAAAAATTTGTGATAATGACTTTTAATGGACATGTAATAATATACTTGTAAAATTCAAAACATAAACATGAAACTCATGCAATAGATAATTGCTGCAAAAATAGTAACCGAAAATTCTATTGCAATAATACGAATCATTATCATTGTCATGATAACATTATTTATTATCTATCGTATCTATTGCATGCTTCCCAAGTATTTTGTTTTGAATTTTACAAGTACCTTTATTAATATCTACTAAAAAACACTTTCATAAATTTTTAGGAAAATCTGTAGTGAATTATAAATATTTATGGAGTTGTATAAGCCGCACTTCCATATTACCAAATCCCTTATTATCGAATCTTTATCATAGACATTCTTAATGCTAGCTACTGTCATTAATATTGATACATTTCTTTTAATATATCTTATATAATTTGATTTGAAAATAAAATGTGATGGTTCAATACATTACAAATATGTATACCTGTATTTTTTCTCCGCCTTGTATATATTATATAATCTAACAATCAATTCTACAATCTGTCAGTTTAGCGTTGATTTCTATTTATAAATTAATAGATTGCAAAATTTCACCAGGACAACCACAACAAGGAAGCGAGTAAATTAAAACTTTATAATAATAATAATAATAAGAAGAAGAAGAAGAAGACGAAGAAATATAAAAAATCTGAGTATGATCCACCGAATCAGCACAGTAATCAGCTTATTTATAACTATTCACAAATGCGTATTTTATGGTACCCCTTATTGAAAAGCTGGCAGGGGGTAGGCCTTCTCTGCGATAATGAGTCTCTTAGATCTCTTCCAGGCACTATATAATTAATCATATAATCATTTAAAAAATGATATCACAACACATATAATTATTTTCAACTCCGACAACTAAGAAAGTTATTAAAATTAATAGTAAAATTATTAAAAAAGCCAATACTGCTTTAAATTTTCTACTAAAATTTTTTTTTATATATTACTGCTTAATATAAGCTTCCGTCCATTGCTTCAAAATTATTATGGACATCGTTTAAACCGGTCAAGGTTTCAGGATGTCTCATTCTTCTTCTTTAAGTGCCATATCCGCGGCGGATGTCAGCAACCATCATGGCTATCCTGAGTTTTGAGGCAGCGGTTCTAAAAAGATGATTTGAGCTGCATCCAAACCATTCTCTCAGATTTTTCAGCCATCATATTCGTCTTCTTCCTATGCTTCTTCTGCCTTCTATCTTCCCCTGCATTATCACTCGTAAGATGCAGTACTTTTCGCCTCGCATTATGTGCCCCAGGTATTGCAACTTTCTCTCTTTGATCGTACGTTCAACTTCTTTTTCTTTACCGATTCTTCTTAACACTTCAATATTTGTGATACGATCCGTCCACGCGATTCTCAAAATTCTTCGATAAGTCCACATTTCGAAAGAGTTAAGTCGTCTCATTGCATCTGCATTTAGCGTCCATGCTTCTACCCCATAATAAAGCACACTGTGTACATAGCATTTTGTCAAACGCAATCTGAGGCCTAATGTCAGATCTTTACTACACAGAACTTTTTTCATTCTTATAAAGTTAGTACGAGCTTTTTCGATTCTGCTCTTTATTTCTGCGGTATATTCACTACATTCTGTAATAAGTGTTCCCAGGTAAGTGTATCTTTTTTTTCACTCTTTCGATTTGTTGACCTCCAACCAATAAGTTTTCATTTATGGTATTGTTCTTACAAATTTTCATAAACTTTGTTTTTTTGACATTGAGAGAAAGTCCGTACTTTTCACTACAACTTGATATCTTGTTCATAACTCTCTCCAAATCCTTCAAACTATCTGCTATTATTAGTGTATCGTCAGCATATCTGATGTTGTTAATCAAAACTCCATTCACACTTACACCAGCGGTCTCATTTTCCAAGGCTTCTAATATAATTTGCTCCGAGTACGCATTAAATAACAAGGGCGACAGTATACATCCTTGCCTGACTCCTCTCTTTATTTCTATTTCTTCAGATCTGTCTTGGCCATTTTTTACCGTGGCCCGTTGGTTGTAATACCGATTTGAAATCAATCTTACATCTCGTTTGTCCAGGTTTTTGCTCTTAAGAAGGTCTATGAGTTGGTCGTGTTTTACTTTATCGAAAGCTTTATTATAGTCTACAAAGCAGATATAGAGGTCACGATTAACGTCCAAACATCTCTGAATCAACACATTAATGGCAAACAATGCCTCCCTTGTACCAACACCATTTCGGAAACCAAACTGAGTATCACTAATATCCAGTTCTAGTCTGGAATATATTCTGGTATGTATAATTTTTAAGAGAACTTTCAAAGTGTGTGATGTCTCATTGGAGTATGTTAAATCTCTTATTAAAATATTATCCCCTTTAGAAAGGAAACTGTATATATTTCTTTCAAAAGCTTTTTTAAAAATTTCTTAAGATTTCAATTAACAGCTTAATTAATTTTTTACCTACATTTTCAAACGTACTAAACATTTTTCCCCTAGTTTCACCCTCACCACTTCTAAAAGCTGCTCAATATTATTTTGTTATTTTCGTGCTTTCTTAAGGTGGCAAGTAAGATGATATCCATATAGCAATTTAGGTGCTGTTTACAAAACTCCAAGTTAATAATACTTATTTAGGTAGAAATTTAATTATATTTCAGTAAATTAAGTGAGGTCGTTCAAGTAATCCGAATATCTGACATAATGAAAAAGGATTCCAAATAAGTCACAATATTTTGTTAAGTAATATCAGACCATCTAATGTTAAGACAAATATAACTTACAAGTTTATTTATAAAAACTCGAAAGTGTTATTTTTCAACAATAAAAACAGGAAGAAGAGACTTTTCCAAAAAGTAACATTACATTTCAAATTGACATTCCATTAGATCAGCAAGAAATCAGCATAACAAAGAAAGTATTTTGAAAACTATACAAATTTAAGTGTGAATTCACCATAAATTAGACAACGAGGAACTTCTAAAACGGAGCGCTACTGTATCATTACTATTTATATTATTCTACCTCGTATTTGCTTATAATTGAGATTCGTTTATATTATGCTCCAGCTGCTATAATTTATATAAATTTCAGTCACCGTAGATATCATTTTTACTAAAGCGTGGTCACGGTTAATATGAAAAGATATCCCTATTACGTGCGAGGACTTGTTGAGGCAGAAACACTTGTTAATATAACGTTAAACAAAGAAAAAATTATTGTTTCCAAATAACCGACAGTTTAATTATTGCAGTAACTTCTTAAAATTTTCACATCCACCAGAACCCTTCTTCTAATTACACAGTACGAATTAATAATTAGTGTAGTCAGATCTGCTGTGATTTTCTCACGAACACGTGTCTCTCGAGAAATAAAATTTCATATAGTTTTCATTGAATTGTCATCGCCAAGCTAATGGTTTTCAGGGAGACTTCATCCGCCCTAAGCGTGACAATATATACTGTGTCCCAGACTGGACGCAATCATAAATATAATTCTGAAAAGAGGTTGGAATTGAACATTAAAATTTCGGGATTCAATCCAGCTCGATATTAAACCTATTCAACCCAAATTTGAACAAAATTGGTCGCATACGGGGTATTTTACATAAAGTTTTTAAAACCCACAAGAATGCTATACCTTTATTTGTAAATAAAGGGAAATGACCTATTAATTGAAATAGTTTATAAGTATGTTTTATGGTTTAGAATATTATGCTCTTAGTCTTAACCACAGTACTAACCTAACATAACCTAATCCTTATGTTTGACTAAAAGTGGAAGCTTAAAAAATTATTCTATCAGTTTTTTATGCAAATTTATAAGACGTCTCAAATTGATTGAAGTGGAACTCTTACTATTTCCCGCAAATGAATAATTTAACATTTCTAAGGTCTGTTATTGCTTATTACCAAAATTTCTCAATAAATCAAATCGATATTACTTTCCTAATTTTCTGTATTCTTCTGAATCTTCTTCTTTCTGATCTGAAATTCCGCTGAAACACCCCCAATACTTACAATCTTATTCATATTTACAGTGGATTTGTTTTATGTACAGAGGAGGTTAAGCCCCAAAATCAGGGGATTCAATTCCAAAATTGTTTGAAAATTACTTTATTAGTTCATTATCAATTTATAAATTTATTCGTTTTGGTGCCTTAGGAAAAAAAATTTGGCCAAAAATATATGAACTGTTTCAAGTAGTAAAGTTGTAGTACCAACTTAAGTGTTATTTTAAGCAACGCTAATTTTATTGTCACATGGATATTTAGGGTGCAGAATGGATTGTTTTGTTAAGGTGAAAAGTGTTTATTTGATCTCACTAATTATTAATTAGCATTCATCGTTTCCAAGTTTCATCCCTAATATCTATTGTAATGGTTAACTGATACAGTGCAAATTATAGCAATTCCGGCGTTGTTTCTCAAAACGAAAAAATTAATACAGAACTTGAGATTGACCAAATCAACGAAATTAGATATCACCTCTTCCAGTCAGGTAATTCGACAATGAAAGTACGCCCACGGAATGACAGAAATTACCAAAAACACGTGTCGTAATCCAAGAATGCCTTACCATACCCCACGCACTCACTAGATCAAAATATACCAAAAAAATAAACAAACAAATAAATAAGAAACAGTATCACGTAACGTCCAGGACACGTCTTTCTTTGAACACGTCAATCATTTAATTTCGACTCGATGAGCACGTGTTTCGACACACACGTCCAGGCTCCTTTTACATCTGAACTGAATGTAATTGTCGTTTTTCTCCCTCTTTCCCTCACGCTTCGTTTGTCGCGTAAATCGCCATTGTGCGGATAGGAGAAATTTCGGGAGACGTCAGGAGACGCGTGAAGGCGACCTTTTCCGCGGGAAGTATTCGGGATTTATTGCGTTAGAAATAACAGAAAAATGTGCTTGAGATGTACAGTTTTAAAAGAGATATAAATCATAATGGAGTGAATTGTACAAGGTTAAGGGATGATGAGCTCCGAATCCTGAATGAAGCCAGAGAAAATGTGGGGTTAGGGGCTCTTCGTCCCTCTTACTGAAGATAATTCAATTACATAAGAGCTTATTTGGCGAATTCAAAACCCCTCCCCTTGAATAGAAGTTGGTGAAATTCGTAAATCAACTCTCTCGTCCAATATAAAGTTCTGAGCAATAATACACCATTTTGAAATAGATTATCTCCAAAGAGAACCATTCCAATAAAATGTAAGATATATAATTCCTTAGGTGCTCGATTTTATAGGAAAATATATTATAATTATTTGAATTGGACATGCTAAAAATTTATTAACATCCATCCAGCCTAACAATTAAGACTAAGGCTAAACGCTTAATTGTACCTAATTAATATCGTTTTATTAACTAGTATTAGTATTATTATTATTATTATTATCTCTTATTTTAAACACGAACGAAATACGAAAAGATACAGGACTTCTGACACGTAAAAATCGAGAAGCGACCCCTCAAAATTTCGCTGAGCCCTGGCTCAGTCCGATAAGGCTCGAACCACACGTAAATACAAATATTTACCGATTTAATAAATCACGTACACCTACCGAGTATTTTCCTAGTGTGGCCACGTACACCGAAGAACTCCAAAACAAACCTAAAACTATTAAGGTTACGTGACCCACGGAGTTGTCTAACTTTCACTTTATCCTCTTCTGTAATATGTTATTTTTAACACGAGAGCGCAAACTAGTTAGAGAGCGAGAGAGGGAGAACGGGGGGGCTTATTTCGATGCTTCTTAATTAATTTGCGTCTCGCTAATATATTTAAAGGGATATCTGTTGCTAGATTCGTTTTGTTTGCCGGTCCCGGTGGATTAGGTTGAATAAAGAGGGGTTGGTGGAGTTGCGGCTTATACACTTTCCTCCATTAATGAGTTTACGGGGTATAAGTTCGTAGTCGAGTTGAGAGGGAAAGAAATAGTTTCGAGCCTCATCTTAGCGCTGATGTTAGTGATGGGTACAGATTATTTTGCTAGAATGAGATCATTAGGGCACAAGGATATATCACGTTTTGACTTTGTTTAACTTCTGTAAGACACAAGGTATAAGTAATTTTAAACAAAATTTCACCACTTCACACAGAGATCCAATGTCATTATGTTTCTTGAGTAAAAATAACGGGAAATATTTACCATTTCATCTATATTTATTATACTGGAATTGAACTGAGATGTTCGTATTTTCTTAATATATTTTGGGTTCATTAACATTTCGTAATTGAATAAAAAAAAACATGAAACGTGTCGCGGGACACGAGTTATGAACTTTAGTTCCTTTTAATTAATAACCTTTTTTTTTTAAATATTTCTTAATAAAACTGTAATGTTTAACGTGAATCAGCGACAGTAAGACGGGCATATAATACACAGCATTGTCTCTATAAGTAAGGCAATGGAATATCGTTCTCAATGTGTTGAATCATTAAATATATACATAAAAATTTATTACTCTGGATGAATCTTCATTTAACAAAAACATATCGGGTGTTTTTTTTAAATTTCACATCACAGTAGGCTGTGGATGGTGTTTGTGAATGCGCCTTACTAAAAAATGTCAAAATTGACATAACCTCACTTTTTTAATAAAAATTGAAACTGCTTCAATCGGTTACTAGTGTCTTGAAAAAGACAGCGTGGCTCTATTAATTAGGCGTAGATGAGTGAGCTGTCTTTTTCAAGACGCTATTAACCGATTGGAGCAGTTTCAATTTTTATTAAAAAAGTGAGGTTATGTCAATTCTGACATTCTTTAGTAAGGCACATTCACAAACACTATCCACAGCCTACTATGAGGTGAAATTAAAAAAAAAAAACACCCGATATAATAGTATTAATTATAAAAATCTTATCATTAAGTTGATTGGTACGAACTACATATTAAGTATTCAAATCTAGTCAGTGCATTCGATCATTGAAACAAAGACAGCGAACGACTTAACGAGAGAGAGAGAGAGAGACAGAGATAGCGAGCGGCTCGGCAGCGTTCGTAGTGGCTCGGCTTGGTAACGCATTCCGGTAACGCATTCCATTTAACGGTCAGATTTTTTGCTGCGCGACCACCCTCGCTCCCCAATACCTGACGTAAGGAACTAAAGTTCCAAAAATCTTTCAGAATATTAAAAACAAAAAAGATTTTAAATCCACACCATTTTGAATTTCAAGGTTTGCTGCACTTACTGCAGCAAATTTATTTTTTTAGGTGAATTTCAACTTCAAAATTATGAGTATTCAATTAGTGTTTTTATTATTTTATTTTAGTTTGTTATTAGTATTAGTAGAATTAACTATTAGTTGTGTTTCATAGTATTATTAATAAAATATTTTATTATTAGAATTAATATTGAATTCTTTTTAATTTACTGTACTGCAAATGATATTAAACAGAAACGTTGATGTATTTTGAGGTTCATTAAGGAGTAATATTTTTAGCAGTAACAAACTTTAATTACGTTCTTTCATTAATTAAGTTTTCACAAGACATATATGGCCTTAAAATTCTCTTATGATATTAAAATTTATGAGTTTAATTCATATGACATCCCCTTTTTAAAGGAAATCCCCTTTGTTTCTTACAAATGTGAAAATTACATTAACTACATTTTTAGAAAGTCACTCTAGTTAAAAGAATTTCATATATAAAGTTGACATTTGAAGGTAACACCCCCTCAAGTTCGGACTATTTAAAAAAATGAAACTAAACAAATTGCTTTAAAAAAATATAATAATAAAATATAATTAGCGTTTTGGAATAAATAAACAAAACTTTAAAGGGTGCCGGTTAAAAAACTCCGTTTTGTTTATTTTAGTATTTTAGAATTTTCCAAATATTTATCAGACCCTAATTAAGACATTATTTTGCAAGAAATAAAACTTTCACATTTCCTCTTATGGACTTTAATTTTTTTAAAATAAATTACTGGACACTGAACGAATATAAAAATGTTTTATTATTATATTACTCAGGTTATAAACTAAGACCCAATTCTTGTTATAATCTTTTAAAAAGCAGTATTAAATCACTATTAAACATATGTAATTTAAGGTTATTACCCCTATTACAGTTTAGCGTCTTGGAATAAATAAACAACACTTTAATGGTTAAAAGCTGTATTTTGTTTACGTTGAATTTTAGAATTTCCCTAATATTTATCACACTCTTATGGATTATTTGGATTTTTTAAGATGCCTATAGATTGAACGAATATAAAAATGTTTAATTATTATATTACCCAGGTTCTAAACTAGAACCCATTTCGAAAAAACAATCTTTTAAAAGCAAATTTTGAATCACTATTAAATATATGAAATAAGGGTTATTACCCCTATTACAATTTAGCGTTTTGGAATAAACAAACAACACTTTAAGGGATAGAGACTAAATTTGATTTAATAGAATTTCCCTAATATTTATCAGACACTCATTAAGATATTATTTTACAAGTAATACAATTTTCACATTTCCTCTTATGGATTATTTGGATTTTTTAAGAAGAAATTACCAGAGATTCAACGAATATAAAAATGTTTAATTATTATATTACTCAGGTTTTAAACTAGGACCTAATTCTATATAATAATCTTTTAAAAACCATACAGAGTGACTATTGAACATATGTATTTATAGGTTATTACACTTATTACAGTTTATGATCTTGGAATACATAAACAACAATTTAAGGGGTAACAACTATATTTTGTTCATGTTGAATTTTAGAATTTCCCTAATATTTATCAGACACTTATTAAGATATTATTATTTTACAAGAAATAAAAATTTTACATTTCCCCTTATGGATAACTTGGACTTCTTAAGAAGAGATTACTAGAAATTGAAATAATATAAAAATGCTTATTACATTATTCAGGTATTAAACTAGGACACCTTTACAGATAACAATCATTAAACAGGCTTTAAAGGCAAAAAAAAATCTTTTTTTTATCACTATTGAACATATTATGTATTTAATGGTTATTACCCCTAAAAATCATACGCTTAAGGAATATTCAAAAAAATATATTGTGAGGGTGAATTTTAGGGGTGCGTTTTACCCTATAGATGCGAATATTGTCGGATAAAATAATGCATAGCTTATTTTCCAAATTGCTACCACATATTGGGTGGAATTTTGTGGTCGAAAATCGCTTTCGATTGTTTCAAAATAAGGGTGGTGAACGAAGTGTGAAGTGGTCTCTATAGAGAGTGGACTGTATAGATCTCTCTCGTAGCTCGTGGGTTGCTGCGGAGATTTATCTTGTCTCCAGGTTGTAAGGCTGGAGACTGTAGTAGTAGTTGGAGATCACGTCTTGTCGTAAATCTCCGGAGTGGATCTGAAGGCGTCTCTTGCAGGTCCTGAGTTGAAGTTCTCGAAGTTCTGGAGAGAGGTACTTCTCCGGGTTGGATCTGAGGGCGTACGTGCAGATCCGGGGTTGAAGATCTCGAAGTTAGATGTTCGCTTAGCTTGACGATCTCGTAGAACTCTCAGGGCGTAACGTGAGAGTAGTCGTGTAGGGTGAGGTTAGGTCTCCCGACTGCAGTCTCACAGTCGGTTTTAAGATGATGGGTGACTTTTAAATCAAGACCAACAACACACATCGTTTTGAGCATACAAGTTTATTACCAAAATTTCACAAGCTTTTATACATCTTCAAATTACATTGGTTAGGTGTCAAATTAAGTTTTGTTATCTTTTGGCGTCCAAGATTTTATTTCTCCTGACCTAGCTGTGTGCTTGACCTTACCGAGCGCGTTTATTATCATATTACGAGGACTGGTGTTATGCTTACGCGATTAATTATTGTTGTAAGATTTTGAAATTATCACTTTGATCCGCGCTTTTTCGTCCACCTAAGCGACTCAGTTGTTGTAATTCCCTATTTAATAGTTATCAATTACTTAATAATTGATTACTTTATCAGCACGCACACTAAATTATTTCACTGACTTAGTAGTTCTAACTAATTTTTGATTACTTAATTTGCAAGTAGAATTTTCACCTAAGATATTTTTAATAACAAATTGCCCTAGTTCCCTATTTAATGGTTATTAATCCCTAATTGATGAATATGTTCCCTAAATCCATATTAAATCCCTGCAACCCTACTTAGCTCTCTTTTATGTTGATCGTAGTGTCAACAGGTGGAAATCCTTATAATTAAAAATAGTGCAGCTTCCTAATATCTTCCATCCCTAATATTGTGATATAGCTTTTAATAAAATATCCTAGTACGTTTAAGGAATATTTAAAAAATCTATTGTGGGGGTGAATTTTAGGGGTGAGTTTTACCCTTCAAAAGCGAAGACTGACGAATAAAAAAATACTTAGCTTATTTTCCAAATTGCTATAACGTATTGGGCGGAATTTCCCTTCTAAAGTTTCTGGAATACCGCAATACCTTTCAATTTAAATAAACATTCTCATCGTAACTTCCTACACATAAACTTTCATAATTCAGCTTCCGTTTCTCTGAAACTTCCCCGGATAATTTCCTTAAAAAACTCCTACTCAACTGTAATACCCTTTATGAATATTCCTTCCTTTGATCTACGAGAGTCAATTCGAATGGAAAAATCCAACTGACCCCTTTTCGGTTCGTTTTCATGGAGAGTTCGCAACTACCGAAGGCACTATGGCCGATCGTGGTTAAAAAACCATTTAACTTTGCAGTTAAGTTCACGAGAAAAGGAAGTTCTATATCCACTCTAAATCTATCGGCGAAGGTTGTGCTACGGGTTTTCTGACATTCGAGAGGACGTAGAGGCTCTTTGGTTTTCCTGATTAATGCGATTTTAAATTGGACGGAATAGTAGTGACGTGAAGTGCAATCTAGTCTCTGAGTTGAGATAAAACAAAACAATCTGCGTCTTACCAAAAAGTCGAAATAACGTCACCAATGGAAGTTGTGCAGTAGAAACAAAACACCGTTAATACCCAAAGTTCTCGCAACAATGCAATAAAACGCTCTGCTCCGGACGGGGAAAAACGGAAGGAATTTATCAAAAATGACACCACAAACCTCGTCTATGTGAGGGAAAAATTAAGCGACTCACAAATTATCCACAAAATTGTCTAATAAAGCGCGACAAAGATGAATCGATGGTGACAATGCAAACTGTCACGTTAAATTCCCACCGTCTCCCTTGCCTCTTTATTAACGTCAACATTAGCAAATTGGTTGGCAAGTTACCTTCAGACGACGTAATACGAATAGGTGCCGATTAAATTGCTTCATGTTCAATAACACAGATTGGATTCATTGTGCATTCAAAACGCTACGGTGAACACACTGAATTATTGATAATACGTCACTAAATAGGTTTAGTTATCCCTGAATGTTCAGCTCGAAAGAACGCTTTATCGTACAATCAAATGAATTTGCGTGACTTATGACGTCCTATTACAGGCAGTGAAAATCATGGTGTACATTCGAGATGTCTCTGTATTTCATAATGTTATGTACGTTTGCGGCATTCTACGCGAACTACAAATCCTTACATAAAAATTTTAGTGACGGTGCGCCCTAACGCAAACTTTATGGGAGAGGCGTCGATAAGGATTTATACGGTATAAGAGGACGTCGCGACGCACTGAGCCCGACCCGCTCAGTTTTTATTTAAACGAAAAAGTCAACTGGATGATTTATGGGGGATGACAGGCGATTGTTTTTTGATTAATTGCATTCATTTTTTATTGATAATTCGAAAAAACGTTATATTTTTCTCGTTTTCGGTTTTTATCTTTCCATTGCTTGAAATTTACAACAGAACTGTCATATCAAAAGGATATGACGTCGCATATGATTTGTTATAACTAGGTTGGATTGTCACTTTTGTAAAACGTTACAAAAGATAACCTTACCTTACGTCGCCAGGTAGCTAACTGTTGTTCTACAATTTATAATGCAGGTCTAATTAATTGTTTTAATTTCACGTTTGAGCTGGTGATAATGCCTATTCTATATGCAAATTAATATATGTGTTATTGCTGATATATTCAAACCAATCGAAAGCTCTAAACTGTATTTGGTATCGTAATTTACAATTAAATTGAAATGAGCTTACTATAAGCATTACTACATAAGAATTGTTATGAATGATCACAACTCAAGAGATCTAAATTGATATAAATTCACAAGAACCATATATTTGTTAATTTATGTTTGGGATACAATAAGAAAACAGTATCCACTTAACAAATATTAAGTATATTGCAATCAAAATTTAAATATTCCAAGTTTGATAGTTGTATGTATATGAATCATATAGATTTTTGGAGGACCGTCGAAATGATACAACTTATTAACACAAAATAAGCGTTTTCCACAAATTGTAAACCTGTATTGAGTACGGTAGAATATTTAAAAGTTGTGCATCTTTAATGACCTCGACAGCATATTCATATTGATTTTACTCAAACATTGGGACTATCAGCTATTTCATTTGATATTTTATCCACAGTATTCATTATTTTTCGATTCTTCGGTGCCTACAAGCTTGGACAGGAGTAAATTATCTTATATAAGGGTCTATAGTTCTCTAATCTGATAGAATCTAAATTCAGCCCTTATTTCAATTTTTCATTAAGAACCTAACAACTGTTAAATCTATGATGTGCTGGAATATATAGTCTAAATTCAAACTAGAGTTAATTGTTCCATTAATACCTACATACAAAGAACCTAACATCTAGTCTATGATGTGTTCCAGATTAAATCTAGATTTATTTTGAAGATGGACGCATTTCAAGATTAACTGATTAATTTCAGAAAATTCGACAATCTTGTTAACTATTGCAAAGAGTTCAACAATTTTTCAACAAGAACCTACCAACTGTTAAATCTATGATGAACATATAGTCTAAATTCAAACTACAGTTCATTGTAATCTAATACTTACAAACAACCTAACACCTGTTAAGTCTATGATGTGCTCAAGATCAAATCTAGATTTATTAAAGATGAACGCACTTCAAGACAAACTGTTCAATGCTAGAAGGTTCAATAATCTTGTTAACCAAGAATCTATTTGGCTGTAATTTTATTAGAAGCAGAATGTAGATTCAACCCTCAGTTTCAGCTTTGATTAAAGAATCTAAGTTCTGACAGGCTATCTGTTAAAAAATTGAATCTAGTGAATGCTATTCAAGGTGAACGGTTTAATACCAACAAGTTTAAAAACCAATAAGTAATCTTTTTAACTAATGCATAGCTTATTCAAATCTGTAAACTGATAGAAGATGGAATCCAGTTTCTAACTTAAGTTCAAACTTTTATATAAACATTCAAAGAACTATAGGTCTACAATCAGTTGCCAAATATATTCTAGATTAATTTAAGTTGGACGTTTTTCAAGAAGAAATACCTAATGTGAATAAGTTCAAATTTGAGTCATTACTCTTGTTAATTCTTGCTAAGGTATATGAGGCAGCAATCTGGGGGAAGATAGAAGAGGTTTGAACCTTTAGTAATGCATCTATAGAATTTTAATCTTATGAGACAAATCTATTAAAAAAATTAATCTGGGTAAACTAAAGATGAATACTCTTCAAGACGAACTGTGGAATACCAATAAATAATCTTTTTAAGTGATGTATAAAATGTGTAAATCTGCAAAATAACAGGAAAGACTATCAGTTCAAACCTCAGTTCAAGTTGTCGTCAATCTAAAGAACCTAACTTCAGATAAGGATAAAATATGAAAAAAGGTACAATCTAGATTCATTAAAGATTGACGCTCTTCGAGATAAACATTCCATCACCAAAAAGTTCTATAATCTTGGTAACGTCATATGAGTGAGTACACTAGTAAACTGTAATCTTAAAACTGCTAAAGTTAGAACCTAAATTCAAATTTCCCTTCACTCTGTCACCAATATCAAAATTAGGTACCTAAATTGTATAAAACTATAATCTCACCAAAGAATTGAATATACACGGATTGAAGACGGATATTTTTTAAGATGTAGTTTTAGATGTAGTTTGAACTACAAGTAATAATTTCCTTAGCTAATAAGAACACATTTATAGATGTGTTCTATTGTCTATGTCTATGTCTATTAATTTTTATAGGTGTAAAATCTGTTAAATGATAGATTTTAAATTCATAAAAGATAGACGCTGTTGAAGACGAACTGTTCAGTGTCAATAAGTTCAATAAATTCGTTGATAATGAAAATAATCTGTACCTAAGTTAACCACCGAACTCTAAATGGCTCTACTATATTATAAGATTAAATCTAGATAGATTAAAGATGGACATCCTTCATGGTCAGATGCCCAGTGCCAACAAATTTGTATAAAAGTAAATATTATTTTTAACTAATGTAAAGAAGCTGTACCGTCTTAAACAGTAAGAGATAGAATCTACACGTAGCTCTTACATTCATTTTTCTCCGACATTTCCAAAGATCTTATTCTCTATGAGTATATAATATGCTAAAAATATAATCTAGATTCAGACCCCAGTGCAACCTTTCACCAATGTATCCAAAGGAACTTAACATATTGTAACGTTTATTTCTAATTTATTCACACTGTCTTAATTATACACTACACACTACTATATTTATCATAACTATTTCCTAACTACTTAACTTATATCACACTCTTAATTATTAATTTATTTATACGCTCCCGCTTGTCCGTTTTTCGCACTGTTTACTCTTTCGCGGCTTCACGTCTAATCTCCCTTTCCAAACGCAAGCCCGCTTATATAGTCCCCATGGTGTCTCGGGATCCTTCTTGAAAGATCTCGTTCCTTCTTTTCCCTAATTATGCTTTTCTAGAAACGCCCAGAAGGTAATAAATCATTCATAGATAAGATAGATAGATAAATCATCATATAGATATATAACTATAACTAATAATATAATATATTAACTAATATATCTTCGCAATATATTCTTTGTAAATGATTAATCGCAGGTGGTTTTTCGATACTCATCATAACGTCGATTTTGTAATAAACATCATAAACCTGTTGTATTTGAACATGCAACCTTTACTGAATCTAGATATGAAATTACGCAAGCGTCTTAGAGAAGTTAGGTGTATGGGAAATCTTTGATCACTCTTTTGAGAATTTTTCAAATATTGCATGTAACATTTTTCTGTATAAACTACAATAACTTTTTCGATTTCAGGGCTTTCCTAAGGATCTTGTGCGTGTGCTGCCCCCGTTCGATCAGAAGGAAATACCAGCCCCACTTCAGGAGTAAACCCAGCCAGGTAAGTTGTCCCACAGCTTCTTAATATAATTATAATTTCGAACGAGATCAGACAGTCAAACACTAACAATGGAAACATGGTAATTAAAACAATCTTAACATTTACATACAATCAGCATTTTTTCCAAAAGTTCATTTTTAATACGACAAAGCAAAATCAGACTACTCCACTCATTTTTTCGTTTTTGTTGTTGTTTATTCTTGTTTGGAACATATACCAACGAATTTTTATTATTAAATTGTTACAGAGATTTTCGTCGCAGCGATATTACTCATCGTATTCTCTCCGACATAATTCTTGCGAGCAGACATACATATAGCACACGGCCCCCTCCCGCACCTCCATGGAGATAGCCTCCAACCTCCCCTTCACCCGGTCCACTTCCCTCTTCTACTTCTGAGGGAAATCCTCCACATTACGGTGCGGTGAAATGTACAGATTTCTTTTCTTCGGTGAAACCCCAAAGCGACGAGTCGCCCTTGTGTACTTTACGTGTAATGAAAGCCAGAACTTGTTTGCTAATAAAACAAATGGGGACGTACGTGCTGGAAGTTTAGGTCCCTGCGGCAACTCCTTTTATTAACCTGTTTACTCTATGTCGGTTCGATTAAGGAATTACGGGATCACCGGTGAGGACGTCTCGAAAATTTTCCACGAGGTTATTTTTTCAACGGAGTGCCTCGTTCCCGAAGATGGACAGATCTTGCACGGTCCCGGTAACGTCACTTAAACGACGTCCTCCCGCAGTTTTGTTCGAATGTAATTTATTCCCGGCACCGACATTCCAGAAAAGGAAAAATCGCTTAATTCCGGACACGGCATTAACACCGATCCTCCTGCGATAGAAAAAAATTGCTACGAGGGAATTAATTTACTTGAATTAGCTTCCCTTTTTTTCCCGCTGGGAAGTAGGTGTCGGATGCAATTTTCTCGATTCGCAAATTAAAAGGCCGTTTGTCCGATGGAGGCGCTCTGCCGGGGCGTATACGAGTTGCGCACCGTGGTCGGAATATCATTTGAGTCCTTCAGTTTTACTTTCTAGTTGCGGGCCGCACACAAAGTCCCGTCACGGTCAATATTGAAGGTAATCCCAGACAGGAACTCCCGTAAAGATTTTCAGATAGTTCTAAAATCGCACATGAACTCCCGTAAAGAGTGGGTGATGAGTGATATAAATTCAAGTGTAGGAAAATGATTGCAAAATTTATTTGGTTTAACTTATGTTACACCTTAAGAAGTAGGAGACAATTTTGTGTTCGACTTCATGGAAGATTATCCTATTGACCCCAAAGTTACAAAATTCAAGTCAAATTTATAACTGATAAAATGGTCCAATATAAGAAAAGAAATATTACAAGGTTAAGCTTCGTAAAATGTGTAGCGAATTTAATGATATTTAGTGATTTGTAAGATGTAACATTATATATTATAATAAACGCAGGTATAAATTTGTCTGGTATGAACCCTTACAGGAGATCGTGTGCGCCGTAATTGCGCACATCGTAATACCGGTTTTAAGACGGATTAGCGTAGGGGGGAAGGTGCTGGGAGCAATGTAGATTGTTGAACATCGGGGTTTACTAACCAAAAATGATAAAAAGCAATGTCAAGAATTCGGATGTTAATAAAACAAGAAATTTACAAAGTTAAAGATACATTTCATTTATATTTTATGTTACATTACATTTGTTGTAAATCACGGTATGAAATTGCTTTTACACATATTTTTAAACCAATTGTTATTTTTATATCAATTTATTTGATTTTCTTATTTTTCCTTTCAGATCTATGATGTAATTTTTCTCTTTAATTAGACTAACTAGACAACTAGTAACTAGTAACTAGATACATAATTTTTAAAATTAAAGTCAAGTTAGAGTTCAAAATTGACCTCATTCAACGATATTTCGAATGTGAAAATTCACATATTATTTATTTTTGATGTACATGATTTTATCAAATGTCACTTGGATTCTCTAAAACTCGAAAGTCCCCAAAAAAACTTTTAACTTAAACTGGAAAAACTTATTTTAATTTTTTTTTTTTCGAAATCCAATCTCTCAAGAAGTCCACTTTCACTTTTTACGAACTTTCGAGGTGTTATTCAAGGATTAATAACGATCTTTCTACCAAGCGGAAATATACCTTTCACCTTTCAGGAGACAGAATGACGTTCAATGACAAGGGCAATTTTGGATATATTAATTTGAACTTCAAGGATTAAATCACTAGCAGACGTTAGTTGAACGCGACATACTTGATGTCATTTTTTTTTTTTAATTTCTTTTTGGATTCATTTTTTTGGAAAATTTGGAATGCTCATCGATATACACGTTCACTAAGTAATCACAAAATTCAGCCATAAATTCAAAAAAAATATCACTTTCTTGATCTGGTTCAAAACAAGGTAATCTAAATAGAATTTTCAACCATTTCCCTATTTCTGACTCAACTTACTTATATGCTCTAGATAAAACTAACTCGACTATTTCTTTGAATCAAGCATGTTGCAGGTGAAAAATTCCTCCTTGAATTTTCGTTAGAAGAAAGACAATTCTGAGAGCTAAATGTATAGCTTCTTTGAAATCTACCACAATTTGAGTAGGATTAAAGCATTAATTATGCTTGTGGCCTGCTTTAGAAGGAAGTAAGCTAAAAGTACACATGGTACATATTGACTATATTTCAATTTGCAAACATTGAAAAATTGGTAAAAATATTAAGGGAAACATTCAAAACTCCCATCCATGTGAATAACGTTTACTGAACACAGAAAGTGTAAATTTTTGAAAAACGAAAAAAATGATTATTATTCACTAACAAGGAAAATACTGCATTCAGGGGAGTGCCGACATAGGTGATAAGTTTCATATGCGCGACCAGAATTTTTTTTTGAGAAAAATATGAAATTTCGCTAATTCTCAAAATATATTTAAAATTAACTACAGTTGTGGGATTGCTTAGTTTCATATAGCTTTTTTACATTTTTATACTCTGTTAAAATTTATTTAAAATAGTGATAAAAAAATTTGGTTGCCTGTAAAGTCGGTTTACGGACGATAATTTTACGTGATAACGTCATAAGAAAACATTGATGAAAAATTGCATACGTTTATGAATTGTCATCACTAAATTATCATTTATTAATTTGCTGCTTTTAAAAAGCCCGCGTTAACCAGTTTTATATTATAGAAGAATTTTTCGCACTGCGGTTGGCCCGTCCAACTTGTCATTTTAGACACATTGTTATGACATGTGTAAAGTTAAACATTAATCTTGAACCTGACATAAATTGGTACGTAGGATAATTTTGTTCATTGAATACTAAATGAAGGCAGTCGACTTTTTATACGATCATTTATATCATTCATAATAATTTTTTGGACGAAATCGTAACATAACCGATTATTACTGCACTCATTGACCGATGCTACTTTATTTTAATGATGAAAGAACAAATATATGAGATTCTATAGCTAATCAAACTCTTAGAATACAAGAATCAATTACCTTTTTGCCGCAATTGTGATTGTAATAAGCAATGGTATTGACTGGAAATATCCAGTTCACTTTATGAATAGGCGGCGCCGGCAATACGTCAACGTCAAGCTGTGTGCTGCCGCTGTCTCTCTTTCACGCAGTTCAAGCGTCAGGCAGAATGGAAGGGAAATAGATGCGCCAGAAGCGAAACGCTAACATACGTGTGCGTACAATGCGTCGCAAGCCAAACGAAGGTCGATCTCTGTCACTTGTTCTCGCTCTCGCTTCCACGCATTGGTCAGACCAGGCGTAACGTTACAATGTTTTCTGGGATGTTTTAAGACGTTTATCAAGTCAAAAATGATTTTTTAATTATAAATATTTTAAGAATATACATACAGATATTTTTGATATTTTTCTTTTAATTATCGTATTATAACAAAAAAGTTTTTTAAAACGGAATAGGTGAAATAGTAAAGAAATAAAAAAATTCATTTTCATAATCTGATTATTACAATATCTAGTATTGATTTATTAACACTAATATCAGTATTATCTATTTCTACATTTTCAGTATTAACATCATATTCTAAAAATGATATAATCAGCTTATGGTAGCTAAAATAATGAATGAATACATTTCAATGAAACTTATCTAAGTATCTCGTAAATCCTGCATCTATTGTTATCCCATATTTAATGTTGTACCGACATTTCTATCATTAGACATATTTAGTTTTAACCTACTTTAAGGAACATACTTAATGGTTCAGATGATTCTATTTTATTCTACAATAAAAATTATGCTGATAATTCATTAGCATTTCGTTAAATCTGTTTAATTTGCCTCTAAGCATTCGGTAACCAGATTCAGTATAAATCAGAAAATTTTGTTGTAGAAAGTTAATATTATTTATTGAATTTCTTGAAGAAATATATAGAACCGCCATCATTACTGTTGGCTCATGTTCCGGACTGTAATGGGCAATGCATATTCCTTCGATTTCAGACACTTTAAATCCAAACGACTTAGCATTTCTGACATGTATATATGTCTTTTATAGCTTTCAACACAATTGAAATTTGGAATATCTATAAGTAATTTTAAAAAGCACATAAAAATATAAGAAAAGCAATATGAAACTAAGCAGTTAGATAGCTATAGTTAGTTTAAAATTTAGTTTGAAATTCAGCAAAATTTAATATTTATCTCAATAAAAAAAAGTTTTCTCTTCACAAATATTCTTCACAATGGTTTAATCCAATCATCATCGAGTATATCGAAGGGAGTCCTTAACCATCTTAATCCTTCACATGTCCCTACCTGTCTGGATTTTAGAGCTTTACCGACCGCGTTGCGCAACTGGTATGAACCTACCCTACCGCCCTTTCACCATCCCCCTGTCCTGCTCTGTCCGGCTAATTGGACGAAAATCGGGTCAGCAGCAGAGACAGCATCGCCACCTAAACTCGCCGGATATGGCGTTTGTTCCCGTTAGCCCGTCCGGAGCCGATCCACTTTAGTTCCCCGGCCACTTAATTACCGTGCAGTTTCAACAGCTGCAACGGATGAGCTCCATCAGATTACACTTGACTGCTAACTACATCCTTAAAACCGGCGAATTATTTATGTCCGATGTGGAAGCAGCAAATGACTTAATTCGACGCCGGAAGTTATTGTTAAATCGCCCTTAACATTCGACATAAATCCGAGTGAAGGGATCGTTAACGACGGGATTGGAAGTTAATAAAATGGCACATTGTATAGTTGACTAAGATGTTGCAGCCTGTATACACAAAAGGGAATCATGGCCAATGTAATGGCGAAAGCGCGCTAAAATAGAAATGGTCATTTATAACGTGGATCGGACATATCCCACAATTATAACAGCGAGGCTGACTGTAACTGCTGTTATTTCAGAGAAAATTAAACTATAATATATCTTAAGCACGAACTTCGCTAAATTGGGATGGCTTTGGGTGACCAAAAGTAGATTTCTAGGGATTCGCCCTGTTCCATTGGAATTTTATATATTCAAATATACAATTATTGTATTACAAATATGGTATATTTACAAATGTCACCTACATCATATGTAAACAACAAATACATTAAAAACACAAATAGTGCCTAAGTGTGACAGTGAAGTCCAAATTCATGTTAAAACAATATAATCTATCTGCCTCAACTATCGCACCTACCTGAGAGCAACCCCTCGAATTAAATATAAGATAAATTTTTATTTATGACTTCTTTTTTGCTTAGAATTATTTAGTATTTATGTTCCTTTAATTTGTGATTGTGAATTCTCTAAGTAAACTTCCTATTTCTAATATAAACTCGCGATGAATTACCTTTATCTTAGTATCTTGGTTCTCAATCATTCTTTTTAATAATTGTACAGAAGAATTTTGATACATTTTTCTGTCAATTAGACAGATAGTAATTACACTATCAGAGCTTTACCTATATGGCTTAGTTTTATAGTTTATGTATGAATTAATAATACTACTCATATACTTGCACATTTCTACAATTATTAGTTTTCATTTAGAGAGATTTATTTAAATGTTATTTTTATTAATCTTTCAAAATTTTAACTATAGGTACCTGTATTCACGAACAGACGAAGTAATAAAATGGTGAACTACATAGTACTTCTCCAAAATATAGAAAACTATACTTGGGCTTAGTCCAGTGGCGGACGTTTGATTATTTCAATATAATGTTTAAACATTGATCTAAGCTTCTTAAATACGTTGTATTTCTATAGCTAGGTACCTGTTAATCAATTATATGATTCGCTATGTCTCGACTAAATTATCATAAACAATATCGAATTATGTATGTATATTTAACTGAAATTGAAACATTACTTAAAATACACCCCAAAATAACTTAGAAAAAAATTGTTTTGGAGTGCTAAAGTAGGCAGAGCAATGGGGTTACTGTGGCAGGTGGAAGTATTAAACTACCACAATCTGAGATTGCCAACGTGTTTAATTGTACTCAGAACTCATGGCACTTGAGCAACCAGAACAACCACATGTCCGAGAATGAAGGAAGTAATATCCAATTTACGAAACACCCAAACCTAACTGACCTTAATTTTACTTTAATATTTGAGACAGTTCTTTTGATTTAGTGCTCAGTATTTTTAAAATTACCAAAATGTTCAGTTATATTTATAACTCGTGTCAGTTGAGCAACCAGGACAACTCACATGTCCGAGAATGAAGGAAGTAATATGCCATTTACGAAACAACCAAACCTATCTGAACTTAATCGTTCTTTAATATTTAAGTCAACCTTTTTTGATTTAGTCCCAGTATTTTTAAAATTGCCAACATGTATAGTTATATTAATAAATCATTTCACTTGGGCAACCAGGACAACTCACATGTGCGAAAATTAAGAAAGAAAAATCTATTTAACTAAATAGCATAACTACTATAATATGTCAAATCTTCCTAGTGGAATATAACAAAATTAGTTTCTTGATTTACATATACCTCTTTCATTATTACTGATATGTTCTATCTCGAGATATATCACATATCATTTTTAAAATTTCCAGACGCTAAAAGTTTGAATTTCGATTCTAAAAACACCATTTAGTAATTAATAAAAACTCCTCCAATAAAAGAAAATTGTAGAATTGAAAGAAGCAGAGATATAGCCAAAAAAAAATGAAAATTTTGTTTGAGATTATAGAAGGGCGTAATGGTCTAAAAATTTTGGTAAAATATACTCCTAGATGTACTACATGAAGTTTCTTTTTTGTTATTTTAAAGGGCCAGGGACCATTTGAGCTATCTAAATCAGCTATACCCTTTCCTGCATATTAGTCTTTCAGGTTGAGCGTAGAAAGCTCAATATACACTGTTAAAAATTTCAATTGTACTTTTACAAAAAAAAAATAACGTTGGAAGTTTTTACGCACCAATAAATTGTAATAATAAAATTCTGTTTTGTAATTTTCCTACACGACTTATTCCAACTCAATTTAGGAAAATTACAAGACATTTATTAAAATTTACTAAGCACTCACAGAAATTAGTTTAGCAACATTACAATAAAGATCTTGTAATTTTACTAAACAATTTTTTTTGCTTTTATTTTATTTAAAAATACTACAATTATTTATTTTCTTTCGATGACAGCATAGTCATTTCGGTCACACCATAAACAATGTTTGTACTTTTCAAAAACTTTTTTTCATTGGAAATCGACCAACAGTTTAATAAAATTACAATACGTGTATTATTACTACATAAAAATTGTAAAATTACAACTTATTTTAGTAGATTTCCTCAAATGTCTTGGAGAAATGTTTGAATTATATTGAATTCTGGATTGCCACACAATGATTTGTAATTTTGCTCAATATTTGATATGTAATACAATTGTAATTTTACAAAAAAAAAATTAACAGTGTAAGTGATCAAATGTTACAGTCCTACAATATCACCAAAGCCACCTTGCTATAAAATCCATAAGGCTCAAACTGAAATTTGCAAATTTAAATCTCCCTCAAACCTTAGTGAATGTTTACAACAATAATCAATATTGATTAATTCATCACGTAGATTGCGAAAACTATTTAACTAATAATGAAGCGTTTCAAGATTTCTTTAATTCCCACGTCAACACAGCATTAAGATGTTAATATAACTATATTAATACACGCAATTCTTAACCGAGCCGACAGAATTCATCCCCCGACGCTCGCTGCTCATATTCAGCCCTCGGAAAAACTACATAAATCAATCGAAACACCAAACAAAATGGAAGGGGTTGCCGATGTTTTACTTCCCTTAATCTAAGCTCATTCGATTACCCGACTGAATCAATTCATCGAACAAAAAAAATTTAATAAAACCACGCTGGATTTCCCACCGCCGTATCCTTCCTCCCTCTAACACGTATACCACCCTCGCTCTCCCTTTATCCCTTTCACGTGAAAAGGGTCGTGTGCTACCAGTATGCTACAGAAAACGTAATTTTTTTGTATTGTTCGATGTTCACCAAAGCATATTGAACTAACTCCGTCTTATAAAGTGTTACGAGAAGAAAAACATATCGTGATTCCTTTTTCGGGATGGCCGCGCCGTGTTTCGAGACACAAAAGGAAGGCAAACTCTCGACGTAAATCGACAAATAGAAATCAATCCGGCAAAATGTTTCGCGGATTGATGTAATATTTTGACTCTATTCGAAGGAATCTGCCGAGGAAACGAGCAGGAAGAAGACGTTTCTATTTAGGAAAGCTATTCATCGACATCGAAATGTTCGTAATTCATTGTCTTATTAAAAACCTTACAGGTACCTGTAGATCATCGACGTTCAATTGTTGTAGAAACAACAAAACGAACAAACATCTCATCCAATAACTTGCAGAGCACGTAATACCCCCTCTCGATGGTTTATAGGAAAACGTTTATATCTCCTCCGTTTGCATACGCCCGCAGGAAACATCTCCTACACAGAAAATAATAAATGATCCCTGGGGCCTGTGTTCCACGTCGATCACCATTGTACAAATCTCGCGGGCCACTTGAATGAACAATATTTGATATATTAGATCCCCGACAAAAGGGGAAATGAAAATATACCCTCGATTTGTTGTCAGCTGATGCTGAATCTCGAACTCGGAACGAGATGGAATAAATAGAAAGGGAAAGATACTGAGACGCTCGTCTCCGTAAAATTCGAGATTTATGGGGGAAAAAGAGAAAATTCGGGAAAGCATCTAGTTTATTAAGAAATCCAGACGTTTTCTGGCGAAATTTGGTTTAAAAAAGTGGGATTTATGGGGATAAGCTTCAGGTGGTGTTCCGATTTTAAAGAGCAGACATTATTTCGTGAAACAAAGGAATGCTTCAATACGGTGTGTTACTTCGAATCGATGTACGAGTATATTAAAGTTACGCCCGTTGACGATATTATGGAAAATAACTTACCATAAGTTAAACAGAAAATATCAATTTTTTCAACAAAATTTATCACACTAATCTCAGTACCTGAAGTTATAAAAGATTTTCCTGAAGTACCAATCATAATTTAACCAAGGGGTAGCATTAAGTAAAAAGGTATACATATTGCAAAATAGACTTTAAAACCATCTGCGCTTTTTTTAAAAACACTGTCTCTTTTAATCATCATATCATTTGAAGATAATGAAAATGGAACTGGTTATTAATCCAGTCATTATAGGGGGTTCACCTAGGAAAATCGACATACCCAGTATATTAAAACGTAAAAACTTCTATTTTGGCATCCTAAAACTTGCTCCAAAATTCACATATAATTGGATAGCCGCAAGTTTTAAAGTCGGGGGTCACAAAAATCGATTTTTTTCTATACATTTTGCAAATATCTCGTTTCCTATGGGTTTTACGCTATTTGTATTTATTATCGATATTGTAGTGAATCAAATTCTCTACAACTTTTGTATTTAACACTTCTTCATACCTCGAAGTGTTTTCGAGATAGAGAGCGGAGAGCGCTGCTCAGAGAATCATGTGAGGTCAACCGGTAGTCCCGATCAAAAACTCATATATTAAGGTTATAAATTATTGCTAACTATTTAATTAGGATTTATTATTAACTTTTACATTAAATTCAATCTTTCTTTCTAATAATTCTAAAATTTATCAATTCAATAACACTTGTAATCTCTTTCTGTTATTGAAAAATTATTAAGGGACTTACTTTAATTACATTTTAATGATATTCTCATTTACACTAATTGCATTTGAAGTAAAAAATAATTAAGTAAATTTTGTTTAAAATTCGTTAACTATTAAATTCTTTCATAGCTTTAAAAATTTATAGTCCGAAGAAGAAGAAGAAGATGAGAATTGAAATTAGAACTTGTTTTTCTCGAAATTCTTATTCTTTTATATTAATTTTGACAATATTAAATTAATCAAATGATACTTTTAGTAAAAACGTTAATTACAAATTTCATTCTTTTTTTTATTTATTTAGAAAGTTATTAGTATAAATTAGGTTACAATTAAAATGTAATTTAATTATTTTCCTCGACAATGTTTCACTTACATGCCCAGGTAAGTCTTATTAAATAAATTGACAAAACTAAAAATAGATAAGTAACCAAACAAAATGAATTTAATGAAAAAAAGTTAATAAAAAATGATATTTTGTATATTTAGCAATAATTTATAACCTTAATATTACGAGTTTTTGATCGGGACTACCAGTAGTACCAGTTGACTTCACATGATTCTCTGACCAGCGCTCTCCGCCCTCTGTCTCGAAAATAGTTCAAGATATGAAGAAATGTTAAATACAAAAGTTGTAGAGAATTTCATTCTCTACAACATTGGTAATAAACATAAATAGCGTAAAACCCATAGAAAACGAGACATTTGTAAAAAATGCAGAAAAATCGATTTTTGTGACTTTTAACCCCCGACTTTAAAACTTGCGGCCATCCAATTATATGTGAATTTTGAGGAAAGTTTTAAGATGCCAAAATAGAAGTTTTTACTTGTTAATATACTGGGTATGTCGATTTTCCAAGATATTCACCTAATTTGGCCTAAGATGACTGGACTGTATGGAAATAACCAGTTATAAACTTCGATATTACCATTACATTTTTGCAAAAATTAAATCAGTTGACAGATGAATTATATTTCTACCAATAAAACAAGCAAGTGGGATTTAGGGATACCTTCAGCACTGTACAACAAAACACAAAGAACAATATACAGGGCGGCTCAAAATAGACGGTATGTTAGACTAAACATAGGATTATTTTGAAAATTCGGTTTCATATGTACCTAATTGTTCCTGCTTTATCCATCTAAAACACTTTCAGAGCTACAGCGATGCGGATTATAGAGAAAAGTAGCAACATCTTTGATATCTTAAATGAGACAACCTGTATATTGTTGCATTTTTGCTTCACAATTACTTTTCAAGACTACATTTGTAGTCTTGCTTCCAAGTGATGTTCTCAGGGCAGCTCAAACACAGAAGGAAGGTTGTCTCAAAAAAAAGAGCTTTTTTGAGACAACCTTCCTTCTGTTTTAGTCTTGCTTCCCTATGTATTTTTCAGCAGTTTTCGAGTTTTTTTGGGCGAACATAGTTTCAATTAAATGTTGCTCCTTGCAAACACTGCTGCATTTGGATTCGTAGAAAGCTCAATTTTGGGATATTTTACTAATGTGTTGTATATTAATTATGTCTAAGGGAACTCGTCCTCAATTATACGGGGTTGTGCGTAATTCGTAATTTTACCGATATATATAGAAATAACGAAAATTGCATTATTTTAAATAGAACACCCTATATATTACCGCACATATCGAAAGGTAACTAAGCTTTCTTTAAAATAATGTATCAAGTTCCTATACCTAAATAGTTAGGATTCTGAAATAAAAGTAATTTCTTGTAAAAATCAGATTATTTTGCCTTATTTCTTATTAAGTAGCAATGAAATAAAACGTAACATGTCATTATAGAATGAGACAATTAAAGCACAAATAGTAAAACGTTAGCGCGTTCATCAACTAACATTTGATTTGAAAATAATGAAAGTGAACGCAGTAACTCTCCAAATGAAGTGTTGATTAAATAGTTTCCTTTTTATAGTCAATGTGATCAAATTACAGCAAGTACATGGATAAGATTCAATGAAATGTATCGCGATTAACAACCAATGAACATGAGGAAATTTGCACTGATTACCTAATGAAGGTTAACCTGGTTAACCTAACCAGCGGTTTCATGAAAACAGCTTTACAAAAAGTTATGTTACTCCTAAAATTAGATTATAAAGCAGATTCAAACAGAAGTTAGATTAAATTAAACACATTATATTAATTTTTGATATCACTTAATTTTCTAGATTATCGAAATTGTGAATTGATTGTTTATTAATTGAGTATTATTGAACAAATTAATAAAAGTGATACAATCCTGTACAAGTTGATTCATAAATAGGTATACTCTTTTCAAAACAAATCCCGATGCACGTCATTTTGATGACGTCAGAATCATCCAATACTACTACCAACTTAATATAGTCACAGGACATCGCAATTTATGTGTTCTGTGTATATTTTATATTGACAATATATATGGTTACGTGTATTCTCAACTTAAAATATACACGGAACACCTAAATTGCGATGGACTGGGACTATATTAAGTTGGTAGTATTGGAGGTTTGGTGACGTCATCAAAATGACGTGCATCGGAATTTGTTTTGAACAGAGTATACCTATAATTGCAATTATATAATTTTTATGGAAAAATCACCTTTTTTTGAAAACTCCTTTCGTAAAATTTTGGTCAGGTGATATATACTTGTTGAACTCAACTGGATTTATAATGAAATGATACCTTGCCACAATCAGATTCCAAAAATTGTATAATTTTTATAACAATAAAAAATGCATAATGTTTAATTATTTTCATAAAAAAACAAATGCAAAAAAATATTGCATGAATTTTTATTTTTGAAGAACAAAAAAGAGAATAGTTAATTAATTTAATTTTAATTTTTGGAAATGTTATTTAAAGTAAATTAAATGAAGTTGATTGAGTTAATATTGAAGTAGTTTCTACTAAAAATACGAAAAATACCGTTTCTTGGGAAAAATTTCAACCGAAATTCATTTAGTAACACAGGAAATCAAAAATTGGAAAATAAATGGGAAAGATAGGAAATCAAAAACGATGCAAATAGGATGGGAAGAAATAATGTTTCAAATTACATTAAAATTAAATTGAAATAATTTCTCCTTTTTAAGGGCCTAAAGTCTAAAGTATACTACACTGTACCAAAGATGGTTTTCTCGATTTCTTAGTTAGAATGAGTTAGAAATAGGGAGATACATACATAATACCTTCAACCTTTACCATACTTGGATATGTCAGTATAAATGTCAAGTATCAAATCTCATTATAGATAGTATAATGAAGGATTAACTGAAGACATCAAACTTATTTCAATTTCTCCGAGGTTGAAGTTACACCGCAACATAACCCTAAAACGCAAAATAAACTGCACTGAAAAGAAATCTCAATTTTACTACACATCCTCAAACCGAACACTCTTTGGGCAAGTTCGTAAATTCAGCGCTTGAGGATGCGCATAAAGTGAAATTTCATAAAATCGTTCGTAAATTATGGATCGATCGGCGCATAAATTCAACCATTACGTTCGTAATTTCATCGTATTTGCATCGAGTGGATCATCTGTCCCATCCAAAGCTTGAAAACCGACATTTCTGATGGATGAGAGGGAGACAAACGATATTTTTTCTTTATTTTCTATCATTAAAACAGATTTTGAGGTTAGGCATTGATTGTTAGTAGTTGATATGGAAGTTATTGCGGTTCGTAAAATACTAAGTATACAAGCAGCAGTAGTAGCAGCAGAAGCAGTTCTGATTGAGAAGCAGAAATATTAATGAATTAGGAAGTCCACTAAAAAAAAAATAATTTATGTGGTAAGTGTTTTTCATTTTTCCATATGGACCAAATGATTTTAGAAATTATTTAGAATGTATAGAAAATTTGTTGAGGTAAGCACAAATTTAAAACAGTGGTAATCAGATATGTGTTTGTTCAGTTTTGTTTTGATTTTGCTTTTATGTATGTATATAATAAATTGCGATATTTCCAGTAATATCACAACAATTATTTACTGTTGAAATTGTTGCTGCGATCTGAATCGACAATTCCTTCTTTTTACATGTGCGTTTATTAAATAATTATTCTCTTTGTCTAAACGTGAATTTATCAAAGACTTAGTTAGTTGGTGTGTTCACTTGAAATATTTTAGTTCATCAAGTGAAATAGACACCAATTTTATATTAATCATAATTAATATAAACGAATTATATTTATATTGCCTTCATTACGTTACTTTGTATTGAAGCTCTGACTATTTGAAGTCTGGATGTATCTAGTCTCATTGGAACCACACGAGTTGTCAGTTAATCTAATTATTAAGTTAAAGCTAAGTTTTGTTTTGTAGTTCTACTTCCTTATTTAGATATTCTTAGGCAAGTAATAAATCTATGAAAATATTTTATCAAGAAATAAATAATTACTAACATTTAATATATCCATGAACACCTCCATTAATTATTTTATTATAGTGATCCTCAGGACCTAGACCACAAAACTTTTGTCCGTTTTTATCCTCCTATATAAATTGTATTGTAGCTCCTGTCCTTATAGACAAAATCTTTTCTAACAAATTGATTGATTCAAACTTTCGATAGAGTAAGGATAGATAGAGATAGGAGTTCGATAGAGATAGCTATCCATGTGTATGTAATAATTCAGAACAGATACTAAACCTTAGAAAAACAGTCAAAACCTAAAAGTTGTTATATAGATGACAGAAAACGTGTAAAACACTTTCACCGTTATTTAATTCAACGTAAACTGTAAAACTTGGGCGACTATCTGATGACATAATTGACAGTATGGTCACAAATTCATCACTTATAACACCGTAAAATTTACTAACATACCCAATAGCAACAATATGCATAGGTATTAAAAATAAATGTTTGCTATAAAATATTTTTTCGGTAAGAGTTATTATCGTACAACTAGGAGGTTAGTTTGTTTGGTACTGCTTGTTTTTTATAAACACTGTTATTATTGTTCAACTTCGTAATTAGTTTGTTGATTATACCTATATGTTTAATTTAGTTAGATTTCGCCATAAATTAAGGTATAATATAGTTTTTCTGGCGCATGCGCCAATTTCTAGAGAAATAGAAAAACTTAAAAACGAACCATTTTCTCATTAATACCTCACTTTATTTTATTTCTCTATTATAATGATCCTCTGAAACTAAACAACAAAACTGTTGCTCGATTTCATCTTCCAATATAATTTGTATTACACTTTCTGTTCTCGTTGCCATATTTTTGTAAAAAAAAAATATTGATTCAAACTTTATAGAACTTCTATAGAAAGCTTTCCATTTACCTATATTTAGCACTTCGGACCACAAACGAAATATTCGAAAAACAGCCTAAACCCAAGAGTTGTCATACAGATTACAGAAAACGTAAATCTCGCATACCGTTCTTTTTAATGTAAAATGTTAATTGGTATTAATTTAGCATTACTTAAGGTGGATTTATACAGCTTTTATTTAACAGCAACATTAGTAGTAGTCGTAACTTAAAAGTTGGATCACCTAGAAATAGACGTGGCTGTTTACACAGTCTCTAATTTAGTATTAATCGTAACTTTCTTAATGTAGTAATCTTGAAAGTTCGTAAAATTGAACTTAGTCGTAATTTAGGATTAGTGGAAATGAAAACATCGAGAAAATACCACATTCCTTCTTTTGACATTTGGTATGTTTTGTGTTTTGAACCAGTTATCCGTAACGTCTTAACCTAAATTCTAAACAAGATTCTAGCAATAACATAAACTAATCGTTACAAAACCTTAACCTCACTTTCAGTTTTAATTTTTGATTATTATTTCGTATAAACCGCAAATTTAATCCAAGACAAATTACGACTAAAGTTAGTAGCGGCTAAAGATAATACTAATGTTAAATTAAAGCTGTATAATTCCACCTTAATTCAAGGTAAATTGTAAAAGTTGCTATCATCTGTTGACGAGATTAAGTACATGCGCACAAATTCAGCACTTAAAACACAGTCGAATTTACGAACATATCTCTTCACTCATATGTGTATGTACAAAAACCGCCTAGCAACAGTACTTCACAAAACTCACCTGTTGCGGCGTGAGTATCGCTGGATCTCCACAAGCTTCGACTTGTACCGCACTCACTGGAAACCTCCACTCACCGCCAACACGCAATAGTCCGCCTTATCCGCTACGTCCTTCAGGCTCAAAGTCGTTCGCGAGAGGGTAAAGTCCCGACAATGAAACTACAAGCACAATAATTATTATTCGAATTATCCTCCGTTGGACGATAGCGACGGGCCCACAGACACGAAAACCGACCGGCGGAAAACTATGGAAACGTCGCGCGCTCGAAACACTTTCACTCCCGTCGCGTCTCACAATCGCGAAAACGTGCAAAGTACGTCGAAACTCTCGCTGAAGTTTTCACGTAATATGGCGGAACTTCGCCCTGGACAGAAGGGCAAGACGGCCTGAAGCGGAGGTACGCGGGCCTAGGGAAACCGGAAAAGTCTGCGGACGTGCGGAAAATCGTTACGGGTCGATGGACGGCGGGGGAACGTTTCCTAGGCTCGCGTAGACTGCGTGGCTGCGGGACGTAGATAAGAAATGTGTCGGCGCATGCGTACCGACGTCCAGTACGGCTCGGGAGTTTGTTTTTGGGAATCTCCCTTCGATTATATACACCTAGTACGCTGACTTTGATTACATGTGGATATCTAATTTTATGTTTTAGAGGTATTCACTAATGTATTTGAACATCACCATACTAAGTACAATTAATGTAAAATAAATGACTATAATGTTTAAGTTTTTGCATTTTGTCTAGTAAGTTATCCTTGTTATTTCCAGTAGAAATCATCTAAAACAATCGATATATGATAAAAGATAACACAAACGGTAACAACATTACACTAATAAAAATCAATGAATGGGAAAACTATGACCAAACATAACTGAAAGAAGATAGACTTTAGTTTATGACATCAGTTTACGAAGAAGAAAATGTCACAGATAATATAGAGGAAATCAGTGTAACAGAACTAAAACATGTCTTAAAATACATGAAGAATGAGAAAGCAGCTGGACCTGTAAGCATTCGTATAGAGTTGGTGAAGCATGGAACCGATATACTACTAGAGAAACTGGTAGAAGTATATATAACAAATGCCTTTTGGAAAGGGACGACATTCCAAACAATTGGAAAATAGGATGTCTTAACTCCATACACAAAAAGGCAATAAAAAGGTATTCTCTAACTATAAAGGCATAATGGTAACCAGTTCTATAGGAAGACTGTATAGTTAAATCCCGAAAACAAGAATGCAGCACGACTTTGAGGAAATTGAAGAGCAATGCTGTTTTAGGGCGGGTAGATCATGCCTAGACAATATCAGTACGCTACAACAATTAATAGAGAAAAGGTCGGAAAAGAATTTGAATACATATCTAATGTTTATTGATTTGGAAAAGGCTTACGATAACTTTCCCAATAATGTGTTTGAACTACTGCATTAGACTAATGCTACATCATAGCCATAAAAACACTATATAGGAGCTCAGAATGTGTTATTAAGTTAAATAGCAAAATATCGGAGCCGTTTAAAGCTAACGAGGGCTTAAAGCAGGGATATAATCTATCTCCGACTCTATTAAAAATATATCTACAAAAAACCTTAAACACCTGGATGAAAAGATGCCATAGAATGGGAACTGAAGTTATAAATACCTGTTTGTATACACTACTGTTTGTAGATGACCAAGTACTGATAGCAAACAATGAAGAAGACGTTACATATATAACAAGAAAGCTCATTGAGGAATACCATAAATGGGGGCTGAACATCAATATTAGCAAAACTGAACAGGTTGTCATCGGAGAAAAGCCCAATGATCTACAAATCAACAATGAGATTATAGAAAGCACTAAGGAATTCAAACACGTGAGAAACTACATATTTTGTATCTACCAATATAAATCAGCTAATATTCTATGACCATTAACTTTATAAGGTTTCACTCCATAATTGCATCTTCCTAATCACTCTCTCGAGTAATTTAAATAGAAAGATTTCGATGTTTATATATATATATATATATATAGGCGAGTTATTTACAGCTCTGGTGGCCGTTTCTCGCATCCTAATTTCCAAGCCTTTTTGTCGCGCCAGTCGCCTTCCTTTAACCCTATTCTGTCTATGGCTTCTTTCACTTTTGTTTCCCAGGCGCGTTTTGGTCTACCTCTTTTCCTTCTATTGGGCGGAGACCACTCTAATATTCTTTTTGGGCCATCTATCGTTGGACATCCGATTGACGTGCCCATACCATTTCAGTTTTTTTATTTCAATAGTTTCCAATGTACTTATGTCTATGCCCATTTCCTCTCTGATATCAGTGTTTCTAACTTTGTCTAATCTTGTTTTCCGGCAGCATCTTCTCCAGAAGTCCATTTCCATGGCGTTTATGCGTGAGCTATTACGATTCGAGATTTCCCAAAGCTCAGCTCCATAGGTAGATATACTTTCCACTATGGTTTTGAAAATCCTAATCTTATTTGCTTTATCTCGTTCCATAGGGTGCTGTGTAGCTGGCGGATAGCTGTCCTACCTTGTCCGACTCTGCTGATTATTTCCGCATTGCTTCCACCTGTGTCCGTCAATTTTACCCCCAGATATTTAAATATTCGTGTGTTTCTGATTGTGCCGTTTCCCAAGATAAGATCAGATCCTGTTCCTCCCACTATTAAATATTCTGTCTTTGTGCTGTTGATTGGCAGACCCCACTCCTTGTATTCTTCATATAGCTTTCTAACCATATAGTGGATGTCCATCTCGTCTTCCGCCAACACAACTTTGTCGTCTGCGAAATGTAAGCTGAACAGTCTCTTATGTCCTATCGGTACTCCGAGATTTGAGCACTTCTTACTCCAGCTTTCTAAAGCTCCATTCACGAATATTTTGAACAGTGTTGGGGCTATGCAACAGCCTTGTTTAAGACCTTTAGTAACGCGGAATTCTCGTGATATTTTGCTACCCATTTTTACTCTGGCGGATATATTTTTATACAGCTTCTGGACTGCTTTAATATAGTTCGATTTTATGCCCTGTCTCTCCATGGTTTCCCACAGTCTGCTCAGGGGAACGTTATCGTAGGCTTTAGTTAGATCTATAAAGACTGCGTGGGTTTCCATGTTATGCGCAAGTCTTTTTTCTACTGTCTGTTTGAATGTAAAGATGTTATCCACACGTGACCTACCGGCTCTAAACCCGCATTGTTCTTCGTTGTCCTTAAACTGGCTTTCTATTTTCTGCTTTAGGATTTTCCCATACACTTTTGAACTGGAGTTGATAACACTGATTCTGCGATAATTTGAGCGCGATCGTCTGTCGCCCTTCTTATAAATATATTCGATTAAAAATATTTTCGATTATAAATATATTCGATTATAAATATATTCGATGTTTGTACCAGTATTAATAATATGTGCGGCACCATGACATCATTATACTTCACGATGGATGTTCAAACTTTGAAAACAAATACAGTAGAACCAACCCTTTTGTACGCCCTACATCACTATACTGTTATACTCTCACAAGTATCAATTGGAACCATTATACAAAACCATAGGACTTATTTTTTTGCTTAGTCAGAAACTCACTGGTATATTTTAAAATGCAGATGTTCAGTCGCCCAAATAAAACCGTACATGAATGTATGGATATCTACAGATAAAGAAATAGAGGGTCCATTGGGCCATAAAAATGTTTTTACGGCAACGGCAACTTCGTTCATAAAAGAGCAGGCACGTGTGTTGGCACGGGTTTGTTGCATTTATAATTGAGGCTGGACACAGTATACACACGTTTTCAAGAATACGGACATTCTGTGGAATTGAAAGAAGAGGACATGTCCAGGAACTTTAAGAACTATCAGCCTATACATGGAAAATTCAGTCACACCTGCATCCCCCACTTTGCGGAAACAATGTAGTATGTCTGCAGATCATAAATGGTGGACAAGAAGAGCTTGCTCCAATTCCTACTCTCTACAGAGAAGAGAAGATCGTTGCAAACGATGATGGACTAGATTTTATGGCCAACGTACCAGTTTTCTTCAGTAAACAATACATTCTAAGGAAAAGACATTGGGTCCTGAACACAAACGGACGACCAAAGTAGCTAGAAGATATTATCCTCAAAGACGAAATGAAAATACTTTTACTAGTGGGTCATGGGCAAGCTGATCGAATAATAGTTTTGCTACTGACGATTCCTTATGGAAGCCACAGAGTTCATCACGAATGGTACCTTCAACTCTTGCTGCGCTCATATTGATTAACTGTATACAATACACATCGACCTGGGATGTGGTGCAGAGATAACTTGCATCATACCCGCTGCTTACGCGTTGCTTTCAAACCGGAAACAAGCTACATAAGAAAGAAAAAAATTTCAAATTGCTACAAGGGAAAGTAGAGAAATTTTCTATATATGCAACTGTGTACCTTCGCGCCAAAAATCAGTGCACCAAGAATTTTTTTCCCGGAAGCTGTCATTAAGGGATGCAGCTTACATTTTAGTCAGGCATTGTGGAGAAAAGTGCAAGAGCTTGGGCTTGAAACAAAATACAAGCGAGACATGGAAGACCGAGATAGCATACGGAGGTGTGCTGCATTAGCATACCTACCTGAAGATCACATCAGCGATGCATAGCTGAAAGTAATGGAAAGACACCAAACGAAGAAGGTGTCATTTTGAGTCTCAACGATTATTTCGTGGATCACTGGTTAGAGGATCACTGGACGAGAGACACCGGACACCAAACTCCGGACAAGGGTGGCACAACACGTTAAAGAGACATATTGAGAAACATTTTTGAACTCCTCAAAATACTGACATAAGAGATCCATTACTACAATAGAGTACACCAGCGGTGTGATTTTTATATAGCTCGATGAAGGTGCCATTTTGAGTTTCAACGATTATTTCGTGGATCACTGGTTAGAGGATCACTGGGCTAAAGACACCGGACACCAAACTCCGGACAAGGGTGGCACAACAGGTTAAACAGACATATTGGGAAACATTTACGAACTCCTCAAAATATTGACATAAGAGATCCATTACTACAATACAGTACACCAGCGGTGTGATTTTTATATGGCTGCACCAAAACGTTCCAAAAAATATGTAAGTTTGGACACACGCCTGAAGAACATATTGGAGTAATACTTAGACAGAAGAAGGGATATTAACGTAATATTGAATTGTTTAATATATATTGTAAAGTTGCAAACCAAATTATTGTTAAAATGAAGGCATTCATTTAATATGTTTTCGATTTGCTTATGGTGGTCAATTCCCACAGCTATTTAAATTATAAGCGCAAGTGTTTTGTGATCCTTTTGGAAGTTACGTCGGGGCGCAATTGATGTACGCCGATTGCTTCAAACATGTCTGTTAATCCATAAATAAAACTATGATTCTCAACCACTATTCACTTATGACACGTTAGTCTTTTAAAATACCAACCCTTATTTTGTGATTCCAATGCTTCATTGGCCACTTTCTGGAAAAGCTCCTCGTACCGTTCGGAAGCGATGATGGAAGTGTATTTACTTGCAGAACTCGCACCCCTTTTAAAAAGTATAAATCCCAAAAGCGGGCAATCGATAAAAAAGTTGTCGCAGATCCCTTAAACCGTAGAGAAGGGCTCTTATCCCTGTCGCCTCCATGTTTTCGACAAATATTTCCTCAAAAACGTTAAGCATCTGTATCCCTTCGAAACTTTCGACGATTCATCTCTCCGTAAACGATCCCAACTTGAAACAACCCTTCCTCTAGTGTTTTTTTGCTAATTTAATGACGTGACCTGTCGCCCTGTCCCCTCGCGTAACTTTTTTAATAAAGTGTACGTTGCTTCGACCCAGCAGCGTGCTTTATTTTTCGAAAAATTCGTAACTTCCCCGGAATGGCGGAAGTTCAACGTATTTCTTCGAGATAAGTGAATTAAAGGAGTTCCGAGTTATGAGTTTAATGTGTAGTTTTGTGTTATACATGGGGTTTAAGGGGCGACGCGGGAACGATTACTCCGCGTTTTAGTTCCGAATATCAGCGAAGTTAATTTCAAGGGAATATTCCCTTTCCCGCTGTATGCCGTTCTTTTTCTCCAATTTCCCGTCCTAGGATTAAGGTAAGAGGAATGGTGTTAAAGGAGCTGTATTTTTCGGATTTTTCTTCTTGAAATTAAAGATTAAATTCGAAAGTAATGTTTATTAGAGAATTCGTGCTCCTCCCGAAACCGTTCTTCGCGATGAAAAATCCGTCGACGGGGAAAAATGCCGAAAATTCCCGAAAGTATTAACTGATGAACTTTTCGGAGCTCCTCCCGAATTCGTCTCGAACTTCGTCTTCCAAAGGCATTCCTCCCCGCTGATAAATATTAAATAGGCTCTTCCGACACGGAAATGGTTCCGCTTCTGGCAACTTCTTATTATGCATTCGGAATTTATTTTCCGCGAAACTGTTTCCCGGAGTTATGACGTGTAATCGCTTTTGTGGCGGGATATGACAGACGGCGGATCGGCCTCATGCGTCTTATCTTGAAAAATTGCACCTAAAGTTATTCACTTTGCCGGTTGTGTTGTTTTTATTGTTAGTAAGGGGGATGAATTGCTCACATTGGATTAGGGGATGGTCTTCGTATTCGCAGCAAGTTTGCCCAATGCTGAGCTTCCATGTTGTTCTCTATTCTTTGTTCATTGCGTGTCGTTAAATCCTGACATAATTTTCATGTCAGTTTCCACTCTGGATTACCTTTAATAGTCAACGGTCTCCACTTGTGGGTAACATTGTTTTATTTCCATTTCTGTCGAATTACGTTCTCTATTATGTCGTGCACCTCATCATACAAGGAATAGATATTTATGGTACTAGTGTGTTATGTTGAAAATAAGTCACGCGAGAAGATTTATACCACGAGGCCGTCAGGCCGAGTGGTATAAATTCTCAAATGACTTAGGACACATACACGCGAGTGGCATCCAATGTTTTATCCAGCAAGCAGAAGAAATCGTTTTTATGAGATAACAATTAATAAGCTTTGTGATCAAATCAAAGCTACTTGCGTCTCAGTACCCTATTAGTGTCAGAATGACTTGACAGTGCCTTTTTTACATTTTGGTTAAAGTAGGTTGTTTGTTTGGCCTCGTGGTTTAAATAAATCTTCTCGCGTGACTTATTTTCAACATAACACACTAGTACCATAAAAATAGAATACTACTGTAAATATGAACGTGAGTTATAATCCATAACTCACTAGTGACTTATGGATTATAACACACCAGTGTGTTATTTGATAGTTTACTTGCCTATAGTGACATTAATAATGACAGTCATAACTGTCATCATCATCATCATCATCAACCAGCCCTTATCGTCCACTGCTGGACATAGGCCTCCCTCATGGCTTGCCATCCGCGTCTATCTTGACCTGCGTGGATCCAGTTGTTTGCAACTCTTTTTAGGTCATCAGTCCAACGTGTAGGTGGTCTTCCTCTATTTCGCTTATCTGTGCGTGGCCTCCATTCCAGTAACCTCTTTGTCCACCTATCGTCACTCATTCTGGCCACGTGTCCTGCCCAATTCTATTTTAATGTGGTTATTCGTTCGACGATATCTTTCACACCGGTTTTTCGCCGCAGGTCCTGGTTTGTGACGTGGTCCCTCAAACTCAATCCAAGCATTGACCTTTCCATTTTGCGTTGTGCTACTTTGAGCTTTCTCGGTGATGTCACCGTTAAGGTGAGTGTTTCCGCGCCATATATGAGCACTGGCAGAACGCACTGGTCGAACACTTTTCTTGTTTGACAGATGGGGAGTTCGCTCTTAAAGACGTCTTAACTTTCCATAGGCCGCCCATCCGAGGTTGATCCTTCTGTTCAACTCGCATGTCTGATTGTCTCTAGATATTCTAATTTCGTGGCCCAGGTATGTATATTTTTTAACCAATTCAATTTCGGTGTTGTCGATGTTTATACCTTCGCTCATGACAAGGTTTGTCATGATCTTCGTTTTATAAAAGTTCATAACTGTCATGTGTTGGATAAACAAATTTTATCTGCGATTATTATGATATAATATATTGCCCATGATATAATATATTGCCCTATAGTGCCCTATATTATATTATGCGACTATAATCGAATGATATGGTTGGTTTTTTGTTATCTTAATCATAAAGAAACAAAAGCCATATGAGGTGAGCTAACATTTATTTTATATATTATATAAAAATAAATAAATAAATAATTAATATATGGATATTAAAATTTATATATTAGAATATATAGTATTAAAAACAATAATAATAATAATATATATATATATATATATGTTATTTATAAGCTAAAAACTACAACTCATTTGCAACAAACTTTACGATTGTTTAAATAAAAATTTAGGTCATGTATCAATTTAAATTGATATAACAACTCTACTTCCTTAATTTAGAATTATCCTAACTTTATTATTACGACACTTAGTGCATCATTATGGGGCCGGTGGTAAGTTTTACAACATGTTACGCATCACAAGTCTTAATATACACGCGAAGTCAAACATGTACAGCATTTTTGCAGAAGTTATTGATAACTTAACATAGCTCCGGTAATAGTTATTTAAGCCACAAGGAATGTAAAGACGTTTTACCATTCGAGGCAAGTGTGTACTTGCCGAGGATGTTAACAGTCGATACATTCCGTGTGGCTTATTAGATTTTTCACGCTGCGATTGAAAATTTCCTCATAATTCCTCAAAAAATGAAATATTTGATTTAGTTTCGACGTACGTCACTCTGACATAAGTTGACTGACACACGTCAGACTTACACTGACATATGCGTAACTAGGGATAAATCAACTTCATTTACTCTTTTGATTTTCCTAGGAATGTAAATGACAGAATTTACATTCCGTCGTCAGGGAAAAATAATACACGAATGTTATTTGCCATTTTCATGCAACGTATCTATGCATATAAGAGCGATTTACGATAGCGGCAGCGTGAAAAAGTTTATTAAGCAAGAAATAACCCAAATAACTTTTACCACAGCTCATTTTGATGGTAAAAGCCCATTTTATCAGAGACCTACAAGATGATTATTTCAGTTTTTTATTTGGTATAACAGTTCTACTTATATTCTACACTCAATATACTCTATATTCTACTGACATTGTATGACGTTTGTTTCTCTACACTTAAAGTACCGAAAATGGGCCGTTTCCTAATATTTCTAAAATCTTCTTTAATTTCTCAATGTCCAAACATTATAGCAAGAATAGGTCTTTCAATGTAGCGCTGTGCTTTCTCTTTAAATGTATGTTCATAGGGAAGGGAAGAGCATAATAAAACATTGGCAGCATTGAAACATTCCATTATCCTCCTTTAAATAAATCGGATATGCGCTACCATATATTTTCTTTAGGGTTGTGATCTGTTTCTTCTTTTTTCATACCTCATTTTGATGTATCTTTCGAGATTTACTGAAGCAAATATGTTACATTTCACTATGAGTTTATGTCTTAGAAACGCTGAAATAAATTAATATCATTTTCGAGCTAATTAGCATAATTATTAAGCTACACAACAAGCAGACAATGTGGAACGCTTGTCAGAACATGCTGCATAATTGCGAGTGAAAACAGTTTGTCTTCAATTATCGTTTCTTCCGTAAATACATTAAAATAAAATTAGCTAACAATTTAAGCTTTAACCATAACAATTGCAGTCTAGTAACCGAACCGGAGTCGAATTTTTTAATAGAAGTTTTACCGTTCGAGGAGACTTGGCTGAGTGAGCGAGGGACTAGCCCACACCCTTCTCGCTCTTTAACAATTGCTATATAACAATCGTTATAACAATCGCTCACACGATAAACCTCGATGTTCGTAACGAAACAGTAAGAAGAAATGTAGCGTAGAAGTTTCTTACAGGGTGGTCCAGAATCTGCATGAATCCTACAACGTATTAACGATAAGTTCTAATTTTTTCCAACGCCAACGACGATGTTTCTGACAACTGACGTAATACATATAAACGTTGTTAGTTCAATATGCTTCCAATATACAATGCACGCGATTTTTTGATGACACTGCTTGAACATGCACCGAGTGATCGTCTTTTCGATATAATTGTGGTTACTGTATTTTCTGGCTTTATAACTGTTATAACTGTTTTCAACATAACACGAGAACCGAAACTCACACGACACAATTTTGGTACCAACCGTGAACGACAATTTCCCTTTACTGATAGGACACTGGAATTAGAAGAAGAATAACTGGGCTTGATTCAATGGGAAGGTTAATAAATAAAGAATATTACCATGAGTGTATAAACACTGTTGAATCAACGTTTAGATGTGCAAAAATCATAAAAGCACTTCTTTAAGTAGCTCTAAGACTAATGCTAAGAGATCCGGTATTTCTATAGGGCAGTTAATAAAGAAACGTATAAATAATAACTCGTTACGTTATGTTAATTGCCATATTAAAATGAAAATTTTAGACAATGTCAATGAAATTTGCATAAAAGGATAAGGGGGCTGCGTTATATTATAAGGTAAAAATTGAATAGTGAAAAAATTTTTAATTTTGATTGATCGGTTTGCGATTGATAAAGCAACTAATTGTCAGCAAAAAATTGTATAATTTTTTTTTTCATAAATCAATCATAATCGAGTTATGCCAGATTGAATATTTAGATTTTTTATCTAAAAAATGCGTTTTCGAAAGATTTTTCAGAAATAACCCAAAAATCTTAACCTAACCTTAACCTTAATAACCTTAAAAATCAAAAAGCAAGATTTTGAAGCCATTCGATTGTTTCTTTGGTTATTAAATTTGGAAAAGTAATACTAAGTGCGATATAGTTTGTTGTAAGTGGCGGTGTGTTCGACGACAATTGAAATCAAACTATTTAACGTTAAATTGCAGAAAAACGGTAAACTACTTGGGGATAACTTGTACAACCTATTTTAAAGAAAGTAAAGAGGTCTTTAAAATGAGTTGTGACAAAAGTCTCCAGCCTAAAGAGTAATGGAGTTATAATGAAAATATACTTGCTGACACGCATTTTCGACAAAAAGATCAATATTAAAACCATTAGCATTTCCATAAGCATTGCAATTAAACCTTATTGGATTATAATTTACTTTATCTAGGTACAAATGATACGTACTAGAAGTTTTAAAAACTTAATACTCATAATTTGGGAAAAAATACAATTTATATGGAAATATTTTTTTTTAATTTCCACATAAAATTTCCCTTTTTAATAATTCGATAAGTATACATAATAATCCTAGAGTAGGTACACAAATTTAGCATTTTCTTTATAAAAGTTTTTAGTTTTTTGTTTGTTCTCACAGTATGAAAATTAACCCCGATATCGCTATTTGAAACTTGTATTTAAGTGACAGGAACATATTTTCTAAGTACTTTAACACAAGATGTTTAAAAACTAAGGCGGCATAACAGTTCAATTCTATCCAAGTGAAGTCCTTGAAATTCTCTTAAAAATGAATGTCTGCGCGATTGGATATCTGAAAGATTAAGGAAGGTATCATGTAAAAACCAAGCACACTTATTCAACAACTATACAACTGCATGCAGTATAGTTGTTATATAACAACTGTACTGTAATAAATCATAAAATATACAGACAGTTTCTAAAGAGTCGCACGGTGGGATCAACATAAGTGCGAGAGAAAGGCCATATATTTCTCGTTAGCGAAACAGAGAACGACCCCCTGCGATGTTGCTAGCTCGCGGAACATTACAGTCATCCGCTCCGCACACTGTACCGCACACATCCGAAAGTGTGAAGCGATACACGCGCTGACTTGGACTGCGTGCTCGGCCGGCAACGTTGCAAAACTTCTCTCTCCGTCACGCCAACGAACTACTGCTGGCTTCTCTCTTGCTCCCGCTGGTTTCCCATCAAGCGTTTCGATAGGAAAGCTCCGTATTATAAAATGTGAAGGAACTACTACTCAAATCGATTTAACCATAAAACCCTTTCTAGCTGTTGAAAATCATCTTTTTTGTTAATTCTGTCGTAAAGGGTGGTTTTTAAGGGTTGAAAATTAATAATTAGTAGTAAAATGTATAATGAGCTGTGAATGGACTACAAATGCTTTCAAATGATCCAGAAATATATAGTAAGCTATTGCATAATGTATTTTTCTCAAGTTTAATCGTAAGGGCTAATTTCTAAGGGTTGAAAAATTTATATGGATCTTAATATATGTTTATTCTTTATTAATATATTAAGTGTAGTTTCTAAGGGTTACAAAGTTCAAGCAAATCATACATGATATTCTAAAAACGTGAAACTGTGAAGGGACTACAAATACATTCAAATGAACACATTCAGTTTATCTATAAGGGGTGGTTTCTATGGGTTGAAAAATTTATTTCGTTCATAAGATATCTCATAACTTGTAAAGGTTTATAATTCATACAGATTCAACCACAACAACGTGTAAATATTGTGGAAAATATTTTTTCTCTTGACTTGTTTCTTAACTAACATGTCAAGGGTAGTTTCTAAGGGTTACAACTTTGAAGCAAATCATACATGATATTCCAAAAGTGTGTAATAATATTTATTGTACATATTGAAACATAAGTCAAACATCTAAAACACCCTAATGCGTGGTTTTTAATTTATTGGTACAAAGGGTGGTTTTCACCCCTCAAAAAATAAGCACAAATCAGCAATATCTACCGTTTGATCCAGAGGATTAAATAAGTTAAATTTCAAATTTTCATGAAAGAAGAACATACCCAAAACAATTTGTAGTTAAAACCCTATTTTTACTCTAAAACGCTATATTATTTGTGCATTAGTAAAGGCTACCTGTCGTTAAATTTTCGGTTATTTTTATCTAATTCCACTGGCCTACAACTGGTGCTACAATTAATTCTCACCTTGTTTTACACGTACACGTGCAATTTATTTCATTAATCCGCAATTGATTACCTGTTAAATCAGATCTGTCACACCACTTGTCTACGTTATTTTTTCGTTGTTATTTTTGTACTAACTCCCCTGCTCGGTAATTATTAAAAGATTTCTCATCATTTTTAGATAACCGATTCTCCAAAAAAATACGTTTCCTCTGCTATCGCCCCTCTTTCATTAGTTGTGTCCCGATATCATTATTATCCGCTCAACCCACCCTCCACCCCCCCATTCCCGTAATCGTGCCAAAAATAATTATTATCTAACCCTCCGGTATTTTATGGAGTCGTTTTTGTCTGATGTAATATTATGTTCCCCAAGTTTACGACGTGTGTGTGTATGTGCGTGTTTATAAACCATACCGAGAGACAGTTAACTCTCTGTAATTACATTTCTGTAAGTTCGTAGGTTTGGGCTACGGCAAAAAGATCAACTCATACGATGTGGTTTGGACCGTACAAGTTGATTAACTTTGTGTGTGTGTTACCGCCTACGAAATATAAAGTATTAGGTTACCCTCTTTCCGTGTTTCTGCTAATGCGTAATGAATTTAGTACATCGACGTAGGAAAGCTTACTTTTCTACGTTCGTCGAGCGTCGAGGGTAGAACATCCCGATTCAATTTATGATGATTTTTTCAGCTGGACGAAAGTTTCGGGGAAGCTATGTATAACTTCCTAAACATTTTCCGACTCCAAGCCAGGGATTAATTGGAGACGGATCGAGGAGGGTACTCCAGGTGCTCAATCACACCCTGTACGCGCCTACAGGGCGTATGTTGTTTCCAGCATGCCGTTTGGATCTCGTTCTCTTTTCGAATATTCACGAAACCTTTTGTACATAAGCCTGGAATGTCCGACACGATGAAGCATTATTTGAACGATTTACGGGGATCCAATGTGCAGTGAATTACGGAAAATAGCCGGAAAATTTGACTATAAACTGATTTCCAACTTAAACTAACTTAATAGCACTCGATCAATCAAAAATTATCAAATCAAAATACCATAAGTTGCTGCAAACTTTAACTTTATATCTTTTGATTGACGTTGATATGGTTTTCATACCTTCCCATGAATTTCTCAACCCCTTTGATATATTTGAACAGGAAATCAAAATTCCCTTAAGTAAATCGTTCAATTTTTGAATAATTTTAATTCAAACTGGTTTGAGAAGTTTTGGTAATTTTATGGGCGCCTTAAGTGGATTTAAGCAATTACAACAATATACGTCGTGGATACAATTTTTTAATTAAATCATTAATATACATTGCAAAAATGTCTTTTAGGCGTATTTAACCTAAATTTTTCTATTGAAACTCGATGCATTTGGTAGATTTGCGTATCCATTTTCCTCGTTTTTTTTTAATAATTTTTGACATAATGAAAACAAAGTTTATTTCATTTTGTAAAAAATGTTCCTTATCACAGATTACGAATGATTTAAACCACATTAACGTCAAATAAATCAATTTTCACTGCCAAAGAGAAATGAAACTGTTTTCCTTACATCCACTTTAGCCTATCTGTATATACAAGTATTTACGTATTTTTCCCTACAGTATTAAATTTGTGTTCCACGTATTCTTATGTATCACATATTCTTCTTTTTCCTTTGTACATAACCGAAGAGTAAAAGGCAAATATTTTTTTAGGATCGCCAATATTTTTTAAATCGATTCATTCTGCTTTATGGTATTTTGAGGCTCTGTTCCTAGTCTATTTGCATTTCTGCATGTTTTCCTCCTATCCATTTCTCTATCTTTATTAGGGTTATATTGGAGTTCTCGCAATGAAAAGCATGTAAGGGGAAAATATAAATGTTTAAGAAAACGTCGAGAGGTTTTCATTGTAATGGAGAGAATGTGTCGCAGAGTGAATAGTTCAATAATTACATGAATTTTTCAATACCGTGAGTATTGGACCGGATTGGCACTTATCCAACTGATATTTTATTAATATACAGTTTCGTCATTCAATTTTTCAATATATCTGTTCGATTGGAATGAAAATGGAACAGACGCGAACGAAAGTGGAAGACGTAAACGATGCATTTGATATTCATTACACGGCATTTGCAAATATTTTGTGAATTCGCAAATATTGTGGTTGATATATGGGCGATTCCATGTCAACTGTCGTGAGGTTGGTGCGTCATCATTTTTTTTCCAAACCAAAACTATTTCATTCTATTCTAGGTTCGACTACAAGTATTATCCCAAATTTTCAGCCAAAAATATTACTACTAGCGTTTTTTACGGCCAATTTTCGTTTCTTTCGCGTTTTCAGTTTTCGATGACAAATTTTATCCAAAACGTTACCGCAAACACATCGCACGCTGGAAAAATTTCAGAGTACCTATAATCGATGTAAAATTTTCCAAGGAATCCATTCCCGCCCTCAGAATTCCCCTAAAGTTTTTCCATTTGCGAGAAATCCCAAAATACCAATTTTTATTAAACTTGCTCTATCGCGCGAGTGGAAATTTTTTGATATTTTTGGAGGAGCGCAAAATGTTTGGTCTTTAGTGTACTTTGAGGGTCTTATAACTTTTTCGTGTGTATTTTGGTTTCAAGTGCCCAAACATGCGAAAAATGGCAAAAAAATGGACGAAGCAGCCTAAAATGGTGCATTCAGCGTGAAAAAGGAGTGTCAAAAGTCTGGAATATTCGTGTGAATCTCAAGCTCAATTCTCAGCGATGATGTCAGATCATTTTCATTAAATACCAGACCATCTGGAGGTCCAATATTGGGAGATTCGTTCAAAAATTCAAGAAATATTTTCGATTGCTCGATACTTTGATGTTCGGTTTATATGAACTTTAGACGCTAATATCCAGCAACTATGAAGGTAAATGACGTTAAATGACGAAAAATCAAGTGATTAAGATATAATATGACAACACCGAACATATCCTTTTATGGAGACATGAGGGCAAATCAGCATCTTTTGGACATATGGTACACAGACCAAACATGCAATTCTCGTTTTCTGTGCTACAAACTAAATTAGCAACAAGATCCTTAGAGGTCAATTTTGTGCCAGTACTATTTAGAAGGAGTTTGAAATTTTGATGGATCTGACAAACACAAATAGAATGGGTACCATTCGCACCAGGTACCACGCATTGTTTACAAGGACAAGAGGTTATCACCAATTCTCTTTGAATAATGATTGGATAATAAAATGCAAACATGCCATTTTGGACGACAAATGTGCTGGTCAAATGTAGCGTTTATCTTCAATGACGTGTGGCATCTAGGAGTAATAATGACTTCGGATGAATTGAATCTGGAGGCAGAGCTTTCAATACTTTCCTTCAATCAAGTGGCTCAAACTAATTCATTCCCAGATCCGCCAGTATGCTTGACCGTTTCGTTTGCTCAATACTCTGCGAAGTGAAGCTCAATGAGATAAAGAAAGCCCCGAACACATTCAGGTTGAGCAGTGCTGAGCACGAAAAAATTGTGAAATATATTGAAAAATTTATGTCGGGGATGGTCTAAATACGAAAGCTGTTCATATTAAAGTAATA